>JAZDUA010000348.1:0-742500 GCA_038098605.1 Gryllus longicercus
AATTGAATATAGGAAAGTGAGCAAATCTGTTGTTCCAAATGCATTGTCGTTAAAGACACAGGAACCCTGCAGATATAGTAAAAAATGGTAACTCTTGCTGCGCCTAGTCATTTATTGGTTTTGTGACATTTTTAATAGTCATTACTTGTCGAACACTCTGTTTGATAATTTACAATCTCGAAATATTTCCTAAGGATACTTCTAAAGGCGCCTCTTCATCTATTGAACTACGACGCGGTGTGACCGACCCTAAGCAGAATAAAGTTTGTATTAGGTTAAGCTGGAAGATTGCGGGAAACGTTTGCAAACTTAATAGTTGGAAATGAATGTTGACAGTACCTTTTTACCGAGGTGAAGATACAGGTAATGAATGTGCGTGATTATCTACGAAGGGAGTAATTTGAAAGCTACTTTGTTCTTCATTCTCCAGGCATTTACTGTAAGTACACCGCAGAAAGTGATTTTTCAATAGAACGCTTATATCAATTTTTTATCTCTGCATCATTGATGCTCATCAGGCGAACGATTTCCCGCTAATAAAGAACAAATAATGTTGGATGCTTCACCACGACGTGCGTGGCGCCCGTCGCCGATCCGCGCGCGCCCTCCTTCCGGTCCGTGGGGCCGGCCGCGACCACCCGATCGCCAACTGACGCGCGCCATTACGCGATTAGCGGAGCTTCCGCCCTTCTCATCATCGTCATTATCATTATCGCCATTATTATTAACGCCGCCCGCAAGCGGCGCACTGCGAGCGCGTGTTGTTAATTTAGCTCCGCTCGCCGTGCGCTGGCCCGCGCCTAATGCTGTCGCGCGCGCGAGTGGGTGGGGGAGGGGTGGGGAGGGGAAGGGAGGCGGCGGGTCCAAGCGAAGGAGATCCGCGGGCAGCGCCCCACACGGTGGCTTGAAGCACATGGAACCGAAGTCAAGCGGAAGACGGCCTCGCCACTTCAAGCTGAACGTTCGGGAGTATTGTATGTTGCACTGTGCTTATATGTATGCATTCATTTGACAAAATAATACGTGTTACAAATAATTTGCTTATTTGCTATGAATTTGCTTTGTTTATCTTTTGCAAATAGTATTTTTGATCCAAATTTGCACAAATTTATATAATTTCTTACTAATTACGAAGCCACAATTTGTTAATCAAATTCATGGGTTATATTTGTCAAATTTGTGATAGGTCTCTCTCTGCCTTTGAACCAAACGAAAAAGATTGATTCTGTGTTACGGGTTAAATTCAAATTAATTACTTATAAAATATTCTTGCTAAGATGGGGGTTACCAATCTTTCCGAGTAAAATAAAAGGGAAAAAATAAATGTATAACAACTTTTGTGCGAACTTCTGATTATGGATTTCTTTAAATAAATGTTTGAACGTTTTACTCTAATATAGATTAAAATTATTTCTTTTAATGTGCAGTCTTCTTATCATGACTTTCTTCCTGCTTAAATAATCAATTACTTCAATATGATGTGTAAATGTATTTTCCCTTTCAAGAGGTTTGCTTTTTGTGGTTACGGTCACTTATGAATGGAGCCATTCAAATGCCGGTCTCCTCGACTCGCACCGCAGAGCGGGCGAATGCTGGAGCAGTTGTCTAAACAACGGGCCGGAGATGGCGCGCGATCTTTCCTTCCTCATCCTCCCTTGCATCCTCTCCTCGCACACACTCTACACTGCCCCAAAAAAAACTTGGCGAGAGACCAATACGAACAAGAGCTCGGCCCGGTTTGATGCGGCGAAGCCCCGCAGGAGGGGATACAAGGTTGGGTGGGGGAAGACCGGCAATGTACCTGTAGGTTTGCCCCGGATCTCAAATTCTAGCTGGGAAACTCTTTCATCTCCTGGCATAGGCACTACCCTTACCGGACTAATGGCTACTCGTTGTCGCGCCCGGAATACAAAACTCGGTGGGCCGCTCCCTCACCCGAAGGCGTGAAGTGCGAGGGCGCCCGCCAAGCCCAGCCTGCCCTCGCACTCGAGTCGGCCGCTCGGGGGCTCGGAATCAGCGCCTTTCTTGGCATTCTCGAGTCGAGGCTCATTACTCAGTCTTATTTTTCGTCGTACCAGCTAATGAGGAACTCGCGGAAATTACCTTGGAAACACAGCGAGCATAAAAAACGTTGTAGGGTTTTCTTGTGGGCACTAAAACGTCGCAGAATCGTGTGGATGTTGAATAAATTGAAATCTCAAATGAAAAGTAATTTTTTATGTGGCCACTCCCTTTAACAGACCTCTTACATCTGATCACTTAATACAGAACGTTGAAGCCATGAAAATTGTCCGATTTTGCCGACTGTGTTAGAAAGTTTATGTGCGGTAAAATTACGGAGTTATATCGCGTTCTTACTTCATCTCCTACAGAGGGTATAATCCTAATATTTTTCCCTCGAAACTTTTTCATCGAAACGAACAAACTTATAAACCTCTTTGCACTTGCTATTATAGTAGGACTGTTAATTTTATTCGTGCTTTTGGTCCTAATGGATACAAATATGCCACAAAAATGTTGGAATATGCACAAAAATATTTTAAATGTGCAGTGTTTTGTTACGAAAACATGCATTTTCTAATGCCATCCACATGTTTCAGCCCTCTAGAGAAAGAGGCAATTTGCAATAAAAATTAAAAATAGTTTATCACTTTTGCGTATTTTATTTTGAATTAATACAAAATATCAAATAAAATGTTAAGATTTACTGTCGTTAGGAAGCGTCGCCTATCAGACAGTATCGTGTTCAACCTCGAAAAACACTCTCACACGTCACGTGATATTATAGGCGCTTATTTGTGTTTTGTCATGTTTGTGCTAAATTCAGTTTCTAAAAGTTAGATTCACAGGGAATGCATTTTCTCATTTGTGAATCGTCTCCCCAGTTTATTATTGACCCGTTCAATATTTACGACCTCGACAAATTTACACCTCTTATTCTCGCCCTCAGTCACGTAAAGTTTTTGTGAACGCCTATTTGAAGAATCAAGAAACTTGTTGCTTTGCATTACATAATTAATCATTTCTACTTAATAATAAGTGTTATTTTAGGGGGGGAAAGTAGAAAATATTAAAATAAACATATTTGTATGACCAAAACCTCTTAAAAATTCAAAATGCAAATGCATTTATTAAAAAAACGTGTTCTATTTGTAATTCAATATTTTGCCAAGACAGATTTTGTTTTGGCCCACGTTTACGACCATTAACAACTAGTGCTAAAACAGCCCATAGTTTCTCCCGCGTATTTTCACACATAATTACACGGAAAGTACTGAAATTTTCTAAAAATGTACATACCCTTATTTCAAAATCTATCTTTAAGGAACAGATTTCATTAAGGGGCAATGTCTCTATATTTAATATTTTAGCTGTAGAAAGTTTCTGGAAATTTTTGAGCTTTTGCAATTTTCTAAAAATCAGAGTTTTCAACGGACGTGAGACTTTTCTTAAACCATTCTCTTAAACGATCTTCACACTATCCAACTACAAAATTTAACCAAAAATGATGGCCCCATTGTTTTGAAACTTTGAAAAATGTCGGGCGTTATGTATCTCCCAAAATTGGAATTGCGGTTTCAGACATTTCAAGGCGCCGCGCCATCAGTCAGATCGATTGTGGAATACCAACTGTGGAGAAAATGGGCTGAACGGGTTAGTCGCTAGCGCTGTTCACGGACGGACAGGCGTTTTGCCGTCATTCGCATTTTCGTTATCGAGGACCCACAGAACATGATTCCTGGGTACACCACGTGATAGTGGATTTTTTCTAAATTTAGCACCTGGATGTGTCCACTTTTTCGTTGCCATGGCTCTGTAATGAGGGTTTTTCTGCCGAAAATTCGCTGCTTGTGCGCGCAGCATTGCCTTACTTCCTCTCTACTCCGTAGAGTGAAAGTAAGAATCAAGCTATTACGCCAGCCTTGTAGATTTACTTATGGCACTGGAAGAAAACACTTTGTGTTTTGTTGTGGATGAGATTCGGGGCTTGCACCGCGGTGAGCGCTGCGGTCGCCTGCACGGCCGACATTCCTGAAGGCCGAGGCGCCCACTCGCGACCTCTCCCTGAGCCGCCTACGGGGCGGCCGACCGCAGATATATTGCCTGCCTTCCGCCTACGATTTTTAAAGTCAGGATTTATAACCTCGGTGCCGTTTCCTGCCTCCGCGAGAGCCCCGGATTACAGCACTAGCTTCGTCAGCCATATAGGTTGCTGAATCCAATTCGTACAGGGCTTTTCGTCGTCGTGTCAGCATCATTCGTGGACACGAATAACACAGTATCGTACCTGCCCTCGAAATGATAAGATAACCAACTCCTATTATTGGAAAAGGTTTTTCACGAAAGACTTCGTGTGGGGGTCGTGTCCTGGAAAGGCCTAGAGATATGTCATGGATAAAGAATGGAGGGCGTGGGGGCATCTGTATATAGGTTGGAGGTCGAAATATTCTGCCATGCTCGCAGCGAATTTCATGGAGAGTAATGCCTGCAAAGATTAATTAAGATGCATAGGTGTTCGTGTGTGTGAGTAATAAAGAGGAGTAATTTTCTGGGAGCAGATGTCGGACTTCTCTCGTACGTTAATGTCCTTTCTGACGTGCACAATACGAATGGGCAAGCACGCACGTGCCTATTAAGGATTGCAATAACAGTACTCCGGAATTACTATATCTACTTCAATTCCCATTAATTACAGGGGAAGTTTGCATTCTGGCAATCTCTCTGCAGTATTGCGGTCTGTAGGCAGACGATTCATTTGGACAACGAATTGCACGTCAGTCTAAATCGATTGTTTACATTTTGGCCTGTGCCTTAATTTCAAGTTTTTCGAGCTACTGCTTGTCTGTGCTCCGACTCCGACAGTAGGACAGGCGAATGCCGAAGCAGTGCTCCAACAGAAGGGATAAACCTCGATTTTCACAGTGCCTTTTCATTCAAAGCACGAATCAAAGTTACTACAAAATTGGTTGTAATTTATTTGAACGGGAATTCATTGAGGAAAGTACGCATATATCTCAAGTACCTTGAAATATTATTTTTGGGAAGGATGCATTTTCGCTTAAATATTGGCAATGAAAGCAAATTAGAAAGGCAGTGCTAAATAGCCATCCTTTCTTTAATTAAAAAAAACACAAAAAATCATCGTTATGTGTTTGATTTCTCACGAGTAAACGTCAACCTGACCCACGTAGCCGTTCTCCGTAACTCCGATCAGAAATGTATGTCCTTGTAGAAAATTTAACAAGTTTATAACTAATACGAGTTACCTTATTTGAGAACAGCGCAGGAGACCTTGCCTGATTAATTATTGACAACGGGAAGGGAGGGCCCCTGCGTACAATCGCGTCCCGGGTGCTCGCGAGTTCGCCTCCTGCCCGGCCGGGCGAGCGGTCGCCGCGGGGCCTTGTGCTCGCGTGCGGCGCACATGGGGCCACACAGACTGCGCACAGCTCGCCCCTGCGCCCTCGGCCTTCGCCCCGCCTCTCGGGCGGCGCTCGCACGAGGAGCCGAGCGAACACATGTTGAGGAGTTGCATGTAGCTCCTCGTGCAGATGCAGAATAGCACGCAGGGAAAAAGACACCAGCGGAAGAAAATGCTGAGATAATCATGGATTGGTGCAAATACAATCCGGGTGCACATTCTGATTTATTGTTCATTATGTAAACAAATGTCCGGTAGGCTGTATAAAGCGCAGTGTTTAGCATTTGCTCACTTCGTACATCTAGAATATTTTTACCATTAAAAACGAGTTTTCATCGGTTTCCTTCCAATTTGACTCTTAGGATATGAACAAATGAGAATTTTGTTAATGTTACTTCCCACGATCTTCTTAACAACCTTAACTCTTATCTCCTGCGATGTGAAATGTAAGGTGAGGGGGTTTTCCGATTTGAAAACCAACTGTAAAACCTGAATTTCACGAACGACTTCGGAGTTTTAGCGATCGCGCGCCTGCCCTCTGCGCCTGTGTCGTTTGAGAAGCCGCCGGGCGAAAACCGCGTGCTGTGAACCTCGCAGAAGCGTGCGTCAAAAGGAATCTTGTAAAACTGGCTCCTCACATTCGGCTCTCGTCGAGTAGCGAGCTCCTGCTCCTCCAATTCCGAGCGTCTATTGCGCTTCGCGAATGTTCGCCTCCTTTGATAAATACAAAAGACCGACGGGCGTTCACGGAATGTCAGCACAGAACGTTCCTGCCTCGACAAATAGCGAACAACCCATCTCTACTCGGCAAGGAAGTCACTCGCCCCTCGCCGAATACCTCAAACTCCGATTTCAATAGAGACAGATCATGAGCTGCAACGCGGTTGTCCAATCGGAGCGTCAGTCCTGACCTTGTACGTAGTAACGAAGCTCCCGTTTGGCTGACCGCTTCCTCCGCCTCCGGCCGCACGGGCAAGGGGCGGCGGCCGTGCCGCGCGCGGCGCGCGTGGGCCGCGCCGCCCGCCCCGCTGAGGTCAGCGCCGCCCACGGCCGACGCGCGGCACGCGCTCCTCCTCCTCCTCCTCCGCCTCCTCCTCCTCCTCTTCTCTTCCTCTTCTCCTCCTCCTCCTCCTCCTCCTCTTCTCTTCCTCTTCTCCTCCTCCTCCTCCTCCTCTCTTCTCTTCCTCTTCTCCTCCTCCTCCTCTCCTCCTCCTCCTCTTCTCTTCCTCTTCTCCTCCTCCTCCTCCTCCTCCTCTTCTCTTCCTCTTCTCCTCCTCCTCCTCCTCCTCTTCTCTTCCTCTTCTCCTCCTCCTCCTCCTCCTCTTCTCTTCCTCTTCTCCTCCTCCTCCTCCTCCTCCTCTTCTCTTCCTCTTCTCCTCCTCCTCCTCCTCCTCCTCCTCCTCCTCTTCTCTTCCTCTTCTCCTCCTCCTCCTCCTCTTCTCTTCCTCTTCTCCTCCTCCTCCTCCTCCTCCTCCTCTTCTCCTCCTCCTCCTCTTCTCCTTCTCCTCCTCTTCTCCTTCTCCTCCTCTTCTCCTTCTCCTCCTCTTCTCCTTCTCCTCCTCTTCTCCTTCTCCTCCTCTTCTCCTCCTCCTCCTCTTCTCTTCCTCTTCTCCTCCTCCTCCTCTTCTCCTCCTCTTCTCTTCCTCTTCTCCTCCTCCTCCTCCTCTTCTCCTCCTCTTCTCTTCCTCTTCTCCTCCTCCTCCTCTTCTCCTTCTCCTCCTCTTCTCCTTCTCCTCCTCTTCTCCTTCTCCTCCTCTTCTCCTTCTCCTCCTCTTCTCCTTCTCCTCCTCTTCTCCTTCTCCTCCTCTTCTCCTCCTCCTCCTCTTCTCCTCCTCCTCCTCTTCTCCTTCTCCTCCTCTTCTCCTTCTCTTCCTCTCCTCCTCCTCCTCTTCTCCTTCTCCTCCTCTTCTCCTTCTCTTCCTCTTCTCCTCCTCCTCTTCTCTTCCTCTTCTCCTCCTCCTCCTCCTCCTCTTCTCTTCCTCTTCTCCTCCTCCTCCTCCTCCTCTTCTCTTCCTCTTCTCCTCCTCCTCCTCCTCCTCCTCTTCTCTTCCTCTTCTCCTCCTCCTCCTCCTCCTCTTCTCCTCCTCCTCCTCTTCTCCTTCTCCTCCTCTTCTCCTTCTCCTCCTCTTCTCCTCCTCCTCCTCTTCTCTTCCTCTTCTCCTCCTCCTCCTCTTCTCCTTCTCCTCCTCTTCTCCTTCTCCTCCTCTTCTCCTCCTCCTCCTCTTCTCTTCCTCTTCTCCTCCTCCTCCTCCTCCTCTTCTCTTCCTCTTCTCCTCCTCCTCCTCTTCTCTTCCTCTTCTCTTCCTCTTCTCCTCCTCCTCTTCTCCTTCTCCTCCTCTTCTCCTCCTCTCCTCTTCTCTTCCTCTTCTCCTCCTCCTCCTCTTCTCCTCCTCTTCTCTTCCTCTTCTCCTCCTCCTCCTCTTCTCTTCCTCTTCTCCTCCTCCTCTTCTCTTCCTCTTCTCCTCCTCCTCCTCCTCCTCTTCTCCTCCTCCTCCTCTTCTCCTTCTCCTCCTCTTCTCCTCCTCCTCCTCTTCTCCTCCTCCTCCTCCTCCTCCTCCTTCTCCTCCTCCTCCTCCTCCTCCTTCTCCTCCTCCTCCTCCTCACGCGCCCATGCGCTCATTGCCTCCTTCGGTGACTGGGGCCGCGATTTCCCCACCTGCGTCGAAGACAATCTCTGGAGGAGAATTCTAGCAGTCCGCTGCTTTGGTTGGTAGTTTTCCGCGTTTTTTCCGATCACTACTAGGCAAATGCCGGAGCAGTACCTAAAGAAACGCACCACGCGCTGGATCTTTCGCTCCCCATCCTTGTACCCTCCTCCCCTTAATACACACACTGACATAGAGAGCGCCAATGCACGCGTCGGAACCCTAAGAGCTTGCCCCTCTGTGGGACATGCACAGATTGGTGTCGGTTGTGATGATCGAGCGGGGAAGGACCGTCGCCACCTACAAGAGCATACAAGTAACACGCGCTACCCTTACGGGATTAATTACTTAAGTAGTTGTCGCGAACAAAAAATACTTTCTCTCGCACTCCCGCCAACTCTACGCCTAGACCTGATCTCCGAGGTCTCCCCCTCCCCACTTCTTTTCCCAGCTGGCCTCCTCGCTCCGGCGACGCTCCCCGCCCTTCCCGGCCACGTGGGGCGTCCGCGCCTCTACCTGCGCCAGCTGGGCGAGACGGGGGCAGTGAATGAGCGCCCGCCCCGCCCCCGCCCCCGAGGCCGTCTTGTAGCTGGCGCCGAGGGCGTCGCGTCGCGTCGCGTCGCGCCGCAAGGGGGCGGTGCAACGGCAGCGTCCCCAAGGCCGCCCAGATAGTCGGCGATGCTCCATTGTTCCCGGCGGCGCCCCCTCCAATGTCATTCCGTTGCAGCCGAGGTCGATATTCTCAACCAACTCCTCTTTAAAGGTTTCGTGCGGTGTTGCGGGGTGTTCGAGGTTTTTTGCGTACTCGCAGTTCTCTCACGGCCAATTAAACGCTAATTTAAAATTCCACATGCATTTAATTGATGTAAAAGAGCATTTCATAAGCATTTCTTTCTATGATGTTTATGTATTTAAATATCATTAGTTATATCATTTTAACTTCCATGAAATACACGCTATTGAACATTCCAAGAACTATGACCCAAATAGCTTAATTGATAAATGTTATTCTTATTTTCACATCAAAATGATTCGCATCCGAGTAAATCCATTCCGCACACAAATTCCCGATAGTACTTTTCTGATTCTTTTATAGAAGTGTTCACTTTCGTATATTGGACCTCTATATTTTATATTTATCTACAAAAGGAAACATTTAAATACAAATCACGCATTTCAACGCTGAATTAAAGAATATCAATTGCAGTTTCAATAGAGTTTTGATTTACTTGTTTTGATTTACTCTCCAGGTCGTTAAATCAATGAATGTTTCGAATTCTTTTTGGGGAAGTAATAATTCTGAGACCAGGACCGTTCGCATAAAAGGAATGAGCTTTTACTTTAAATTAATTTTCTCCCAAAGCAGATGAAAAAGTACTTTGGACCAACTTGAACATTCGTGCTTAAAGCAGCATCGAATGGGTTGCACCGAATTCGTTGACGTGTGTTCCCATTAGCTCCTTCACACCGCCTTTGTCCGAGGGTCCGTGGGCTCTTAGCTAGTGCCAGTGGGTGGTGCGTCGTCGCTGTGTCTCCCGCCCGCCCTCGCGCGCCGATGCGGCGTGCCTTCCGAGAACCGGAGCTGCCTCATTTGTCTGCCTCTGCTCGCCTTTCATGCAGGCAATCTTTGCTGCTAATTGACCCTATCACTGAGGCCGACACGTGACGATGCTGCTTAGTTAATGCGGTCGGGGAGTGGGACGAGATTAGAAGTGTCAGCAAGATGTTAAATGAATATTGGAACTCATTACATCCAGATCTCATTGCGAGATGTTTTGGATGTTTTTCTTTATTAGAAATACTGTTTTTAATGACATCGGTATGTTTGACAACTCTTTTATTTCATGGCTTGTACCAAATGAACGACAAAAAACGATAACTGTCAGAATAAATTGTACAATGCGGAATAATTTTCATATATTTACATTTAAATGAAAACACAACTAAAAGAACTTACTGAACATAGGCTTTTGGAGAATGAGAAATAGAAACTGCAAAATGGTATATTGTTTTTAAAAGTATCTCGAATTATTAAATACATTGGTTTCATCGAGTATAAGAAATTTGCAGTTCTTTATGACTAGCGAGTGCTTCTAGCTACTTATATGTAATACAGCCTAAAATATAAAGAATTCATCTGAGATACGTAAATTGCGATACCGAATGATGCAAATGACCTACTAGTGCCATGTGTTACTAATTAGAGCAGGTCGCAGGCGTAATTTTAAATGGTGAAATCAGGGTTTTATATAGTTGCAAGTTCTCCTAAGTGATGCAGTGTTCCGACGTGAATAGAATCTCTAATTACAAAGTCGTTCGTATCAGACACATGTATATTCTCGGCGTCTGATAGATGAGAATTTCAAAAATGTGTTAAATATGTTATCTTCTAAAAGTGAAAATGCAGCACAAATTGTGAGAAAATGAACTCTCCGGAATCTTACACACTTAGATTGTTTCATAGAACAAAGGAGCTGTTGAAAACGCTCAATATCTTACTAGCTGACGAGTGAAAGGAAACGAAGAACGAGAAAAAATCAGGAGGTACATCGTAAATTAGGATATTATAGTGCAGCACTCGTTTATTCTCGTAAGCTCCCCATAAACTAACTTTACGAACTTTCTCTTCGCTCGTTCCTCGAGTTCTAACGGCTAAAGAGATCGCGGAAAATTTGCTCGACTCCTGTGCGATCGGAAATTATTTGTACCCATCGAGCACAACGGCGAATCCATTCAATGAAAAACAAAACAGCATTGCTGCCAAACAGCACATACTTTTTCGTATTATTTTTTATTGCTAGGCAAGATGATTCTACTACATGAACCTGCGAAAGTGTCTTCAACCAGTGAACATTTTTTTCGCACCGAGACTCTAACTCAGGTCCTGTGAGTTAACTCGCCGTGAGCCTTACCTCTACCTACTCCATAAAGCCGCTTTGACTTTCTAACTCGGGCCAATGCTTAAAATATAAGTGTCTCAGCCCAATATTTCCAACATGCAATTTTCGGAAATTTAGAGAGACCAACAAAAATGAAACCTAAGCCATTCTTTTAAGCGTCCCTTGTATAATTATAAAAAATAATGTATGTACCTTGCATTAATTTCCACCAAAAGTTACGTGAAAACCACTCGTTTTTAAAATTGTTCATAACCTTTCTTTTAGAAATGTTTTTTAGAACATATTGATGAAGGCAAAAATCTCTATCTTTAATTTTGTATTTTTGAAATTTTAACTTTTTCCAATTTTTCGAAAATACGGAGAGGTCACCGTCAATGGGAGTAGATCCATTTTTTACCGACCTATGAGGATACCAGGAGGTACTTTTAAGAAAAAAATTAAAAATTGCCCATATTTTATGCAAAATTACGAGAAAACTACTCATATTTTGAAATATTCTACTTTCTCTTATTTCAAGATGTCAAAAATAACATATTTCATTAAGAAATATCATTTCAATATTGTAGTTGTAGAGGGACGCTGAAAGAATTGTCCTTTTGAATTTTCTAAAAATCGGTTGTTTCAACGAAAATAAAACTGCAACCATTCTGTTTTTTACACTATCCGTGGGCAAGGTTTAATCAAAAAAATTGATGCCTTTTGAGAACGGTTTGAAAATGTTATTGAGATTTCATGTAAAGTACCTTCAAAAATCAAAATATCTGCTTCAAAGCTTTGTTAAGATCAATTCCGGCTTTGATCATGGACGTTACAAGGGACCCCCAGAACATGAATTCTGACTATATCACGTGTTAGAGAAAGTAATTTTCTGTATACAGGTACATGATTTCTTCATTTTCCAACACAAGTTTCCGACAACAAGAGTTTCACTGTCTAAAATTCGACGTTTCCCGGCGCACGATAACATCACTTCCTCTTTCTTAAGAAGTAAGGGCGAGAACGTAAGATCTCTACATATGTAACAAAATGATAGTTCGTAGGTGGCGCCACTATTGCATCCTGCGCCATAATAATGATTGACGATTAATTGGTGTAAACATAAAATGAGTATCTCTTTCACCTCATGAAACGTTACTGGAGAGTGAAAAAGTTACTCGAATGCAACAAACGCACGAATGATGTACCAACATGTTGAATATGTTTACTGTAAACACTAGTACTTTAAAGTTTGTTGCTTGGTTTATGTGATTTTTTTTGTCGAAAGGAAGTTATGAATCCATAAAACTATATTGAACCATTTAACTATAACGTAACTTAAAAAATGTGGCAATTAGCATAGCCAAGAATTAGGAGTTCTCCAGGACAAAGGACGTTTCAAGAAGAAAACGGATCTTTAAAAAGCAAGCCAGACGCGCGTATCTGAAGTAGTGGCAAACGCCGCAGTGTCTGCAACCCTCCGTTTCGAGGCGTACGCGCAGACACGTGGATCGCCCGCTGTTCGCCCGCGCGCCAATTTCTTTGGGGGCGCTCGCAGTTGTTACGGCCCATACGGCGCGCGGGGCCGGGCCGGGCCGGGCCGGGCAGCGCCGCTTGCGTTGGCCGCGTATTGCGTCGTTGGCCTCCGGGAGCGCCGCGTGGAACCTGTTTGCGGTGACCATATGCGGCGGCAGCGGTGGCGATTTATACTTCGTGTTCGCGGGGCCCACGCGCGCGGCGAGGGCGCTGGCGGCGGGCGCTGGCGGCGGGGCGGCCGCTGGCAGATGCGCTGGGAAGCGCGATGGCCGCGGCGAATATATGGTGCTATATTCGATTGCGAATATATGAATATATGATGCAAGGCGATGCTGACTGGTTGCTCATGCTCACGAGATGGTTAAACTGATTGTTTGTGGGCGGTGGTTGCAGGGTGGTGTGGAAGGCAACCGCATTGGAAGTGGTTTGGTGTGGCTGGTGGAGTGTGGGCCCGATGCGAGCGACGGTGAGCGAGGAGGCGGTGCATGTAGCACGCAGCAATGGCAGAAACGTCGTTTGTGATGTCGAGGGCGAGGTTAGAGCGAAGAGATGAAGTGGAACGAGGTGGAGTGAAAGGATTAGGATGAGCTTGTCGTGAGATGCGACGCCAGCGAGGCGAAACCCAGGCAGCGACTGCGGCGGTACGTTGAAGTCGGCGAAGAGGTGAGCGTCGGGGTGGGTGAAACCAGTACAAAGGTCGGGCTGAACTGGATAGTCGGTGAGCCATGGTGGATCCAGTGGGAGGGGAGAAAAGCGGCAGGAGTGGTGCAGGGCCAGGTCAATGTCGGTGGTCTGGGGCTGCTAAGATACGATGAAGCGGTGGGACGGGTGGGGGATTGGAGGGCGCAACGATATTTGATGGCCGGGGCGGGGAACGAGGGCTGGAGTGTTGGAAACTGCGACGGGGTGTGTCGGCGAGGGACGGCTGGAGGAGGGGCGGGGATGGGCGTGTGAGGGAGGAGGGGCGGGGCGCCGCTGGAGCAGGTGTGCGGCGGCGGGGCAACCGCAGGGCAACCGCAGGCCGTGCGCGCCCGCCACCTGTGGTCCGCACCACCTGCAACGCCAAACCTCCGCCCGCGGGCCGCGTTAACTGCTTTGCGCTCTTCAATTCCAGCTTGTGCCCATGCATATTACACCGCATGCATTACGCACGGATTGTATCAACGGAAGAGACGGATTGACAGGTAGCTGCTAGCTCGGCTGGTACGACTACGCTGGTTTCAATCATTCAGAGGACATTTGTGAAATCTGCCGACTGCTGCACGCGGCCGTCATGCCTTTCTCGGTGGAATGTTCCCAATTTCTGTATGGAATAATTTATTTTTATTACATTTATTTAGGTACACGAAATAAATGAAGCAAGTGTCGGATTAATGACTACCTCACATCAAGCTTCTGACGAACTCGCAAACTTGTATTGAAGCCGTATTGACGCGAAATATTCCCGTGTTTCCAAGCGTGTTAACTGCTACAATCATTAGTTGGGAAAGTGAAGAGCGTGTTTTTATCGCAGGGGTGACGGTGTTATTTGCCAGTTGGGTGGTGATATCTGGCGTCGGCTTGTGACGTTTACCCCTTCCTGGTGAGCTCTTCCAGCAGGGCACCGCCCAGCCAGCACAAGCTCTGAGCTCCTCACATGGCTGGGTATATAGTGTGTGTAAGTAAGGAGTGAGGGTAAGACGAGGTTCGGGAAAGGAAGACCGCGCGCGGCCCCTGTCTCGTTTGTGAGGGCACTGCCCCGGCACTCGCGTGGTGTTGATGGGAGAAGCCAAGGAAAACTCCCCATCCGAGGCCGGGAGCTAGAATTGTCCTCCAGGCAGCGGCTGGACGCGACCTCGCTCTCGAGCTAGTGTTGAAAAACCGGCCACCGTCGTGGCTCCAACCCTAGGATTTCCCGGTCAGAGGCACTGCAGTGATGTCCAGCCATCTGAGCCGATCGGACTTAGGCGACACATTTAGAATCTGTGAAAATCGTGACTGGCTGGCCTTGATGGAGGACGTATATCCTGCTTCTTAGGTCATTGGCCCCAGAGTGCAGTGCATCGGCGGTCTCGCTGCCGCGCCGGAACGCGGGATCCGAGGCCTCCCTCTGCAGTTCTCTTCCGGCAGTGGTGCGATTGCACCCAGCTATGTACGTAGGGCGTCCGGAAAGTAGGACCCGTTTGCACCGTGTGGAGCGGTGGTGAGTAGAGTAGCCGTGTGACAAGTTCTAACAAGTTCAGAAATATTTCAGCTATCTGTGCGCAAAGTTATGCCTCCCTGGTACAGACTGTATTCTTTCTGTGAGTGTTCATAATGTTCAAGAAAATAGAGAACACCGCCAGTTGTGAAATTAGGGTTGCAGTTAGATTTCTCAACGCAAGAAATGTGAAACCTTGCTATATTCATCGCCAACTGAAGGAGGTGTATGGGGGAGTTGGGCGTTGTGTCGTAATGCCAGCTTGGACAGAGACCTCCCTCGAGGGCGAGCGTTCCGGACGGCCATCACCCATTACGCACGAACTGCGGAGTTCAATTGACGACTCCGCGAGGGCGGATCGGCGCGTAGCAATTGATGAGGTCAGGGAAAATTTCCGCAATGTTCCACGAACAGTTCTTCATGAAATTGTCAAGGACCACTTGTATTATGCGAAGATTTGTGGAAGGTGGGTCCCTCGTATGCTTGCTGACGAACACAAAACCACCCGTATGGCTGCAGCACTGACGTTTTTGGAACGTTATTCTCGTCAAGAAGACTCTTTCTTGAGTAGCATAGTCACTGGTGACGAGATACGGTTTTGTTATTCAACACCTGCGACTACATATCTCAGTACACTGGCAGAGGAGTACGAAGCTGGGATACAACTACTTGTCACAAGTTATGGCAAATGCGAGGTGATTATGTGGAGAAGTAGATTAAAGTATGTTATTTACAAAAAACAAAATGTACTAGTTAATTTTAAATTCCCAACCGAGTACTGCTTTTCAAATGCCGCTCGTACGTAGTGTCGCACAGGCGCAGCACGTGCACAGGCGCCATCCCCAGGCGGAGGCAGGGAGTGCGCTTGGCGACTGCTTCGTCGCGCCAGCCGTCGCTTGCGGCGCCCCTCTGCGTCCTGCGCTCGCTGCGAGGTTGCCGGCCGGGGACGACGGCCACTCCAGGCGCGAGGTGCGACTTCGACTTCACTTAACTAGGAACGGACTGCGATCGAGAGATACTAAAATATACAAATTACAAGAAATAAGACAGGCAAAATAGAGGAGCAAGGAGCGAGCCTACGACGCGGTAGAAATGAAACTTGAAGAAGATCAGAAGTAGGAATTTTGAATTTCTTCAGGAAAAAATAATATTGTTTGCATGTTTACTTCACGTTACACCGTTGAGCGGTCAGATAATGTTTACGTGGTTTTTAATGATTTCTAGCAGAAAGAGAAACGGCGGTGCGACGGTGGCCGCCACCGAACTAAGCCATGAAAAAAATTACACGGTGGCAACTGAAATATTGTTGTAATCTATTCCATTTTTTGGTACAGCTCCACTAATGAAAGGTAAAAGAAATTCTCGAAACATTCTTGGATTTCTAAGGTTTTAACAAACTATTAAACTTTGTTTCTGGTTAGGTTATTTAATTTAGCCAACTTTAACTCGTAAAAGGTCATTGTTTTATTTGTCGACTTGAATGAAACGTTTCTAATTTTGGGTTTCACCATTCTACAGGACGTTGGTCAATCCATTTTCCTTTTAATTATTTTTTGCCCAACAGTAAATTAATTGCTTTTTGGTGTGTTCTCTCGGTATTTAAACATTGAAGAACACAAAAAAATGGAAAAGAAGCGTCTTGTCAACAAACACAATACTTGTATTTGTGCTAATGGACTAACTTCATTGTCAATTATTGGCACTGAAATTTGTCCTAGGCAAGTTGTTTACCCACAAAAGCTTTGCATTTTTCGTTATGGCTCTATGTGTTGCCTTACTCTTCCGCGATAAAATAAGTTTCACATCACAAATAAATAATCCGGGATTAATGCATCTTCTTCTATTATTTGAAATCTCATTTTTTTATTGCTTATGTAAATGTCAATCTGTTTATAACCGTGTGTCAGAAAAAAATAATACCACTCTAGTGATTATTCCCAAATTTGGTACGAATACTTTTGATTGATCAGGAATCGAACAGCGTAGTTACGATTCGAGATGTACAGTTTTGTGACCAAAAGAAAAAGCTTTCGAGTGTACGCGTACCCTATGTTAAAATCGAAATATCACACACGTGAACCGAGGGCGCAGGACTGTTACTGTCTACGTGTTGTTCAATTGCTTAATGGGAACTGTTTATATTTGAGAACGAAGACCTTTGGCTTTTTTTTTTTTTTTCTTGTGCTGTGCTTTCCCTGCCGGCTGGCGGGATCTGCCGGCTGGCGGGATGGGTATTTTCCCCGATCAGGAACCGAAGCTCTCCAATGACAAAATACTGCGTGCGAAAATTCCAAGAGCTATCAAAGCTTTAATAAACCTGGTAGTCTAGAATAGAATCTCCCTTTGAAGATCACGTAGGAATAGCACACACTGAGTGACAGGCACTACGCTGGGAAGGAACACGTATGCAAACGAGCGTGTCTCAGCGAAGAGAGTGTGCGTGTGCGGGAGGGGTGGGGAGGGGAGGGGGGCCGAGATGAAGGAAGAGTATTCGCGTTCGTGTATTAATGTCCTTGGGGTCCGCTGCGCGCGGGGGTGGGGAGAGTCAGCGGCCCGCGCGGGGGGGGGGCGATCAATGAGGAGGGGCGGGAGTCGCCGCGCGCGCGGGGGGGGGGGGGGGGGGCAGAGACAGCTGGCGAGAAGCCGCTCGTGCTTATGATGTCTCGTAATGGAAACTTGTTGTAGGAAGCAGCGCCAAGCGACCAGTTCAACTGAGGCGTGGGAGGGAAACGAAAGTGATACTCTCCATCGCACGCGCGACGTAAACAAGCAGGCGGCTAACATAGAAAGTAGCGATTTATGGATGATGGTATGTTGTTTAGCCATGTTTTAATGATTCTTTTAGCGTGATACCGGGTGATGTAGAATATTGGTTTTAGCTAGTATACGACAAAATCATGGGACTGTTTGTCAAATATTTATTATTCAAGTTTTTTTTTTTTTTTAAATTGAGATGAGCCATTATTTTCTAAATCTCGAACCCCATTAACTTTAGGATAATCATAAGAATATAGTACTTTCCTTTGTAAACTTTTAGTTTTAGTATTATTGCTCAAATAAGGCTTGTAATAATGGAATTTATGGTATTATTACTATATTCACTGCTGGGTGACTATATTATTAGCGCCTAAAACAATGCCAAGACGTGTGGTTGGGCGCAAGCTTCTTGAGCGTTTCCTGGTGTCCATCGCTGGTAGCTCGACGCGAAAGGAGTTGCGAAGGCGCGGAGGCGAGTGGCAGAAGCGCCTCGCGCCCCCCCCCCCTTCCAGAGAAATCTATTTCAGTGGGCGCCCGCTTCCGCAGCGCTCGCCGCCACGCGGGGCGCCACCGGCGGCGGGGCGCTGGGGTTCCCTCTGGAGCACGGGGCGCCTCGGGAAGCCTTCGGCCCAGCCCCGGAGGGCACTCATCTACCACCACGCACATTCTCTTCACCTGCTTCCTTTCATATTATCTTTTCTTTTGCCGCGTGTGTCTGACTCTAAGATTGTATATTTTTTTCATTATCTTGCCGATGTAAAGACAACGGCAATATTCCGGGCAACACAATATTAGACAAGTCTGTATTGTATCTAATCTTGCTAGGCCTCATGCGAAGGAAATTAACGCCTGTGTAGTCTGACAATCATGAGGTCTGGTGTATAGGGATGATTGTGTATTAGATTAAGAATTCACTGGTAATAGTGATAATTAAAGTGGTGAAAGAAAATTTGTATTCGTTTTTATATACTAATGTTGCTAATTTAGTAGCACTGGGTTTGGGGAAATTGACCCTGAAACTAATGTGATTTAAAATACTGTGTTAAACGCACTTGTAACTTTGTACATTGCGGTCTGCCATCGTTCTCCCGTGAAGGGGTCCAATCCACAAAGCGCCGGCGCTCCAGGCAGGAGAGCCCCTCTCCGGCGGGCGGCGGGGCGAGGGCTGGTCCGCTGGAGGCGGCCGCGGGGCAGAGGCCAGAAATACCGCCCGCTTGTCCGTCGACCCCGTGGCGCGCGCCGCCGCCCCCGCGCCGCCCCCGCGCCGCGCCGCGGACCCCCGCACGTGTGGAGCAGCAGGCGCGCCGCGACCCGCGCCCGCTAAAAGCTTCCCGTGGCGCCGGTGGCCTCTCTTAATATTTGGCGCCCGCTGCAGTTTCCTTCCGACGGTTCCTCGTTGTTTAGATCCATGTGACAGCCCGTGTTTGCCTCGTTTGTTAATGGTCCCATTTTCAGTTGGGCGTGGCTTCCAACGGAGTTGACTTTTTCTTCTTCCTTTTTGAGATGCCCCGGTAGCCCCAACTAAATGAATGAGAATATTTATGGAAATACATGAGTATTTTCTGAGCAGAAATATGACCGTGAGGTATTCTTCTTGGTCACGTGGACTGGAGACCTGGGCAGTGTGAACTTACTGTTCATTCTGCGATACGCTCTTTTTCAAACTAAGCGAGTGTGTTCCACTTATAGTAAGAAGTTAATGGCAGAGTTTTTACGGACTGAAAGCCATTTCCTTCAATGTGGTATTCCACACACTACTTGTTCCGACTCCTGAGTCAATATTTGTCCCGCTCAGATCATCTTATTAATATACATAAAGCAAAATACTAAAATATAATAATGATGTATCAGTGTGAGGCATTACCCTGTATTTTCTTCTGTTTGTATTACCGTGCATAGTAATCACCGTTACATTATCTAATATCACATAATTGCATCCATTTCGACGGGTGTGAATGTAGATTTCGGTTCGCGTCACGTCACCATGATCCATCAAGTAAATGATTCATCTCGCATCCCTCCTAGTCACATATTGATTGATTGATTACTAGTGATGTCGGAGGCGTGAATGGCCAAGGTCATTCGTCCCGTGAGTATAGTGCATGTTTTCTTGGGCGGTGGCGGTGACCTTGCCCCGCTGGAAGTCGACCTGCCTCCTGCGCCTGCCCCCGCTCGCTCGCGCAGCACTTCCAGCGTCCAACGACAGTTCGCGTCTCTCCGGTCCATGACTCCTCCGCCTGGCTGTCACCCGCCCGCACCTCCGCCGTCTTTCTCGGAGCCGCCCGCTCTCTCATCGCAGACGCGCCTCCCTGCGGAGCTGCGCTGTACTACTCGAAAGGCACGAACAGCAACGAATTACGAATCAGTGTAACACCTCAAATGGGCGCCGTTTGGAAAGATCATTGGAAGAAATGAATTCTTCACGAGCTAAATCAATTGCAACACAATGAAATTTTCAACTGCCGACCATGGATTATAAAAGCAAACTATAAATGGACAATTTCAATTATTCCCGAGAGAACGAGAAGAGGTTCAAGAGAGAAATGGAAATGAATGTTACATTTCCTAAGGTCAAGAGCGACTTCGCCATTTCATGGGGAAGTGATACTACCTGCTGAGATGGCTCAGTGAGAACGTTCGTTTACGCCGCTAGGAGCAGCTTGAGGTGTCGGGTTCGAATCCCGTTGGTGGCAGGATTTTCCGAACGAGCTAGATAGCGATGTCGAATTCACTCGCTGTATTGAGGAGAATTCTCGCAGCCGACTGCTCTGTTGGGTGGTTCCTCTTATTAATATCGTGCGAATGTCAAAGCAGTGCCACAACAACAGGGCAACTGGGCGCGTGCCATCTCCCCTTCCTCTTCCCTTACACACACACACACACACACACACACTTAAACTTACATGCACCACCGTATCACATGTCGGATGCCATCTTCCCTTCTTATTGCGCCCGCAAACAAAAACTCACAAAGTAAAAGGGAACTGAAAGCTTCAATGTTTTTGTGAAAAGTGTGGCATTTTTTAAATCAGTTAGTATATATTGTGTCAGTATTTTTAAAGACTACTCTTGGCTGCTTGCTCGAGTTGCCATCGCAGCCATCGCACGCCTTCGGTGCCCCGCTCTCACCCGCCTCCGCTTCGCTTCGCGGTCGCGCCCCAGGTGCCGCGGGCGGGGCGGGGCGGGGCGGGGCGTGGCGCTGTTTATCGGCGAGTGCAGGGCGCGTTGACGCAGCGAGGCCTCCTGTGACCGGCGTATTTATAATCCGCCTCCGCCCACCTGAGCGCTGTGTCATCCGCCGTCGGTCGCAGCGCCGCGAGCTCTCACGGCCGCCTGGGAAGGAGAGGAGCTCTCCTGTCCTCTTGCCGTGCCGCTCGCCACTCAGAATGAAATTAAATGAAAATTTCTAGTAGTTTGGATCTCTGTTGAGATATCAGGATTTTATAGGAACATTTCATGTGACATTGGCTAACACGTTCAACTGACAACCTGCTGCAACATTCTCGCAATAGGAACATTATTGGTAGATTCAATAATATGGTACTTTTCCTTCACAAGCACTCAATTTTTTGGCTTTCAATAAATGAAATTTCGAGCGTAATTTATTAGATTAACTGCTCTTCTCTTTGGTTTGAGAAACATGTGTCTCACCCAGTGATCTGCTTTTGAAGATGACGGGGGTGTGGCTCACCCTCGGTGCCCCTCTCTCATCAAGTGATCTCTGCCTTCCATTCGAACTACGCCCAGAATAGTACCCAGCTTCTAATTCTTGCTCAAAAATAATTTCAAACCATATCTCCGGTGGAAACTGCAAATTTTTTATCACCAAACAATTCACTAACATTGACCAGAAGCAAACCAAAGACTGAGTGAGTCTGTGCATTTTGAATGGTATGCAAGAATATCTCACTCTCCTTACCTAAAGTGAAATTTATTACAGTTCCCGTTTAATTTAACACAAACTGCGACCAAGAATTTCTTCGAATTTCTTCGATCCATGACTTTCTTCGCGATGTGACTTGCTCTATAATTGGCTGAGTGGGAAGAGATGATGCACGCAGTGAAACTTAATGAATGTAGTATATGGAAAGTTATTCACATTTCTGACTTTTAGATACCATCTAACGAACAATATCATTGCAACTTGACAATTGTTTGTAGGAGAACACATTGTCGTTTCCAATCATTGCCCGCAACGAATATTCTTCACATGACAACATTCGATAACATAATTCATAGGGGGAAACAAAATACACTATTTATTGCTTGGGTGTTAAATAAAATGGAGAACAATTGTCGAACCAGTGCATCCTCAGAAACACGATCAGTTCGTTTCATTTCCTAAGTTTTTTTGTCCTTGTGCATAACATTCTGTTACAAAACACATAGCACTAATTGAAATGTTTATTTAGAATCTGCATTCTCCCTTAAACGTGTTTCCAGATTTTAAGAAAACCGTTTCAATCCAATCTTGTAAAATATTACATTGAGTTCTTGGGTATTGGAACTAATCATGAGATGACAGGCACTGTAATTTCTTTCAGAGGAAGTGGCCCATATCTGCCTTATAGTGTTTATAGCTGTGTTCACCACCACAGACAATTTTATGGCGCAGTTTCTCTCCCTCGACCTGACTTCGCGCGCCCCTGCTCTCTCTCTCTCTCTCTCTCACCTCTCTCTCACCTCTCCCTCCTCTCTCTCCTCTCTCTCCTCTCTCTCCCCCTCTCTCTCCTCTCTCCTCTCTCTCTCCGCTCTCTCTCCTCTCTCTCTCCGCTCTCTCCGCTCTCTCCTCTCTCTCTCCGCTCTCTCCGCTCTCTCCTCTCTCTCTCCGCTCTCTCCTCTCTCTTCTCTCTTTCCTCTTTCTCCTCTCTCTCCTCTCTTCTCTCTCCTCTCTCTCCTCTCTCTCCTCTCTCCTCTCTCTCGTCTCTCCTCTCTCTCCTCTCTCCTCTCTCTCCTCTCTCTCCTCTCTCTCTCCTCTCTCTCTCCTCTCTCTCCTCTCTCTCCTCTCTCCTCTCTCTCTCCTCTCTCCTCTCTCTCTCCTCTCTCTCCTCTCTCTCCTCTCTCTCTCCTCTCTCTCTCCTCTCTCTCCTCTCTCTCTCCTCTCTCTCTCCTCTCTCTCTCCTCTCTCTCCTCTCTCTCTCTCCTCTCTCTCCTCTCTCTCTCTCCTCTCTCTCTCCTCTCTCCTCTCTCTCTCCTCTCTCTCTCTCCCCTTCCTCTCTCTCCTTCGTCTCCTGTGCGATGGCCAGCCTCCCGTTTCCGCCCATTATAACGCAGAGGCCGCAACAAACGCCGCCGAAACCAGAGAAATAAAGCAACCATGCGAATATTGCAGTATGCTATTCACGTACCAAAGAAAGCTTTCCGATATTCTCGACTGTGTGTAATGTTCTGCACACGTTATATGATCTTCTTTTGTTTAAAAAGTAGTAATATGTTTTTTACTTATTCATTTAGACAACACAACATTTAAAAGTGTTTTAAATCGTAACACAAATATAATTTAAAAGGTCTGAATTTCAGAAATGATGTGAAGATTTTTGGATTGTACGAACAATACACTGACACATGCGCTGTGAGCAGTGTGCATTGAAATCAGAAGGAAATCCCTCACTTTTAAATCCTCAGGAATATTTTTATTTTAACATTTTGTTTTTACAACGGTATGGTTGTGTCTCCCTCACTAGAATATGCTGTCAATCTAAACTCATTCATCTATTATGAGGAGGCATTTCCTCAGTGCGGATGAGCAGGGCGAGTTGTGGAGGGGTATGAGGGAATATGGAAGCGAGAGCAGCGAGGATGAGGACAGGGCGGGTGGGCGTGGGCCGCCCAATTTGCAGCAATTCGAACACGCCATGCCGTTCAGCGGAGTTGCTATGCCCCTCGGAATTGTCAGTGGTTGGAGAAGGCTGCATTCCATTGGCAAGCTATTATTTACAGTTGGTTGTGGTATGTTGTGGTATTTAGATATTCCATCAATCCTTCATTACTGAAGGTAATGAAAATGAGTTGTCTACAGGCTATTCATAATGGCCAGCGTACTATGTAAAGAACCACACAACTTATGTCTTGGAACCGACGTCCTGAAGATACTCGATTGTTAATTGCCGAATCGATGTCCTGTGTTTCCTTGAATTTTTGTCACAAGACTTTTCAGCGCGACACGTGATACTACACTGTTTAAAAAAGTAATTGACTTCGAATGTAAATAATTAAAAGTTGCACTAGATTAATAGGTCGGTGAAAGCAGTCATTGTACATGTCAGGGGCTTTTATTCCATGGAAGCATGGGAAGCATTGCTACCCCTATCATTACCAAGGATACCTTACATTTAAATACCACTTGTCTAGTAATTTAGAATCATTTACATGTATTCCAAGTAAAAAGAGTTTAAATTGGGCGCGTCCAATCGTATCTTTGCAAAATGAGCACGTAATTATGATTGTCGCCAATAGATATGGCATAGTTCGCCTGCATAGCTCTTTGGAAGCACTGCTGACTGCATCCAGCGTGCCATAGGGAACGCTGATTCGCAGATACGGTGGCGCGTGTGGAGGGCGCGCGGGCTCTTACAGTCCAGCTCGCCTTTGGGAGCAGTCGGCCAGTTGCATGCGGCGTGACTCATAGCGCTTGTGGTGGGCTCCGCTTATCGGTTCAGTGGTATTAATGTATTTTCTCTTCGAACTGCAAATCTGCCGAGGCGTCGTTGAAACTTTGAAGCAAATAATAAGTGTTTCCACCTCTAATTTCAGATTTAACAGTACTCTGTAACAGTATATACGTCACTACACGACGTTAGAGGAACTTGCAACAAAGGTAATATTTTGCCTAAGGAACTGAATCTGCTTTTTGGTGCGATGTGATGCGATCGCTGTGCTACGTAGCAATTTTCTCACATCGCACGCTACATTGCACTGTCTGGTAATGCTATAGATGAATTTGTATATGTACGATACATTCGGATTACGGAACTTGTACGGTAGTTTAAATTATCCATTTGTTGTCGTATCTAGGTAAGAAAATTAAAAATCTTCCATCTGACATGTAGTTGCTTCCTTAGAAAAGCATTTCACCACACGTTACTGGTACATGTGTGGGAAATGTACACATGCGTGAAATGCGGGCTTTCACGTTGAAGAGCTTTGAAGCATGCTTAAAGACTTCCTATAGAAATTGATTTTCTATTTTCAATAAATTTACTCGATACTATGTACGTTGGACCATTGTGCCCTTTAACAGAGAATATTCAAAGAATACAGAATCGGAAAGGCCGCTAGACAGATGTTAAAAAAAGGGAGGCGAAACAGGAGGACGTTTTCGTACCGAAGGTCGTCCTGTGTAAATCTGGAGTTGGTAGTGTTCCTTATTCACATTTAAAGGAATGTCCAGTGAACTCCTTTAATTCACCTTTTTAAAACTTATTTGAAGCATTATTATTTTGTGATTTATTATAATTCCAGTAACAATAAGCTGATTTTCGTTCATAATAAAGCGGGGATAAGAAAACGCATTTTCTACGTAGGGATCCACGAGTTGCTGCCAACGTCTTAGAAACGCCCGTGGCAACGAGAGGGGCAAGCAAAGATGATGCCGGGCGGTGGCGGTGCCACCAGCCGTGCGCCGCCCCTCCCATGCCCCTCCCCTGCCCCGCACTGGGCGGCTGCTGCTGCTGCTGAGCGTGCATTCGTGGAAGCGCTCCTCATCACCGCCAGTGGCTGGCCGCAGCAGCGCCGGCGGCGCCGCCCACGCGCGGCGCCAGGCGCCCTCGCCGTCCTCATCCTCCCAGCCTCCGCCTCCGCCTCCGCCAGCGCAGCCATTTCCACCATTATACAGGAATACTTTGCCCGTTTTTCGAAAATGCCGGTGTGTAAAGGTTGGGGGTCGCTGTTCCAGGTGCGGTTATTGTTACAGGTTGATGTAAATATTATTCAGAAACAAGAGTTGGTGGCATCGTGATAGTCTGTCACGAACGTGTTCAGGAAGTCGTTTGAAGAGAAGCACTTCTTTACGTCTTCTTTAAACAAAGAGGGACATCGAAAATGTTTCCTTTGCAAAACAAAGTTTGGGATTTTCTTTAAAGAGTTCATTTGTTATAATAGTTTTTCCATGTCCTAAAAAATGCAACATCCATCATCAGTTACTAAAACCCCCCAAAAAACGACGTTGATTGTGCATTTTGGTACTAATGATGTATTATAGAACTGCCAGAATTCTTTATACTAAGCCCAAAGTTCATTTAATAGGAATAAAAATGGAAAACTACTAAACCAAAATGAAGTTAGTGGCATTCTGATTTCTACCATGAAGGCAGTAACTCTATGACTAAAAATAATGTTGATTTTTCGCTCATCACGCAGTCTGCACCTGTCTACTGATGTTTGACAGGCCAATTAAAAGGAGGCTTCTTCGCTCAAAAGCGTTTTATGTTAGATGCCTGTACATGTGCGTATTGTGCACCAATAAAATGAATCGTCCTACTCCGGAAGAAGCAGTATAAACAATTTTCCCCAATCAATTTTCTTTTCTGCCACTATCAGTACCTCCGGCATGAAGAAAAAACCTTGTTTGTCCGCAGCCAGCGTGTCCGCCCCACGAGGGTTGGTCAATACGTCGCTCGAGCGCGCCGCGGCTCGGCTCGGCTCGCGTTTCACAAAGCGCGGCGCTGCGCCCTCGCACGCGGGCGCGCGGCCGGCCGTTTGCGGCCGGCGCGGCGGCGGCGGCGGCTGCTGCAGCGGCGAGCGGGAGGCCGGGCCGGCCGGGCCGACGGCGCGACGCCCGCCCAGAATATCTGCTGGCGCCCGCCCAGGCGGAATGCCGCGCCGGCCCCCTGCGACGCCGCACGCGCGCATCGCTGCCCACGGCGGCGCCGCACGACGCGCAGTGGGGCCGGGAGGGGGAAGCAGGCGGACAAGCCGGAGCGGGGAACAGCGGCGGCGGCGTAAGAGTCTATACCCCAGTGGGCCGTTTTTACGACGCAACAACTCCTTCGTACGCCTTCCTTCGGAGGGGAAGGAAAGTCGGCTGTCCCATGTAGTAGATTTACTGCATGTAAATGATCCTCAAGGCGATACGGATCAAAACCGACACTCGTTCCTCTGCTGGAGGTCGGAAGGTGCGTGCAACCACGTCGTGGTCAGGTGAAGGAGAAGGCCTCAGCGTCGCCACGGAAAATAAGGCGTATTCGTAGATTTGAATTCCGCGTATTCGTAGATTCTGGGGCATCCACTGCTTAGGCTGCGAGGTGGCGGGGTTCCTTTCCTGCTGGAAAGATGCTGACCCTCACATCGCATTGCGGAGATTCGTCCCCTCCAGGCATTTCCCTCGGCGTGGTATCGCCCCGCCCGAATAAGCTCTGAGCAAGAGTGTGGTGTATATAGAAAGACAAAACTATGTAAGTACACAAGGATGCTGACTCTAGCCATGAGTTGCACTTGCGATGGTGCGTTGCACTTGCTAGAAGATTTGTTTAGTAACTTTACCTCATGGCAGTGTGTTGGGGATGAAGGAGTACCCGAATGGTAACAAAATGTACCGTTCCTGTGTTATATAGTGTGAAAGCATCTGTGCCCAGCTCTCCGCTACGTATGACTAATTCTGAGTTCAATCACATTTCTCAACAGTGGTTAATAAGTGACACGCGAGCATTTCCTAGAAATATGCACTATGACTCGACACAGTGTTGCGGCTGAGGAGGTTCTGACGTCCTAACCATTCTGAAAACTCATCTAGGAGCAAAATTGAGTCTTCGTGATCATTATGACCGTGTCAAAGGCAGAATTTACACATTAAGTAAAGAGACGAATGTTGTTGCATTATCGACGAAGGCGTCGAACTTTAAAGTAGGAAAGCAACATATTTTATTCTGTACTGTCGAATGTGCTGCCAAAAATATTATTTACTAATAATGTGAAGCAGAGACATGTCGTTTCCCCCGTCGGCCCGTTTTATGAATTTTTCATTTGAGATAAACCAAACAAAATTTAACGACAAATAATTCAGCAGCTACGAACTTTTCAAAAAATAATTCAGCGTCAGACAGCAGTTGTACTGTTATTGCACCGTGTGACTTCGACAACTAAATTTTCAACAAGTCTTTTGGAAAAATCACTATGTCCAATTTCAATAGTTCGTGTCAGAAGTAAAGTGAAGACCACCATTTATTACTGAAAAAATAGATTCATTCAGTAATTTTGAATACATTGGTGGGATAATAAACACGATGGAGTCTCCGACATTTACCACATAAACTTGCAGAGCAAAACCTTGTAATTAGTCATTGTTAAAATCTCAATAAAAATTCAAGAAACTTACAACTGTTGACTTCTCACATACTGTTATATCTTGCATAAGGCTGTATAATGGATTTTTAAAAGAAATCTGTTGTGCAATAAAACTGAAAACACTCTTCAGCTCGTGTTATATATGCCTTTGTCAACTGATCCTACAATGGTTCAATACTGACTTCTGTCGATGTGATCCGTGTTTAGAATGGATGTTATTTTGTTAGAAAAGGCTTTTTAGTTTTGCCCTCATTCTGTGCACCACAAAGCACTGTGCGATGGCTGCTGTATTTAGAATGTACAGCAGTCTCGTACTTCCCAGTTTGCAAGCGACCTAGATCGTATGGAACACTCGCAAATTCAACCATCTGGTTTCATTTAAGTCACGAATTTTTGGGTTGATTTGCAATGCATTTGGATGAAATAGTAGGTGTAAGGCAAGAATGTTGATTTTTTTAATATGACAGAAGGTCACCCTGCAGTTGTATAAATTATTCCTTGTGGAAATGTCCTCAGTGGAAATGTTTCTGAGGGCTTCGTATTAAAAACTTGGCATATTTATCAGTGCTTTTGTAATGGACCACGTGAAAGTCCTGCTGATGAGAGTATTTCAAAGACAAGTGACCTGCAGCAGTAAAATTGCTGCTGAACAAAATCACTTAAAATGTTTTCCAAAACGTAACACATACATTGGTCAAGGACAACAGACATAATACACTCTTGAATAACACTGCAGTACATCAAATATTGGAACAAAAAATGTACGAATATGCAGTAACATTTTATACATTTATTAGTGCAATCGTTTTTTAAATATCAAGAATATCAAAAGGTGAGTAGCAAATTATTTAATGGCAGGCGATCTGTTTTTTGGAGCCTTGCTATCATATGACGTCAGTTCTGTGGTAAGAGATAATGCACCGAGTTTGAGAATTCAGTCGATACGGACATTACGTATAAGAATAAGCCTAGTAAGTATTTTTCATTTCTATCCGAAAATCGAAACTGATTAATTGTTTGTAGAATTTTTCCAGCTATCTAGTTCAACCTAGACACCTCTCACATGATTGGAGGCTGATAGTTTTCTTCCAATTTATGCATGAATTGGAAATCCGAAATATAGGTTTAGAGTTTTGTCCTCGCAACTTCATTTTGAGATCGCATCTACATTACTTTTTTTCAAGAAATCTCACTGACCGGCATGAAAGGTAGGGTACCCAATATCCTTGCGTCTCCACTAAAAGAAGCACCAACAACAGTACAATCGATATCATTCTAGCGATTATTATCCAACAATGACTACACGTTCCTGATAATCATATCCGTTGAGAGAGAGAGAGAGAGAGAGAGAGTATATGTAATATATATATATATATATATATATATATATATATATATATATATATATATATATATATATATATATATATGCGATAGATAGTATGAAGAATGAACTGAATAAGAAACTCCTCGTTAAAACAATTTCCTAAGTGTTCGAGAAAGTGAGATTTCTTTTTTCGAATTGAGAGAGACATTGTTAATACAAAAAGGTTTTGAAGCTGAAATGAATAATATTCAATTCATCTTTAATTTAATAAAGATAAAAATAGCTAATGTAAATAAGTTTTTAAAATTGAATTGTTCAATAAATTATGCCTTTGGCTGTCAATATTTCATTGTACAAAAACCTGTAAAATAATGAATAGGAAATATGTCTGCGAGAAGCATTGTGGAATAATATTATCGTTTTAATACTGGCTCGCATATTACATGTAATTATTTCAACGGACAATTATTGTGTGTTATTTCAAAGCGCGATAGCATGCCTTAAAGCTATAAGCGTTAAAATACCTCAATATTTATGAGTATAAAATATGTAGGTTTGTTGCGTGGCGTATGAACTATTTTATAACCATCCATTTGCAAATGTATACGTTTATAATTTTATGATGAGTTTGTATTTTTTATCCGATCTTGTACCTTTTTGAAGTGAATTGTTCTCTTCTCCCACAACATTTCAATACATGTCCGAACTTAACGTATTCAAAGTTCTCCTTTAAATCTAGCACGGAGAGATTTATTTTCCGTACATTCGCAGAATGAGAATAAAACGATCCTGTGGAATTTTTCTTCATATCTTTTACGAACTTGAATTACTTTTTCAAGTAAAAGACAGATGACTGAACCCTTTCCATTATTAATATATCATTATAAAACCAAGTTTTGTGGAATTCGTTGTAAGATTCAAGCATTGGAAATGAATAATTTTCAGACACTTCAATCTAATGATATTACAATGGCATTTGGTTCTGAAATAGTAATTAAGTAATATATGTTTGTCACAAAAGTTAATATGTTTTGGAAATGAAATCATTTATTTCCATTGTAAAAGGTGATTAAAGTTTTCCTCCCGGATTTATCCAATGGCAAATCACTTTTTACGTATATTCCAGTGTAATGTTAATGTTTCACAGTTCCAGGGAAAGTTGAAGGTTGATTACTTCGTCAAAACACGAATATTGAATGTAAATATTGGGCGAATACTTTTTTTTTCTGCAGTCTTCAGTGATTGTTCGAAACATTGCGATACACGAAGCATTCATTTACAATAATATTGCGATTCATGTCCTTTTTTCGTTCGAGTATACTTTTTTTCTCGCGGTTTATGAAGAAGCAAGGAGTTAATGCTGGCTCCAGGGAGTGTTTACTCAGTGGCAACACTTGCCGTGATAAGCCTCCGCGCCGGCCGGTGCCTCGACTTGCAGTTGTTTCCCGAGAGTGCGCCACTTGGCCGTCCGCAAACAGTAATCCGCCGCCCACTCAGCCGCTCGCAACGCACGAGCCCCGACTCTCGCAGCGCCATTCGGCTGCACCTGTTCGACTTCATTCCGCACTCGACTCTTTGCGTTCGACTCTTGCTGCAACCGAATGCACGAGGGCGGAATGTAATTAAATTAGTACCTTTTAGTGTTAAAATTATACACTGTTGTGCGATGAAGTATGAGTACAATGAATTGTTTGTTTTTTTCTATTTTTTAGGAATATTTTCGATGTAAAATAAATAAATTAGAGTAAGTCTGAGCTTAATTCAGGGTAATATGCATATATTTTTTGGAAGTGCTGTAGTAGAAGTAATTGTTCTTTAACGTCTCACAATCTATTGACTTAAATATTTTAAACATAGGAATCTCTTTGTTTTTGATCACCCTTCAATAGTTTCAACAGTTTGCCATAATAATCATATTGACCTTAGTTACTAGAGTGACAAAATATATGACAAAATAACATGAAAATTCGATTCCTTTGAATGTCGACACTTTTCTTGTGATTCTACATCGAAGCTTTCGTTGGACACATCTGTTTTCTGCTATCGCGAAAGAAAGGTACAATTTGGTAAGAGAACGTACTCATTTGAGGACAATTCCTTTGGGAATATTTTCTTTTCTTGCGATTCGATTTCAGTGAGAATTTCTGTTTCGATTTTGGAATCTATTATTTTTTAGGAATCGTTATTGCGCGAACTTCTCGATGAATTGCTCGTCGTCAAACTCTAATCACGTATATTTAACCGATCGCGCCCGATCGCTGTTCGCTGCAGTACGACACTGAAACGTCGCTGGTTCCAGGAACCGTTCCATCGGAACATCTGATATACCAACATCGAGAAGATACCCCGAAGTGAGCAGGCAGCCACCCACTGGCTGTGCCCCTCCTCTCGGCTCTGCCCTGCTTTTCCTCGGTTACTTCACTTCTCCACAATGCGGCTCCTGCCCTCTTGGCACGCTCTGCTTCACGGGCGATCTTCTTTGTTTTCGTGAATTGTGGAACTTTGCTTCGTGCAGCACCGCCAGTTAGTTTCGCTTCGTTTCCACCGCCCTCATCAAAATAGATGCCGCGGCCGACTCGTCTAATCTATTCTGCTTTGTGTTTGTCGGCTTGTCTTGTCTCTGCGTAGTCTTTGTGCCGTTGCAATTGGTTCTCTTGTGACACGTCGCCGTCTGTCGCGCTTCGCCCTTCTCCTCCCATCTCACCCCATCGCTGACGGCCCGGCCTCGTTCCATCCCGTCCCACTTCGTCCTTTATCGCACTTCTGTTGCTGGCCACGTCCTCGCCCTGCCGGGGGCGTGGGCGGCGGCGCGTGCCGAGCGGCGCTCGTTAACTGCGGCGCCCCCACGCGCGCCGCCCCGCCCACGCCGCCCACGCAGGCTGCGCGCCGGCTGCGCGGCCTCGGTAGTCGCCTCCGCATCCGCCGGTGCTCAATAGCAGGGGGTTTGCACCTCGGGCGCTAAAGCAGTCGAAACTTCGCACTTTCGATCGGTCTTCTGCGCATGTTCAGATCGAGATTGCAGTAGATTGCTGCCCTCTAAGACGGGGAAAACTCCCTAGTTATGCGTATCTCGATCTGGGCATGTGCAGATCGATATTACTTACTGTCGATTGCTACACGGAGCGCTGTTCTGAGAGTTCATAAAGTCCCTACGGTATTTTTGCAGCAATCGACTAACCGCGGTCGACAGCAATCGTAATCTGCTGTGCATGCACAACTCTACGTGCGCATGCGCAGATGCTCTAAAGTGGTTTTAAATACGATTGAAAGATAGCTTTCAAAAGCTGTATACTATGCTGTACAAAGTTTCACTGTTATATCGCACCAAAATCATCGGGGTTTATGAAATTCGATGGATGGTTTTGTAAGTGGTTTAGTAACCTCATTTTTACATTCATGCGGCGGAGAATTGACAGTGATCGTGATTATTCTTTTGTAAATAATATTTAACTAACTAGAAAATAACAATGAACAAAACTGAGTCTGGAGTCATAAGTTCCGAATCGACTGTAAATATCGATATTTTGAAATCATCGGTATCGATGTCGCATCCGCACAAGAAGAAATCAATGTATGTCTGCTGACGGGAGATTGTGCCCAAAAACCCACGACTCACTTCTAGATACCGTCTTGTAACCAAATATTGGAATGTGTTACGTAGCCGAACTCTGTAATTTCCAAAAGAACTGAAAATGCGTGTCATTCACTTCAGACCTGAACGTACTGCATTTATTATTTTCAAACGAACTCCGTTCTCAAGAGATAATGATCCCATCACTTTTCCAAAACAATGGAATGGTTGCATCAGCGCTACGACAGGTGCTTTAGTTTAAAGTCGTTATTTACGCCATCGATGGAGTATGAGAACGATGTGGCAGATTTGTGTGCACACTGGAACCGCCATATTACCATAATACTTTCCGTGTAGTAATATTACGACAAATCGTTGGGTCGAAAGGCGATTAGGCGGTTTTATGGAAGATTAAAATTACTTCCACCATTACGTCTCTCATTACATTTATTGGCGTTCAAAATCATGATATCAATTGAAAATACTATGGTTTTCGTCATTCTAAGTTCATATTTTTTCTCAGACATAATAGGGAATGTTATAATGTTGTAAGTGTAGCTACTATTAAACAAAGACTGTCAATTGCATTCTAGTCAACGGACTGTTTGGGGCCAGTCGTAGCCGTTCGGGCGTGGGCATGAGTACACAAAGATTGCTCCATATAGGTACACAACCGTCCACGACACATGTGCATGGGGACTGGAGATAGTGGTTACACCAACCCCGTTGCATAATCTCTATCGACTTAGCGTACGTTACTGCGTTTAACGCTTTGCCTACGCAATATCCTGTTCCGGCGTCGCATTGCCAACGCGTCAGCAGCACCGCAAACGCAGCTCCCGTGGGTTTCTACACGCTCAGATATTCTAATGGGCAGCTTTACAAATACGCTTGGGCGCAGTTGTGTTTGTGTATCGGAACACGAACGATATGACTTGAATGACTCATAAGTACGAGATATGTGTTCGATATAGGTCGACAAACGTTTACCGAAACAGAATTAAGGCGAAATTACTGATGCATGTAACGTCTGCAAACGATGTGTTATTAGGCAAGTTGTCATGTACCATCTTGGGGGAGTGCTTTAAAAATGCCATATACTCCTACGTCGCTGTAATCTCTCTTATGAGCTTTTATAATATATGGAATTTAAGAGTGAAAAGTAGGAGTTTTCAGAGAATGATTCAGATAATTCATTTTTGTTTAAAAAATGTAGAGCAAAAATCACTTGTCAATCGCTATCGAGTTTATGCCTGACTTAATGTTCGTGGAGTTCTCTGTGTACCATATTTTTATTAATTGTTGACGTTTTCAATATTTTGGGAGTGTTCCAATTTTGCAATTTAAATTCATTTCTTTAAGCAACACAGTAACAAATGATGTATTATAAGTTTTCCATCCTGCGTAATGAATATACTATTTTATTACCCATCACGTGCATCAAGTTTCCCAACTGTCGTCAAAGGTTATCTGCCGTGTAATCATCTAAAATGTGACTACGTGATCAATATAATTGTTAATCATCTCTTATAAATGAATCGTCAATCAACTTAGAAATATGTGCACCGTAAAGTTCTTCGAAGTGCGGAGGGGCAGGTGCTTCTAGAGCTGATCGGCGCTGTGGTGTTTGCAGGGCGGCGGGCGGCTGGCCCGGCGCGCGACTTCCGCCGGCACGCGGTGGTGCGGCCGCGCCTCTTCCACGGGCGCGACAAGCGCGAGATCGCCTCCTCGCGAGAAAAGGTGAGTTCTCTTCCTCCTCCTCCTTCTTCTTCTTCTTTTGCATATTTTCGTCTTTCTCCTCCAGTCATAGTGCTTTCAAAAGACAAATAAACGAATACAGATTGTTAGTATGCTTGTTCTTTAGAAACTTTCAGTTATTTTTTTTAAACTACATTTAACAAAATATTTTTTTAAACTATGTGGGAAACGCGGGAATGTGAGTAATACTCACTATAGGTCTCTAATTGCTCTGTAGTGTGTTAATAGGTCTCTTCATTGTGGTTACAATCAAGGAACCTCATCTCAGATCAGCGTACCTTTATAACGCGGCCAGATTTACTGTGGTGGGAGCCTCTGGTGGGGGAATCTCAGTAAAAATACCAAAAACGATATAAAATATTTATATTTATGACCTTTTTGGTAACCATATAATACATACATGTAACTAGAGGGTTTAGTCAAAGTAATATAAAAAACGTACAATATAGCACATCTTTTTACATGTTGGCACCTCTGCGGACGTGTATACTCTGCGACGCGGCTGCATTGCACAGTTGACGTGTCACGTTCAAAGTTTGTATTGTATTACAGGCTTTTGTCTGCTTCGTTGAGCGAAAGCGATATGTGAAATCTGTGATCTCTCAGACTCCCAAAAAGCAAATCGTTGTTGCGCGGTTAGCGGAAGTCTCTGTGACGGAAGCAATTGAACTTCAACGTTTCACGATTGATGGTGCCGAAATTGAAATTGCCGGTGGTAATTAAAATCATCAAACCTTTTCATCAAGCATCGGAATATCATCAAATACCTTCCCTGGCCAGCACAAAATCTAGACCTCGACGTAATTGACCCGATATGCCATGTTTTTAGAGCAACGAGTGAGGAACTGATTTACAGCTCCAACACCGTTGATGCAATTGGTAAAAGTTTTGTTACAAAAATGACAGAGCATTCTGTTGGAAACTATTCACTCTACATTTATATTCCGTGACGAATTACAGATGTTCTAAAAGCAAATGGTGGTCCAATACCTTATTAATAATGGTGCTCATATTATTTTGTCCAACCCCTATATGTTAAAGAGGTACATTCCTCGCATTCCTTGCAGAAAACGTGTTAAACACATCGTCAAAACGTATTTATCTCAAAATATCGTTATTTCTGCTTAAAATGGTCAGATCATTAAGATGTTGTCGAGTCGTTGCAATCTGTTCTTAACTATTTGTGATTTTGCAAATATTGTCTCAGTAGTGCAATTGATTATCATCCAAATAAGATAAAATTTTAAAATGATTTTCACATTATGAATGCTTCATTTGTATTATTAAACTGTACGTATAATGTTCTCTGCCGAAATATCCTACTCCTACTGCAAATCGTTTGTAAAATTTCGCGTATTGAACAAGTTCAACGCCTTGATTTTCGTCGACATCGTTTAGGTAAGTTTGAGTTAAGTTTTGCTTACTCAATCAATTGTTCTGGTTCCAAATGTTCGATTCTAGCCAAGAAACCAAAACGTATATGACCCAAATCATATGCTGAAATTTGTTGATCCAAGGATGTTACGAACTGATCAATGTTAGGGAGGTAATTTTCGATGTAATCTTTGATATGGTGACAGGTCGACGTCGTTTGCAGTTTGTTTTGAAAATATTTTATGTATTGAATCGTTATAAAAATATTGCATACAATTAATTGTAATTAAAATTCAGCAAATAAAATAAGCTTGCAATGTTGCGAGTCGACGTCATAGAAACTAGGCTATATTTGAATCTAAATTAAAATAAAATAAATATACATTTAATACAAAATCAAAGTATAAAAATGTATCATAAATTTGTAATATAACAAATACTATTAATATGCATGAATACTAATCTATTCAAATGACAAAAAATGTATGAACTTGATTTACATCGTGTGGCTTTAGTTAAAACCCACAATGGTTCTCCATTTTTTTTTATTACGGGGGGGGGGGTCTGGGCCGCCTCCCTTCTTTCCCACTCTTAAGTCCGGCCCTTGGGAGGATATAATTTTTAATTAAACTTATGGGCATGTAAGAATGAAAAATTACAATCATACCAATTGTTCGTCACTTACATACGAGAATTGCTAGTTTTTTGCTGTTTGTCGAGTCTTTCTGTATCTCTAAACTCATTTCCCGTTTTATAATGTAAATGCTATGTGAATCACCTCATTAAGTTCGTATTAATTTATCATTTGTGGAATATTTTACTTATTCCTCATTTGTGTAATTTGCACTTCAAACATTTCCGTTTTATCACTCCAAGAGGGGAAAATAAAACATTAAATTCCAGATATCGCGAAGTGCCTCCCTGGCACTCGTCGCTGCCACGACCACAGCCGCTCCGGCAAAAACGCGAAAACGCTCCGGGGCGCTACAAATCGCTGAAATTAGTTTGAACCGGTCGCCCTCGTGAAAAACGCGCGTAATTCCAACAATGAGAAGCGATTCCATAAATTAGCGCCAACAGGCGGGACTTCGCGAGCGGGGCGGGGCGGGGCGGCGGCGGGGCGGGCGCGGAACCGCGCTCCGTGTGGACGGGGTGAGAATGTCGAGCTCTGTGGGTGAGGAGGGTGGAGAATAAACAAAACGGAATTAGAGAAATACTTCCCACGCCCCAGTTGGCGATCAGGTCTCTGCGGAAGAATTTCGGTCCTCCAACAGTCCGAATTCTTTCATAAGCACTTTCAGGAAACAGAACAAATGGGTTGCCGGTCATCCATGAAATGTTAAAAGTAGTAAAGAACGCATGCAGAAGAAAGTTTAGTGGCTGACTGTCCTGATCGGTAGTTATTCGGTTGTTTTTCCGATGAATACAAGACGAATGTTGGAGCTTTACCCTAACAAAAGAGCAACGGACCGCTCGCGATCATTCCTTCATTATCTTTGTTCTCTCCTCTTCCCTTTCATATACATACACACACGCGCGCGTGCGTGCGCCCACTTCCATACACTACACTACACTACACTACCTCATATGACAGGAGACTAGTCGGGAGCGTACGTTTTAAGGCGGCTCCACACATTCTGCATTCGCCGAGCAGCTCGCCCAATCCCGAGCAGCTGATGTGTTCGGCGAATGTTCGCTGCCTTTGACGTGTCCTAAAGATCGATACGCGGTGGGTTGAGCGAATACCGAATGTTGGGCGCTCTGCGACTCGCAAACAACCGGTCCACCCTACTTGGCGAGCGGTTGCTCGGGATTCGCCGAATGTCGCATGTGTGGAGCCGCATTTAGAGCTTGTCCCTCCTGGGGCGGTCTACGCTGGGGGAGATTCGTGGAGAGGGAAACGCAGCAGGCTGACTTGTAAGTCGGCGCCGGATCTCACCATCCAGCGGAAGGGCAACGCCGTCGCCTCCAGACAAAAACATTTATTGCACAAACGACCAATCAGCGGACGCGCCCAGAAAAGTCAGTTAATCAATAAACGTCTTTCTATTATCTTCGACTTTGTATATTATTGCAATATCAAACTTTTTCAATCAAGAAATTGAACTGCAGAAATCAAATCACTTTAATAGTACCAGTTTTGAAATTTTGAACGAATTATAAACTGCTGGTTATTACGAGAATCAGTTTTTTGACATTACGGCCATATCAAAATTAATTACAAAATCGTAATAGAATTCTGTATCGAATACTTCTGCGGGCGGAAATATGACCAATGAGCTGAATCGCTATTGTTCTGACTTGCTTAAATCTTCCAAACACAATTTCATTTCAATTCACTTTCATAGCAGTGCGGTAGATAACTTGGCGATCTCCAATATAAATCCTCAACTTCATTGAGAGGTGCGGAGATGTGGACGGGGGCTGCGCAGTTGTTGAAATGTTTTTATTACTAGTGCTTGCCACGTGCATGAAAGCAGACCAATTCTGTAATAATTTATGTTCAAATAAATAACTGAAATAACTGATTTCAAGAGCATACGTAAAATTTGTTATTTTATTGTTTGTTTTTTAATTTGTATTGGTTTCTTGTTTTTAATTAGATTGGTTAAATGTGAGTGTTTTTAATTTATAATATCATCGTCGCATCATTTTTTTTCTTAAAATTTTCACCTCGCTGCTTCAGCTTTCCAAGTGAATGAATAAACCACGTATAGAATCGACCCAACTTGCACCAATATACACTGTATGAATATATATTGCAACGAAAACAGGTTTCTATGATCCTATAGACTTATGGACATAAAATTTCGGAACTTCTAAAAAAGGCGGAGATGAAGTGGGCAATAGGAGATATAAAAATCCGATGACTGTTCAAATATAATATTAAAGTCATAATTTCGTCCGCCGTAAATAAAATTTATTTTCAACAGAATTAAAAGAAAACCCCACGTCTAATTCTGCTCTCTCCCTCTCCAAAATCGGTGAAAACGATCACAGGCATCTTTCGTTTACGAATTTCTTTATTAATGTACGATAAAAATGGTTTCATAATCGACATCTAGCACATTTTCATAAAATCATTTTAAAACGAGATTGGGTTTAAACGCTTCCATTACCACTTACCTGTACTTCTCAGAATGTTGTCCAACGCCTGAAACAAAAACGTTCGAAACCAATAAACCCGTGGCAAATGCACCACATCGCACAAACAAAATATGAACACTCACTGCAATGCTAACACACTACGTATTATTATATTACATATAATCCGTAAATAATTACGCCGGTTTCGCAGAACCTAACCGCCTTTCTGAACCGTACGTAGCGCGTTGTTGGTTTTTGGCCTTTCGTCGATATCCCGGCCAGAGCGGCCGCGTGGCCGAAAAGGCGCGTGGCGCGGGGCAGAGGGGCGCGCGCGGCGCCGCACACAAAGAGAAACAATAAACGCGCCGAAACAATCCAGGGCGCGCAAGAGCGCCCGCGCGACCGCCGCCAGGGGTGCCCTGCGTTGTCCCGCGTTGCCCTGCGTTGCACGGCGAAAAACGCGCGCGCGCTACCTAGGTTTTACAGCGAGGCAGCTAGGTTCTGCGGATCTGGGTAATTTTTATGGTTTGTGTATGATGCAACATCACGTAGAGTATTTGTGTTAAAGCGAGTGGTTAAATGAGGCGAGTTGAGTTACAGTTGGTTTTTTGAGTCGAATTGAGTTATAGTAAGTTTTTACGTGAGTCGAATTGAGTTATAGTAAGTTTTTACGTGAGTCGAATTGAGTTAAGATGAGTAGGACTGAGTCGAGTTGAGATACGTTTGGAGCGAATCGAGTTAAAATGAGCTAAAGTTTGAATGAGTGTTTGCGCGTTGTCGTTCGTGTGGCACAGGTTTATAGGTTTCAAACGATCTTTCATGTATCAGATTTTCTAAAAGATGTAGGTTTTAAACCAATTAATTTTTAGAAGCACAGTATCATAGATATTATTATTATTATTATTATTATTATTATTATTATTATTATTATTATTATTGTTATTGTTTTTAACTTGAAGGCACGTCTAGGCACTGTTGTTTATGACCAACATGAGCATTTCATATGAATAAAAATTGGACATCCAATGAAATTTCGAAAATCAGACTCAATGTTGGAAGAGAGTGCCCAAAATGTATTTTCATCCAAATTTACTTAGTCTTTTCATCGCTTACATTAGTAAGTTTGCGTTTATGAAATATACCCATGAAATATGGATTATGCACGAATTTTGTTTATGAAATCTAGCTATGAGTGTTCAATTTTTTTTTAATTCATGTGAACGTGGGAGAGACTTCTGTGAACCTAATTTTCACTCTTTCTATTAAGCCGGGTTAAGTTTAGAACCCGCGTATTCTGCTAGGCATCTTAATTTGAGAATCTTTCTCTGGAGATCTGTGTGCAGTAATTAAAAAACATCAGCATCATTCAGAACTCTATTCTGCTTTATCAGAATGTGACAATAACTATCTTAAATCCCATTTCATTGCTTTATTTGGGCACAACTACTTGAAATATTATTCTCGACGAACGAAATTGCTATTGCCTTCTGATTATCATCACTTTCTAAACATAGGCAATTTTGAAACAATATCTTTCTCAAAAACAGCAACAGCTGTTTTCTTTATTGTTTTCCTTATATAGCAAAGAAAGTTGCGCTTGTCACATTTTTGGTGTACTATCTGTATTTGCGGAAATTAAAAGAAAAAAATCGAAATTGTATTGTAAATTTAAATTTCCCGCGCTCGCTTGACGCGCTGTCAGTTTCCGAAATGACAACCCAGCGCATCTGTTTAAAATGTTTGGAATTCTTCTCAGTGTGCCAGCCGGGATGATCGTATGATGTAAATAATATTCTTGTGAAAGGAAGTAATTTTAAATTTGTACTAGTTCTACCGATCGGCTGCTCTGATCGGCATTTTCCCATATCATTCTCTCTCAATACCACGCGAATGGCGGATCGGTTCCCTACCTAACGGTCCAGGGGCCGTTGCCGTGCACGAACTTTCCTTCTTCTCCCTTGCCCTATCCTCTCTCCTCGTGCACCAAACACACGCACATGTCGGTAGCTTAAGAGTGTGTCCCTGCGGGGGTGGTGCTCCGCTGAGGAAGGGACGCGAGGGCGAAAGCCTCGCAAGCCATCGAGGTTGACGCCGGATTTCACCTCCTGTGGGGGACGAGCACTGTCTCCTCTCGCCATAAAGAATTGAAAATGGCAACGGTTCGAATTACCGTTCCCGGAAACATCAATTGATCGATGGATCGGGTGTGCCCCGTGTGGCGTTGGCAGGCCCCTGCCCTGGGCACCCCTGGTCGGCCGGCGCGTGGCGTGGCGAGGCGTGGCGAGGCGCAGCGGTGCGTTGACAAGCGAACGCGCGCGTGTGCATGCCTGCGGCCCCCGCAGCGCCGGCCGCCATTGGAGAGCGAAAGCGAAAGGGGCGTTCACGCCAGCTCAGCCGAGCAGCGCCGGCCACTCGCCCTCCACGAGACACCGGAAGGGGATTCCACTCGCGGGCGGCGGGGCCGAAGCCTTTTTGCCTTGGGCGCGCACCTCTCTGATTGTTCAACGGAACACTTGTTCATGTTGAAACTTCAAGGTAGTATTTCTTTATTAACTTCAGTGCACTGGCCAGCCTTACAGTTTCTGTTTACATATTGTTCGGAAATAACCCTCGAAAAGCTTTGCAGATTGCACTACTGAGTATTTAGGTTTGTGATAAATGCCTTCGTTTATCGTTTAGAACTAGTTGATTGCAACGTATCTGCGATTTTTAAAAGGTTCCAAGGGGCGTCCGGGGAAGAAGTCGTGTAGTTAATAAAAGATTCCGCCCCAAGGTGAAAATTGGGGTCGCCGGAGAAGAATGAAGATAGAAAATGAAATTATGGGTTAGGTCAATAATATGCTTACGTATGGGAAAGTCCATTGTAGTTGAGAGTTGCCGTCATACCACGGTGCATCTATCGGTGCTTTATACCACGGTGCTAATCTATCAGTTTTGCTGAACTTGAAGTTTTGATAACGATGTTCGTTATGCTCCTGCCCACGTGTGACGGGATACGAAAGTACTTAACAGTTATTTACTACATTAGTATCGCAAGACATCTCATTGCAATACGAAACTGAGAACTTGAGGAGCACGAGGCATTAGGCCGAGTTAGATAACCAACCAAGTGTTATAACATACAAATATCGTACAACGTTTTATCCACTTTTTGTTCGTATCAGTTTGACTATTAGACCTGCGTCTATTTGACTTTTCGTCGTTATAATTCTCTGTGATTCTTCCCGCGAAATGTGACAATAGTATTTAATCAAAGACCATGGATTATTGTACGAGTATTACTGGCGTTAAGAAACTAATAATTATTGGTAGGCTGTGAAATATTAGAACGCATGTGTTGCAATAATTCGTTACTAGACTTATCTTCAAGTTCCGTTTCACTAACTTCGACTGAACACTCGCCCGCAAAACCGTCTACGAAAAGATGGAACCAAACGGCTTCGCTTTACACTTGTGTGTTTACAAAATTATGGAATTTCTTGTTAATATGAAAAAAAAATTATTACTGATGTTTTATAAATCAATTTCATCCGCATTTCATTTTAGATTCTTTGTACCAACTTACGTTTTCGAATTTCCACCTATGCTGGTCAGATTATATTTGTATTTTCCCTACTCTTGAGTTTCTGGACAGTTTCATGTTTTTTTATACTTAGGCTTTCAAACGAAATGCTATATAAAAATAACCCTGCTTTTTTGATGTTTTCTCAAAATTATGTGGAACGTTTGTAGGTGAATGAATAGATTATAATAACTTACGTTACATAATTTCTTCTCTTTGGATTTTAATAGAACGTTCGTGGAGATCTGCCAACAGCACTATCAACCACGTTTTTACATCGCCCCTTTATATAATATTTTCTCGTTTTGACTCAATAATACAGCGATGAAGAAAATGTGCCCAGTGACAATAAGAGTGCGTTTTTCTCTTTCCACATTTCATCATTGCTTTTACTTGTGAAGAATGAATTGAATGATATTCGATGACTCCTTACGTTCACCGCAAAATCAGTGCTCAGAGAAATTGTTATGTATTTTGTTAACTTTATCGTCTTACGTGATATTTGCGATGAATCGTAATATTTGATGCCAGTAATAGCGATGTACAAAGGTTAGTGACACTAGTTAACAAGTAAAGTCCGTCATTTAGCCCAAAGAGGAATATTTTTTGACGGGTGAAAACCACAATGTTGGTGGGCTTGATATTTCAATATGTTCAGTTTATATTCTAGATTAGTGTTTCTTTTTAATGCGGGTTTAATTTAATTAATTCTCTTTAATTTATAGCGATTATTCTTAATTGCTTTTTAAATAAAGGGTATTTTTAAAGAGGTCTTTAACGCACAATGTGGGAACACATTACTGCCGTCATGTACAGAGGAATTCGGACTTTGGTTTTAGTAAAATGCACCTACTGCTATCAACTAAGGATGTAGGGACTAAAATAATGGGAAAAACTAAGAGGAGAAAACGTAATAGGAAACTATAAGGAAATGATGACTATGCATTTAAGATTTTAATGTTCAATCTATTAATTGTTTACGTTTCAATATAAATTATGGCTTAAAATCAATAATTCGAAATTTAGATGAACGAATGTGGATCGATTTTGTAATCGGATCTAATAAATTCTCGATATTCTCAGAATGTAAATATCTATTCAGGCTACCAACGAGAATTTTGATTGTTATAATTAAATTGTTACTTAATTCAATACAATATGTAGTTTATAGGCAGTTACAAATCTCATGAATGGAATATTTTGGTAGGTTTAAATGATATTTAACTAGGAACGGAGCAAGTGTCTACAAGGTGCCATGAAATGTTGCAACTTCATCGCTTCATACTGAGGGGGGGGAAAAGCTTTTCTCGCCTCAATTGCAGCTCTGCTTTGGCGGGAAGAACCCACGTTAGACGCAACCTGCCTCGGGCGTCTTGTGGGAAGGCACTCTGCCCAGCCGTATCGTTTACATTACGCGATCTCGCTAGGCAGAGGGCAGAGCGCACGTAAAAAGAGGATTTGGCCAAAAAAGTGGACGAGCCAGTCTTGTTCACCGGATATTCGGCCACTGCAGTTATCTTCTTGAATGAAACTTCGAAAATAATAATGAAAGTTGATTGATTTGATAGAATACTGCAAAAGATTGTCTGTCGTTTCAAAAATTAGCCATAACCAAAAACGAGAATGCTGTAATTATTTTATCAATAGTAGATGTTATGCACCTAAGACTGAAAATAACGTGAAAAATAGAAATAGTTGTGAGGAAAGTGGGAGTTTCACTATGTCATTTTGCTCGGAAACGGGATCCGGAGGGGATCGAAAGAATGCTGTCGTGGAACGATACTTTTTGCAACGGAATAGCAATGCGTTTAACCTTAAAAATAGGCGTCCTCTTCAATGTATCGGGTTGCTAATACCACTTCTTACTTTGTGATTGAATTTTTTTCATTTAATACACAATTGAATATTGGAAACTTTTTTGAAGCAAAACCAAGAATTAATTACCAGGAATAGATATATTTTTTTTCATTCAGGAATAGAATTATTTTCAAAAAAGATTTGAGAAGAATTATTCACGATATTGGTTTTAAGATAAGCCGATAATAAATTGTTATATGCTATTTTTTGTTTCAAAATATATCTTCTTCGAACGTCTATCTGAGTAATTATGAAATTTCTGTGGACTTGTCAGTGGTATTTAAAAAGGCATTTCAACAAAAAACCCTTCGCCAGAACCAGTAAGTTGTGTATATCACTACTTATCAATATTCACAGCAAATATATCTTGTGAATTTTTTTAACTAGTTAATCTATTTTCTAAATTTAATTTTATTACTTAATTTTTACATTGAAACTTTTAATGAGCATATTAGCACGATGTGCAATTAGTATTATACTAGCTTGCCTTCATTATTATCAACTTATTGTTCTCTACCTATATAAAAACGGTCAAAAACATATTTCCTGTCCAGTTAGGTGAAACACAAGTAGTGTACGAGTAGGTAGTATCTAGTGTTATCAATACTTAAGACGCATGCGAGTGGTTATGGTGTTAATTTTGTCATAAGATTCTTGGGCTTGCTACCTCGTACTATCCAGTCTTTTGACAATAAAGTATTCGTAATTAATTGGATTGTTTCGTTATTTGATAATACGTAAGGCGCACTCCATTCTGCAAAGAATACTTGCACACGACGGCAGCTGCAGGCTCCAGCGGAGCGGCGACGGCGACCGGAAGGGGCGAGGGCGGCCGCGTGCAATTTCCGCTGCCTCCACACGGGCGGGGAGCGCGGCAGGGGCAGGGGCAGGGGCGGGGGCGGGGAGTGGGCGGCGATGGCGACGAGCGAAGCGCGTTCAGTAATTGATTTGGGGCGCGCAGTCTCCGCCCATCACGCCTCGCCCGCGGGCGCTCTCATCGCATCCGGGCGGCTGTGGGAGACGCGGCTGGAGAGGGGCTGGAGCGGACTGAAAAGTGACTGGAGCGGGCTGGAAAGTGACTGGAGCGGGCTGGAAAGTGACTGGAGCGGACTGGAAAGTGGCTGGAGCGAACTGGAAAGTGACTGGAGCGGACTGGAAAGTGGCTGGAGCGGACTGGAAAGTGACTGGAGTGGACTGAAAAGTGACTGGAGTGGACTGAAAAGTGGCTGGAGCGGACTGGAAAGTGACTGGAGCGGACTGAAAAGTGGCTGGAGCGGACTGGAAAGTGACTGGAGCGGACTGAAAAGTGGCTGGAGCGGACTGGAAAGTGACTGGAGCGGACTGGAAAGTGGCTGGAGCGGACTGGAAAGTGACTGGAGTGGACTGAAAAGTGACTGGAGTGGACTGAAAAGTGGCTGGAGCGGACTGGAAAGTGACTGGAGCGGACTGAAAAGTGGCTGGAGCGGACTGGAAAGTGACTGGAGCGGACTGGAAAGTGGCTGGAGCAAACTGGAAAGTAACTGGAGAGGGGCTGGAGCGGGCTGGAGAGGGGCTGGAGCGGGCTGGAGCGCACTGGAGAGGGGCTGGAACGGTCTGGAGCGGTCGGCAGCGGACTAGAAAGTGATTGGAGAGGACTGGAAAGTGGCTGGAGCGGACTGGAAAGTGGCTGGAGCGGACTGGAAAGTGGCTGGAGCGGACTGGAAAGTGACTGGAGAGGGGCTAGAGCGGGCTGGAGAGGGGCTGGAGCGGGCTGGAGCGGAGTGGAGAGGGGCTGGAACGGTCTGGAGCGGTCGACAGTAGACTGGTCGGCAGCGGACTAGAAAGTGATTGGAGAGGACTGGAAAGTGGCTGGAGCGGACTGGAAAGTGGCTGGAGCGGACTGGAAAGTGACTGGAGAGGGGCTAGAGCGGGCTGGAGAGGGGCTGGAGCGGGCTGGAGCGGAGTGGAGAGGGGCTGGAATGGTCTGGAGCGGTCGGCAGTGGTAGCGACGGGCAGCGTGCAGGAACGGGCGAAAGCGAATCTATAAAAGAGTTGGTGCAAAACGCGAATTATTAATGTTCCCACTGTGATTTAGAAGATTAATAATTTGAGGGAATGGTGGAATGGAATCTGTTCGGGAAATGTGAATAATGTAAATGCTGTGTTCTTTACAGACGACCAGGTTTTAATTGCTAGAAATGGATATGAACTCTCGAAAAATGCTTCATTTATTGAGTAAAATCTTAGAAGATTTCAACGTCAAAATCTCTATAAACTAGTAGCGCTAAAACAACGTACTTTCTCGCCCGTTCTTTTACGCAAAATTACCTGAAAAGTTCGAATATTTTCGAAAATTTGTTCTTGATCTCATTTCAAAATATATTTTTGAGAAACAGGTTTCATTAAGGGGAAATATATGTACCTATATAATTGTAGTTCTAAGGAGACACCGAAAACATTTTGAATTTGTGCAATTTTCCAGAAATTTCAGTTTTCAACGAAAATGCGACCTGCACCATTATCTTAAACGTTATTTACACTGTCCAACAACAAAATTTAATAAAAAACAATAGACAGTTGAGTCTTGGCAGCGAACGCGACTAGTCGTGCCTGCCGCCCCGAGGGCAGTTCGTGCTTATCGCGGAGTGCCAAAATAAGGCCCGGGCCAACCGGTGCCAGGGCGAAGGCGCGAAAGCGTATCTTAAAACTTTTTTGTTCACATTTGTAGTCAAAGAGAAATTAGAATTAGTAGTGAAGTGAACCACATGTTCCCCTAGGGTTGAATGCAGCAGAAGATCCTCCACAGCAGACATTCTATAATGTTCCCTTACAAAACAGGTATGGAACTTTAAAAAATGTACAATATCCAAACTTTGACTTACCCCAAATCCCCCCCCCCATAAACATAATTAAAAATGCTGGAAATGTTCCAAACTTTACTTTATTATCACGGAAAGCTTGTTACAAACGACTTTAGTTCAAAAGTAAAACACAATCATATTGCATGTATTATTCACTACAATAGATGACTGGAAAATTCCGTAAATTCTCAACGAGAAAGAAATTCAACAATTTACTTCTCGCGAACCAACAAAGAAAACAATTTCCGCCACAATCTATGACATCGCAACAGCTTATTCAAACGAAGACATATGATTAGAATTAGAAAAACGTATGCAATTATCTCAGTTTGCAGACTATTCAACAAAAAAGAGAACAATTAGGAATATGCGCAATAGAATTGTTAGGTGATGACCGGGACCGTGAAATAGTGCACCTGAATCGACTATTCAATAGAGTTATCAAAGTGGAATTCAAAAACAAATCAAACGTACTTGTTCAGTAAATACTGTCTAAACATAAGCCACTTCACAATTAGAACCACGCTGTGTTCGATGTTTAGATAAAAATCATTATTTAAAACGTCCAAATCCTAAAGGTTTTCCAGCAAAGAGTGTTGCTGGAACTGCTTTCAAAATCATACTGCAGAGGATGCAAAATATTCAAACCAAAAATGACCAACAATAATTCTTTTCTAAATTCTCAAACCAATGTTAAAATGTACCAAAGACCAAATCAACCTATTAGCCAACCAATTCTGATTGTAAACTCCAAATCACAAGTTACATTTCCAATATTGGTAATATTAGAAGACTTTCCAAAACGTCCAACAGTTGTATTTATTTTCCAGTCCAAATTTACTCCTATCAAATCTCTAATGAACTATCATTTATTTGTTTTATCTAAAGAACGTCTCATTTACTATGGTATTATAAGAGAAACTGTTTACATTTACAAGAAAATAATGCTGGGTTATAATATTTTTTATGCTCTTTAAGACAATATAAAGTTAAAAAGTGATATTTAAAAAAAACCTTTATCCAAATCTGTGCAGTTTTCTCAAAAAAGGTGTACTTTTTATGAATGGTGCTAATATCTTTTTAAAAAATAGCATTAATTTCTATCAAAAAAATCTTGGCTCAACTAAAACGACTTAAAAATATAATTGAAAATATTTACAGAATTTTCAAAAACTTTCAGGTAAATATATATACTTAAAAATTGTGGTCTGACGGACCTCACCGTTATATTTACGTATAATGAATTAAGTGTTATATTTAAGGGTTAATAACAACTCAAATAATGAATACCTATTCCCACAAATACAGCAATTGTAACAAATTCTGCCAACAATAATAAACAATGGACCATAACGCCGATTTAAAATCCTAAATTGGAATGCCAACGGCTTTCAAAAGCCATTCTAGGAGTTCAAACACTTTCTTCGCGACCGAAAAATAGATATTGCATGTCTAATTGAAACTCGCCTCAATAATAATAATAATAATAATAATAATAATAATAATAATAATAATAATAATAATAATAATAATAATAAATGTATAGAAAAGACAGAAATGCGATCCACACAGGTGGAGGACTAGCAATCATAATTAAACGTAATATAAAACATAATCCTGTAATAATTCCACAAAATAATAATGTAGAATTGGTTGCAATATCCATCTCTCTTTCAGGAGGTACCATCTCATTAATAACAGCTTACAAACCGCCAAATATGAAACTGCCAATATACATTATGGAAACTATTTTCAGTAATAATAATAAAATAATACTATTAGGACATCTTAATGCAAAAAATCAAGCATGGGGCTGTCATACCACCACCCCTCTAGTAAAAATATTAGAAATTGACATAATAATTGGATAATACATGCACCCACAAAACCCACTCATCCGTATAATAAAAACATTAAATCGGATATACTTGACAAAGTATTAACGCAAAATGTAAACTGGTCCACATATCAGTACGCAATCCCAGCATTCAATTCGGATCATAATCCAATGTTAATACTATTCAATCACACAACTTCAACTATTACTTCTTACAATCCGCTAATAAATGGTAAAATAAATTGGAACTTATTCCAGAACCAAATAATGCAATTGGATAACTATCCTAAAACCTAAATACAACAAATGGTATTGACCTATCTATAGAAACCTTTGTAAATAATATAAAATCTGCAAAATCATCAACTACTAAGAAAACCGTCACGAACAAAATAAAAATAATTCCCTCTCCAACTGACATGACAAATTTAATTGCCTATAAACATAAAATACGCAGACAGTGGCAAAAATCCTCGATTAAAAACTATGTTAATTTCTCTTAGTGGCTAGCGCTGTTCAGTCGGACAGACAGACAGACGTTTTGCCGTCATTCGATTTTTCGGTATAAAGGATCCACGAAACATGAACTCTGGCTATACCATGTGTTAGAGGAAGTTTTTCTTTCTAAATTCAGCAACTGGATCCATCCACTTTTTCGTTACCAGGGACCTGTTTCGTAATACGTTTTCTGCCGAAAATTCGCCGCATTTCGTGCAACATTGCATAACTTTCTTTCAACTGCGTAAGCGGTACCGAGAAAGTAATAATCAGGCAAATTCATTTTTTTTTTCATAGAAGAAAATGTTGTCAGTTTCGTTATTTCCGTTATTTTATTTTGATTATTTTGATTGTTCACGCTATCTCATACTGTGAAGTCCTACAAATCAAATCGTCATAATTATTCGATTCCTAAAGCACTTGTTTACTAGTGTTTTCTTTGGTATTAAAATGGTGATGCATAATGACCGTATTCCAGTTCTGGACGAAGTAAACGAGAAATGACCAATTAGTGAAGTTCTCTGAAGTCATCAAAAGTGTCGATTGGCTGGCTTTAGAACGCTGTTTAATGCGCATGCAGATCTTACTCTATTTTAGTTGTTAAAATGTTTCTCAGTTTTTTATAAGTTTAATGCACAATTCGTGCATTTTATAAAAAATTTTTGAATGTAATTCTGCTTCAGGTGATTTTGGTCTTGTTACAGAATAAATATCTCTCGCCTTCGTATGGATGCTCCGGTGTCAGGGTGTCGGGTTTTCGAACCGGCTCTACGCCCGACGCCCCGCGCGCCCGGGGGGGGCTGTGATATCTCCGTCCAGAGGTGCTGTCCGTGTACAGGACATTACGCGCGTGTGCTTTCCATTATATTCTGCAGGCTGACCAAAGTTGCTCGTGTTTTTGGATTACGCAGACTCATTTATTCTCTCTACAAATGGGTATACTGACGTTTAAAGGTCATTTTTTGTGTAACGGTGCGGGATAATGGACCATATTGGCTCTACGAAACTATCGACTAGGACAGCTGTGTTGTCTGAAGGTAAAAAATAGAACGATTAAAGAGTACCAACCAAGGAAAATAAAACGCCCTTAATGAAAATTTTCCACGACTATCTAAAACTTAAACAGGAATGGTATGCGCGAAGAAACTATAATGAATGTTCCAGTAGAGACACCTGAACATCCTCCGATATCGAATAGCTACATACGAGTGCATGTATTACCTGAGCACGGGGCGCCTAGCCGCTCCGCCTAGCCGCTCCGCCTAGCCGCCCCGCCTAGCCGCCCCGCCTAGCCACCTGGCCTAGCTGCCCCGCCTAGCCGCCCCGCCTAGCCGCCCCGCCTAGCCGCCCGCCTAGCCGCCCCGCCTAGCCGCCCCGCCTAGCCGCCCCGCCTCGCCGCCCCGCCTAGCCGCCCCGCCTCGCCGCCCCGCCTCGCCGCCCCGCCTAGCCGCCCCGCCTCGCCGCCCCGCCTCGCCGCCCCGCCTAGCCGCCCCGCCCCGCCTAGCCGCCCCGCCTCGCCGCCCCGCCTCGCCGCCCCGCCTCGCCGCCCCGCCTAGCCGCCCCGCCTCGCCGCCCCGCCTAGCCGCCCCGCCTAGCCGCTCCGCCTAGCCGCCCCGCCTAGCCGCCCCGCCTAGCCACCTGGCCTAGCTGCCCCGCCTAGCCGCCCCGCCTAGCCGCCCCGCCTAGCCGCCCGCCTAGCCGCCCCGCCTAGCCGCCCCGCCTAGCCGCCCCGCCTAGCCGCCCCGCCTAGCCGCCCCGCCTAGCCGCTCCGCGTAGCCGCTCCGCCTAGCCGCCCCGCCTACCCGCCCCGCCTAGCCGCCCCGCCTAGCCGCCCCGCCTACCCGCCCCGCCTAGCCGCCCCGCCTAGCCGCCCCGCCTATACCCGCCCCGCCTACCCGCTCCGCCTAGTCGCCCCGCCTACTCGCCCCGCCTAGCCGCTCCGCCTAGCCGCCCCGCCTAGCCGCCCCGCCTAGCCGCCCCGCCTAGCCGCCCCGCCTAGCCGCCCCGCCTAGCCGCCCCGCCTAGCCACCTGGCCTAGCTGCCCCGCCTAGCTGCCCCGCCTAGCCGCCCCGCCTAGCCGCCCCGCCTAGCCGCCCCGCCTAGCCGCCCCGCCTCGCCGCCCCGCCTAGCCGCCCCGCCTAGCCGCTCCGCCTAGCCGCCCCGCCTAGCCGCCCCGCCTAGCCGCCCCGCATAGCCGCCCCGCCTAGCCGCCCCGCCTAGCCGCCCCGCCTAGCCGCTCCGCCTAGCCGCCCCGCCTAGCCGCCCCACCTAGCCGCCCCACCTAGCCGCCCCGCCTAGCCGCCCCGCCTAGCCGCTCCGCCTAACCGTCCCGCCTAGCCGCCCCGCCCCGCCTAGCCGCCCCGCCTTGCCGCCCCGCCTAGCCGCCCCGCGCCCTAGTTTGGGGCCGCGCGTGTCCGCTGCAAATCTGCGCGTTGCGTCGCGAGCGCCCACTTCCCGTTTAGAGCGCGGCGGCAGCGCCGGCGGCAGCTGTGTGGAAGCGGGCCGGCAGGCAGGCAGGGAGGAGAGGCCGAAGTTTTCGCCAGTTCGGAGATCTAAGCAGCAATTCCTCACGTTAAACTGCATGCTCAATCGAACAAGATCGCCAGCGGAAAGTATAAATAGAATGAGGAGTATGTAGTATTAGAAGAAAAGTGTCCTGGCAAAGTTTGCTTTTGGGAGCACATTAATAACGAAAATAGAAAGAAAATCATATTGTAAGTAAACTCGACTGATGTAGTGGTATTTTATATCCTAATTAAATACTCATTTGTTATGTAAATTTAATTACCTAATTTAATTTTATTGATTTCTATGTTATGTGTATGTAAGAAATTATTTGTAACACTGAGAATGTTGGTGATGCGACTAACCTAGTTTAATGCCCCAATAAATGCTTTCTTTATATTCCAGCGTTATAAAGGACCTTTAACGTTACAGCAAATCGTTCACAAAATGACATGTTGAGGCACAGAGTGCGACTATTTGCCGTTTGAGGAGCGAATGATGGTGTCGTCGCGCACTCAGCCAATCAGCGCGGGAGAGTCGCGGGGAAGCAGCCACCGCGATGGCGCAGTCAAGTTCTCTCCAAAAATTAACTTTCATTCTTACATCAATTTATAATTCTGTTATACCGTAAAATGACGTGTGCAACTTGTTTATAATGTTGCTTTATTGCATTCATGCAAATTTGAAAATAGCTCCTAACATCGCTCGTTTTCATAGAATAAAGCTTATGTACTCATGCAATAAAGCTTAACATTGTAAACTATGTGCTTAGTATAATTTTCTCATTATTCGTGCATTGAAAACGACTTGGGTTTACTCTGTAAAGGTGTGGAAGTTGCTCTTTACACTATGCATACAGCGACGTAAATAAAACACCGAATACCTGAAAGTAACCAAAACGATGGAACAACATGAATCAGTATGCCTGCCTGCCAACTCTCGTATTGAGAACGATGCCAAGAATATAAATTTAAGACTCCATGAATTCTACTGTTCACATCTCGTAGAATAGTTTTTGGTATGCCCGTTTAAAAATCGGCTCCTGTTCTTATTGTCGCCTTATACGCAAACATTTTAGGCTTAATGCGAAAGATTCACATTCTGTTCTAGTATCATAGATAACTTTTATTCAACTTACTATTCTGAATTGGCCTGGACACATTGATACCCGAAAATAAATTCCAAATTATAATCACCTTTAATTTTCTCTCCTTGTTCGATTATTATTATTATTATTATTATTATTAGATAATTCTAGTTTTGTATTGGTGTATACATATGTTATAGAGTACAAAATATCATCTCGCTGAAACTGCCATTTTTAGCTGTGACCTCAAATTCCATTTTATTTACGAGCAGTAATGCCGAAGTACTACCAAGCCTGCGAAGCATGTTGTTTATTTAAGCTCGAACGCCCGCTAGTCCCCTAGAAGCGCCCACGCGCATCGGGCGAGTGGGGCGCCCGGGCGATGGCGGGGGCGGGGGCGATGTCGCCTTCCGGTCGCAGTGGCCCCTCGCGACCTAACGCGTGCGCACCGCCGGCATGTGCCCCTCGCACCGGGACACCGACGTCCCGTGCCCGCTCTGCGATGCCTGTCCCATAGTCACTTATGTCCCGCATCTCCACATATTGCATTTTGTAAAAATTGTACAAAAACTCTACTTGTAAATAATTACAGACGTATTCTATTTCTGAGAAATTCTCAAAGTTCATTTCAGTATTCTACGTAATACTTACTGCAGAACATTCAAAAGGTGTTTTGAGAGCACACGTGTGTTAGTGTAAACTTGTTCTTTGCACAAATATTATCAAGTACGAAATAATATTCTTTTTGTTAAGTAAATAAAGTCTCCTTATTTTATACCTATTCGTCTATATCGCCGTCCAACAATTAAATTATTAGAATAACTTCTCCAACGGCCAAATCGCAGCTTTGTATGACAACGCCACGTGAAAGATTATATTAAGTATACCGGGCAACAAAGTTTCGTGGCCCAGTTGTTACCATATGATTAGGTAGAAACTAGAAAAACATAAAATTACAACTGACTTGAACTTAAATCATGTTATTGAACATAAATGAATTAAAATACCATATGTCCACTCAAGACATTACAGCTATTGTGGGCTTAAAACTAAAAGTATGACAGTTACTCAAATATCATAGAAATAAAGTGCCCTTAAAATGACGCAGATGAGTTGTGAAATAATAAATAACGATGCGTTTGTTGACACCAAAACAAATGTCCCTAATCTCAAGACCAATCGGAATTAAGAAAGTACTAACAATTAACTTTAAAAAAATCAATTAATGCCAATAACCAAGATTGAAAGAGTATACACACCATGGATAATGTCGCCAATGAATTCGCCAATGAAACGCCTCCCCTGCTGAAAGGTTAAGAAAGGGGTGCAGACCCAGCGCAACGAAGCACGAGCTGCCTGAGCTCAACGCAACACAAAGTGCGTGTACCCAACAGAGGAACAAAATAGACACAATCTCATTTGTGCCAAGTAGTGGAGCGCAAGTGGCCTACGTGACGAGGCGCTTTTATGGGGTATCCCAGGTGCATTGCACATCATCGCTCGAACTCTTCGTGGGAACCATTTCGGCCTAGGTGATCATTTGATAATTAGAGACGCGTTCATTACATCAGCATTCCCAACTTACATGCAGTGTTTGCAGAGAGAGAAATACTTTCCCAATGTTGAAATCCTTGAAATTGATTTGCGCGACCCCCGAAGTCGCGTAGGAGGTCGAGCAGTTCAGGAGCGTCGGTCTGTCGGGGCATCGAGTGGTTGCTTAGTAATGCTTTATACGAAACATAATTTTCCATGTCTCATCCATTCATCATTTCGGATTTGAAGCAACAATGTGGGAAACAGTTTATTATATTGGCATTTTGCGCATTTTTATCGTTATATTTAATAGTATCGGTGATTGCTATGAGATCATTAAAGTGCCGCACGCGCAGTGTTGGATTTCGTAGCTTAGCCGATTAGAGCACGTGTCTGGACCCCAAAGGGTTCAGGGCTCGAATGTCAATGGAACGTCACGACCATCCATTGTTAATAAAAATGATATGACTAAGAAACTAGGTTTTAAAATTGGAGAAATACTAATAATGCCGTCAGGAAAGCTTAAGTGTAAGATTTTTTGAAAATCTAGCTCTGTAGTCACGAGAACTGATTAGCCTTCTTGAAAAGTCTGTATGTCATTCTATTTGCTTCCTCAGTTCTTCACCTGATTGCAATAGTTTGGATTCGGGTCCCACCCGAGGCAGATCTGAGTATTTTATTTGGATCTTTCACTCCGGGCCATATTCAGACAATTATTTTCGGGCTGTCATTTTCATCTGGTTCCGAATGAAGGTAATATGCTCCTCCTAGAACTAGAATTACTGGGACAACAGAGTTTTCAGAGACTTTCTAATTCGATGCGGAGATCAGAAAACGTACTTTTTCAATCTCCTTTTGATCCCCTATGAAATGACCACGTCGACTGTCCTTATCTCTTCAATAACCACGATGATGTATCTCAATTCGTCGTTTATCTGTTACTTGAAATCCCACAGTATTTTCATTTCTACAGTTTTTGCCTGGTACGTACTCTGTTTCTACATTAGACACTCATTTTTGTGGCTTCTGTTTTCGTCATCGGCTTTTAGAACTATATCGAGTTTAGCTCTTTCCGAAAATATCGTCTGGCACAAGCTGAATTGCGTCGACGTACCAGCAGACGAACTGTTTTGAAGTCATTTAAAAAATACACATTCGCCACGTGAAAACGTATGAAAGACAAACAGCACAGAAAGATCTTCAAAATATTTTGTGAGCATTTCAATTCCGATGCAAGAATTAATCAAACATTTTTTTTTTCATTGACAAAATGGAAGCAGGTTTTCAAATTCTTCTTCACGCAGTATGCATTTTCTGTGATATTTGTGTAACAACAATTCGATTCAAGATTTTTTAAATCTTTTTCTGAAAACATTTATTTATGCTGTGCTACCTCAGCAAACATAGTATTAGAAGTCTCATGGACAATTGAACATTGTTATTTACCGTGGAAACACTAACCACAAATGTATACGTGGGGAAACACTACATCTCGTCTTGTTTTGCGAAAGTGATTTAAGAAAACAACAACTATAATTGCTCTCCTAATTGTACTATTGCTACTAATGTGCTACTATGAATTGTAACTTGTTACTAATTGCTACTATTAATTGTAATATTACTAATGTATGTTCATTAATAGGATATCAATATTATAGATAAGTTCTTGTCTTGTTGATGCCTACCGCGCGAAACAGCAAATGCAGGCCAGATATAATCTAGGCTAAAAACTCCTAAAACATTTCAACGGTGAGATCTAACATGGAAGTAATGAAAAGGGGCCGTTGATGTATTTCTTTCATTAGCTTGAGAAACACCTCCTTTGTGGTGAAAAAGAAAAAGAAAAAAAGACTGCTCATCTTTGGCGAACGTCTTTTGCGTGCTAAGGCTCCGCTCGTTGCGAAGAAAACTGTCGTTTCCTCCCCCGCCCCCCTGCAGCTGTTCCCCCTCCTCCTCCTTGCAAGGGACTTCGTGCCGTCGGAGCGGCAACGTGGCGGAGGAGGGGGGAGGGGGGCTCAAAGGGCGGTCGCTGCTGCTTTACCTCGAAAGCGAATTCCGCGCGCGGCGTAACTCCTCCTCCCTCTGGCCCCTCCCCCCTCCACCCGCCCCGCCACGCCCCTCCCCGCCACGCGCCTCTTCGGCCTCTACTCTCGGTACGTCGTCTCTTTCCCTCTCTTTGCTCTTTGCTCTCTTTGGGTAAAAGTTATTTTCTGCCATCTCCTCGCGATGCTCCTCTCCCTTTAGTCTTCCCTTCCTCTTTTTTCCTTTTCTCTTTTAACGCATCTATGCTCTCGCGATCTTCTTGCCTCCCTTTCCTAATTTCCTTTCCCAGGCTTCGTCTCACTCTTCACACGCGATCCTTTCCCTTCCCTTCTCCGCTGTTGCCTTTCATCTCCAAATTCCTTTGCCGCTCTAAGACCTTTCACATTTCCTTTCCGTAATCGAATGTTCACCTCTTCGTTTCTTGGCATACGTCTTCCTTTTTCCGTTCCTTCAGCCTCACTTTTCACCTCTTCCAGACTCTCTCTTCATCTTCCCCGGACGTTTCCCTCGCCCTTCCCTTCCCCATGCCTCGATCTTCGCATGTCCAGCCCCCAGCTCGTTATTGCATTCCTTCTCTTAATACACTTCTTTTCCAGGCTTCCTGACTTTTCCCTCCGCTGGCTCCTCCATTGCCTTTTATCCATATTTTCCCGTCGCGTTTTAAGCCTCAGCTCCCGTTTGAACCCTTCCTTCCTGCACCACTTCTTTCCGCATACGTCGTTTCCACTGTTTCCCGCTTCCGCCCCTTCCATCCCTTCCTTCCTCGGCGAGTCTCAACATTCCCGTCTCTTTCTTCCTTCCACCGCGCCGCAGTCCTTGGAGTTGCAGCCGGCGGAGGCCGAGGGGCGTGCATTGATTGGCGGGGGCGCCGCTCGTTTTCGAATCGTCGGGGAATTTCGCGCGCGGGTGGAAGGCGCGGCTCGCTCCCCCTGGACGTGCGGCGCGGATTCGAGGCGAACGCGCCTGGTGTGCTCCGTCGGACGCGATTGGAAGGAGCAGAACTGGTGGTGGGCTTTCATGGCAACCTTGCTCCTCCCCTAAATGACATAAGTGTTTTCGTTTATCTTCCTTTATTTCGCAAAATTTATATAAATATTTATTTATGTTCGAATTATGTAATTATTCAAACAATATTGTGTAGTATCGTATCTACACTACATAAATAGTATGCCCCCCCCCCCCCCCCCGACGATCGGCTGGATCCGTCCCCGTGGGTGTTGCCAGAGACCCCAGGCGCCGCAATAAGGCAGAGTGAGAACGAGGGCGCGGCAGGAAGAGGGTGACGCCGGCGTGCCGGGGAGCGCTGGGGAAGATTGTCAGGTTCGACGGAGCGTCGTTGGACAAGCACAGCGGCTGGCAAAGGGTACACAAGAGGGTGAGAGGGTGAGAGAGAAACGAAGGAAATGAGCCTCGGTGTTGGTTGAGACGGAACGAAGAGAAATTGACAGAGAATAAAGGAAGAAATGACGAAGTTGTGTGAAGATACATTTGAATAGCGAGCTAATGGCTATGAGAAGGTTAAAAATAGTCATGGAAGCGACAGACCGGGCCTAGAGGCGAGTGAAGTGAGGTGTGATCGATAGGAACAGGACAAAACGAAATAGTCGCTGCTAATAAGATCTGACGAAACAAATCTCCATGAAATGTGACTTCGCACCGCAAAGTGAGATAGCGGTGAATGCGATAGCAGAACGTCTCGGAGCTCACAAAAGGAGCAGCACAGCGAGAGGTGGGGAGGGTTATCACTGGGGGGCGGATTTTGATGGCATGAAACATCGCCAAATATGAGCAATGAAATGCTCTTAAAATGTTTTTCAAGTGCTCTAAAATAAAAGAACAATGACGTAAAAATTTGATCAAACCAGTAACTTAAACTGTTGAATACTTTACTAATGTAATCGAGGCTTCTCCTATTCGATCAAGTGATCTCAGCCTTCATTCAATTGGTTTAGATTATTTTTTACCAGGAAATCAGTCTTAAGTTATTCGGAAGTCAGCTGAACTGCCAATGGCGCTGACAGGCGTTACAGGAACCTTGAATTCCATACTCACAATGGCTGACATTGCAACTTCTTATCGAAGAAATCGAATAGAATACTTGGTATAGTTGCTCAGGAATTCTGTGGAGAACATTTGTTGCACCTCTAAATACTATTTGAAGCAAGCACTATTAAAATGACATTAGAATCTATTAAATCAGCGAAATATACATCAAAATTAACGGAAAATGGCAAAAAAGACTTATTAGCTGAAATGTCCGAAAAATGCCAAAAAAGACAACAACAAAAAGACATAAAAGTAGGTCATTTCCTTTTCTCATAACATAAAAAGAATTTCTATACTATACGATATTTTTCTAAAGTGCAAAGAAAAATAGACATTTCATTATATCCGCCACCTAGTTATCAGTAAGGATTTTGAAAGCGTCCAGTTCAGTTCCTAAGTAGTAGTTGCCAAAACCTTTAAGCGTGCAATTCACTGCTCTGTTCGTTTTATTCTTTTTTTAAAAACAATGTAATTTAATTATTGGGATACGAGTACGAGGAGGGCTTGGATGCCTGATTTAGCCTGAAGTAGCTAACGTAATTTCACTTCCGGTGACCTTGTGAAGCGCCGGTGGTAGCGCTGAGGTGGGAGAGAGCGCGACTGCGGGGGGGGGGGGGGGGGGGGGCATTGAAATCGATGGCCGCGTCGCGTCGCGCCGCGTCGTCTGAATTTAGGCCCCCGCGCGGTAATCAGGTAATTGGTTCCCGCGCGGGGAAGTGGGAGCTGCGGGGGCGGAGGCGGGGGGCGGGAGTGAGCTGCGAGAGAGGTGCGAATGGCGAGGGGGGGAAAGGCGGGACGGGGTAGAGAAAGGTGGGGTAGGGCTGGAGAGCGGAGCGCAGCGGATGTGGCTGCAGAGAGCACGCGCGCAGAGCGGGAGTGGGAGGAGAACGGGGCGCGGAGAGGAGCGGAGTCGGGTGGAGTGGCGAGGCAGGGGGCGGCGCGTCGCCCGGGGGCTCTGCCCGACGGCAGCGACGGCAGGGACGGCGCCAGTTGACGAGTTATTGCCGGGCCTCCGCGCGGAGGAGCTCCTACGAGGGAATGCCCGGGACAAGCATTAGCTGCGGCGAATACTCCGCAAGAAGCTCGGCTCCCTTTTATTAGGGAGCAATGAATGCACATTTTCAGGGATGGTCTAAATGACTGTTGAAAATTAACAACAAATCTTCTCTTTCGAGAAGATGCATAAATTATCCTTTACCTGCCATTGTCGGAACAAGAATTTTGTGTTTATGGTGAATTCTTTCATTAGTCGGTTTTGTATTCTACAGAAAAAATAATCTGTCTGGGTTCATCATTGAATGCAATCTCCCCTGACTATTGTCTACATTAGACGTTTTCGCTCACCTCAATCATGGGGCAGCTCACTCACTTGCGAGGCAAAGAAGTACATTGAAGAACTGACCTATCATTACTCGCAGGTTTCAAAACTCTTTTTGAGATTAAGACTGAAGTTAGAGCTGGGGATTTTAATTGAACTTTCGTAGACCCCGAAGCACAGAAAGCACTTTGACATTGAAAATGGATGTTCTCAACGGGGTTAAAATAGACCCCGGGGGTCGACGAAATTTTGAAAGGGTCAGTTGTGATCAAGGGGTCGATTGCGGGTCGGTAGCCGAATAAGAACCGGCACTTGACCAATATAGTAAAGGTCGCATTTTATTACAGAAAAAAAACTGGACTTAATATTGTTTTTTTCATACAAAGCATAACACATTAGCTGCACATTATTAGAACATTAGCTAATAATAACAACAAATTAGCTCCTCTTCTTTCGTATCCGTCGTTCATCCTTAGGAGATAGACTTCTTCCTTCACAAAGCTAAAAAATGTATGTTTGCAATCACAGCGATACTCTTATCGCAGAAGAACGTATTTCCGTCAATGTGCACTGGAAAAATGTTTTGTCCAGTTCTTAAAAAACACTCAACATATCGCAACCAGTGAAGTAAAGCGAAGATCAGAAACTCAGTTACTCAAAAGAGGAAGCGATTCTTATTATTGGTGTTCGAAATGTATGTCTTTAAATCATTTATGTGCATTTTTTGGTGTCATGATTAAGGATGCTGTATGTTATAGAGAAAAAGTATAGGAGTCGATGAGGCAAACTATTTTCTTAAAAGGGGTCGATGAAAGGAAAAAAGTTTCGAACCCCTTGCTTAGGTGATGAAAGCTTTCAAGTTTGAAGTAGTGAAGTCGTTAAAAAAGGAATATTAAAAAAATATTTAAATTAAAAAAAATAACTTGCCCTCTTCTAGATAGCACTGCTCTGAGCGATTTTCAATTCAATGGCTGCGGGGTCGAACATTATCAGGTTTTGCGAATGAACAAGAGATATGCCATTGGCAATTCCTGATGCACAGGAGTTAGCTTTCTGACGCCGTCAAGGCGACTTTATGAACGTGCCGATTCATTTATTTATGGATTGGTTGGTGATTCCAGGCGAGTCAACGGCTAAGATCCCGTAAATGTAGTGTATGTTTTCCCTCGAGCTGTGGCGGTGTGAGATCCGGCGCCGATCGTGGGGGTGTTTTTCAATTAGGCACATCCCGCCGGCGGAGCACCGCCCCAGCCGGAACGAGCTCTAAGCTTCAGACTGGAAACGGAGGACAGGACAAGGCCGAGGAAGGAACGATTGCTCGCGGTCCATGGCCCGTTTCTTAGGGCACTGCTCCGCATTCGCATGGTTGTTGGTGGGCGAAACCACAGAAAACACAGATCACAGCCGCAGACCGCTAGGAGTATCCTCCAGACAACGATTGAATTCGACCTAGCTATCTAGCCAGAGTCGAAAATCCCACCATTCGAACCCTAGGACTTCGCGCGGTGCCATCAAGTGAGGCCCTGAGCCACCCAAGTCGGTTGCACCTTCCGATCCTGCATTTACGCATGCGAGGTTCCCTGGCAACAAGAAACAAATGCTAGACGCACTAACTCCGTAACGGGAAATGCGTTTCGTCCCCTCTGCGGGCTCTAGGAGTACGCGGCATTTATTGCGAGTCACCTGTGCAAATCGGCGCTGAGCATAAATAGAGAACTTGCGAGCATCTTGCGAGGCTCACCGGCGGGTTCCGTCTCCAAGTGCTGCGAGCGCGCGATGCGGCTCCGCTTCCACCAAATTACGAAAAATGAGTTTCGAACGCGCCCTCGCGAAACGACGACGGCGAAATTCGAGGCGGCGGCGGCAGCCGTTTGCCAGGCTGAGGCGCGGGTGGGGGGGAGGCGACCTTCTTAGCGAGGAGCACCGGGGCGTAGCGAGAGCAACGCGACGTCGCCGGCGTCGGTGCCTGGCTGAAAGGTGAAACTGCGAAATGAGGCAGAAAAGGCGCTCTTGTGTTACTTCGTGTTCGTCTTCGTTCTGTCGAGAACAAGAACCGCTTCAATATTAGGCGCCTTACGGTATGTTAGCCAATTCCAAAATGTATTGTGAGTTGGTTTCGGAGAAATTCTTCTGCGCTTCCTGTACTTTTACGCATCAGCATACTTCATTGCACGAGTTTTCTGCGTGATTCACAAAGCGCTGACTTGCGGTCTGTTGTAATGACATCTATTATTCTATCTGCGGCTAAAGGTACAAATACAAAATTTGTGTCGAAACATATCTGAAACGAACTGGGGCGCATGTAATCCGACACATTCTTCTAAGTCAACTAAACGAAGAATTTGAGGTATAAAATTATCACCCTCATATTACCTTTATCGCCAGATTTGTCGGAAATAAACCTTAATTTGTGTTTTAGTATGTAATACTTCTGTTTACCGAATAATTTGTATTAAAACCGATGTCATAAACATGCATTTAGTAAGCAATCGAGTTACACAACTAATCACATCAAAACCCCGTGGCTATGACAGCGACATAACCTACACCGCGGTTTTACTATGACGAATATTTGGTGAGTGCTCTGCGCCAGACTTGCTTGCACTTTTTTCTTTACCTGTAGATCTCCTCCAAAATGCTTTGCTCTTTGCTGTCGGGGTTTCGAATGCTTTAATTAAAGTCTTTGCGTATTTTCAAAGACGCATCAGTCGTACCTCGCTGTGCAGCCTGTGTCTACTTTCCCTCTTTTCAGACCATTTTGGCGTCGCCTCTCTACATTACTGTTGGGTTTCCAGAACGTTTTTTTTATTTCTCACTTGTCAAAGCAAGTTAATTTGCGCATGTTGAAATATATTCGCAGTTCGCTACGATTGATCGAGTGTTTTTGCCCGTAAAATGAATATAATTACTATTTTAGTGTGGGTTTCATATATATTTAATTTTTGGAACAATGGAAATGATATTTTGAAAACCGTATCGTGACAATATTTTGTAATATGTACTTTATATCGTCTTTGGGGTTAATTTCTTTTTACATCTATCCAGAGTTCTACTCCATGAAACCATGTTTTTGGAAATGAATGTGTGTATATTTTTAGTTATTACAGGAATTAACAAAATTAAGCAAACGCCTACCACAGCAAGAGCTTCTAAGGACACGGTATTTATCACAGCACCGTCGCCGCTCCGTCCGCTGCCGGTGGATTCAAAGGTGTCGTCCTGTGTTGCTGCCGTGACGCGTCCCCTTGATTTATCTCCGTTTGAGCTTCGGTATCTCCAAGGAGCGCCGGGAAACACTTCATAAATTTTCATTTGGTAGACCAAGAAGGCCGGGCGGGGTGCGAGAGTGCGTATAAATCTGCCTGCGTTGGCGACGCGGCGCGCAGGGTTGAGGTTTCGCCGCCTCGGCTCTTCAGCTGAGGCGCAGGCGCCCCCCCCCCCCCGGCATGCCACAGCCTCCTCCTGCACCCCTGTCATCGTCAGTTCCTCTGTTATCACGGCGTTCTCGCCGGCGGTCACAGAAATCTTCGCGGCCACCCCCAGCTGCCGTAACTATAATAATCAGTCTGTTAAATTAAATGTGAAATTTTGGTCAAAACTGTTTATTCTGGATGTCCATCCACATTCCAGAGAACCATTATAGTTTCCTGAATTATATTACTACCCCCATTATTTCAACGATTTGCGTTTTATAGACGTAGCGAAGACCGAAAGCCAGCATTTAGAATCATTAATACACTTCATTCAGTATATTTATTGTTCTGTTTGAATGAAAAGCAAGTGCTTAGCATGGCCAGGCGATAAAATGAAACCGTAAAAACTCTACTGACCAGTCCATGCAGATAAATCGGGTCTGATCAGTTAGAAAGGCAATTTCACAAACCTTACTGATTTATATTTTATTTGGGGAATATAGTTTTAAACCATGACTATAAACCCCAAAGGCAGCGGAAAATGAACAGAAAGGCCTAGCCGTTGGAGAAGACTTGCGCTACTTGGCCGTTGCGTGCCGTGTTCTCCAGTGGCAGAGCCTGGCCTTGGCGCGGGCGGGCGGCGAGGGGCGAGGCGAGGGATGGAGAGGAGCGGGTGGGGAGGTGGCTGGCGATGGACCACCGAAGGCGTGCGACTTGCAGGGCGGGGGGTTGCGCGGCGCCTTTGACTCTCGACGGACCAGACATCGATCAAGGGTAGAAAGAAAAGGTGGATGTGTGGGGGATGGGCAAGTAGGGAGACGGAGAGTATTTGAACACAAGGCGAGCAATTCGAGGAACAGGAGAGTGGGCTACCGTTTGATGCGGCACTTACCTTCGTGGGTTAATGGTAGATACCATAACGATTCGTAAATGTCGGGATGTTGTTTCAATGAACAGAAAAGACAACACATGGTTTAAATAGACCACTTCATACGGGGGTTCTGTAATCGGTGTCAGATATGATTGCCAAAAAAGCGCTGTCTTGAATAAAATTCGAATGCCGATAACAAACACGAATCTGATGGGACGGGGTTGGAGAATGGTGAAGGCAGCGAACGCCAAGACTGAATCCACCTGATATGTGAAAGTGTTGTGAAATGGCAACGGATGTAAAGACGAAGGGAGAAGTTGCTGTAGAAGAGTGAATAGTTGAAGAGATTTGTAATGGAATAGGGAGGGACGCCCAACGAAGAAATAAATGATAGGAGAAATTTGTATAATGAGAAGAAAAGGGCAAAAGTTCTGAGTTGTCGAAACGCGGAAAGCGAGGGTGGACGAGGAACGCAGCGTGGGGGCGGGGCGGGGGGAGGGGAGGGGAGCGGGCGAGGGCGAGGCTTGCGGCAAACACGGCCAGGGCAGCGGCGCGTGCAAACAGCGGTGCGTGGCTCGTCGCTCGCGCCACCGGCGCCTGGGGCGGCGCGCGGGGAGAAGGGAAAAGCGAAGAGGGAAAGGGGAAAGCCAGAGGGGACACCCGACCGCGCTCGCTCCCCGTGCGCGCGGCGATGCGCGGGGCGGGGCGGGGCGGGGCGGGGCGGGGCGGGGCGGGGCGGGGCGCGGCGGGGCGGGGCGGGGCGGGGCGGTGTGCTCTGCTGTGCTGTGCTGTGCTCCCCCTACCTGAGGCGCCGGCGCCGACTCCCAAGTTGCAGGGCTCGGAGGGCAGAGCGCCCAAGTGCTCTTGCGGAGGCTTACTGTTGCGTTCGGTATTTGCCGAAAGGCACTTGCGTCGGTTGCTTGTTAATGGATGTGATAAATGTTATTTCAGTCGCCATTATAGTGGTGGCGGTTAGTTATGCGTGGCTACAATGTTTACAAATTGTGCAGTTTCAAACGAACATTCTTTACACTAGTATTAACAATGTAACTGAAATGGAATTGTATGTACAAATACTTGGCGCGACAGCCCGTGAACGGGCTCAGGCCTACGACGACGTCCCTGTCTCGCGGCCATGGATTAAGGGGTACGTGTGGTTGGCTCGTAGACATCCTCACGCCGTAGTCCGGTCTTCTCAACCTGAGAAGTGAATTTTCGAATCGTCACTCAGCAACATAAACTGAAAGATGGAATATTGGACATTGCAAGGGAAACGCACACTATTATTTTGCCTGACCGCGAATCGAACTCGGGGCCGCGTGGTGGAAAGCGAGCACGTTGACCAAGAGCTTGCCACGAAATGGAATGAACAAAACTAATTTTCCGAATTTGAGAAATGAAATCGATGTGCATGTATCTCTGAAGTAATTGTTTACGTATTCCTAGTCTTCGTTATTTCTACTTTATATTTTTGTATTGCTCACTGATTGACTGATCCTGTATATTTTTATATTGTTGCAATACTCTTTGGCTGGTGGCCCATGTGCGCAGCGTAACGGACGTTACACCGTCCTTGTTGTCGCGGCCGGCAGTAGTGCGGGCACAGAAGCCGAGCACAACGGGCGTCGCGCAGCGCGCTCGCATACCATGCGCCATTGGGGCCTGTAAACTCTTTTAACGTCCGTTAAAGTGCGCTCGTGTGCCACCGGCTTTACGCGTGCACTTGCACAGGGTGAACTTTGTCTAGTCAGCCAGTGAAAAATTAGAAATTTGTACCTTCAATTGAAATGGTTTTATTTTATTAACACTGCATAGTGTTTAATTGTTCTTTCATGAAGTTGGAATTATTGGTATTCTAGACTTGCCGTTATCCAATGGTCTTCATTGAAAATTTTAAAATCTTACGGTCTTGAATACACACGTTGTTAGTGGATATTTATTGTTTCGTTTCAGTTGTAGTATTGAGTTGTTGTGGCTAAGCCCTCAGAAGTTTTCTGGCATTATGTTTTATGGTTCTTAATTTGGCTATGAGAGTCGAGTTTTACATAATTTCATTTGTACGTAAATAGCACCTGAATCGTTGGGCTTCATTTTTAATTGAAACGAAACCCAATAGCAACACTTATGTTTAATCACTCAAGACTGTTTTATTTCAATTTTTTCTTTATCAATTCTGTACTCAGAGGTTGTGAAGTCCTTCGTAACAAATGAGATTCGGATACGACACAATTAAGAGCTTGCCTTGTAATCCCTCTACTGATCGGTGTGCTTTTATATTTGTTGCAGGTGAGTGAAGCTGAGTCGTGTAATACTTCCGTAATTTGTATCAGCGGCACGTGAGTACAAAGTATACCGTGTAATTAGATAGTATGTTAAACGTCTATGTTTGATGTCAAGGAATTAATACATCATATTATAAATCTTTAACTTTTTCAACTCAAAACTTCATGGTCAATGATGGCAAGATCAGTTATTTCTCTTCAATGCTTTCAAGAGTAAAATTTGAACATTCTAGAGGGAATAATATAGTATGTATTGAAATATTATTGTACTCGCTGTCAACACAATTTACACCGTAATGCAGCACTGTTGTTTATCTAAACGTTGTACGAGTAGTAACAAACCGGCATCGAAAGGACAGTTTTTTTTCCTTTTTCCAAGATTTCTTTAAAATCTTTCCCTTCGTTCTTCCCAAACATCTTTCGTTCAACTACATAATTTCTTACTCTGGTAGAAGGCATAGTTTAATGCTTTGCAATGCCGCGTATTTAGCTCCTATCCGCCGGTTTCACAGTGCATTATAATTCCATGTTTGTGAAGCCGCTGTTTTAATGTGAAAGTCAAGATCCTCAAACGTTGTTCAATCAATCACGTGCGTTGCAAGCCAGGGAAAGATGTTTTTGAGCGTTCATTTGAACCACTGTTACATTTTTGTTTAAGAAATAAAATTTAAGAGAGTAGCGATATCAGTAATATAATAGCGGGTGAAGGGAAGTTGGGAAGTTGAAGTGACTTGTAAGGTGAGATGCGCCGAAAAATCGCAACAACGTCAACATTCGCAACATGCGTCACAACAGGTTAAAGCAGTCGCTTCTCTACTTTATTTCTTGCAGTGTTCGTCACAAAGTTCGAACTTAACAATTCCGTTTCTTAGTGAATGACGAGCCCCATTAACAGGCGGAGAAATTGCATTGCTTTGTTATTGCAGTCCACACATTCCTTCTTATCTTTATCGAGCCAACTGGAGGTGATTAACTGCGTCGCCTTTACTCCCACACTCCCGTTGCTGAATCGGTTAGTTCTTAGGACATTCTGTATTGTTTTGTTTTATTTGTTGGCACAATCTGCATCGGTCATTTAAAACAAAACTTGATTATGTTCGCAATAACAGGATGAAAATAAAAACCACAATTCCACAGAAAAAGTACATTATCAAGAATGATCAGTTACAACATCGAAAAATACAAAGCAAAATATAATAAGACTAATGTAGTGACGAAATATTTGGATAAAGAATTACTTCTGCAGTTTCTTCTTGAATTTTCATCACGCGATTTAATTGTTTCATATTTGTTCCTGCATAAGGCATTTAATAAAGTTTCAAATGTAGTTCTGTCTTCGAATGCAAGAAAAGCGTATTGTCGTTACTACACCCCCGACATTTGGAACGGCTCCTTAAGAGTCTCGTAAAGAGAGAAAACTCCCTCTGAGAGAGACACTTGCACGATCACATCAATAGCGGCAACCTTATGGCCGCCATGTTGGCACTTTTTATCTCCTCTACGATTTCGTAGAAAGCAAATGAACTTGAACATTAATATATCCACAGATGTCCACATTTGAGGATTCCCTAAAGTAAGGGTGTAAATGAATATGTTTACTTTTGTATTTGGTTATTAGAATATAATAATTTCTCTCGTTAATAAGTTTTTAAGTTTAATAAAGGTTAATAAGTTTATAATAATAAATTATAAGGTTTTTCAATATTCTCCAAGATTTACTCAAATAGTCCGAAGATCAAATAATGCGTAAAGACGTATGATGCCTGGGAAGTTCGCCGGATGATATGATTCGAAGAAAGAACAATTTGCAGCAGAAGGAATATTGTTAATTACACTCGGATCTTGGGTACATGGATAAAAGTAGTATCGCGTGGTAGTAGTGTTTTCGTCGTTTGCCAAATTCAAAATACTTAGTGCCTAGCCCTAAGAACTGAATCCCCAGAGAAATTAAAATTAACAATTTGTTCGCCATTGCAATTGTTTCCACGTTCCGAAAATCAGATATGTATTCATTAATATAACATGATTAAATAAATTAATTAATAATCTTACTAAAATAACGAAATGTATGGTATAACTACACCACCCAAATAAAGAAAGGCTTAACATATATCTAATTGCCCTCAAGGACACAAAAGAAAGTTACAACTTGGTAGGTGGAGGAATCTTTTTATCCTACTCATAGTGAAATGCAAAAAAACTAAATCATTTAATGTTGTATACAATTTTGACAGCAGGCAGAAGGGAGATAACTGACATTAGGACATACCGTTTGTAGAAATGTGTGATTAAATGGATTGAATTGGGATCGGTATGTTTCATTATGTGTTATTTCTGGTCCCCTGTATCAATAATATACTTGTACATAAACAGCCAAAGAAGAAATCTTCTTAAAGTAGAAATCTCGGAACTTCTGTTTTAAGCCCAGAGACTCCTCTTTGTCACCATAATGGAACAGTTCAGGCATGGCTGTTTCTTTTTAAACAACTGTGTACTTCTCTCTGAAGCGGTCTGCTAGAAGAAGATAGTGGAAAAATCATGAGTAGTACCTTCAAAACTTCACGTCATGCTTCCAATGCATTAATGTCACCGGAAAGTGAAAGAAAAAATCCGAACTTCCGTTTAGAAGATCCTCCTAAACTAACTAACGACAACCTTCGAGGGAGCTCACGCACCACAGTTTGTCCCGCTAGGACAACCTCCTTGGCTTCAAGTCGACATTAAATGAATAGTCCGTGGGGCATTGAGCACGCGGGAGTCGGCGCTCGTGCTGGCTCCCGGAGGCCGCCGCGCCGCGGGAGAGGGCGCAGGCGATGAATTATTGGCTCCGAAACGGGAAATAAGCGCTCATTGACAAGCCGGTGTACACGAGTAATGGAGCGCTATGCAAATACTCAAATTATGCGGCAACCACGCGCACAATGGAGCGGAGACCCTCATTTGAATTGGAAACGGCGCCGTCGCGTCGCGTCGGGCAAAAATTGCGATGGTCGAACATGTGTTCGGTGGGCGTCAGAGGTCCCATCGCGGCTGCCCACAGGGCGGGGCCTTTCACCAACTGCAATGCACCGCTCATTCCCACCTTCCAACAGTATTCGGAAGCTGTACTGCTCAGAGACGAAGAATGTCTTGAGGTTAGAGAGAGTTTTGTGATCTCTTTCATATTCTGTTAGGATTGATCGATTGATTCCGGCCGCGTCAAATACTTTACTCATGAGTCCCGTTAGCATAGTACATGTTTTACTCGAGAGGTGGCGGTGGTCTTTCCCCACTGGATGGCGAGTTTCGGCGCAGTCAGCTAGTGGGTTTTTTCCTCTACCAGGTGTCTCCCACCAGCGGGGCACCACCCCAGCGAGGACAAGCTCTAAGCTTCCGTCCGGTCTCCCGGCATGTGTGGTAGTATAGTGCACTTTAGTGTAAGTAAGGGGTGAGGATAGAACAAGGAAGAAGTAGGAAAGAACGCGCGCGGTCCGTGGCCCGTTTGTTCGGGCACTACCCTGGCATTCGCCTGGTGTTGATCGGAGAAACCGTGGAAAACTACCGGCCAGAGCAGCCGGCCGCTAGAATTCTCCTCCCGACTGAATTCGACTTAACCGACAAGCTAGTGTCGAAAATCCTGCCACGGTCGGGATTCGAACCATGGACCTCCCAGTCAGAGGGACTGCAGTGACATCAGTTGATGCCTTAAGCCATTTCTCCCGGATAGGAAAATCAGTCTGATGAACAACTCCGTGAAGGACTACCAGTATGAGTCAACACTCAAGTAACATATTTAACAATAGCGTAGGCTAATAATATGATTATGTCTTGATGAAAAATGCTTCCTGTAACACTAAAGGGATAAGGAAATCAAAAACAAGTAATATTGCAGAAATAGGACAAGCAAGATTGATGGATAGACATATTGCAGATAAGAGTAGCGCAAAATCAAATAGTGATTGTGCGGCAAAGAAATTAAACTTCATTTACACGCATTATTTCTCTGTCAATGGCAAAATGTTATTTTGTTAGAGGACAAGTTTGTCATTTAAATTATCACAATCCATAAAAACCGTTAACCGACAAGGAGATTTAAGCTATTCATCTGGATCAAAAGCAGCCCTTAAACAAAAGCATTCTTCACTGACGCATTAATTCGCTAAGACGCTAGGAATTAATTAAGACGCTTAATTCTTCCTATGTAAACTGCACGAAAAAGCTACATTAATCAGTACAAATTCGTACGTTTCTTGATATGCAGTAGGTAATCTTGCTCTTTTTTTCTTTTTCAATTGTGACATTTCAAATGAACCATTGTAAATTGGAAATAAAAGAGCAGTGTAAATGTTGATGAGTTGAACAAGTCTTGATATTGTTTACTTGATATTATCTTGATATGATTTCTCAACCAATGATTAATAAATATTATTAGTATGTAAAATTCAAAATTCACTCGCCTTATATACATTGCACCCATGTCTTACCCATTCCCCCAAATCCATTTGTCGTGAGTACAGCAGTACTCAATAGTGCTCCCAAACGTTCTTATGAATAATAGGAACGTAAGTATTGTCTTCATACACGAGTTATAGCTATCCAATGTTCTTCGGTGTGTTGTTGGAAATCAAACGATAAAGAAAATATATTTTCGGAAATTGTGAAAACAATTTTGGTCATAAAGGTCTCCATTCGAAGTAATTCATTGTTCAAATGCATTTTTAATTAACTTTGTAGTGTACTATTAGTATCTACCAACTGAACAAGTTCCGTAAGGACAGGAAATCATCTAGTTGCCAACAGAGATAAGTAATAAAATATTCAGAAGTACTCATATTTTGTACCTAAATACATCCCTCTACGTTGTATATGTTGGAGATAAATGTCCGACTTCCGCTTAAAATCGACCGATGTTCATTGACCAGGTGGATATTTTCTCAGTGCTTTTTATACGACTTGCCATTATTCCGAATATCTTATGGATTTATTTACATCCTTCATGACCTTTCAATGACTGATAACCTTTCCCTTCTCATATATGCGGTTCTGATGAGAATGCTTGCGTCTATCTTTAGAGGCGTGCGCGCATTAATGCATTGTGAACACGGCAACGGAGGCCTGGAGCCTGGCGACCAGGCTGCCGCGACGCTGTGTCTATGCCCAAGCAATACATGTATGCATGAACCGCCGACCATTCAAACTACACCACAAAGGCTCACACGGTGACCTGCGCAATGTTGGGGATCTCTATACTGAAGGTCAAGGAGAACAAAAGCAGCAAATGACAATCATGGCCGAGCGTACGATGATAATGGACTTTCGCATTGCATCGCTAGAGCCTGGAATCAGCGTGTAGAATATATAATCAAATAATTTAGCCTAAGACGTGGGCATCTTGTTGCCGTTACTGAGGAAGGAAAAAACAGTAATAAGTTCCGATTCTTCTGACGAACGGTTTCGGGAGGTTGGCGAAAGCAGCCCTTCATCACCTCGGAAGACGCAGGGATCCCTCCGATGGAAATCCGCTATTCACCGTCTGCTAGTAATAACACTCCAGATGAATAAATTATTCATATACTCATCTGTGGTGCAACCTTCTGTGTAGAGTTATTTTCAATTTGAAGGCACTGCGACAGTATGAATATTAAAAAAAACTGACTTCTGTAAAACCTGCAACCACCTATCATACATATTCATATCTTATTTCTATAGTCACCAACATTTCCGTATTTTGTACTAAGTGCTTGTAGTTCTTTTTCTCTTAATTTGGTTTTCAGTAATGCTTTCATCCATGTTATGCCATTCATTTTTCTTTGGAATCAAATGAAATATAAAAAAAACTGAGACGGGTTATACATGTTACAATTAAAAGAGTTCGTATTTCTTTTTAGTTTTTCTGTTCCAAAAACATGGTCAAATTGTTACCATTTTCAAATTAATTTCATTTAACAATGAATGCACGTACTAAAACTGTGCGTTTTCGAAAATGAGTTGATTAAATTGTGAAATAATTAATCTCCGTAACATATCTCAGCACCCAGGGACATTACTTGAATAAATGCAATTTAATTTTTTTCGTAAATCTGACCTGATCGATCCTTTTTTGTAAAAAATAAAATCGTAAAATTAATGGAGTATTGGGCTTATAGACACTGCTCTGACTGCTCAGAAAACCGGACCTTCTGAGTGTATTTCAACTGTCAACCTTTGGTTACCGCGCTTCGTCTACAAACGCAGCCGCTGCTGTAATCTTTCCGGCCTCCGGGCTGGGTCCTATCTCTTAACGTGAACCCTACCACAATGTTTCACGAAAGGGGACCGAGGAGAAAGTGGCGGAAAGACAGTAGGATGTGCGTGGGCGCCTAGGCGTCGCGCCACCCCGGTCGATCGTCCCTGCCCCCCCCCGTGCGCCGCCACCAGCCCCGGGCTCCGGGCTCCATCCGACCACCGCCCCGCTTGGACTGATTATTATTTGCAGTTTCCGGAGCGTCAACCATTCTTATTGTTGGTGACTTCTGTGAAATGCGCGTTGTATCACGCGATTTGGCTATGTTCCTCCCTTGAAGTCCAGCGCCGACCCACCTTTCCCCCTCCCCCAACACTCCTCCGGCTGGTCTCGCGTCATGTGAGAGGGGGGAGGTTTGGAGAAAGAAAAGAAAAGTAAGCGGTTCCTGACCCGTGTGTGGCGGTATCGCTCCATGCCCCCGATGTTGATTGGAACTTTACTAGTCAGAGCTACCGCACGCTTTAATTCCCCTCGAGCCAATGGGGATCTCAGCTACGTAGCTCGTGTCGAACATCGCCTACGCCGGGACTCGATCCTAAGACCTCCAGGAGCGCTACTCTGCTGCTCGAACAAATGATTGTTATCCCGCAGAAAGTGGCGAAGTTAAAGAAATATATTGGTCGGAGGAAACTTACCTATATTTCTTTATATATGCTCATTTCTGTCACAGTTTTTTAGCACGTATCCTAAGGATGTAGTGGGGGTGTACCCCAAGTTGGAAATCATTGTACTTAGCAGAAAAAGAAACTAATTAATCTTTAAATTAGTTTTGCTGTAAAAGACAGATCTGTTTCCTCTCCAAGATCAACATATCGAGCCTATCCCGTTGCTTTCTTGCACACATTTCATCAAAACAAATTGTTCCGAGCACTTTCCCTTCTTTCTGCTGGCCCTCTGGACTTCATTGCGGGTAAAGCTTGTGCAGTGCTTTGACAGTGCTTGTATTATAAGTATGCTCATTCTCTACATTTTCTATAGATGATTCGGGAGGCAAATTATCACAAGTGTTGTTTAGAACAGTGCACAAATTATCACTGTAGCTCATGGCCGACTTCTTCCATTTCAGTGTACTGCCGCACTCTAGCGCTGTTGCACATTCTGGTATAGAATAGTAGTACTATTAGTAAGGCGAAACCATTGCCGGCATTGCCACCACGTCGGCGCCGGCGCGGCGCGGCGCCTCGGGGCGAGAGCGCATAACATGCGTGGCGCGGTGCGCTGGTCGTGTCTCTCCCTCCCTCGATTAGGAAGAGCACTCCCGCTAAGCGCACGGGGCCGCGGCGCCTGGGATTTATGAGCCCGCGCGGGCGCATCAGCGCCCCTCTCCCTCCCCCTCCCGCCGGGGTAGACACCGATGACGCCGACTCCACCTGCACCGAGGCGGGGCTGGGCTGACGGCGTAGCACGAGTAGTTGGGCGGAGCACAGGCGACGGCACGGGATGCACTCGCCGCTACTCACGAGTACTCACCTACTCCACGGGCGGGAATGCCAGCAAAGGCCATCTCTACTGGAGAAAACCCTTCGGCCATCGATGATGATGAGGGTAGCAAGATTTGGACGAAGTAGGGGCTATGTGATTGTGCTATGAGTATGAATGAAATTAAAGGGGCAAAGTAGGTAGGGTAGTGTAGGTAAGGCTATGCGAAAAGTTGAAAATACAACTGCGAGGAAAACAACAGGACACGAACGCGAGTGCGCAGTCGCGAGGGTTCGCTCCTCTTGTAGGAAAGGAGGCACGGGCAATGGAGTGTAGTGTGGCCGAAAATAGCTGTGCCGATTGTACGGAAACATGAAATGGCTGTTAGAAATTACTCTGAACATTCGCCGATGCGATTCAAATGAGTTAATTCAAAGTATTTTGCTAATGACAGTTGTGCCGTCGCAAAGGTACAACATTTTTCTTAAAAAAAAAAAAAAATCTGGAAAAAATTGAAAATATTGAGGATTTTTGTCACTGCACCTATTGGTGGAAGTCCAACTTATTAAAAGTTGAAGCATTCGTCCTGAGTTGATATTCAGAAAATTAAAAATGGACAAGAAAAAAAGTTAGTAATACTCTTCCAGAATGGAAAACGAATTCGAATATTTCCCAGACATATTTTGGGAATTTATTTCTCCATTATTACGGTTGTATACAGCTTGTATTATATGGTTGTATACAACTTAAAATTGAAATTCGTCGCTAGTTAAAATGTTATGCATTTTATAAAAAGGTTTGCACATTTTTTTTTAAATTTTATACTGTTCCATTGCTTAAGATGAATTCTATTGTAAACGTATCGCAAATCGCGATTCCTCTTTTACTTCAAATATTTCTAAATTCTTTAAAAATCAAACTATTTATTTTCGTCGAACCCGGCTTAACTCAATATTTCTTTGCCATTATTCACAGTTTAATGTCATTTCCATTGTTTCAAAGTGGAATCACCCATCGGTCTGAGAAAATTATACGAGTTTGCAGACTTGCCTATACGGGTTTCCAAGTTACAAAAATTTACGAGGGATTTTCTCGAATCTAAATTTGAACTACCTGTATGAAAAACATGTTTATCGTTCCGAAATACCATAATTTTGCTTAATAAATTCACCTTAACCAATGTCGCAGTTTCACTGTTGACGTTGCAACTCCACTGTTAAGCACGAACATTTTTCACATGTCTTAATATAAAACTTGTACACTTTGTTTTCTGTGGTTCTCACGCCAGTCACTTCCCCTTTTATTTTTGTTTTATTTCTCGCGTCCACATTGACTATTTTTGTTCTTTTTCGCGTATTTCTTTTAACCCTTTCTGATGATCCGCACATAAGTGAGAATAACCCATCACAGTATCACATTTTAATTGGTCCCAGATTTTATTATTAAGCTGCGTAAAAATGAAGATGTATAAACGAATCCCTGGAGCAGTCTGATTAAGCATTTGAAAGACTTTTTATTTCTGCGTAGTGGAAGATTATGTTTGTCTCTGTGACTTGATCTTGCAGTTTCATGAGATTTTTCCCGAAACCGTCGAAATGGAAAATAGAGAAAGTGGAGAATTCGTACAAGTGCTCTAAACTATTTTTGTTTTTTGTCTCTTATTTCGTGAAGTGTGACCCTAGCTTTCATTACCGGAGACCCGCCTTGTCTGCTTCGTTTGGACCAAAAATAAATATTTTTTTCCTCTCATTGCCCAAGCTGTTAGCAAGCTCATGCTTTTTTTTTTTTTTTTTTTTTTTTTTTTTTTTTTTTTTTTTTTTTAATTTCCCAAATGTGACTAAAAGCATGGTAGATTTATGCTCTTGTACATAACATGTCAGTGCATATATGAAACGCGATTTCATTTTCGACACTTATTTACTCTAATTTATGGGGAAAAGTTTCAACATTTCAAAAAAAATGTGAAGTATGCTTTCAAGTTATCGCGTGAACTTGACTGAAGGAATTACACAAAATACTTTTAAATGGCCTCTTTTATGCAATCGAATTGTTCAATATTTTATTGCGCAGATACGAGGATTAGTAGGATCCAAGCAAATTCCATCCATAGCTCTCTAAATTATTTCACGAGAAGAATATTTAGAGAACACGTGAAAAAAATAATTTCACTTGCTCATGCACAGATTCATCTCATTTATGTGAAAAGCACCCGATGGATAGTTTATTGAGTGGCGTGATGGAACTAGGGCGAGTAGCGTCTTGGACGTTCGGAAAGCGCGCGGAAAGTTCCCGGAAGAACCGCAATTGCGAGGAGCGGCAGCCGGAGATATGCGGAGCGCGAGGGCGACGAGCCGTCATAACTCGTCTCCATTGCTCCGACCTTCCCCCCCCCCCCCACACACACACACACACACGACGCAGCTGGCGAGGCTCATCCGGCGCGCGCCTCGCCCACCCGGCCACTGCCCTCGCCGCCCACCCGCCTTCGCTCCCCGCCCCACGCCCCTCGCTGCATTTCCCCCCACCTCTCCCCTTACGATCTCTTTCGCCCTCTGTGGTCTGGCGGCGTCGTGTTACATCCTGGAAAACGACGACTATTTTCGATCTAATTTCGGTGTATTACTCTCGATTGAATGATTCCGAGAATACCCTGGCATGTGAACTGCTAAGGTCATTAGTCCGCGGGGGGCGGTAAACGTCCGCCGCTGGATGGCGAGACCCGGGGCCCACCTACATGTACGCTTGCGATGTTTTCCCATCCAGGTATCACCCACCAGCGGAGCACGCCCCAGCCGGGAGAAGCTCCCGACCGGTCTTCCGGCATTTGTGAATGAAAGCCTAAGTGTACTTAAGTAAGGGGGATAGGGCAAGGATCGCGGGCGGTCATAGCACTGTTTGTTTGGGTTCTGCTCCGGCATTCGCCTGGTGTTCATCGGAGAAACCTCGACAAAGTACCGACAAGAGCACTCGGTTGCTAGAATTCTCCCGACAGCGCCTGAATTCCAGCAAGCTCTCCATTTTGTGTCCTATCACCGTCGTGACTCCGAGTCTAGGACCCGCCGTACAGAGGCACTGGGTCAATTGACCCCCTGATCCACCTACCCGGTATTATTACTCTAACGACAAATCGGAAGGTAGTAATGAACAATGATAACCAGAATACAGTGTTGCGTCATTGTAATATTTGTATCGTTTTTACTTTCTCGCTTTATTCGTTTTAAAATTAAGAACTGTGTAAACTGTCATCGATGAATTCGGAGTTAAAACATTTCTAAGCGTTTGGTCAAAGCGCTCCTGCTTTGTTGCGTCGCGGGGCGGAGGCGGGGCGGAGGCGGGGCGGAGGCGGGGCGGAGGCGGGGCGGAGGTTGGGCGGAGGTTGGGCGGAGGTTGGGCGGAGGCGGGGCGGAGGCGGGGCGGAGGCGGGGCGGAGGTTGGGCGGAGGTTGGGCGGAGGTTGGGCGGAGGCGGGGCGGAGGCGGGGCGGAGGCGGGGCGGAGGTTGGGCGGAGGCGGGGCGGAGGCGAGGCGGAGGCGGGGCGGAGGCGGAGCGGAGGTTGGGCGGAGGCGGGGCGGAGGCGGGGCGGAGGTTGGGCGGAGGCGGAGCGGAGGCGGGGCGGAGGCGGGGCGGAGGCGGGGCGGAGGCGGGGCGGAGGCGGGGCGGAGGTCGGGCGGAGGCGGAGCGGAGGCGGGGCGGAGGCGGAGCGGAGGCGGGGCGGAGGTCGGGCGGGGCGGAGGCGGGACGGAGGCGGGGCGGAGCGGAGGCGGGGCGGAGGTCGGGCGGAGGCGGGGCGGAGGCGGGGCGGGGCGGAGGCGGGGCGGAGGCGGGACGGGGGCGGGGCGGGGGCGGAGGCGGGACGGAGGCGGGACGGAGGCGGGGCGGAGGCGGGGCGGGGCGGAGGCGGGGCGGAGGCGGAGGCGGGGCGGAGGCGGGGCTGGAGGCAGCAGCAGCGCAGGGGGGAAGGGCGGCGTCGAGCGGCCGCGCCGGGAGGCGCACGGGCGACAAGGGCCCCTGAGCCCGCGCGTTACATCGGAAGCGGCGTCGCCGGCGTCAGGTGCAGGCGGGCTTCGCCTCGGGGACGGCGACGACAGCGCTATCGCGCGTCAACAGGCGCCGCTCGGGCGCGATTGGGGGCGGCGGCGGCGGCGGCGGCACGGAGCAAATATTGAATCGGATGCGCTGCGATCCACCGCCTCCCCTCTCCCCGCCACCGCCCACGCACTTTGATCCTGTGCTTGGTTGCGTCTACGCGCTCGATAATCGCCAGAAGAATGAGAGACCTTAATGCCGTGCAACAACAATAACAATTATGCAATAATAATAATAATAATAATAATAATAATAATAATGATGATGATGATGATGATGATGAAATTGCAATTTGATATGGTGGTAGATCACCATCTCAAAGTAATAGTGCCAGATACACCCTGCGAAAAGATATGATTTTCTGATAAATACTAGATTTTTTTGGCTAACACCCCTAAAAATATTATTATTATTATTATTATTATTATTATTATTATTATTGGCGTATAGGCCATTACTGACCACGCTACACGATTAACGTGTGTAATTCTTCCAGGATCAGCTTTTCAGCTGTATCCTTGGATTACAACAAGGTTGTTACGCCTTGTAGTGTGACTTATGAGATGATAGGATGATGATGATGATGATGATGATAGGTGAATCACAAATACAATCACAAATACGACCATGTCTTACGCAGGACTCGAACCTGCAGCCTCCTCGGCACAGACGACGGCTGCCGCAACCGTCTGCGCCACGGGGCCGACAGATTATTATTATTATTATTATTATTATTATTATTATTATTATTATTATTATTATTAGCAGCAGCATCATAAATGAATGAATGAAATTCTTTAATATCTGTAATACAGGCTCAAGAATATGATAATACTGGCATCCGTTTGTGATGCGCGGCCGTTTTACTTTTGTGACCTTATTACGAACTGCGAAAAGATGATTCTTATTTCACTTATGATTACAAGAGTACATTTAATATAAAAGATCCATTCTGGGAGGAGTAAAAATACTGATTGATGATTTAGCTTTGTTTTTCTAGAGCTACATTTGTTCTTCTTAAGTGAAAAGAAAGATGGACTTGGAAGACAGTTTGCAAATACGGCTCAAAAAAGAGGTTTAGGACGCCCTTTCTGTAACAGTATTTACATGGCATGTCTTACGTGATGTGTAGTAATCTGATGAAAGTCACGCCAATCGATCGTCGGAGAGAAATGGCGCAGCCCCATTCCACGTCCGGTGATGTTCAATTGGCCGCAAGCCTTACCAAACATGTATTTCATGTATGAACGGCTCGGATAAAATGTGGAAATAAAATGCGCATTTCTGAAAAAGTGGAGTTCTGAAGAGATTTTTCTATTTAAAATCCAGTGTCTTTATGAATATGAAGTTTATTATGGCGAGCCTCTGAAGGGTGCCTTTAGTTTACTCAAGTTTTCTTTTACTCTTCATATTGTGCTTTTAAAACGTTTTGGATAAATTCAAGAATATAAGTGTACTGCTGCAATCGAACCACCGTTGGAGTGTTGTATATAAATAAGGGGAATTCAAAGTTGTTAAACATCCCATGAAGTTTTGTAGAATCTTGAGTTTGGAGGTCTCACATTTTACGCTACTCTCTTGAAGAGACCAATTGACAGACATGTAAACAGTCGGAAAGCGAACACAAACATGACGAGAAAGCGTCAGACAGAACCGGCGTCGAAGCGAGATAAATAGGTCGATGGACTCCACAAAGGTTTTACGAGGATACTGGCCGCGTTATCTACAGAGGCGACTGTTATTCAAGGTACCAAAAACATCGTAGTTGCACCGTCTAAAAGCGGGTTATGGTTAATCGATACCGATAGAAAAGCGTGGATGACGGCCAATGCGACTGCATGTCACAGGCATTTGAAACGTGCCCGGCTTGAAGGCTTTATCTACGAGGCTCAAGTGAAGAGGGCGATGCCGGCTTCTGGAGAAGGCGAGACGGACGGCGAAGATACGAGGCCGGAATAACGAACCAACTGAAAGGGCCGAGAGAATTGTTTGGGGATTGTTTAGAATGAAAGGTGTTGACCAAAAGAAATGCAAGGTGCTTATCTTTTGTACTTTTTCTTTACTATTTTAAGAAATAACCCACATCGATTGACAGCTGTTAAAAATAGATGATAATAGCTTCAACAATTACACCATTTATTGTGTATCATGTATACGTACGTTTTTATTTTATCTTATTTTTGCTCATTTAATTGCTTGTTAGTGTTTTAAAGCTGTAGATAATAAACGCAGTGAAGTGAAGTGAAGTGGAGAGTGAAGGATGCGGTAGGAAAGTAGCGGATGGGCGATGCAAAATGGCTAGCTAAGCGGGAAGGGGGGCGGGGCGGGGCGAGGGAAGCGGATTAGGCGCCACCGCCTGCGGGGCCGCGCGGGAGGCGGCCGACGAGATAATGCGGCTTAAGTCGCGCGCCCAAATCCCGCGGGCGGCGGCCTCGTGGGCGCGGTTGCGCCGCCCGCCCCGGGCAGGGCGCAGCGCCGCCTTCGAACGTGCGTTCAGGGAAGATGGGGCAGGATGGTCTTCGGTGACCCGTTATCCTCAAGTCACTTTGGGGTCAGTCAATGTGCAAACTGATACTCTTGTTTTATCAAAAGTCGGGGTCCACGGCTTGAGCCAGATAATTTTCCACAATTCTAGAAAACCTTGTAATCTCCACTCATGTATAGTCCTGTACCATTATCTCTATGTCTTGCATTCGAAACCCGTGGATTGAAGCCTATAATTACCGTATGATACACTATCAGTGTGAGATATATTGTCACTTTCCTGTCTGCAGTCTGAATGGTACCAACATATCTATTGAATGATGTGCCTTTCAGAAAAGATAATATTTAGTAACTTACAACGTTAACTTATTTTGCAGAAGAAAATAAAGCTCGTCCTCTACAAATGGTAATGGCCTCTTCGTGGTCGGAGAACTTCCGGCACTCTTTACGCACTCGTAATACCCGCCTTGGCTTCTAGTGAACGTTATCTCCGGCACTTTGGAGGGGCTCGCCCATCTTCAGGACAGACGGTCAAGAGAAGGCCCGAGGAGGCACTGGAAAGGGCTGCGTCGAAGCCAGCGGAATGCTATTGGAAATTGAATCGGGCAATGTCGTGGGGCATAGCAGCGAGAGTCGCGCCGGTTATTCAGGTTCAGCGGCGCGGTGATCCTCCACTTCCTAGTTATGATTATCGTTATTGGTGGGCTTATTGCGAGCATTACGGGGCATTTGGAGCGCTTTGGAGGTAAGCGCGTTCCATGCGGTTGTCCAGCGGCTGCGATGCCTTCTACGGAGCCAGAGCTCGCACTCGGTGCCATAACTTGGAGGCTAAACGTCACCGGGAGCGTCGTGCGTTAAACTTACCTTAGGATCGGCCACGTAGAGAGATGTCTCGCGCGGTATTCCCGACAGTTTCGATGGGTTTCTTTCGAGAAACGAAGTTGGCGTACTCCAGTGTACGGGTTTAGCCGCTCCGCTGACGAAAATTGCGTCAGCAGTCTGTCGTCGTATAATTCTTTTTCGTAGAACTTCTACGATAAATCGTAAATATAGGTGTCCGAAGTAAATATTGTCATTGTGGGTAAAGATTTTTTCCTTAAAATAATTGATAGAAGATAATGAAGAAAAACTGAACATAATATATACTATGCACAAAAGGTTTTTTAGTTTAAATAAACTGGTAGAATGGGTTGGATAATGAAATATAAAGATTTGAACATTTTATTCACTGATATTCATCTCTCAATTGAATCAGTAATTTCGAAACGGCCACATTTTCAATCTTTTCGAAAATCAGTTAAGCTCCTATTTGGTTTCGATCACATCTTTGTTACACCTGAAAACACAAAATGTATGGCGTCCATTAATATGTTCTATGCAGGCATGGTTCGTTCGTTACTTCGAATAGGCTTTTTCTCTGCAGATGTTGCTTTTTTCTAGCAACGTGCGTGGGCCGAAGAGTTAATGTGGCATTTTCGTAATAACCATGGTTTACATAAATTTCAAATCAATAAGCGTTTCCATTTTTGTAGTTTCTATTCGATATTGAAACTTTCTAAAGTTTCAATAGAAAAGTGGAAAATATTTGTTTTGTAATCTCGCTAAGAGAATTTGCCACATTCTGCCAGTGTTTTCTATAACGATTCCATCGCAGTTTGAAAATAAGCGAATATTTTTCACAGATGGAATATGAAGTGTACTAGTTTTATCGGGAATTGTTTGTTCACAAAAGCAAAATTTCGTTTTCTGAACATTCTAAATATGACTATTTGCTTATTTAATAATTTGTCGAGTTTTTTAAAGTCATTTGATTGGTTTTATTTTTGAAACTACTCTCTCCGAGACCAGATAACGATTTCTCAAATGTGAATGTACTCATTTCCTACAAATATTTTCTGTTGAACTACTAGTATTCAAATCAAAAAAGGTATTTAAGTTAAACATGTTGTGAAGATTTTCCTAATGAGCTATAATAGACATTCATTATCTTTACGAAATACTTTCTGTGATGTGTCATTGTACCTGAAACCCTGCAAGACACCGGTATTTATTGGTATTTCTCTGACGAGTGAACCCATCTAAATTTACGGTCAAGAGAAGACGCTGCATTGCTATTTTGATATTCCTACTATCGCTCTGTATTCCTACTGCAATCATCTACCATACTCTGAGATTACGAGTTCCGAAATAATGAAATCCAATAAAATTGTACTAATATGAAACAAAGAGCTAAAATACACAAGTGGCCTCAGTATTGATTGTAAGAGAAATGTAAATGGCGCGTAAGATTTATCATATGCAAAAAATATACTTACTAAGGGCAGGCAACAGGCAACTGTTGTATTCTCCCAACAAACAAATACTAACTCGCAAATATAACAATAAGCACTTCAATAAGTTTGATACCACTCGGGTTCTCATCCCCCATATTGTTGAAATGAATTTTGAGGCACTAACGTATTAATTAACGTCGCACGCAGGCTTAGTAGCCATCCGCGTGGAAGAGCTGGAGATGGTTGTGTGGGCAGGAGGAGGAGACAGGTGCTCTTGGGGGAACAGGTCTTCGCGCGAAGTTGTGTAAGAGGAGGGGTAACGACAGGAACTGCTGTGCTTGGGTTATGAAGCAAGTTCAGGAAGGAGATTGCTGTTCAGTATTCTGCCAGTTTTGGCAACTCGTGTGTCTGTTTAGATATGCTTAGTACAGACGAAGATGCGCATCTATATCAGTGTAATATCTGTGAAAGAGTATTAAAGGAAGTCTTAAATAGTGATTGGGTCAAATTAAGACACCATAGTCTAAGATATGCTCTTTAAGATAATCAAGGAGTTGGTTTCTTACAAGGAAAGGTTTTGAAATTACCGACGCCGGTTAATGTGATTTTTTTTTCTGAATAGTTTCCAACATTGTAAATTATATTTTGAGTAATTTTACCTACAAATTAATATAAAATATGTAGATTTTCAAAGTATAAATAACGTAATGGATGTGTGCAATGTGGAATGTATGAGGAAAAAAATAGCCTAATGTGCGTTGTTTGAGACTTTTCCTTGTTAGTTAAAAGTTGCTAGTTCCTAGAATAGTTATTTAGGTACAAAATTCTTTGAATAATTTTCGTTGCACTAAGTGTTTACCTTAAGTAGTCAATCTTATATTAGTGTGCTCAATTTCTTAACGTTGTCCTGGATAGTTACTCCAAATTAAAAAAAAACAAACAAAAACCAACAACAATAAACCAACATGTATCTACATAAGAACAACCACAAGACGTTCTCCTTTAGATGAAACCAATTTAAGCATTTTAATATTTCATCTGTCTTGCATTTCGTTTATTTTCCTACCGCGACAAATTTATATTATTCTGAATTCTAAAGAATGTTTCCCTCCATTGTATAAAAAGGAGAGTGCCCTCGAGCAAATAGGCAACCCGCAGTACGTTGCGGTTTTGCGGTACTCATGGAAAAAATTTCCTATCAGTTGTCAACCTCTTACTAGATGGCATATTTTCTCGTCACTTATTCTTTGTAGGAATAATATTACAAATTGATTCAAAATACAATAGAACAAGAAGCCAGACTATGAGATATAACAATCATAAATCATGCAGTCCTATCATAATGTTATATTTTAGAACAACAGGTTCCCGCTTGCCATATTCCCAAAATATTTTCTCGAGTGGCATTTGTGCATAATTTATATTTCGTTAATCGCTTTTGAACGTTTCGCTTCAAGGGCTAGAGGACTGCCGGCACTCCAGATAGCGACAACGAAGAAGCACTGTGGTGGAAACATTTGTTTCGGAGGAGGGTGGAGCGGAGGCGGTGACGATGACTGAGTGCCGATGGTTGGTGGTAATTGATGGATTTTTATGACGGTGACTGGTAGCGGTTTGTGGTAGATGTGACGTGGAAGCGACGTGTGCGTTGTCGGCCTCTGCGGCGGGATATCGTGTGGGGATGGGGGCGGAGGTGAGGCAGCATGTGCAGCGAGCGGAAACGGGCGCGCGTTGTGGCGCCAGTTGCGGGAGGCTGCTCCGGCGGCGCCTCTGCCCTTCGAGGCCGGGCCGCGCGCCTTCGATTGCATTTTGAGAGATTTCGTTTCATTTGACTGCCATTTGCGCGTTCGCAACGCTCTCCGAAGGCAAGAGCTATGCCAGCTGGGTCAGTGAAGCCTCCATTTAAAGAACTATGCGAAGGGACTTTGTAAATTGTGTTTGTTCGCTGTCGCTAGGTGTTTTCATAAAAAAAGGAAGATTAACGCACCTAAATTACAGATGAGGGCATTTCATGTGAGACTAAAAGACGACGACAATAGCCAAGTACTGTAAAAAACAACAGAAGAATAATATTACTATTATTAAGATAACATTAAACATAATTTTTGTATTTTCTCATAAAAATAAATTTTATGCTATAGTGACTTTATGCACTTGGCAGAGGATATTAAGCCACTAATGTAGAAAAGTATTTTGAAGCAAATGACAATGAGTAATTGTAATTTTTAATGTAGCGTAATATTCACATCTTTATTTCTCTAAACTAATCTTCGTAGAAATGTAATAATTAGAATATATTTACCAATGGGGTGTTTAAATGGGGTCCTGCTTAAACAATATAAATCAATTAATTGTACTTTTAGAGTTGTTTTAGCATTTTGTCTCACTTTTGCATTTTCCTGCCGTTTTCCCTTTGTTCTCCTGTCACCGATCTTGTTGAAACTGGAGAACACAGCAAGCCTGGACAACACGAAGGCACGATAGTGTTTTTTTCTTTCTGTGGAAGCAGAGACTGTTAAAATCGAAATGAAAGAGGAAGAAGATACAAGTCAAGGATTTTGATTTTTTTTCCATCGATGGCAACAGTCACTTTGAGGACAGCGCTGTGTGTGTGCGATAGCCTTCTCAGTTCTGGCGATTACTGAAGTGCGAAGAACGTAATATATAATTCCATTTTCACTTATTGCATTTTAAGATTCGAAAGGGAGTCCATTACGAAGAGGCAGTGACGCGAGTGAAACAATGTTGTAGGCTTCACACCGGATGAGGAGCACCTGTAACCATACACTGTTAAAGCGCAACAAATAAAAAAAGTCTCGCTCTGCAACTAATTAAATATTTTAACGAATCGTCTTCACGGATACTGCAATAACATAGAGAAGTAGAGTACACACTACTGGAGTGTTACACGCAACAGTTCTTTCCGTGCCAATAATATTGGAAAAGGTGCTGGACCATACAAAGCACGTGAATAGCAAATATTTAAAAGGAGTGCGGCCTATTCCTTGGAGCCTTACTATCACATGACGTCAGCGACGTCGACATCTGTGACACAGATAGCATGTGAATTCAGTTTGTATGAGCAAAATGAGAACAGGCGGAATTACACAATCAAATATTTGGTGGTTGATTGTTCGTTGGTGTTTTTTTGTTGTTTTTTTTTCAGTCAAAATCGAAACTGTTTCATTGTATTTGTATTATCTCCGCATCTAAAGCCACAAACACCTCTCACGAGGTCGGATGGTACCTTTCAATTTTTCCTTTTAATTTGGAACGAGTAAGATGGATATTAAGGAGATTTTAGATTATGTCTGCTCGAATGGTTAGTTAAATTGAAGAGAAGCAGTTTTTCGGAACGTTTTGTGCGTTAAAAGCTCTGCGCCGCCATTTGCTTCTCGCCCGCGCCTTCCCCGTCGCGCTGCGCTTAAGGAGGCCGCGTGCCGAGCGACACATTCCAGGGGCCGCTTTGAAACACGCCTGTGCTAGTGACGCGTCGCTCCCGGATCCTAATTTATCGAGTGCGTGGAAGCGACGGGCAGGGCCTGGACCCAACACGCTGCAATGCCTCGTCACCCACCCAGCCTCCACACGCGCTGCGCTGCGCTGCGCCGGCGCTGCCAGCCCCCGACTCCCCCTGCCACGGCTTCCGTTTCCGGGCGCGTCTACGGCCTTGGGCGCTTTCCCCGTAAACATAGTGTTTGTTTTTATCTTCGGAGATGGCGGTGATCCTCCCTCCGTTGGATGGCGAGATTCGGCGCCGACCTACACGTCGGCTCGCTTTTTCTTTCTTTCTTTCTTTCTTTCTTTTCCAACCAGAATCTCCTGTCAGCGGGGAATCACCTCAGACGGAACCAGCAATGTCCACCCGACATGGCTGATAATGTAGTGCATGTAATATAAGAGTAACTAGGGGGCGAGGATAGGAAAAGGAAGAGGAAGGTAAGATCGCGCACAGTCCGTGACCCGTTAGTTACGGAACTGCTCTTGCATTCGCCTGGTGTTGGCCGGATTTCACGGAAATCTACCGACCAACCAGAGCAGCCGACCGTTAGAATTCATCTCCAGACAGCAGCTGAATTCGATACGTCTATCTAGTTATGTCGAAACTTCTGCCACTATCGAGTCTCAGATTCCAGGACCTTCTGTTCGCGGTCCTAGAAGTATTACAACGACATCGGTTGATGCGCGAAGCCTCTTCAGCCGTCGACACGCCTTCGTCGTTTCCGTTGTGCGTGTACACGCATTTATTAGATTTTTATTAGTTTTATCAATGTTCGAAAGTGGTTCAAACTGTTGCTAACGGGGAGTTTATTATTTTACGGCTCCGATGAGGAAGTTAATTCCAAAATTGGAAATGCTTTACCCAACCAATCAAATAAGGGCTAATGGATAATAAAAAAAATTGGAATGTTTTCTATTTTACGTTTTCTATACTGCCAGGAATGCTAGTCAGATAACCTACGGCGCCTTCTTTTCTTATTTTTTGAAGAAAAATATCCCAAAAATGTGTGAAGAAAAATGTTCTAAACCTGAAATGATTCTTTCTTCTATTAATAAGATTAATTATTTATGAAACGTAAGAAATCGATTTGTAATCTGAGCTTAGAATTTTAGCGATGCTGCTTCATTATAAGCGATACATTTTTGCTCAACTTGTCAATGCGTAATATACATCGCTTCATTATACGAGCACTTAACGGAAACAAAATGGGTGTGGTCGGCCGCATTTAGAAATCCGATGAGAAGCCTAAGCTCACGGTCCATAATGGTTCATTAATAGCCTAGCTTTCCCAAAATGTACTTAAACCTGAGGATCAAGTGAACCAATCGCTTTAACATGTGCTCCGCCAAAACCAACTAATAATTGCAATTACATTTATATTATCGTATGAGTTACTGACTGAAATAATTTAGCGGACTGCGCTTGTAGCCACATTTCTCGGATTTGAACGAGGCTGATTCGAATTGAACAAGATATGCGTTTAAAATTTGTGAAATGATTTAGTTTGTAAATATATGTATGCAAAATTATGTTTATAACATTTTATAAATTATGACTTCTCTATTTGTCAGAGCGCAATATTCAACCAAACTTGCCTTAATTATAATTATTAAATAATTACTTCAGGATGTATGTAGAATATTTTTTCTATTTTGAATGACAATTAACTTGTAGTCACCTTCGTACCTCAGTAAAGTAACCACGCCCCTGTAAAGAGCGGAAGACTCCCTTGTCGGCGTAAATGAACAGAGACCATCATCGCATTGCCGTGTAGATAAGAGAAGCAGCCGTTCTCTCTCGGAATCCTCCTCTGGGGTCTGCGGGCTTTGCTCCCTCGCCCTCGCCCTCGCCCCTCCGCGCGCTCTTCTGTTTGGGAGAAGCGCCTCCGCCCCCCGCTCCCTCGTCGCGAATCCGCAATCAGCGCAGCAGCCGAGCGGCACCGCGGGCGCCAGCGCCGCTCCGACCGGTGGCTGCTCACAAGATTCCAGAGCACTGTTTACCGTTTGTGACGAATTCAGCAGTATAATAACAATAATAATAGCTCTTCATTGCACAATTTCCTCTCGTACAAATCGTATGTAAATACACAACGATAGTGATATGTGAAAATGCCAACGACGAGTCTCGATGTCATCACTGATTTTGAGGCTGACCGACAGACACTACAAAAGACATATGAGCAACAAACACAATATTGAAAGTCAAAAACATAAATATAGAGTTAAATGTAGAAAAAGGTCCATTATTGGGCAAGACAAAATGTACCAGAAACAATCTGAAACGAAATTTTAAAAAAATAAAAAGGAACAAAATTAAAAAAAACACAAAACACACACATATTACACGGTCGCGACACACTAATAAAATAGTCGCATTGCAGATCAACTTAAAACTATTGAATTCATTGCATCTGCATGTATTTTCTGAAATTTCGTTCAATCCGGTGCTTTATGTACTGCGAATTTCAAAATAAATTATTAAATTAATATTGTAATACAAACACAAACAATAGCAAGCGAGTCGTCTTTCATCTGTCGTCCTCGTGCCTTCCTCTCCCCTTACGCGCACTACCGAGCACTACACTACCGCCCCTGGCGGGAGACCGGTCGGGGGCGTAGAGCTTGTGTCGGCTGGGGCGGTGCCGCGCTGAGGGAGATACCTGGGGAGGGAAGCCTCGCACGCAGACCGGAGCCGGATCTCCCATTCCAGAGAGGGAGGGCCCCAGGAAGTAGCGTGCACTGCGTTTACGAGGTTAAAGTCCTTAGTTCTCGCAGCGCCCGGAGGCCAATCTCCATTCACTCCGAAATATCTCCGACGCCACCAAGGCTTTTGGCCGCCCATGTTGCTGTTTCCGAGCACTGCGGGGGGCGGGGGCGGCGCCGCGCGAACGAAGGCTCCCCTTCTTCCCGCGGAGGCGGAGAGCGTAATTGAGTCGGAAACAGAGAATTATTTTACGCTAATTTCCTTAACAGTAATTTCTTTTCTGGTATAACGGGTTGTCGATGACCCGTGAAAGTATTCTCGAAACTCCCTTGGCTGCTTAACGACTTTCCTTCCACAAGGAAAAGGGGTAAACACGTATTCCAAGTGAACCAATGCTAAGGTTTGTGCGGAGTTTATTTGGTCGTCAATTTCATGGTTTTTTGTTAGGCGAACACGCAGAGGCACACGTACGTATGTTGTATGCTTTGAGCTTGATAGGATTTAGAATGATCACTGTTTATATATTCGCAATTGAGTCAAATGTAAAATCGCTCCACCTCCGTGTGCATTGTCTTTCTTGTAATTTCACTATGATAATTAGAATACTTTTAAATTTATTACCTACTCTAATACAGAGAACTTCATGCTCCTCTTTACGAATATGTGCAGCCAACATGAAAGTTGACCTAATTATAACCAATACGTGCACCTCCTTCATTGCAAACTCTTTTATTTTAGTATACTCTCAAAAAAATACATGTATGATGTGGGAGCAATAAACAAGGATATGTATGCTCGTATCAATACTATTATAGTTGTGTATTTAATAGTTCTGTAAGCGACTATGATGCATATAATAGTTCGAATGGAATCTTTTAATACATAGTATATTTGACTTCAAAACATGAAGATAATCTTTTGGTGCAGGCAATTAGTATAACATTTTTTTGCATTTTATCCGTCCTTAGATCAAGTATTCCCTTGCGATGGTAAGGATGCCGCCGCAGTGAACAACATGAATAACAACAACAACAACAACAATAATAATAATAATAATATAATAATAATAATAATAATAATAATAATAATAATAATTACATGTTTTTCCCTTCAATATTTTGTCAGTGTTTAATGGTATTGCTAATCAGAATAATAAAAATAAAAACCAGATACTTCTCAGTCACAAATATGACTTGGACGAAATATTACTACAATATAGATTTTTATATTGTATTTTCCTCTTAAAGAATGACCGTCCCTTGTGTAAGGCAATTAAAAGTTACTTGCCAACTGATTTAAAAGTACGTGTACTCCCTAATTTCTGTTTCTTTCTTTATATAAACATGAATAGAACTGACAAGTTTGAGAAAGTACTGAGAAATCTGTGTATGTATGTCTAAGTAAATATTCTTTTAAAATTAGAAGTAAAAATTGCTTCGACAGTTTAACTTTAACGCTGAGCACTTGATTACAAGCAATACGTTTCTGAACTGATATATCGTTTAGATTTCTACCCAAGATGTTACAATTAGAATCCACCTAAGTGAACGAGATTTCAGAAAAAAGAAAGACACAAATTGTCATTCACGTATGCTATAATTAGGGTGCCAATTCGACTTCACCACATACGCACAATTGTATAGAACCTGATCCTTCTCGGAAGGATTATGCGTCCTTGCTGCTCGCGAACCCTTTGGCCCACTCCGCCGCCGGGGCCCTGGGCGGGGGGCCGAAGGCCCTCGTTTTTTTTGTCGCCGCTCGATCATTAGAACCACTGGAGCCCATGGTACATAAATGATTTTACTTTTTACCTAAAATGAATTATTCATATTTACTTATTTACTAATTAATACTTGTTAACTTGACTCGCTTTGTCATTTCATGTTTCCCTCCCATAATTCCCTCTGTAAGCGGGAAGAAGCAACTTTAAACTGATTTCATATTTCCCTCGTCACCACGATTCTCTCGATCCATGTAAGTTAAACAGTGAATACGGAGCTCTGCATTGAAGGCACTAACAAGCAAGAACATGTCAGTAAAAAAATAATATAAAATTTCGAAAACGTAACCTTTATTTTTCGAAGTCACCAGAAACATATTTATTTCAAGCTATTCCATTTAATTGGAAGTTTGCACGCTAATTAATTATTTAGTTGATCAGAGGTGTTCAAAAATTACAAGTTTCCTAAAATATCGATTCTGTCAGTTAGTTGGCGTGAAGAAGGCTTTTGTGAGTCCTTTACTAGGAATGAACCGTGTGTAATTAAATAGCGGCATCGTGTCGTTATAATTGGTGTTCGGATCAGTTCATCGTCAACTTCAGTTGCAAACCAAAATTCGGAGGATACGTGATGAATGGTTTTGAATCACTAAAAACATTTGGCGCATATTTCGATTTACAAATGCCGAAAATATCTTTGTAAATAGATCTAGTGTTCAACATCAGTTATTCACTAGTTTCTGATCTGCTGTTGTTGGCATTTCAAAAAGTTGGTTTAAAGCAAGCTGATATCGTTTTTCCTTTCACTTTATTGTCGTTCGAAGAGTATCATTAAAATTTGTGGGCGAATTCGGGAATATCTGAAGATACTTAAACCTTCGAAAACGGCTCACCTTTAGATCATTTATTCTTTATTTGTGAACTTTCATAGTGTATTCTTTACTTAATCACTCAACGAAACGACCGCATTAAGTCAAGAACGATATAAAACTAATACCCAATCCCCAACCATTCTTTAATTAATAACGACAAAGTAAGAATCAGGGCTATTTAACATTTTTCTTATAACCTTCATTCTTTCGTCTACCGCTGTAGCCGCTTTTACGCAGAATCTTCTCCTAAAGCTTCCCGCGCAATAATTCCATGATGCGCGACCGACTCCTAAATGAAATCCCCCCCGCGGGCGATCGAAGGGAAGCGGAGGGAGGGGGCAACGCGCGAGGCGTGGAAACAAAAGAGGGATGGCGGGCGGGCGGCGTGACGCGAATCTTGGCGGGCGCGTTGGCATGCGGAAGGCGCGCGGAGGCGGCACGTGTTGCGCGGTCCGGGCATCGATCACCGGCGACGCAGTGCGAGGCATGATTTGCTCCACGTCTGCGCCTTCTCTGCCGCCTGCCCCTCACGCCGCGCCGAATGGGCTGAGCGACGTGGTGAATCTCTTTTGAATGTAGCATGCGAACGAACTGTAGTTTTGCTAGCGAGAAGTTTTCGTTTTCGGGGGAGGGGGAGTCTTCATATGCATGCGCCTTGTTTGTTCGCTTTCTGACCAAGATATTTTTGATGGAGCCGCCTGATCAGGTCCGTAGCACCATTTTAGGGCTGCTAACAACCCTGGAAGCAGTGATGATATTGTGTCAAGTTCTTTTGTAGACACTTAGAATTCGCAATAAGAATCAATTTATTCGTTTTAGGGATTCTGTAATCATTATTTTCTGACACAATCTGAGATCGAATGTTCGCATAATTTACGAGGAAACAAAATGTGTCGCCAAACAACTTTCATCATTCTACATTCAATAACCAGATTTTTACAGTGCGCTGTTGCGATGCTCAGAACATTTGTGTTCCCTCAGAGCGCGTCACTATTGGTGCAGGGCGATAAGGTCGCAAGCAACGCCAGAGGTGTGCAAATTATTAGACTGAACTTTTTTTCGGTGAATTTGTACATAACGTACGTGTTTGTGTAGTCCTATTAATTCCTATAAATTCGCCGGACTCGCAGGATTTGTTTCCTCCAATCATGATATCCTCGCTTCAATGAAATCTCTCAAAGGAAACGCAATTGAAATCGTTCCTGAAAGCTATTTGTGCAAGCCATACAACATGTAGTGAGTGTATCTTCTTCCATTAATCAATTTAACTTTCAATCACATGTTACATCTGATTACTTTTGAACGAAGCACGCGCATGTTTTGCTTAATTATTTTACCACTGCAAGACGATTACGTACGAAATTGCTCACAACAAAAACCTTTTCCCTCGCAACGTATTCTAGTAGGGAATTATTTCTAGCAATAGAAATGCAAATCTGCTATGAGTATCAACACGTCGTTGCCATAGTTATAGATTGAACCAGATTCAGCGAATATTGGGCCCGTTTTCAAAATACCTTTATAATTCTTATAAATGTCATGTTTCTTGTTAACCAAAGAACACATACTCTATAAAAGGACAGAAAAGGTACATCTGCTGAGCATCCACCCGTCTGCCGCTTACTACAGCCGCGCCCTCTCTCTCTCTCTCTCTCTCTCTCTCTCTCTCTCTCTCTCTCTCTCTCCCTCTCTCTCCCTCTCTCTCTCTCTCTCTCGCGCGCGCACACACACACACACACACATACACACACACACACACACACCAATTAAAATCTTAGAAGTTGTTACAATTGATAGGCCAATTGTATTTTAATGTATATTGACTACTAATAAGTTCACTTGGGAATCACAAATAAGTCAAAACTCCTAGTGTAAGGTAGCCATATGGTGTCTACCACAACGTAAAATGGGCACGCAGGCCCATAAATAACTAATTAAAAAACATGAATGGGTGAAAACCAGAACCGGATTAGTGACATTATATAAATTCTGATAAATCTGTTCATTTAAGTCAATATCATTGAAAAAATGTGGTGCTACGTTTCAGCATTAAAACCACAACATTTCAATTGTTCATTAAAAGCGTGAAAATACATTGTCACTGACATATAGATAGATATTTATTATTTCTGCAGGTAAGTTTACGCAACCTGATGGCAGAACACTACAATTTACGTATTACAATTAGAAATATTAATACAATGAAACTTTAAATTAATTTAAGACAATAATAATAATAATAATAATAATAATAATAATAATAATAATAATAATAATAATATCATTAACTCTACATTTTATGTGTCTTGCACAGATATTTTAAACTAATAAAAGTTAACAGTTCCACTTGTTTTTATTTCTCCATAGCATAAAATAAACACGTTTTTCTCAAAATTTATAAAATTCCACATATACCGTTCTGGTTTTTACCCATTCATATCATCCTAATAAATGTATCTGACACACTCATATATAAGTGTATCGGTTAAATAAATGTCCGTGAATATGAAAATGACTTTTCGGCTTAATGAATTTAAGACCCCCTTCCGTACAAAAGCTTTGCAAGCACAACTGAATCATGGGGCAGATCCGTGTTTAGAGCTGAAATGATATTAATTTAAAGTTCTCCGAAGTGGTTCTTAGAAAACTACTCTTTGGACATACAGTCTGCCCTCCAAGGTGCTACTACGTTAACCAGTCCGGAAGCCGTGTTTGTGCGGCAGGCCGCGGGACAGCGCTGTTCACGGTCCGGGATTACATCAGAGCGACCTTCGAATTTCCGAGTCCACGCGCTTTCGCGTAAAGCAAGGTGAAGGAAGACGAGCGGGTGAGAGATTCGAATCAGGGACACGAATAAGAAAAGCCGAAGAAAACACAAACGAAGGAACAGGGTTTTCGGAAGGAAGGAACTGAAATAGACCCCGAAAGTTAAGGGGGCGACGTGAAGTGGTAAAGGGCGAGGAGAACTAGAGCGTTATAATGAAACAAACCAAAACGAGCGAAGGACCATGCCATGACATCGGAAGAACGAATTTGAGGGACTAGGTCCTAGTAGTAAAGAGAACGATAAAAGCTAATTGGCGGTCGTTGGAAAAGGAAAAACTGAAAAAGAAGAAGAAAGAAAGGTTGAAGGAAAGCAAGAGCTGCTGTGCATCTCGAATGGAAGTGTAACAGGAATACGGCGCGAAGCGGGGTCGGCCGTGATATTGACGTGTGGTCGCATGCAACATAAGGGAAACGAAGAAGAGATAACCAAGAAGAGCACGAGAAATAGGAACTGTAATTCTTGTCAAGAATGGCCGGTGATAAACAGCAAGCGGTTGATTGCCACGATCGCAGGATCGTACATCGATTGATGTTTGCAGGCAGATCAACTGCTACGCGGGGGACGTCCTCTCGCCCAGCCGGTGCAAGCTCCTAGCTCCCGACCTGTGGGTTAGTGCGGTGCATGCGTGTGGACGGTGCGAGGCGCAAGTGTTAGGCGGCATTCGCCTGATATTGATCGGAGAAGCCGCTCACAGCGGCCGGCGGCTGAATTCGATTGAGACCGATATGGAAAATCCGCCACCGTCGGAACTCCAGCCCTAGGACCCCGGTCGCAGTCACTGCAGTCGGCGGCAAAGCTGAGGTTAAGCGAAACTCAGCCCCTAAAATAACGTAAGAAAGATAAAGGCGCCGCAATCACGGAAAGGAGAAATCTAAAAGAACGAAATCGAGATAGAAAAGAGACGACCACGAGAGCGTGGGTTGATTGATGTTTCCAGGCACATGACGCACGTGAAAAGATCGGAGCGGAGAGAAAGAGAGAGAGAGAAAAAGAGAGAGACACGAAGCGCTGGCTGAAGAATGCAATAAACCGCGGCGGCCGAGGTGCCGCCTGCCACCGTGCCGCGGCGCGCGGCGCCCAGTATCGACTGCGAAACGAGCGAGGCGCGGCGCGGCGCGGCGCGGCGCTGCGGGCGGGTGCAGCGGGTCGACGCACAGCTTTCCCGACAGTCCCGTTTTCTGCCCAACGCCACGCCACCCGGCGCAGCTGGATGTAATGGCAATGGCGAGACCCAGGACGAGTGCCTGGCCCCGCTCAATGTTTTAATTCTGGATATGAGTGACCTGGCGAAAAATGTTTTCGAATTATAAATCCACAAATTTAATTATTTTTCCTCGTTCACAAATGTTAGTGGAACTTTCTAGTTTGGGATTAAATTCGTTCTATACCTTTTCAGTTTCAAATTGGGAACAAGCAAAATCACGTTAGGCCCAAGCCATTCTTCCAAATTGACTTAACAGGTTGAAACAGAAAAGTAAATAAAAATCATGTTACAACCATTTAAACCCAAAGACTATTAATCACAAAATTAAGTAACAATAAAAACAAATTACATTTGGAATAAATACGATATTTCTGTTAACTATATGACTGCACAGTAATATATACTCCTTTTCTCAGAAATTTCTATTTCCTTTCTTTGAACGTCCTTTCGTTCGTGAAATAAATTAAATTTTGTTCAATCTACGCATATTATAGGGATATTATCTGCCTGATAATTTAAGAGCTGTAGCACATATTCGTATAGTTTTCTTTTATTTACATCGCTCTTCGTTTTCTCAGGCTTTACGAATGGCTTTTATTGTAAAATTAAGCCATCTAAATGTTGACGTACCCATGCGGTGCAAACAACAACTTGATGCTGATTTTCAAATTTTTTTTTAGTTATTTTAATGTATTTTTTTAATATTCCTCTGTGTACTGAACCATCAAATCCCTGGGTTCCTCTTCAATTTTCACTCGTCTTCGTCCACCGCGTTTCGTCTTGCATTAACATAATCTTAAGCACAAAAACTATCACCATCACAACAGTCACAATACTTTAGCTTGTATGTATGTATGTATGTATGTATGTATGTATGTATGTACTTTGGCATAACAGCTCTTTACGAGCTGAGACCTAGCAGTATCGTCACGGCCTTGCAGCTGTGGGTTAAGGGGTATGGTTAGCACACAGCCATATTTTAGCTCGTAATTTATCAATAATTTAGGTTCGGTTATCATCGAATCCGCTACATTCTTACAAAATACAGATTAGGGGAGGAGGAAGTTGTATTGGCAATATGGAAGATTTAAAGGAGTTCATATTTCCTCACCCAATCTCCATTAAATTATGCAAACTCCTCATCAACACTGTGCTTGGGGCTTCGAGACACCTCCAATGAACTAGCTTGCACTTCCCTACCCCAGTAGTAGAATATAGAAAGTAGAATATCAACAAATTGACTTACATTTCACTTGCTTCACCCATGTAATTTCATTCTCCTTATTTATGCGTACTTTTACTGCCAAGCTGACCCATTGCTATGCATTTCCAAATTAAGGACAAGACTCTGCCTTCAGTGCTCGCAACTAATATTTCAACATCATTTAGTGTGTGCAACGTAATTACCAGAGAATTTTATGCAAAAATAGTTTTAAGAAAACTAACCTCTTAAATCTGTTGGATGGTAAATACAGATATCTTCAATTCATTTCAGAAAATCACTCACTTTGCCACTTCCGTTAAATCGAATTACATGTTTCTTACTGATTTGTCACGATTTACTAATTGAACACTAATTTCAAAATTTCCTGGCGTTTAGTTACGAAATATGGTCACTCACAGGACACAGCAGACACAACCCTACACATGACCAAGGCCACCCCTCCAACTTCCCCCCTGCTGTAGGTTTATCCTTTGCCTGGACGGTGCAAATAGTTGGTTTACTCTTCCAATCAACCTCAGGTTCTAATTTACGTTTAATTTTTCTTCTTCTTCTTCTTCCACTCAAGGATTAGGCTTTAGTGCCTGTTCTGTCTTCACTTGCACTTAAAGACTATCTCTTCCTAGCTCTTCCGACATCTGTGTCCTTTTTGATGATACTTCATCACTAGTCGTGGAATTATTTCTCCATCCATTCTTTCAACATGATGCTTCCATAATTCTCTGAATTCTTCTATTTTTGCTTGAAGCTTTTAAGCTTGAATTTTACTTTGATCTCTCTTTTTCATTATCCATGATTCACTTCCATCCAGGAGAATTGGAGCAGCCATTGTCTAATAGAATATCAGTTTTGTGTCTTTCCTTCATTTATTACTCCACACACTGATTGAAATGTATTTGTTTTATTTTCTATGTTTTTGTCCAAGTCATAACTGATATTACAACCAAAATAATTAAAATTAGAAATATGATCAATCACTGTGTTGTCAGTTATTTTGCTGCTTATTTTTGAGGGGATGGGGTATTTACCATGAGTCCATAACATTAGTCTTCGTTTGAGATATTCAGAGATTATACTCGTTTTCACCAAGTTTGTGTAGTCTATATAGAGTACTTTGTAATTCTTCTTCACTTTCTTGCAATATTGTTACATCATTGGCATAAAAACCACATTATATGTTTGTTCAATGTATTTCAGGACTAACATCATATTTCCATTTGTTTATTAGATCATCTACATAAATATTAAAATGAGTTGGAGATAAACTACATCTCTGTTTAAGTCCCTGTTTTGTTAAGATTTCTTCAGTCTTCTTTGTCTCAGTATTTATAATAATTTTTGTGCCTCTATATAAACTTATAATGTTGTTTATGAAATGTTCAGGATAGCCTTTTACTCTCTTTATATTCCGTAGCTGTCTCGGTCAACACTATCAAAAGCTTCCTCGCAGTCTATAAAGGCTATATATGTTTCCATATTGACTTCTCATTGTTTTTCTAAGTTTCTTTTAATACTAAAAATGTTGCCACTACTTGAGCTTCCTTTCTTAAACCCTTTTGTTCTTCCAGTAATTTGGCCATAATAATTTTCAGTTGAGCATTGATTATTTTTGCAAATACCGTACAAGCAGCATTCCTAAGGCTAATACCTTGGTCATTTCCACTCTCGTTTCTTTTAGCTTTTTTAAAAATAGATATTACCTCTGATGTTTTCCAGCTATTGGGTATCTTATAACCTCTCCAGAATTCATTGTACAGATGAAGCTGTCTAAATTCACATAGTAGGCCTGAGTGTTTTAGAAGTTCCATATTAATGCCATCAGGTTCACATGCTTAATTCACATTTAAGTCATCATGACCTTGTTTAATTTATGACAGTTAATAATAAAGAACAATAATCCAAATTGATTTAAGATTATAACAGTATACTATGAATATTCACATAAATGACATTATTTTTACATTTTTAAACTGTTATTTAAATATATTTTATTTGTCTGAAAGGAGACAAGATATTTCATTTAGTTTGTATCTTCATGATTGGATTTGCTGTTTACAAATTTAATATTGTGTATATATTTACTTTCAGTTTATTGTGCTTTTTTTCAATTGATACAATTTTTTCCAAAAGATATTGATATTTTTAATTTAAATAGTTCCCAAATGTTCCATAAATAACAACTGCTTGTCATATGTATCATTAACATATAAATCATAATTATAAGTAGCAGTTCAAATTCACAGAGAAAATTACTATAGTGAACTCCTATTTCACACTTATTTTTCTTTCAGAATGGAGGTGCCCACATCCATGACCTAACGATAGGATATGTTGTGGATGGTAAAGACTACGTATTGGACCTTCGTTTAAATAGGTAACAAAACATTGGTGTTCCTTATTCACACTATTATTTCTGCATTTAAGCAATATTGATAATAAACATGATTAAACTCTGGTATTGTATAGAAAGTAAAGAATGAAAATTTGTTTTACAGGGAATTGATTCCCGAGTCATATTTTGAACGATATCAACATAATGGAAGGCACGTTGTGAACAGGCCTACTGGAAAGGTGAAAAACTTTTCAAGTTTTAATAATATTTAATAAGGTATATAATTTTAAGAAGTATCTGAGCTAGAATATATGTTAAATTTGCTTTTTATAGGATGTGGAATTGTGCCAATATCAAGGACATTTACGTGGAGTACCAGGATCTTGGGCTGCAATTTCTACATGCCATGGTCTTAGGTAAACTACAATTTTACTTTTAATTATTTCATTATTCATCACTTTTCTTTATTAAAAATACACTTTGCATTTTGATTGAACCATAGACCACCGTGAAACAATTGTGCAAATGCATTGCACTAAACAAATGTTTTTGTGTAAAATGCTTGTCACATAATATCTTACTTCCAATTCTGCAGCATTGTAAAAATGTTAAGAAAATTGTATTATTTGTGCCCCAATTTAATAATTAAATGTTTCTTTTACCGTTTTTGTTAAAATTATTACATTGCACTACATATTGAATTGTTAATTTTTTAGAAATTTACTCATTAATGGATTCTGAAGTAACAACTTATTCAAAATATCTAAATTCAAATTTCTCCAGATAGATAATGATCATGAATCATTATGATTTTGTAGTACTTAATGTTCCAATATTGCATCTCTTTTCTTTCTTTTTTTTTTGTCTGAGTCACTACTTTATTTCAGTGGTGTTATTTTTGATGGAGAAGAATTACACTATTTGGAAAGAGGACCAGACTCGGCTGATCACACATTTCAAAAAGAAGAACATGAAGGAAGTGGCCTAGGTTCTCATTACCTGTACAAACACTCAGATCTCACCACAAATCACACATGTGGTAAGTTATTGAATCACTTATCTTTCCTAGTATGTTTGCAGGACAGTTGAACTAGTGCAGGGCTGTCCAACTGGCAGCCATTTATTGTGCCATTTATTGTGGCACACAAAAGGATATTAGTAAGCTGTGGATATATAGGCAAGAAAAACTGTAGAAATAAGCAGGCAAAATAGGCATTTAAAAATGTAAAATAGGCATTTAAAAGTATGAAATAAGCATTTAAAAGGTACTATATATTTAATTTAATCTTATTTACATCCGTGTGTTGAAAATTTCTGAAGTAAACAAAATATAGTTATCTTCATGGAATGTTTGCATTTATCATTGTTCTGACAAATCCTTTCTTCCAGTGTTGGGCAATTCAGACAAAAAGTTTGAAGTGCAAGAGCTGCTGTTTTGCTTTTCATTAAACGCATGCTAATTCTCTAACGCTGCACATTTTTCTCTAATTTAATGTAAACATAAGTGAAAATATTGTATGGTTTGTTTTAATCAGCATGCATAGCACAAATGTTGTAACTAGTAGTGATACAACAACACACACTTACTCACTATGTCTAAAAAAATTTTTCAAAATTTGCAATTTTCAAAATTTCAAAGAGTTCAATGAAAATTAAATCTGCGCCATTCTTTTAAGTAATCTTGGTGTCAATGGGAAAAGCAAGTATTTGCTAAAGTAGTAAACATTAGCAGTGGTTTTTGAGATCTTTTAAAAGTCATTTGCATGAAATTTGAGTGGCAATTTCTCAAAAACCAATCGTTTAAAAAAAGGCCTTTATTTAAAGAAATGATTTTTAGGGCATATTTCATTTAAGACAAAAATCTCTATATTCAATATTGTCTGCAATGCATATATCTCTATATGCAATATTGTCTGCATTTTGCAATTTTCGAAAATAGTGTTCGCGAAAAATGGAACCAGCAAAGCCAATGGACCTACCGTCCTATGAGTAGAAAATTTTAAGAAAAAAATTGGAGTCGTTTTTGTATTAAAAATTGTTTTAACATTCGAAGTAAAAAAAATTACTTGACTACCACAAGTGATTTTGCACGTTATTCAATACGAAATATCCACACTGTGATGACAGTAAAACGGAACATAGATTTATCAATAGTTGTTCAATTTCGCTGTAATCTGCAAGGAGGGAGGCGAAAAAACGTACAATTAAAAACAATGATTAAGAATAATTGCGTTTTGATTAATAAATAGGAGAATATGCAACATTTAGGCATTTAAACAAAGAAATAGATATTTATTAGTGACATTGGCTTTTGTTGGAACTATAAAATTTCTATAGGCACTATGTATTCATCCTAATGCCTCATAATGGATAAGTAACCTATAATCCTACGATTTTTCATCGAAGGAAAGAAATGGTAAATGGGCAAAAATCCGCAGGTTAGTTGTTGGTCTAAGTGGAAGTCTGGCATCCATTGCGAGGGCGGGAACACTGCGCGCCTGGCGCATGCGCCCTGCCGGGGCCAACGCCTCCTTGACGTAAAACTAGGTGGTTTACTTTTAAGGATGTTTTTTTAGTAAATTCAGAAGTCCACAACCAATGCCATCCGAATGCGTTTAGCTGCGATGGTTCCTCCCCTTTCCCGTTTCAGAGCGGCCGGGCAACGTTGTGCCCCTTGAGGCCTTGCAAGTTGGACACCCCTGACTATGTAGTGTTATCTCAAAAAAGCTAATATTCTTTCCGACAATACTACAAAACCAATCATTTCATTTTGTTATAAAGGTTTCTCGGTCCTTTATTCTTCATTTTCTTATTATAATGTAATTTTTGCAAACTTGATTTTTTTTCAGTTATAAATTACATATTGTTAAGAAAATATGTTGTTTTAATGTATTTAAAAAGTTTGTAAATAGGCCTAAAATTGTCACTTAATGGAAGAAAAAAGCACTTGCATGTTTTGTCTTTTGCGCATTTGGGTTTCAAAATCACAGGGTGTATTTCCATGTAAACGATTAGAATTTACTAGTACATAGGTAAAATATTAAGTCCTGTTTTTGATGTGTTCAAATCACATTTTTTATCTAACAACCTTGTGTTTTTTGTACATTATCGGTGAAATTTTAAATCCATTCAAATTAGTTTAAATTTACAAGTTCACTACTTTAATAAGCCTAACGCACTTCCTCGGTTGCACTTATTTGGTAGCATGATGCCGTTTTACAGTGATAGAACGATAAAAATTAATAACTGGAGATACTATCACTAATTAATTAAAACATTGTATGTCTTACTGAAAAGCACGGTTAGTAAAGGGAACTTACCGAAGCGATTTCATCGCGTCTTCTTGGCTTAGATGCGAATATAATACACGAGCAACTCCTTTTGACTTCAAAGAAATTCTATTCATCACGCAGTTCTGATATATATTACGACTGTTCAGAGACCTAACCCATGTCACAAGTAAGCCTCCGTCAGAAATCAAGAATCGAAACTCATATTATCCTTATTTACAGGAGGAAAGGAAAACTCCTAATTGAAGGTCTTACTAAAGCATAGCTGCAAATATATTGCTTTCGTGCGTTTATTTTGATATCAAAACTCCAAAATCGCTGTAAATGGAATTACCACTTTGTATTTGCAGTTAATGTTTAAAAACCTAGGAAAGTAAATTTAATATTTCAAGGGTCATCTATATTACTAATTTCCAATGCGCGGAGAAATTGAAAGAAAACTACGCAGCCTCTTGCTAAGTGAGAAATATTTGTGGTTTCTTTAGAAAATTAAAACAAATAATGAACGTTTCGATTTTGACTGGAAAACATTTGCAAGAAATGCAAACATTTATGTTTTTCCGCATAATCTCGTACTGCGACTGAATTCTCGTGCGTCACTGCTTTTGACACAGCAGACATCATGCGACAGCAAGACTCCAAGGAAGAGGTTGCTCGCTATTAAATATGTTATTCACATGTGCGTTATGAAACATCAACTTTTTTGGTATTCTAGATAAATAAAGAATTGTTGTACTGTGCCACATATACTAGTATACTATATTAGGCAACTTTGTAGGTGATTAGGGAAGAGACTTTTTCTTTCATTTTACTGCCGTAAGCTCTTCATAAAACTTTATACAATTTTGATTGTTGTAATGAAAAGTAAATTTAACACACCCGATGTCAAATGTGTATTATTATTATTATTTTATAAGGCATGGGAGTTCAAGTTATTTTAATGTTGTTATTGATGTACAATTTTACTTTTGAACTGAACCTTTTTAACCCAGTTCATTATAATTTAATTCTTTTAATTTTTAAATATTCATGAACATTTTTAGTAATGTTTAAAACAAAATATTTACAAGGTGAGTAAAAAGTATCTCTGTTACGCCTTAATTATGACCAATCAAATCAATTCCCAGCGGCCGCCAATTTCGTATCAGAATCGTTTCCCCGTATCGTTTCAGAATCGGATATTAGGGGAATCGGGAATATCCAAATTCGTCTCGTCGAAATTCCGTCATATTTTCATGGCGGACATCATCCAGTTCCTTCTCTATTTTAGAGAAAAATTGTTAATTGTTAATTGTTAATTACCTCTTCATCAGTGGCAGCCTTTCCGTAACTCACATTTCTTTGAGAAAGAAGTTTTGTGACGTCGGAAAAACGATTCTGCCCAGTCTCTTCCAAGAAGATTTTTCTTGAAGAGAAACATCCACATCCCTACCTGTCCTGACGAGATAAGCTTTCACGACGCGTCTTAGATCAAATTATTGTAAACAGCACTGGCCTTTTGGGCGCTTTCGCCGGTCTCGTGGATAAGCCTCGCACCTCTTTTGTCTTTAACCATTAAGTATTTCTATGAATGTTGTACCTAAAATAGATGAAAGAAAAGAATAGAAATCTGCGTTTATCAGTCTTTCGACAAATACTAACCTCAAAGATGCATCTCGTAGTGATAAAGTGTTATTCAAAATTAATTTAACGGCCTCGTTAAGGCGTTCCTCTGAATAATTTTGATAAGAACGAACAACCACCTTCCTCGCGTATGTCCTAGGCATGGCTGTGGCCTATTTTGCATGCTACAAAAAAGAAATTGTGTAATAATGAACCGCCGAAGTAACCCCGCAAACTTCAAACTTTTCATACTTTTTCACATAAGATAATCAGAAACCGTCAAAAAGTCTTAAATTTACAATGTAATGTAGCTAACATACGTATCTTCAAATATATTTATCTGTATTAATCCGTTTGTAACTGTACGCCACTCAGAACAAAGTTCGTATGATACGCGGCGACAACGCAAAATGATGTTTACACATAGTCAAACAGCGCGGGAAATAAAGACAGGGAGGTTTCAGATATCGGTCATTAGTCTCTGTTCATGCCATCTACAACCTGGCTACAACCACTTTCTAATTACGATCACGGTGCGCGTTTGAACAACTCGAAAATTGGCCGAGTGTCACAATGTTAACCCGCTAGTCACAAAGTAATCCCCCTTAACTGGCAACCGACTCGATACGCGTTCTGAAATCTCGCTTTCGGAACCAAGCCCCGAAAGGCACGTTTGTTATAGAAATTGTGGTTGATTTTCCGAGTGTCTCGTGGCATTAGCCGAGTTTGCTTATCTCTATCTTCAATATTGTAGTTGTAGAAAGACGCCAAAAAATTATGTTTCGCAATTCTCGAAAATTCATAAAGTTCAATGAAAATGAGACCTATGCCTTTTTTCAGCTTCCTTTACTGTATCCGAAGAAAAAAATTACCGTATTCCAAATACGTGTAGCCATTTTTGCGAAAATTTTGAAAATGTTAAGGCTTCATGTAAAGAACACCCACAATCAGAATATTTGTTTCAAATTCGCAGAGGGTCTCAAGTTCGGCCAGATCGATCAAGGGATATAAATTATGGAGAAAATCATCTGAACGGTTTCGATTCTGTAAGGTTGATCACCGAAGAATGACCGGAAAGACGTTTTGCCGTAAACCAAATTTTCAGTAGCGCTGACCCACGTGGATTGTGACTGCACAAGGTGTTAGAAGTAATTTACTTCACAAAAGAATAAGATTTGTCCACTTTTTCGAAATCAGGGACCCTCAATACGATTTTTTCTGACAAAAAACACCACTATACTCTGCAGCTTTACAATACTTTCTTTACTACGTAAGTATGTAGTAGGCGAGAAAATAAAATGAAATGGAAGAGACTTGGGAAGACGCAAGAATAATTTCCATAAAGTATTACGTGCTCCTGCAGTCACGAGATGCCATTGAACGGAGAGTAGACGACACGGGTATCTGTTCATTAGATTATTTATCACTATCATTGAGATCTTTGAATTTTGGCATTTCATTGTGTATTTCTAGCTCTGTCGCGATATGCGCCTTGCATCACGTCTAAGTAAAAATGTGTTGCTAATGCGATATTCAAGACGATCGGTGCATTTTTATTAAAACAAATAAAATGAAACAATATTAATTCTGAAATTGTGATATCATTTCATAAACTATAAGCTTTATTGAATAGTGATATGATTATAAGATAATCTTTGACATTTTTTAATTATTGGCATAATGTACTTGTTTAATATCTACACTTACTTTCATTTTGTCACAGTTGACGATGCTTTATTATGTTAAAATTAAGATTAAATGGGAAAAATTAACTAAAGAGTGTGTTTTTGATTCCTCCTTACATTGGCATTTCTGCTTTCCCCCAATAATATGGGGATGATGATGGTGACAATGATAATAATGATAATAATAATAATAATAATAATAATAATAATAATTATATATATATATATATATATATATATATATATATATATATATATATATATATATATATATATATATATAGTTTAGTATAATGACAATTTTATGCAGTATTTTATGTAGTAATAAGTAGGGTTGAATGTATTGAATAGTGTATTTATTGAGATGTACTTTAGAAGTGTTTCGGTTTATTCAGGAATGTGTGTTGAAGGTGTAAAATTCTTGCAATTATTACACAAAGTAGAAAAGAGAACTTGTGTATTAAAAAGCAATTGTTAGTTTTATATATAAAGAAATTCATATTGCCTAAATAATGTAAGTGAAATTGAAATTTTCAGGGTACTCAGGCACCCCCCATCATATTCTAGAAAGTCAAGAAATTAATAGAATTCTTAGGGTATGTACCTAACTTGTCTTTTATTTTCATACTGATTTTATTTTTATGCACACACACACACACACACACACACACATATTAGGTATATTAATTGTCAATCAAAATGAAGATGTTTATTATTTGCGATATTTCTCTTTCAGTACAAAAGGGAGACTGAAATTATTCGAGGACCTTACAATGCTAATAAACAAAGTCGTTATGTGGAATTGGTTCTTGTTGTTGATCATGAAGAGTACAAAAAAATGGAAGAAAACTTGCATGCCGTGTATTATCACTGTAAAGAAATAGCTAATATAATAAACTCTGTAAGTTTAATTATCAGTTCATGAAGAACAGACTTATAAAATACCAGAAATAAATGGAATCAATTGCAACTAAAAGTAGATTTTCACCTACTTATTTTTGTGTGTTTCCTATTTTAGCTATATGTGCCCTTAAATATATTTATTGCATTGGTTGGTGTGGTGGTATGGACGGAAAATGATGAGATTACGCTCTCAAGTAACGGAGATCAGACCTTACAAAATTTTCTTCAGTATAGGAGAAACAAATTGGCTAAGGAACATCCAAATGACAATGCTCAACTTCTTACGTAAGTATGGAGTTCTTTTTTACTCAACTATTATATCTCCTCTTTGTGTACAGCATTATCCAGATGAATTAAAATTTGCCTTAAATAAGTATTATACTTGAAAATATTTTTTGTGGATTTTAATTATTTAAAGTACTTACCTTTTCATTACTTAATTTATTTCCATTTTCATGAAATTTCTCTCTTTAATTTTTTTCTTAGTAATTAAGAGAATTGAAGTATTTCCATTTTTTTTTGTGATTACTGAATTATTACAATAATTATTTATCCTTCTTTACAGGCGTGTCCAGTTTGAGGGTGGTGTTGTTGGGAAAGCCTTAAAAGGTCCAATTTGTACCTATGAATTTTCGGGTGGAGTGAGTACTGATCATAGTGAAGTAGTTGGACTTGTTGCTACCACAGTAGCTCATGAAATGGGTCATAATTTTGGTATGGAACATGACACTTCAGAATGCAAATGCCCTTCAGATCGTTGCATTATGGCATCATCATCAAAGTAAGTGAATATTTGAGAGCTTCTGAATGTATTGATACTTTTTTTGTGTCAAGTATAAAATTTATTCTTTAACTTTTTTATTTTTGCAGTTCAATGAGGCCTACTCAGTGGAGTTCTTGTAGTCTTGAATATCTCGCACTTGCATTTGAACATGGAATGGATTACTGTCTACGCAATAAACCTAAAAGGTAAGTGGCAAGTTCTCAAGATTTTTCAAATCTCTCATACTATTTATTTCTTAACAGTAATATTACATAACCGTTTATTTCTGGAAAATAAATTTTGAAAATGAGCAACAAGTTTGAAAAAACAAGAAAGATTTCTCTTTTTTTGTGTTGACTTCTCTTACATCTATTTTATTTTCAACATTAAATTGAGTGACATTGTTTATAACATGTTTACGAGTTGCTATTGATTAGGATCTTATGCGAGAAAATAATTACCACAAATAATAAAACTGAATTACTTTTGAAAATGTAAAATATTTTGAAAACTTCTTGTTGCTGAGATTATTTTATTAGGTGAGCAATTTTGAGTTCAAGAGTTAATGCTATTTAGGAAAAAAATGTATTGGATGAGAGATACATTAAATATTAAAGTAAATGACATAAGTGTGTTCTATGTAATAGTTATATTTTTGTTTATTTATTGTTTTGTATTGTTTATTTGTGGTATATTTATTTTCAGTCTCTTTGATGGCCCAGTGTGTGGAAATGGTTTTGTGGAAGCTGGTGAGCAGTGTGACTGTGGTTTGAAAGAAAGTTGTGATAACCCTTGTTGCAATGCCACAACATGCATGCTTTATGCTAATGCTTCATGTGCCACAGGAGAATGCTGTGATCTACAGGTATGTAAATCAGTATTAGATGAGAAAATGAAATAAAAACACATAATTGCACTAGATATTAAAATGTAATTTTTTTCTAAACCTATTTTACAGTTTTTCACTTGTGTAGTTTTTATTTTTAAACATTTTTAATTTTGCAAATTTGAGGAAAGGTCATAGAACATATTTTTTTTAAACATTACACAAGAATAAATTTTACAGACTTGTCGACCAAAAACTGCTGGAACAATTTGTAGAACAGCTGATCATGAATGTGATCTTCCAGAATACTGTTCTGGTCAATCTGAGTACTGTCCAGGAGATGTCTACAAAATGGATGGAGAAACCTGTGACAGAGGAAAGGTAAAAAATTCCATGAATTGTCTTAACTTACTAGTACATAATTGTAAAAAATATGTTTTTTTCATTTATTTATTAAAATTTTTAGTAGTATTACTTTTCTTTCTAACTGAGATTCAGTCAGGTCTGTTTATAGAAATAAGTACATTCAAGTCTTAACCTACAGATGTTTTGTTGTTTGGCAGGCATTTTGTTATCAAGGTTCGTGCCGTACCCATTCTGATCAATGTCGTTTGTTGTGGGGACCATCTGGAAAAAGTTCTGACATGCAGTGCTACCAAATGAATAATAAAGGCACAAGACATGGAAACTGTGGCTATAATAAATTGAATCAATCATTTCTGAAATGCACTGATGAGTTAGTACTTCATAAATTGCATCTCAGTTCTGTTTTGAAACTTCAATTTTACTAGTATTGTGCTGGTATGAATATTTATAATGATTTTGACACCATTTTTAGGGATGTTTATTGTGGAATGCTTCACTGTAAACATTTAAATGAAAGATTGGAGTTTGGGATGGAATCGGTGGCCATTTTATCTCATTCATTTATTAACTCTGGTGGCAGTATCATTCCATGTCGAACTGCAATTGTTGATCTTGGTCTCAATGAGGTAGATCCTGGTCTTGCTCCAGATGGAGCCAAATGTGGCGATGGAAAGGTAAACAAAATTTTCACCTTTTTTCTAAAAGTCCAACCAATCAAACTCTGAGTGTGTTGTTGTTGTAGGGCTCTCCGTTGGATATTTTTTTGGGTTGTTTTAGGTAACTAATAACACAAGTGGTTAATGTGACCTAAAGCAAACTTAATATCTGTATCTTTTTGTAATTTTAAATTTTTTTTATATATTCACAATATCAACTATCAAGTAACATTCATTCAATATTTTTGAATGTATTTAAAAAAAATTTGTTATGTCGTAGATGTGTGTAAATCAAAGATGCAGATCAGTGGGCTCCTTACGTTTGGGTCCTGATGTTTGTCCTCAAGACTGTAATGGAAATGGTGTTTGCAATAGCAAAGGACATTGCCACTGCAAGACTGGGTTTGCCCCTCCTTTTTGTAATTATCCAGGTACTGGTGGCAGTGAAGATAGTGGACCTGCATCAGATCCACATGGTAAGTAGTTCCTTACATCTGTGACACAGATATGCCCAGGATAGATACATGGAAAATATTAATAATTGATCATGATTGATTTTAGTGCACTAAAATATTGATTTTCATTATGTACGTCTGAACTATTTGAGTATTGAAATTACAAATATCATTGTATGGTGTCAGTTCAAATTCTACAGCTTCTTTCAATCTCAGAAATTCCCTATCATGTGAATCACAGTGCATTCTACTTATGATACTACAAAATGTCGCTTAGCCTGGAAGCATAATCATAGTCATGCTGAGCTATGTTATGCATATATTTATAAAGCTAACACTTTACTTCAATTTCATTTATTCATTTATCAAAATCACAATTTGTTACCAAGTGTAGTAAAAACTTATCAATTAAAATTGTATAAAGATGTTTAAAATATCATAAGATGCTTTAGTATATCTGTAACAAATTGTGAAGTATTCTGGGTCAATGTTGCCTATGACATCTTTATTTTTTGTCCAATTTTTACAACAAAAATGAACTATGACCCTAACATAAAAATTAGATTTTTGGTCTTCTTAGCTCTCTGTCCCATCCCCACCCCCCACCCCTCTGTAGTCAAATGTGTATGAAAGTATATTTAAAATTTGTAGGTGTTTTAAAGGTGGAAAAAGGTAAAATTAGTTTTTTTTTTTAATTATTATTATTATTATTATTATTATTATTATTATTATTATTATTATTATTTTTATTTTAACTACAGCCTAGAAAAAAATGAAAAGGATCGAAGTTTTGAGATCTTTGTGCTTGTTCCCATGTTCAAAGACACCCTAGAGCTTAATTCTTTTCTAAAAACATTTTTTCTTTTGAATTTTGCCAAGAAAATGTCATCATAGGGGGCTCTCCATAAATTACGTAACACAAATTTGGAATATTTTGACCCCCCCCCCATTGTAATGCTCACGTAACGTGCGCTTGGAACCCCTAAATAATTACATAACACTTGAGATCCCCGATTTAGAAGAAATAAAAATATATTACGTCACAGAAAAAACAATTTGTATTAATTTTATTTGTGGTCTATTTTTAAATTTTTGATAATTAAAGTCAGAATTAATTGGCGAAGGTGACTGCATGTTACAATGACATTGGGAACAAGTGCTACGTGAAGGAAGGATGCAAAAAAATGAAAATTTCTTACAAGTACGCGTACGCGTCAGGTACGCGTCATGGGTAATGCATGAGTGACAATGTACTGCACCAAATTAATTTGATTCTAGAATATAGAATAGATCAATTTTGAAGGTTTTTTTTGCCATCTTACAGATTCTATAAAAACTTATGAAAAAATAATTTCATTTATTGTAACAAATTACACAATAACTTTAAGTTATTTATGTTTTTTAAAAAGTAATTAATATAGTTTTTTTCTATAAGACAGAAAAAAGTAATTTTTTTATCAGGTGAAAAAAATTAAAAATAAATCAATGTTATGTTACACTAGACTAACACCCGCCTACCCCCTAGTAATGCAGCGTAAAGCTGGCTCAAATCCTCCCCTCTTTAGTGTTACGTAATTTATGGACAGCCCCATGTTAGAGTCATATTTTAACTACTCATATGGCATTTAATTTTAGGAATTTTCTGCCATTTTATTTAGTTTTATAGGGTTCTCTTTAGGCACTATGAAATATGTTTGGGTTGAATCATTTACATTGTTCAAATTGATGTCAGATTCATAATTACAGCAAATAAGTGGAGTGGATATATCATTTGAACATAATAACATTTTTTAATAATGGATTTGTAAGCTCTTATTGCTGTAAGGTACTATGTTTGCTTGTTTCTGTAGCACACCATTGAGAGATATATGTTAAGTATAACTATTAATAACCCAATTTTTAATGCTAGTGGTTGACTAATTATACTTTTCATACTCTTTTTTAGCTCGAAAAGATGTAATGACAGCCTTGTATGTCATCTTCTTGGGAATTGTGCCATTTGTGGCATTAGTAGCTCTGTTCATGTACTACACTCGTCGCAATGTCAAGCACTGGTGGAAGAAAGGTGGTCGCTCTCCATCTCATGTTGCTGCATCAGATAATCAAGGCCTCCCTCCGTATGTAGTCACCCAGTTCTGTTCAAATTTTGGCCAAAGACTCAGTCAGCTATGTAGATGTAGATCCTGTGCTTGTGTGGATAATGTTCGTAATGCCTGGACATGGGTATGCATGAAGTTTAGTAGTTGTTTAGCACTCACAAGGACTCCTTCTGTAGATGCTAATATAGATCACCAAAATGCTCATACTAAAAACCCTGCAATGAAAAATCCTATGCTCAGTAATAAAAACATTGAAATTTCACCTGGTAATTTGGTTTTCACCACTAACACATGTATTTCTACTAAAAATGATGTAGAGAAAAGGGAATACCAACCAAACCCACATCAAATACCAACTGTCACATTTACTTCAGGTAGTTCTCAAAATGCAGACACTGGTTCTCAAAATGACCACATTTATGAAAATATAGGCACAAAACAAAAGAAGAAGAAATCTACAGGATTCAGTACGCAAACCATTCAAGGGGAAATACATTCTGTAGAAAATGAAAAGATTAGAAAAAAAATTGGAACAAAACCACCTGGTACTTCAAAACCTGGTATGGCTCGTAAAAATTCCAAAGGATTACAATTGATGACTGATATTGATCCAATGAGAGACAAGCTTTTGAAAACACCGGACTCTGTTACACCAGACACTCCACCAATAGTAAAATTTTCTGACAATTCACAAGGAAAGGTTTGCCAACAGATACTAAATATCCAATCTAGGTTAGACAGAGATGCTAATAAACATACATTGAGGAAACAGAGACCCACACAACCCCCTCCTCCAGTCCACTCTAATGTAGGTTTCAAAGCAGTTTCAAAACATCAAAAAAATAATCATGCTTAATTTCTTAGTCGTGTAATGCTTGATTTTATGTAATAAATAGTGTGATGTGATTGTCTCCCATGCCTTTTTTTATGTGTTGAGAAAAAGTCATAGAATTGCATGTATTCTAGTCACATGGGGATTTGTAGATACCTTTTTGATCACTGATTTATTATTTGAAAATATTTTTGTGTTTGTATTTGTAGATATAAAATGTGAGTGAGAGAAAATAAATAAATTGCAAATCTGATGTCATGAAATTTTAATAAGTGTAATTTTATTTATCCTACCAAATTGAAATCCAGTTGACCCATTTTATAAGTGATAATTATTATTATCACTGATAAAATATAATTCTTATCCAATTTCTGAAAGCAAAAATAAATATAGAAGTTAAAAATTTTCTCACTGTTGATGATTTGTGTTAATTATTATTTTTCAGTAAATGGTAATAGAGTAAACCCTTGTTACCATGAACTCACTTAACACACATTTTGTTTTGCCACAAAAAAAACTTGGGTCCCATCAAGGGATTACAGTAATACAAACATTTACAATAATCGGATAACATGAATTTTTAATGAATATTGAATATAATTATGAAATATAAAATATAGTATTAAAACTTTAAAATATAGTATATTTACTGAAGTAGTTAGAACACTATTTATATGAAAATATCAGTTTTACATTTCTGTATCAGCATGACATGAAAATAATTCATTATTTCAAATTTGTTCAAACTCAAAATTCAAGTAAAGAGTACTAAAGTGAAACATTTGTTAGAAACCATTAGGTTTCATAACCATCATAATTTTATTTTATTCAGTAAATAATTTTACTAACGAAATTGAGGAAAGCAAATTCAGAGATCAGAAGAATCTTAATAACACACTAAATGCATATATATGTTTCAAATATTTGTATAATAATGTAATGTTGTAAATAATATCTCTGATTATTACGAAATGACTACTTTGTACAAGTGGTCTATCATTTGCTCATGTAACAGGCATGATTTTGTGGATGTTGCATGCTTAACATCAAAGGCTTCATAAGCTTTTCTCCCTCTTTCTGATTTGTGCTTTCACACTCCCTCAAGTTTGTAATATGTGTTGATTGTATATGTCTGTTTTTATAATGAATGCACCTTTTTTTTTTTTTATTTATTTATTTTTTTAAAAATATTTTCTCGTATTATTTACATTACTGATAAATTCTATTCAAGAATTTAAATATAAATTCATTGATCTTTTCTGCTTTTTCTTTTCCCTGTCAGCCCTAATGATTTGCTTTTTGCTTATGTATATTTGTACAGGTCAAAAACTGGAGAGAAGAAAACTCAGCATCGTATCAGCAGAGGCAATTCTATGGCATTTCTTCCAGAACGAAACTTTTCTGGTTCTCATGGGCTTGAGATTTCCAGCCCAATTCCTGCAGATGCCTTCAGTTCTGACAATGCTCTTGCTTCATTGCTTCCGAAAGCGGATGCTGCTAGTGGCTTAAATAACTCTTCATCTGGAAGCCCAGCCAGTCTTCAGAGTAATCTCTTTGGCCAGTTCAAAGGATTCAGCATTACTCCTCTTCCTTCTGTTCCAACTGCTTCATCTCAGGCAAAACCACCATCTCCTCCATCAAGAAATATTACTAGCAACCATGTTGCACCACCTGTAGTTCCTTCTTTACCTGCTATGGCAAAACCAACTCCATTACCGCCCAAAAACACCATAGCTAAAAACACCATTGCTGCTTCTACCAATGTCACTACAGCTTCATCTGTCACCACCAGTTCCAAACCTTCTAGTGCATCTCGACCTCTCATCAGTAGCCCTGTCCTTGATGCTACGACATGTACTGCCAAGGAACTGATAGATGCTGGAGCAGTACCAGCAGTCCCTACCCGACCTGCTCCCCAAGTCCCTGGAGCTTCTACACCAGCCCCAGTGGATAAACCTGCAAGACCTGTATCATCTCCCAATGCTTTAAGTGCTCTTGCTCCTACATCTCTTCCGGAAACTTCAACAGACGACAAGAAACGTAAAGATTCAGGAGGTAACAGCTACCCAACCTTAACTCGCCTTGCATCATTCATGATGAGGTCACAAAATGCTGCTCCAGTCTCAAGAACTCAGTCTCAAAGCCAAAATGTAACTGAGAAAACTACAAAGAAAAGCAAACCAGTTGAGGGAACGAATTCCTTGCCAAGAAAAGTGAACAAGTTGCAGATCGATAGAGAAGTGCTTCGAAATTTAGAAATTTCTAATCCTATTCCCCAGCAAGAGATAGAGATCCCTCAGAAAGCAGTCCCTGTTCGTGCAGCTCCTCCTGTTCCTGATGAAGAGGATAGTTCCAAAAATGTTGTTATGCGTGCCCAAAGTTTACGAGGTAGTGGTCCCATTACCCAGCGACCAGCAATTCCAACCTTTGGTTCCATGAGACAACCACCTGGCACCAAACGTCCTACTAGCATACCTTCATGCACACGTCCTACTTCTCCTCCACCACGCCCACCTCCTCCACCAACTGAAAAGCCTGGCCAAGTGGACCCTGGAATCATTGGACTGCCAGGATATCAAAATCCACCAGGTAATTCTCAAGATTATTCATATGATGACTGCTTGAATTTAATGCCTGCAAATACGGCTACTCTAGCCAAAATTGATGAAGATATTAGCCCATCACCAAGAGAGAATATTTACGCTGTCATAGAAGAGTCCCCACCAGAACGAGAGAGAAGAAAATTGGGAAATGGAGCCGATATTCCAATTCCTTTGTCTCCGAAATCAGCTCCTGAAACTCCACCAGGAAAGAAAGACAAATTTGAATACTCTTCTCCATCATTCAATGAATATAAAACCCCAAAACCCATTGACAATACAGTTTCTGCCGGAAGTGTAGAATCTGTTGGGCTTCTTTCTGAGATAGTAAATGAAATCCAGGCTCGTAACATGGAATCCATTTACAGTACTTCATCGCTGGGTAGAAAGAAAAAGAAAGATGGAAGTTCAACTTCTGATGATGAATCTGTTAGTACATCTACTTCAGGTCCTCCTACTCTCCCTGATAAAACTAGCACAGTTGCTGCATCAAATAGTTCTCTGGGTACATATGTGAATGCTCCATATACAACTTCTAGCATTTACAAACCCATGGGCAGTGTCTATAGCAATGTTTCTTCCCAAAACAGTTCTGGACCTGGCAGCAAACCAAGCTCCAGTTCTGCTAGTTCTAGTAGTGGTTATCTAAGTCCCATGAATATGGTTAACAATGGTTCCTCTAACACTAAATCTGCTGAGACTAACCAAGAGAAGAAGAATTTTAGAACAGGGACGTCATTTAGTCCTCCTGTGTCTTCAAGTTCATCATTTGTGCCATTAAAGCCATTGAATAAGCCAACAGAGCCTACTACAAATGTTAGTTCATATAAGCCATATAGCTCTTCTCTAAATCGCTCTCTTGGTCCATTGGCATCAAGTTTCCGTTCATCTGGTAGTTCGCAAACTGATAAAGATAACAAGTCAAATATTTCTGGATCAGAGTCAACCAGACAGGAAGGAACTGCTCAGAAACCAACAAAGAATATCAATACCACTTTGATGCCATCTGTTGCTTCGGATTTAAAACCCAATCCTTCACTTTCTAGTATTACAGAGAATAAAGTGCAAACCAAGTCAATATTACCAAATAAATCTTCATTGCACAGCGCTGCAGCACCACCTACTTCATCCAAACCTGCTATGTCACTTCAACCGAAATCCAGTGGCTCAGATGTAACAAAAACCTCACAAATTGCATCCACAAATAATACAAATTTACCAAGACCAGGCGTTAATGTAGGGAAAACACCTGATGTTGTTTCAAGCTGTGCAGTAGGTGGGAGTGCTGGTAAATCACCTGATGTAGTTGGTGGAGCAAAAATAGATTCTAAAGTAGTTAATAAACAAACCGTTGAACCAAATGTACATAGTGCACCAAAACCAAGTATACAATCAAGAATTAGTGCTAGTGGCAGCAGTGGTATTAATCGAACTCAATCTGCTGGGAACAGTGCAAACAAAGTAGGAAGCACCACAGTTGGAAAGCCAACTCCTATTCATTCTTCATTCCGTGGCGGTGTTGGCAAGTCTCCTCAACCTGCTCCAAAAACATTTAGTTCAAAGGTTAGTGGGGACACTAGTGGGGTAGGAGGTGCATCGGGAACACCAACTGTGCCTGAGAAGAAAACTGTTTTGGGCACTGCAGCGAGAGACATAAAAAGTGGTGTAGGTCGAGGCAGCTCTTTAAATAAATCAGCGTCTGATATTGGTACTGCCAGAGCTATGCCTATTGGTGCTCGTGCTGCTGCCAGCAAGTTGTCACATGTTGCTTCATTGCAACAGAAGTTTGAAACTGCTGCTACAGGTAACGAAAAGAACAGTCCAGCAACAACTAGACCTGCACCCAGTGCACCAAGCAAACTTAAACCCAATGTAGGAAGTAAACTCAGTGGAAATGCAGGGATTAAAAAATGAAATGACTCAAATATCAAATTCAGTGAAGTTCTAGAATAAAGAACTTGTGTTCATAACATCACTATTTTTGTTTTCTCGGTGTACATTTCAGAGTGTTCTCAGTGTAAATTGTCTCTCAATAGTTGTATTACTGTTTCAAAGTATCTATGCAATAATTCAATGTCAACATATGATTGAGATATTGTTGATGCTTGCAATTGTTTTTAGAATATTTATATTTTTTTTCTCTTGTCTGGAACAAGCAGATGCCATTATGTTATATTATGTATCACAGAATTACACAGTGTATATCAAGAACTCTGTTCATATTGAAACAGCAAATGATACAGGTTTAAATGAAAATAAAGAGAACAAAACTTGAGCGACATCGCTGTAATTACGCCTAAGGAATGCCGGCATTTCAAACATATTGGCTTTCTTTAATTTAGTTTGAGAAAAAATGTCTTAGGGCTATATCACTATTTTTATGGGTCCAAACCTGAAGTTGGTACTAAAGTTGAAAGTAATTTTTCAAGTCTTCTAATTCTTCACTGAAAGTTAATATTTCCTGAGTGTTTCCAATGAAACCTAAGTTTTGCACCAGAATCAGATGCTTATAGCATCGTTTTCAATTGAGTGTATTAACATCTGTGCCTTGTTCTGTGTGTTATCGATGAATCAGTGGTCATCAAACCACTAATTTGTGACTGCTGGCAGTCCCGGTTTCACCTCTGAAGGTCGCTTATTAATTTCCCAAAGAAGTCTACACATTTGCATTTTTTGTACATCATTGTTTTATAATAAGTGAAGCTGTGAATTAATTAAGATGCAGTAATAAATGTGTACCTCCTTACTGTAAAATTATGAATGTATAGTATTTATGTAAATATAGTGGCAAAGTATCAATTCACATATATAATGCTTTTACATAAGAATTTTCACTTTTTTTGTAATCGGTAATCACCCAATTTTTTATTGAATGTATTTGACAAATGCGAAAATCATTATTACTAGAATATTAGGGAGGACAAAACAAATATTAATCAAATTTTTACCAAACATTTGAAAATGCACATTGAATTTTTAGTCTCGTTAATTAAATGTGTCATTTAGTGATCAACTGAAGCGGATATGCTATGAATATGACTTATGACAGATGATAAATGTTGAAATAATCTATAAGAATATTTCGTTACATTTAATTTTGTTGGATACAGCTGCAGCTCAAGTGGGAGAAGGCAGAGGGATCAAAATTTCCGACTAAATACTCTCAACATGTATGATATACATTCTTTGTTATACATTTATTTAATGTACTTCTAAATGAATGAATTGGCTACTATTAGAAATACAGATCATGTTGTCACAAAATTCTTATTGAATTATATTGTGTAAATAATTTCTCTTTAATGAATATTCTGATTTTGTATGTCTTGAAACTTTCAAGATGCTATTTAAAGAGCAAACTGATGTAATAGATAAGATTAGGAAGCCTTATGTTACATTACATTATGTTATGTCTTATTGGACATTTTACTTGCACTATAAATATGTACAGTAAATTATCGAGAAACAAGAGTAAAGCAGTGCTATATGGTATGCCATGATTGTGAAGAATTTTTACCAGAATATATAATTTGATTCTCTCAACAATTCATAGTGGTCACTTACAACATATCTTATTCAGATTAAAAAATAATTCAACGTTAAATTTTAGTATATAAAAATTTTATATTTTTCATTACATTAATTTAGTCTTGAAATGCATGGACCCTTCTAATTTTCCATGTACAAATTTTGAAGATCTTAATAAATAAATGTGATATGACAAATTAATATGTGGTAACAATCCAAGAATGTTGGTATCGTTAGTTCTTGCAGTATGAATAGAAATGTGACATACCTTACTAGTTCAGGAATGTTGACTTGTCACTTTTAGCCTTGAAAGTGTTAACATTCTTCTCTAAGAGGCTATTGAAATAGAGCAACTGTTCAATAACTTGTGTCGTAGAAAACAAATTCTTACCTATTCCCACCTTTAATTGCTACAGTCTCCTAAAGAATGAGAGCAAGGAAGGAGTTGCTTTGATTTCCTTGTTCCAAGGCTCAAAAATAAAGCCCTTCTCTTATTGGCAAAACGAAAACGAAACTGTTTGATTTTATTTCTGTTTCTATAAATCACTCTACATAGCAACTTCATAATAAAAATATTTATTATTTATGTATTGTAAATAAGCACATATGAAATAAACAAATGTTTAATAGAAAACCATGATTATCAAATGCAAATATTCTAGAAAGGGAATATGAAATACACTCACTCTTCCCAATTTATAATTTGTTAAAAAAAGTGAGCTTAAACATTCTTTTTAAAAACAATGAATAAAGTCTCTTACCTTTCACCTTGAAAAATGTTTACAAATATGTTGTTCATTCCCAAGTTAATGCTCAATATTTAGGAGTATGTTTAATTTGTTTTAAATAAAATTGTTTATATATGTATTTTAAGAAAAATGATATTTTTAACATTAATTTTACTTTTCTCAAATTGAACATCTGAATTGGAGGTGGACCTTGTAGATGTGAGAGTAGACAAGTACTGGAATTGTCAACATGAAGTCAATGACCTGTACTTGCATTCTCATTCATCTTTGCAAATTTTGCTTCAATCAGTGGTATTAGTAACCTTTCCATTGTAAAATTTTTCTTCCCAAACACACGTTATCACACAACACAGTTAATATGAGTAACGCAGAACACATATACTATGTAGAGGAATGTAATGATAGAAGAAATATACTCAAAATATGACTTGAACTGATATGTACCCTTATTATGTAACATTTAATATCCATATTATGTTTCAATACCCACTGCTAATTAAAAATGGATATCTTTAGCAGTTGCTAGACGTTATCTTGGTCATCATTAGCAGACTATCTACATTCTATTCATGGTACAATAACAAACATGGCAATGAGCAAATCATAATTCTGAAAAGGTAGGCAACTAACAACACATTAGTTTTCTCAAAATTAAAAAAATTTCAAATTTAGAAGCAATAACACTTTTTGGACTATATGGAGTAATTCTGACAGCCAAAGATAAATGTTCTAGTACTTTCAGTACTAGATGGAAATAAACTAACATAAGATACACAGTCTAATGCATTACCCTTCTTTGAGTTCACACTGTGAAGCATAATTCTTCATATTTCAAAAGAACAACTGAAAATTGTTTGTAATATTTAATAAAATCTATGTAATCTGCACTATTAGATTTAGTGATTAAATGCATTTGGAGCAACCATGAATTGCTCCAAATATATATATATATATATATATATATATATATATATATATATATATATATATATATATATATATATATATATATATATATATATATATATTAATACACCTTCATTTTGTCTCTTTAAACCAATTCTTACATTGAGAGTGTAGGCTTCCGCGGCCGGAGTCAGTATTTACTAGCCTGTCCGGGTGACGCCGCGTCCATGGCGAAGGTGCCGACGTTTCGGTCGCCATTCTGCAACCTTCCTCAGGGCGTAATGAGGAAGGTCGCAGAATGGCGACTGAAACGTCGGCACCTTCGCCATGGACGCTGCGTCACCCGGACAGCCTAGTAAATACAATTCTTACATTGTTTTATTGTTGCTAATGGATATCAGAATATGATATAATTATTGATACTACTTATCAACCACAAGCTACTTTTATTAGCATTTTAAGAGTACATACATGAAGTTAAATGTCATTTTTAGAAATGAACTATCTTGATGATTTTTATTTAATGTTAGACAATAGAGGGGTATCCCCAAATTCTTTTTCTAAATTCTCCTGTCCCTTATAGGGGTCATGAAGCACCTTGTTGGTCTCTGTACCAAACCTTTCATCTTATCTCCTTAAAAATTTAATTCCAAAGTGTAATTAAGAATCACTTCCATCTATTTATATGCATGATGTTCTTGAATATTCTTTGTCTTGAAAACTATATTTTCTTTGAAAGAGGGTAAAATATTATTAAAATAAATATATTAAGAACACAGTGCCACCACTGTGAAACAATATCCTTACATCTTATTTCCAGAAAGTTCTTCTGGAAAGTAATGAATGACATTAAAATATTCCAGAAATTTGTGTGCAGGTCTTGGAATGTCAATAGATTTGATGTTTCAACATTTTTGTCTCAAAATAAAAAGTCAATACTGAAAATTTCAAAGAACCTCCTCTTAATCTACAGTAGAACTTTGAGGAGGGGGTGCTATTTTCTACTATTGTATTAAATTATAGTATCTTAAATTTAAATCATGCAACAATAAGTTTATAAACTATATGCCTTAATTGAGAAGCATATCATTATAACACTCCTTGCTTTCATTCATCAGCGATTATAACATGGAAACTAAATACACCTGTACCTCTTTTCTTATCTAGACTGAATTGAATCTTATGTAGTACAATTATTTAGAGCTGAGCTAAGAGCTGGGAAATCTTCACTATTATTAAGAAGAAGTGTGAAATACTTATGGCTGTATATAAAAGTTAGTGAACCCATATTTTTTCAAATAAATTCCTTGAGAGCCATTTCTAATTGAAAATTTTATTTTTGAAACAAAATTAATGAGTTACTTGAATGTATTATTAAATATTCTTTAATTATAGAAGGAAGTTGTATTGTGAATAAGGAAATCAATTGCTAACTTCTTGTTAAAAGTAACCCAAAGCTGGTTCTGACAAATATCCTTTGAGGAATGTAGTACACTGCATCCATTGTGAGATCAAGGATCCCTTTTCTTTAAGGGAAATTTAGTTGTTCCTTCCCTATTCAAAACTGTAATGATACCACCATCGTGAGGATTACTTCAGTTCCTGTTAAGTAGCTAGTTCAGAGATCTTAGCAGCTATTCTGATTGAATGTAAATAAAGGAAAAAATGTGTGTTGCTTACTTAACTCCAGTTATTGTTTAAGTTGGGAGTAGCCATGTCAACCAAGTTATAGACAGCTCCTTGTTTAAGGAGTTGACCATCTATTTCATATTTTCCTTGTATTTAATGATATTAATATTAAATGTCTACAATTGATCATTAAAATTCTAAACATCTTTTCAACAAACAGGTGTTTATATGAACTGCTTCTCTTAATGTTAGCTGAAATATTTTCAGCAAAAGGGTTATCTCAAATTATTCAAAGCAAAAACTGATGTACAGTGTTATATAACATACTCTTTTCCTATACATTTAATAAGTTGCAGAGCAGATACACAAGTGATGTCAGTTTATTGCATGTTGAAGTAATTATATCTGAAGTATTGTTTAGATACTTGACATTACGTAATGATATGAAAGTTATTGTATGTGTGTATATGTAAAAACTGTAAATATTCTAAATGTAAATTCAGAATCGGTAACAAATTTCATTTCACTGATATATATCTCGTTTCTGGTAATTTTTATGGTGAATTTATGATTGAGATGTAAAATTCCTGCTGAATCAATGAATGTATCAGGTGTGGTCAGCGAAAGAATGAAGGAGATATTTATTAAAATATTCCAACAATCACAAAGTTGATATTGTTTATGTACTTGTGATAAACAGAACATATAGAGAATTGTTGCTGTCTTGAAGCATATTAATACATCATTGATATTCTGTGAGCATTAGAAATATCAGCTGATACCTGCCATATGCTGTCACTGACAATCTTCAATCTCCTTTTTTATATTTATATTCTAGCAAAGTGATTTACACAGTAAAATGTGATATGTTTACTGTTAGATATTCGTGATCTTACTTTATTTATAAGTATGAATTGGAATAGTATAAAGTTATCAAATTACATATCTGATATTTGAATTTTTTGTGCTTTTGTCATATATTTTATAGCAGTTTCGATGTAATGGTAAAGAGTCCTAACTATGCTGTGCTAGAGAAATTTACAGATATGCAAAAGTGAATTAGTGGGAAGATAAAAAGTCACAAGTGATGAGACTTTGTTTCAGCAACTCTACAATTCCATCCACAATTTCTAATTTGTTTGGGAATAGGTTGATGTACATTGCATCAACAAGAAAGGATCAATTCCATAAAATGTATGGTTCTGTGTTATAGCAGGATAGTTAATTAATCTGATATGTATGTGAAGCATGCAGGCTAAGCTTATTTGAATATGTGTAATCCATGAAAAAGGAATAATATAAATCTAACAATGCCATGTAAAAGCCTTTTAGCTAGTGTTAGTTTTATTTGTACAGATGATATGAATGCCATTCTTAATGTTCCACTTTTGCATTTTTGATAAATTACTGTCTGCATCTTGCACATCATTGTTCAATAGCTATTTTATTGTACACATACCAAAGATTTTTTGTATGATAAAAACAAGCTTTTTGTGCAATTAAACGAGATGTACTTTTAATTTATTTATTTTAAAGAAGGTGTGGCATTATTGATTATAACAAATAAACAGCTTTCAAATGCATTAACAATTATTACCCATGGATAGTACTACAATTTATAAAAGGTGACAAACTAAACATTTTTTCAAAAATTTCAAAATTGGTTTTTGTCTTTCCTTTCTCAAGGAAACACTCCATTTACTAATAAAACTCACTTTAACAGCAACTAGTATAAGCAGAAAAGTGACAAGTATATGATTTTTTTAAAAGTAAAGTTTCACGAAAGTAATCAACAGGTACACACTAGTCAAAAAATATTTTACTTTTTCCAAAATATGGGCAAATGTTTTTGTGTATTTAATAATACAATTGCTTGTCTTAACTTCCATTGCATACATTAACTGTCACAAATGTCAAAATTATTGACTATATTTCTACAAACAGCAGTTTTGTTTTGTTTTTTGCAAGAGAGAAGGTCAGTAGTTAAACAACATATACAATGCATACATTAATGCAGATGCAATAGCTGAAAAGAGTATCAGCAAGAAACTACATGAAAGTTGATTCTTTTTTCCATTTTTAATTTATCATCTAAATCAGTCATCCCCAAAGTGGTTGATAACTACCCTCTGGAGTCAATTTTTACTTTCTTAAGAGTCAATAGTTTCAATTTATAACTAGTCTTGCTAGAGAATGGCACAGACTTTCCCGCATTAGATTTCTATTTCCTTTAATCCTCGGCTAGCTACTCAGACTTGTCACATACTCTTGCCAGCTGCCATCTAGCGTCGCCCAAAGAACCTTTTTGTTTTCCTTCTAAATTCTTCGCTTTCATAATAGTACAACCGTAATATTATTTTAAGCAAAAGAACCTCGCCATAAATGGCAATTTTCTTTGAAAAAATTGGAGCCGTTTTTAAGCAATTCGCGTTTAAGCGCTACTGTATATGCGAGATTTGATCATCTTTTCACAGAAAACTAATGAGTTTCCGAAAAACTTAATATGTAGTAATTTCAAACACTTCCAGTCACAAATGCAATAGTGTTTACAAATTGCCGGAAATGTACAAATTAAAGGCGTGAGAGGTCTTTCAAAAAAAAAGTATTAGAGTAATTTTGGGAAAACAAAACGAAATGATCTTTACGGCATATTAAAAAGCCCAATTAGCAATATTCCTTCAAAAAGGTTGAAGAAAAAAAACTTTTTTTGAGAAAATGGCGTTTGAGCATTTTTGAAAATGTAGTTTTAGTTAGTTTTCACAGAAAATGATTTTCGAGAAAATTTATCTGACATTATTTAAAGCACATATAGTCATAAATATAATAATGTGATCAAATTGCCGCAAATGTAAGTTTTAACGACGTGAGAGAGAAGTAAAAATTACATTTGTGTATTTAGAAATAACTACATAAGAATAGAGCAATAAGACATTTATGACGCCTGATAGAGTGCATTTAGAACTATCCCTACCAAAAGTTTAAAGAAAAAAAATTGGAGCCGTTTTTGAGAAAATTTTGAAAATGCCCGAAGGGTTTCATGTTCTAACCCCCTAATTTTGAAGAATGTTTTCAAAATCTCAAAGCGACGACTCGAGCCAGATAGAAGAGGATTTCTTCAATTTGGAAAAAAATCCTACGCTTGGTTTCGGCGCTAGTAGTCTTCACGGACGGACGTTTTGCCGTCAATTGGTTTTTCGGTATCAAGGATCCACGAAATAGGGATTCTGTTAGAGGATTGTTTTCCTTAATTTAGCAACTGGATTTATCCACTTTTTCATTATCAGGGCCTGGCAATGAATTTTGTTCTACCGAAAATCCGCCGTTTTTTCGCGCGGCATTACATAACTTTTCGTATACTACGTTTATTACTATATATACGGAGAAGTAAAAACAGTTCTATTTATGGCAAAAATAGCGCTTTTGTTGTTTGAAGTTTGAAAATTGAAGAATTCCTTGTCCATCTGGCTAGAGTCAAAGGTTTGAGATTTTGAAAAACTTTTTTCCAAAATTTGGGGGTACTTTACATGAAGCCCCTGGGACAGTTTCAAAGTTTTCTCAAAAACGGCTGCAAATGTTTTCTTTAAATTTCTTCTACAAACAGAGTGAAATACACATGTAAAGGAGGCATAGGTACGATTTTCACAGTTAACTCTGATATTCAGAAAATTTCAAAAATTTGAATTTTTTCAGCGTCTTTCTACAAATACAAAATTGAAGATACAGATTTTTCCTTCAAATGAAATTGGTTCTTCATATTTAATTTTTTCAATGAAGTGATGGAACTTTTTTAAAACTTTTAGTTGTCGCGCAATGCGTGCAATTTTTTTCAATTTTAAAAAATAACAAAGACAGGATTTTCTTAAAAACGGCTCCAAATTTTTTTAATCGTTTGGCAGACATAATACTAAATGCACTGTGATCATATAGACGCCATATTGCTCTATCCTTTTAGTTTTTCAAAATTACAGAAATGTAATTTTTTATCTTCTCTGTCATGTTAATATTTACATTAGCGGCAATTTGTTCACATTATATTTAAAAGTACATGTCCTCTAAATCATGTCATTCTCGATTTTTACGTATATTACTCTCCATTTACACATCTTATTAAGCAAAGCGAAATCATATATTCGTTTTCACATCTAACACAAAGGACACAATTTAAAATGTAATAACATAAATATAATAATATTAATAAAATGAAATAATACACAAATTCTAACTTTCGTATCATCCAACTGCGTAGCATCACGTTTCATTTTATATTCACGAAGCACAATAAAATGGGGCCGGGCGTCTTATGTTTTGGCTTCAAATTATACAAAGATACGCATATTAAAAAAATCAACATGACCTTATTTGAAGATTATATTGATGGACACATTTCATTAAGAAAATTATTGCATCTTCATAATTGTAGTAGGAAGACGTCGAACAAGTTTTAATTTCGAAAACACGTTCCTGGTGTTTTTATATTTTTTAGCTAGCTGTTCCGCCATTTGAGAAGGAGCTGGATGTGTATGAAGTTTTGTATTGCTTCCGTTCCCCCGCACAGGGGTAATGTTCGAAAAATCAGGGTATTCAACCAACATGAGACCTGCAGCATTTCATTAAACGTCCCTCAGATTATCGCACAACGAAATAACACCAAAGAGGACGGTGCCATTATTTTCAACGTGTCTCGGGGCCTTCATGTAAAGTACCCCCAAAATTATAATATCGATTTCAAATTCAAGGGGCCGCGAGATCAGCCATATCGACCGGGGAATATCATTTTGGAGACGATCAGCTGAACGGTTTAGCCGCTAGCATTGTTCGCAGACAGACGGATGGATGGGCAGACGTACTTTTGGTCTCTGGTAGCTATTCGAACTTGCCACATACACTTGCCATCTACCGCTGCCCAAAGTATTTTTTTCTGAAATTTTCTTAATTTTTCGGTTTCCAAACAGTAGAACGGAAATATTATTTTAGGAATATTAAAGAACAATGAAACCTAGTCCTAAATGGCAGTTGTATTTGAAAAATTTAGAGCCGTTTTTAAGAAAACGGTACATTCGAAATTTGAAGTATTTTTTCTCAAACAATTTTTGAGTTTTCGAAAAAAATCATTTGAAGCACTTTAACTCACAAATGTAATAGTGTTTAGAAATTGCTGGAAAAGTGCATACATTTTTTGAAATCATTAAACCCAGTTTAACTGATTTATGTGTTCTTGTTTTTTTTGGATTGGCTCTCAACACTCCAAAAGATCCCACTGACCTGTAATATTATTGGCTCGCAAGAGCACGATATCTCCGAACGGTTTCGTCAGAATATATATATATATATATATATATATATATATATATATATATATATATATATATATATATATATATATAACTTTTATTAGTCAGCACAACGTTTCGACGAAGTCTATCGTTATCTTCAGACACAAGTATTGTTAATTTTCAAAAACACACATTATTCACGACTGGTGGTAATGAACCTTTTTTTTGTTCCTCTGATCTTAAAAATAGAGGCAGGTTATTGGCTCGCATTGTAGCAAAGAATAGCAAAACAAAGTGCATGAATTGCACAAATATTGTCTGAATTAACTTTAAACAGTATGTGTTCATGTATTGTGCACATTCAAAATAAGATTGCGAACATTGGGAAAAGGGGGAGAAATAGGTGATTAAGGTGTATTTAGGTGAGTTTCTGAAACGTTTTCATAAACATGTTTACATAAACAGATTACATAACATGTTAGAACTAAAAAAAATGAAAGTTCCCAATAAGCTAGGTGCATCACCTAAAAACCGTCTGACCACTCAAATTTCGTTACGCTCCTTTCTCCCACTAACGGAGAAAGAAGATATTTCTTGGGCGACGAAACAGGCGATTTAAATTTAGCTCAGATGCTTCATTTAAGCTTGAGGATCTTTTACATGCAGTAAATCTACTAACACAGGACAATCGGCTTTACTTCCCCCCTGAAGGAAGGCGTACGAAGGATTTTCTCGCACTTAAAAAATCCACGGCTTCGATTGAGTTTGAACCGCCAACTTAAGTATTAACAGTCCGATACACTACCATTATACCATCGCCGCCGCAAGTAGTAATTGGTGTGAAACTCGTATATATTTCATTAATTCCAAGCAGAAATTATGCAAAACTACTCGTTTTTTAAAAAAATGTACATGACCATTTTTGAAGAGCTAGTTTTGTGCAATAGACTTTGTCTGAGACACAAATCTCTATCGTCGATTTTGTAGTTTTAAAAAGTATTTTGCAATTTTCGAAAAAAGCGAGCAATACCCGAAAATGAGACTAGCGCCATATTTCTAACCGTCCCTTATTAGATATGTGGAGACATTTTAAAGACATTGGAGCGGATTATGATACATTTTTTTGTAAATTTCAATCGCAAAATACACAAAAACTACTCGTGTTTTAAAAACATTGTACATGTACAAGGACGCACAAAATATGGATTCTGGCTTCACCACCTGTTAGAGGTTTTTTTTCTATATTTAGCAACTGGATTTATCCTTTTTTTCCTTATCAGGGCCCGTCCATAAGCATTTTTGTGTCGAAAATTCGCCGTTTTCCGGTGCACGATTACAATACTTTCTCTTCTTACTTTAGTCAGCGTGAGAAAGAAAAATGTGAAAGAGCATCAAGAAACTAGTTAGTAAAGTATTTAGTGATCAAATAATACAATTTCCACAGTGCGTTTAAGGCGAAAAAAATTGTGTTCTGTAAGTGTTTAATAAAATTACTTGTCGTTAAATAATGGAATAATAAATATGAATTTTAAGGTAAACAATTAATTGAAAGTTTTATGAAATATCAGACCACTGTATCGCGACTTATAAAATTATTATAACAGTTTTGTCGAGTTCTAATTTCTTTTCAATTTTTACTTTCTCGTATACGGAGTAATACACACAGTATAGTGAAAGTTATGTAATGCTGCGGAAAATCGATTTCGAGATTTCAACGGAAATACACACTTTGGGGTCACCAGATACTAAGTGTTTTTTTTTTTCTTTCAAAACAACCGTCCGTCTGAGGTAAGTGATTAACACTAGCGCCTAAACTATGTGTAGGAGTTTTTCCAAATTGAAGAAACTCCTTTCCATTTGGCCTGAGTTGAAGCTCTGCGGTTTTGAAAATCATTCATTAGTTTTTGGGGCTACTTTAGATAAACCCTCCGGACATTTTCAAAATTTTCTCAAAAACGGCTCCAAATTTCTTGTATGAATAGAGTAAAATAAATTAGTATAGTAGCAAATAGAGTAAATTATAAAGGTGGCATAGGTCTGATTTCGACGGTTAACTCTGAATTTTCGAAAATTTCCAAAGTTTAGATTATTTCCGGCGTCTTCCTACAACTACACAATTAAAGATAGTGATTTTTCTTACGATGAAATTCGTTGCTCATAATTAGTTCTTTCAGTAAGGTCATGTACATTTTTTAAAGATGTTTTAGTAGTTTTCGAGCTATATTTCAATATTTGCAGAGCCGGATTTTCCTGTAGGCTAAACAGGCTTCAGCCTAGGGCATCAAGATCAAGAGGAGCCTACATTCAAATTGTTGGCAAAATTAAAAATACACTATTCTAAAAATAGTAAACACTAAAACACAGAACCGAAAATAAGGAAAAATTCTACGCATATGACTAATAAACAAACGTAGAAATGTATTGGTTAAGATGAACGCGTTCGGCTGATTGGGTCTGTTCGTTTGAATGTACTAGATTGCACCAAAGAATATATCATACGTTGACTGATTGCTACGGTAAATATTGACGTGTCATATGCTACTTAGCTTTAGTTTGTTCTTGCATAAATAAAGCGCAGATTAGAACAGACAAATGAACAGACCTATTGATATTCCGACGTTTAGTTATATTCGCTAATATTATGACGTCATGGATACTCACAGCGAACACAGACTCGATCCTTCATATTTATTTACAAGCAAAACACAACAAATATTTACAATGATTTTACACTTTACACCCTAGCTCTGATAGCGCTTCTAGCCCCTGATGGCGGGAGCGATCCCACCCCAATTGATGATCGGTTTCAATTATAGCACTCGCCACTCCTACATCTGAAGCGCTCCCAAAGCCAAGCTTCCGTGACCGGATGTCACACTGAGACAAGAAGTCAGTACCGGCGCACCAACTGATGGTTTGCCTCGATCGCAGGTGCGATCTTACCCGATTGAGAATCGGCGCGAGTCGTGGCACTCAACCACTCCTCACCTCGGTGCACGCACACAGCATCGCTCCCACGTGACCGCAGTCACCTAAGAACACAAAGTCCCCACAGGCTCTTCAACACGTGACTTGCCTCGCGAGCCGTGCTCGCCGCTGCACCGCCGTTGCGCAAAGTTTGTGCATCTGCACGAGGTTCTCCCACTGTCTCCAGAACCCACCCACAAGCAGTACATTTGTGCAGTTTTGTGAACGCACGAAAAGTGCAATGCGCGTTCACGCCACCGCGGTGGGACCATTCCTACCCTTACGGGCATCTATGGTCAATCCTGTAACATGAAGGAAAACAGAAGGTCAAAAAATGACTTTAGCCTACCGGCGCGCGCATTGCGTGTTTTGTAATACTACGTTTATGCCCCAGTCCCACTTCTCTGTTTCAGATTGCTCTTACTCCAGAAAGTGCTTCGGTCGCCTATACTTCGCCCTTTGGTCGGGTTGGTATGAGGCGATCGCGGAAATGAGATCATTTTCCGAATCAGCTGCTTTTTCAAAGAATTTTTTAACTAGAATTTTGATATGATTTTTTAGCAGTGGCATTGATGATTCGCGATGTAGAGTTTCTATACGAGTACCAAGGGGCGCAGAGCGCGGCCCTGAGACACTCGTTTTGAACTACTTGCAGTTTGCTCAAAAGATAATTTGCTGCAATTGCCCAACTTGGGCATGCGTAGTCTATTTGCGGCCTAATTATTGCTTTATAAAGAGTGAGGCAGTTTGCCGTTGACAGTTTGCTCCGCTTGTGAAACAAGCTTCGCAATCTGCCTCGAGTCTGCCACGCTTTCTGTCGCACATTTTCTATGTGCAGATTGAATGTCAAAGAGCTGTCTTAAGTAACTCCTAAATATTTGACATTTTTTGTCCAATTAATCACGTCTCCGCATAGCGCGAGTGGCCTTGGCCGCGTGAATCTCGGTCTCCGTGTGAAGAGTACAGCTGCACTCTTACTCATATTGACTTTGACCCGCCACAGTTTCAGCCACTCCTGGATCTGTAACAAATGTTGATCCAAGTACTTCTGGAGAAGCTCGATACTTCTTGACGTGGCTATTACAGCCGTATCGTCTGCATACAAGGCGAGCTCTGTTTGAGGGTGGGTGGGAATATCACGCACGTAAAGACTGAAGAGCGATGGAGCAATCACGCTCCACGCGGCACTCCGGCCCGTACGGCGCGGCGGGTAGATTTGGCATTCAGAAGCGTCACTTGGAACGTTCTGTTTGCTAGGTATGAATGGATTAGATGTATAAGATATATTGGAAAATTCAAGGAATGGAGTTTGTAAAGGAGGCCGACGTGCCAGACCTTATCAAAGGCGCTGGCAACATCGAGGAAAACTCCACCTGTAAATCGGCGCTCATTGAAGTTGCGTCTTATGCGGTCCGTGATTCGCACAAGCTGATGCGTTGTGCTGTGCCCTGCGCGAAAGCCGAACTGCTCCTTATTTAGTAGTGCATTTTCTGTAACAAATTTTAATTTTCTTTTTTGCATTACTTTTTCACAAAGCTTCCCGACCGTGTTTAATAGGCTAATGGGCCTGTATGAATCGGGCTTTTTTGGATTTTTTCCCTGCTTGTGAAAAGTTAAAATACGCGCGTTTTTCCACTGACTCGGAAAATGCTGAAACATAAATATAGCATTAAACAGTGCGACTAAAAACACTATGGCTTGCTGCGGTAGCTGTTTCAGGACGTCGTTAGTGATGCCGTCGGGGCCAGGAGCTTTTCTAGTCTTCAGCTCCGAGATGGCCGCTTTTACTTCTGTCTCTGTTGCGAAACTCGGCTCGTCGGCTGCCGCGTGCAAGGCCGCCATTACCGTTTGTTGTACTTCGACAACATGCGGTATCGGCGGCGCCTCCTGGACCGGCTGAAACTGAGATTCTAAGACATTAGCTAGAAGTTCCGCTTTCTCTTCATTGGATTCTGCGAGCTCTCCTGTGCTCGTCTGAAGCGACGGCACCGTTATTGGCTTCCTGGAAAGCATGCGAGTGACTCGCCACAGTGAATTATCCTCAGGTTTGAGACCTGACAACAATTTGGCCCATTTCTGATTGCGGTATTCAGCCAATTCGATTTCTACTTTGCGTTTTAATCGATTTAGCTCCCGCTTATCAGCTGGATGTCGCGTGCTCTGCCACAATCTGCGCGCCCTGTTTTTCCTGGAAATAAGATTAGTTAGATATGGGGTTAATGGTTGCTCCTTTTTTGAGGAACGCTGCTTCTCAGCTGCTGCGTTTAGGCTGTCAGTCACAGCTTCGGCGAACTGTTCTGCTCCAGCCTTTATCTGCTGCGGTCCTGACAGGGCAGATGCATCGGGTATGCGCTGCTGCAGCTCCGTCTGGAATTTCTTCCAGTCCGTGCGCCTCTTCTGCGTCGTGGGTGCAGTCGACAGGGTTAGGCCGCCGCGCCTCATATCCGCTATCACTGAGAAGTGGTCAGAGGAGAGTTCGTGAATGGTAGTTAATGTGGGAGGGTAGTGAAGTTTCTTGCATAGCGCAATATTTAAAGTATCGGGCTTGCAGTTCGTTCTATAGGAATAGTAGGTGGGCGTATTAGGAGCGTATATCTCGCAGCCCTTTGCATCGGCAGTTGCTTTCAGCTTACGGCCGCGGGGGCAGGTAATACGGGAGCTCCAGGCCGTGTGTTTGGCATTAAAATCGCCAGCCGCAAGTGTTGGAGTTGTGTTAGCCTCTACTAGTTTTGCAATGTCTGCAGCTAGTAGGGCGCACGTATCCGCGGTGCGATCGGGGCGTGCGTAGATGGATACGAGACGCAGCGGCCCTCGCTCTGTCTGAACGACAACAGCAGTGGCCTCGGCGTGCTGCAGCTGCTGCGGAAGTGCTGTAACATAATGATTTATGTTGCGTCTTATTAAGATTGCGGTCCCGCCTCCTCTGTTGGCGGCTGTCATGTTCGCTGCTTGCGCCGCCCTGTCGTTTCTGTAGCAGAAGAAACCTGGAATATTTAAAGAGAGATGCGGGTTAAGCCATGTTTCCCCCAACATCATAACAGAAATATTGTGCCGAGCGAGAAAGCTGTGTAGCTCTGACTGCTTCTCTCGCGAGCAGATGCCGTTGCAGTTCCAGAATGCAACGGTGCCGCTGTTCCTATAAAAAATGGAGCTAGCCATTATTTAAGGGTGGGAGGGACTTGATGCGGGTGAGGATGAGCGTTCCTCCCCCGTTGCTTCCGCCGCAGCGGCGCCATGTGCATGTTCAAGGAGTATCGTTATTACAACCTTGAGCATGATTGACGCCCACTCGGCCGGCTTGCATCCGGTGACGGATCGCATGATCGCCTGCATAACCACGATCCCGTTTCTGGCGAGATCGTCCACCGTCTGGTGCAGCACGCGCTTCTGCTCGCTCAGGGAGGAGGGAACAGGGACGCTCTCCGCCGTCCGTTACTGCGCTCCAGGCGCGCATCGCGCTCCTCGCGCGCCGCGTCGGCGGCCGTCGGCTGGCGCTCCCGGGTGGGGCGGGGGCGTTGCTCCAGGGCGTCGGCGTACGTCCGCTCCTGCTTCTGCTGCGCTCGCTTGCGTTCGCGCCTGGGCGAACGATGAGGCCGCGGTGGCGGCGTAGGGCTGCGGCGGCGCGAGGGAGGGAGAGCGCGACGCCTCCGACTGCGTGTCGGCCGCTCTTCTCTCCTGGATGCGGGCGCGTCGCTGGCGGTCCCGCTGCTGCTTCTCCTGCCGCTGCTGCTGGGCCCTGTTGTTTCCCCTGAAACAACGGCGCTTATACTCGGGGCAGCCCTTGTATTTCGCGCCGTGGCGTTCGCCGCTGCAATTAGCGCATTTGCGCTCTTCCACTGAGGGATTTTCCCCCAGCGGGCACTACGCGGCGTCGTGCAGTTGCCTGCACTTCTTGCAGCGCGTGCGGCGCTTGCAATTTCGTGCCACGTGCCCGAAATCCAGGCAATTGTGGCACTGCGTTGGCCCGCGCGGCGGGCGATACACCTCCACGCGCACGCGAAGCCCACGTATGCTGGTTACCTCGCGGAGCGCCCTTCTGCACCTGAAAACCGATAATAGCAAGTTGTCATGAAGACCTTGCAGCGAGAGCTCTAGAGGTATGCCCCTCTGGACGTACCTCAGCACTCTCGCGTTTCCCGTGGAGTACGTGTGGTACTCCACGGCTCTCTCGTCCGGGGCGGCGAGAGCATCCCGATGCGCCCCGAGGGACTCGCATCGGATTCTGACGACGTCGCCCGCCACCTCCGCGGTGATTTCGGCGTCGCCGCAGGCCGACCTCAAGCCCTCTAGGAGCCCGAAGATGTCCGTCACCCCGTATAGAAAGATAGGGGGTGGGCGTCGGCGGCGTCGGGTGACGAGCATGATCCCGTCACCCACCCACTGACTCGTGCACTCTCTTATATACTCGAGGCTCACGTGACCTACTACGTCACACCGCCTCCGCAGCGCACTTCTACTTGCCTTGAGGTTTGGGTGTCCGTTCCTTAATACCGGTGTCTCCCTTTGCCGCGTGCTGGCTTTTCGGAAAACCCCTTCTCTCCCTCCTGAGGCGAGGCGGTTTCCTGTTGCTATCCCTTACTGCCGTTCCCAAGTAGCTGCCGCGAGGTTCGCTCGCAAGTACGTTACAATATGAAACACGTGTTAAGGTTATTAGAAAATATTTTTATTTTAGGATTGGTGAACACGATTCTTGCTTTTTGAGTTCAGTAGGTTCAATACTTTAGTGAAGTGCTTATAAATTTTTGAAGAATTGTTCATTTCGCGGAATTGTAGGTAAATTCTTATCAAAGTCGTATGTTTTAATTTGTATATTTTAAAATGTATAATACGCGCTTTATTACGTATTTTCATAATTATACATTATATATAATTCATAAATGGAAATGGGGAGGCAATCTCATGAGAATGGAGCAACAACGCTGGGCGCAAACAGCGACGGTGAGGGAACCTCGGGTTGGCTGAAGATGCCAAGGCCGACAAGAAACAAGATGGGAAAATTGCTTCGGAAAGACAGCATTGCGGGGCATTGTGCTAAAAGACAGAAGAGTGGAAGCTCATTCAGTCTGGTGTAATATAGAAAATCAGGGACTAAGGATTATGTAATTTCAACTAATGGATTGAATGGAGAACTTCCGCAGGAGGCCTTAGTAGGGATGATTAGGCTAGTAATAATAATAATAATAATAATAATAATAATAATAATAATAACTATCCAACACGTGACAAGTGGATGTAGCAGCCACGCACAGTTGGAATACAAAAAGAGGCATGATGAAGTGGCGAAGCAGGTCCACCAATTATTGGCATTGAGAACTCGCCACTTCCGTGCCGTATTATAAATATGTGCCTCAGAATGTGCTTGAAAGTAGTGAGCACACACTCTACTGGGATCGCTCCATTATCACTGACAGACATGTCGGCGGCAATAGACCCGATATAACGTACATTGATAGAAACCATCAGCAGGTTTTCCTTATCGATATATCAATACCCAATACCCACAACATATCGGGAAAATATCAAGAGAAGATCCAGAAGTATACCGATCTTGCCCATGAAGTCGCATCTCAGTGGAACTTCAGTAAAGTGACAACTGTGCCTATAATAATATCAGCTACAGGAGTGATCCCAAAACTGACACTTCGGGCACTGGAGTGTCTTCACTTGGATGCCAGGAATGTATATAATATGCAAAAGTGTGTAATTTTGAATACATGCCGTATTGTCAGAAGCCATCTGAACCTTCAGTAAAGCAACCACACACCTGGTCATCATTCCTGTGTGTGGTTGACATACCGACCAGTAATACTGTGAATAATGTATAATAATAATAATAATAATAATAATAATAATAATAATAATAACAATAATAATAATAATAATAATAATAATAATAATAATTCATTATTAATAATTGCTGTATTTTTCAATGAGACAAAATAACAGTTCCGTACAATCTTGATTGAAATATGATAATTTAGTTTCTTTATTGAATTAAATATATTTTGGAAATCTTTTTTTTAATTGATTAGTATTTGAAATTTAGAAACTATGAAATTGACATTTATTATTTTATAAGCAATGTCTCTTATAAGAGATGCGATATTCACGGAAATTATTTTTGTTTTTTTCGTTTTACTTCAGTTTACTATTCCAAAACGAATTGTTTATCGAACATTTCGATAAACAAAAGAAAACGATTAAAACAATTCAAATACGAAAAAATGTTATTTTTTGTATTAATAATAAACAGTTAACTTTCATTTATGCCCAGTAATTAATAACTCAAATATTTTGCTCTAGTTTCTGATTGAAGAATGAGTAAAAGATTTGAAAGTGGCGCTTGCAAACGCAACAAAAAGAAGCTACTAGAGTATGAGGCAAAGAAGCTAACACCAATTATTGCTTACATGCATGTGCCAACTACACAATTGGAAGCAATGTATGTGAGGACACGGCCGTTGCACCAACTGAAACTAAAAATATGGCACTAATTCAAGTGTAACTTACTGAACACGATCCACAAGAAAAAACACAAACAATCCTCAAGAAAATAATACGATTATTCCGATGTTTTAGACACTTAATGAGAAACACCATGTTAAAGATGTTGCAAATTTAGATAGTAATGTCAATGATATGTCTACTGTTGTTGGCTTGTGCACAAATGCAACAAAAGTGGTGGTGGTTGTTCGCAAAATGTTGTATCATATTGGGTAGAGAAGGACCCTTCTCAAGTTCACTGTGAATTATTTTTAAATTCTAAGCGATAATATAAGAATCAGTCCAGATTTTGTACAAAAGCAATTTTGTATTTAACAAGAGCCAATTAAGAAAAAGTACCCTATAATAATGTACTCTCTCCCTCAAAAGGTCATGTTTTTTGCTTTGTAAACTCTTTCCAAATATTTAATCTATTGCAACAGCATTAACTTCTGAAGGGTATAATGGTTGGAAAATCCCTGCTATCATTCAAACTCATGCAAATTTGGAAAATCATACGAATTCTATGTTAAAGTACTTAACAAGAGCAAAAGGGAAAACTTTAACTTCAAAGCTAGAGGAAGAAATAAGAATAGAGCGGCAATACTGGTGTTAAGTTATAGAAAGAATTTTCGCTGTAATTCGCACTTTTAGAGCGAGGCTTAAAATTTAGAGGAGACAATGAAAAGTCCAAATAACGGCAATTACTTTGGTCTTCTAGAACTAGTAGCAAAATTTCATTAATTATTAAGAGATCATATCAATCAATACAGAAAATACTGGCTCAGGAAAACCTTCATATCTATCTAAAACTATACGTGAGGAAGTTATTCAACTTATGGCAAATAAAGCGAAAGACACAATTGTGGCGGAAGTGAAAAAGGCTAGCTATTTTAGCTTTCCAGTAGATTCAACTCCTCCATACTGACCAGTTGACCTTAATTATTACATATGTGTCACCTGACGGCGGCTTGCTAACTGAGAGATTTTGTAGTTTCCTTCAGCTAAAAGATCACTCGGGCGAAAGCATAGCTGTTTTAGTATTTAACTATATCACTGCTGAACTTCAAATTGATTTCGTAAATTGGCGAAGACAGTCTTGACAATGCAGCCAATATGGTTGGTAGACACAATGGTATGCAACAACAAATTAACGAAAAAAAGTGTGTAAGATATGTTCCACTCTTTAAATTTAGGTCATTCAGCTGTTGGCACACGCAAAGCTACAGAAGCTATTTTAGAAAATCACATTGATGTTATGGAGGAATCCCGCGAACCGGCAGCGGGGCGCAGCAGCGAGGCGGCGGCGCCCCAGGAAGATGCGGGCCCCGCCCACGGGAGGTCGCTGAGGTCGGGCTCAGCGGAGCCGTCACGCTCCGTTGCGCTCGTGAATTGAGAGGTAAAGGAGACGGTAACAATGATAGACTTACACGATACAGGCAGCCCAGAGCAAAACTAACGAAATACCCTAATGACAATGACAGTGCCCGATGTAAACTGTACAAAAAGAAGAGATCGTGCCGAAATTGTGGAAAAACACTCAAGAGACTCGTGTAGGTTTGGGGACGCACAGTGCTTTTGGTGTAAAAAAGTGGGCCACGGCCAGGAAGGGTGTAAAAAGGCGGCAAACGGAGCGAGACAGAAGGCAGGAGGAAGACATGGAAATAGTTGTGATTAACGAAGTACTTCACGGAAAGAGGAAGAGTAAGTAGAATGTTAAAGTGGAGCTAGGTAATAAGACCGTAGCTTTTTGTTAGATACGGGAGCAGCTCTTACACTAATTGATCTAGAAACGTACCAGCGGATTGGGTCGCCCAGATACTTGAGGTGCGTAAGGAATAAATAGGTTTTGGCAAGACACCGATTAAAATCTTAGGCAAAGTGACCCTGCGGGCAACATACAAGAAAAGACAAACAACAACTGAAGCCATCATAGTAGACAGGTATGGCGTCACGAACATTTTTTGGCTGTATTCCTTTAACAGATTAGGCTTGGGAGTGGTCCTCGCGAACCACATCCGAAGAGGAAGAAGTGCAGATCTTCAGCGAGTTGGACCAGGAATTTGCGGGGAGAATGCAAGAAGTTCCAGGCCAGAAGCCAGCTTAAGGAGGGACACAAACCCCGTTTCTACGAAGCAATGCCAGTCCCATGGGCTCTCAGAGAGAAAGTGAAGGAAGAACTGAGAAGACTCCAGGCGGATGACGTCATAGCACCGGGTCAACAAGCCTTAGCACTCGTCAAAAAAGCAAATGGGGCGATCAGATTGTGCGGCGATTTCAAGAGCACGGTGGAAGTCGAACAATACCCCATGCCTAACCAGGGGACCTTTTTTACAAGCTGTCGGGGGGGGGCAGCGGTTTTCAAAGATCGATTTGCGGGACGCTTATTTGCAGATATCATTAGACCCAAAACAAGAGAAATTTTGGTGATTAATACTTCAGATATAACAGATTGCCATTCGGCATAAATTCGGCGACAGCCTTATTTCAACGTTGTTTAGAATAGCTTGTTTACAAGGCTGTTGCAACTATTTATAGATGATATCATTGTGACGGGCTGCAGTTTTGGAAGAACATAAAGAGAATTTGAAGAAGTTGTTCAGTGTATTGGAAGAGCTCAATAGTTAGTTCAAAGTCAATAGAGAGAAATGTGAATTTTTAAGTAACATTTGTGTTGTTAGACCATATTGAGATAGCACCTAGCCGCCAGCACGTAGAAGCCATTCTACAGTTGCCGATCCCAACCGACTTGAGGTGGTTAGAGCGAGATATTCTCTAGTAGGAGGACTTAATATTAATATGAACAAATCTGAATACCTGGCAAGTGCTAAAAATGAAATAGATCTTGTGGAAAATGGAGGAAAAATGAAAGGGGTAACCAAATATAAATACCTTGGTGTACTTTTTAACAATAAAGGAAATAGCCAAGACGAAATTGAGAGACGAATAAGCTTGGGGGGAAACGTGACACGAAGTATAAACTCTGTCTTAAGTAACAAAACCATCACTAACACTACTAAAAGACGTATTTACTCCTCGCTAGTTAAGAGTGTTACAACAGACGGTTCAGAAGTTTGGGAGATTGATAAAAGAACAAAAGGGAAGCTGCTGGCCCATGAAATGGACTTCTGGCGTAGAAGTTGCTGTTATAGCCGACGTGACAGAATCAGGAACGACGACATAAGAAAATAGATGTAAAGAAATATATCATTGCAATAGAGAAAAAACAAATCGTCTGGTACGGTCATGTTATGCGAATGACAGACGAAAGACGGCGAAAACGAGTCCTGAATTGGGAGCCGACAAAAAGACAGAAGAGAGGAAGACCCAGACTTGCATGGCAGCAGGGAGTGCAAGAGGCTATGACGGCAAGAGAAATGCAAGATGATCTATGGTTAAATAGAGAGGCATGGAGACTGAGAGCGGAGAAACGGCGACAGCTGTAGAGCAACTCCGTAGTATATATATAATATATATTATATATATATATATATATATATATATATATATATATATATATTGTGACGTACCTGGTTGGCGGTACTTTTCACTGCATCAAAATTTGGAAAGGACGGGTGTCTTGTCTCGTGAATGGGTCTCTTAAGGATTCGGCAACACATTGGCAAAACAAAGTTATAATTTTGTCTGAACAAAAACACGATTTATTTCTAGAATTACACATTTAGTACATTGCCTTAAATACAATTATTCCCCGTTTTGGTACCAAAACTCAGTTTACAATTTTAGATTTTACAATACCTCGGACACCGTGAATATGTCGTTTGTTCTCTGATGATTTTCAACAGCTGCCACGATCGGTGAACTTCGGTGCGGCTCGGCGCTCTTTCGGGCGGTCGGCAGGGCGGGCTCCCACGTCGCCGGCCCACGGCGGCGGTTGCGCAAATCCTTCTGCTTTGACGCCAACTGTTACACGTATCGTTCCACTGAAGTATGCACTGTCTCTAGATTACTGTTCGTCTGGTCCTTGCAGTATATCTCGCTGCTCTATTGTGACACAGTTCGTTGATTCTCCTCCACTTCCCTAATTACCACTATGTGAGCACGTGGCCACCACCCATGCACCAGCTACGCGCTTTATAGTTTTGTCCCTTTTCTTCACTGTTTCTGACCCTATGAACCCGATCATTAGCTTGCACTGTTCAACATTTGCTACTATCACGTTTCACTAACTTCCTGATAGTTTTCCTTACACTGGTCAACTGGATTTTGTCCTCTTTACCACGCGCACCAAATATCGTGCCGACCTCTCCCAAGTCCTATCTCACACTGCCCACTGCCGTTGTCTCGCGTCGTCTCTCGCCGCCTTCGCGCCTGATTCGTTCCCTTGTCCCGTGTCGCTGCTCGCCGCTATGCCGCGCAGTTCAAAATGGTCGTAATTATAATAACACGCTCTGTGTCTCTAATTAATTGGAGAAACGCTCCGCGTTTCAATATATAGGTAGAGAGTCCATATTACGTTCAAAAATATTTATTTGCGAGATAAGAGGGTATTGTGAGACCTACATAAACAAAATATAGACTTTTATGTTGAGTTTTATTTAATTATTTGAATTAACTTTGTTTCATAGATGTAGAAAAAAGATATTTATAATGAACTACCGTTGCCTAGTTTCTTAACTAGTACCAACAGATCGCGTGGCTACGAAATGAAAAATTGAAGCATAAGATAAGCATAAAAAAGCACTATTACACAATTAGTACGAGCAAAATCATAAAAAGAAACATTATAGACACATATCTATATATTTTTATACAGTGATCGCTAATAATGGCAAAACTTTCCATGTTTGAGTGGGGCGAAAAGTCTTAAGTAAATTGGGCAACGCCTTAATGTCCTCGAGATATTCATGACTGCTCAGGGCGCATGCTTGTAACAGTTCTGTCAGGTGAAATAAGAAGGATTTTTCAGTTTCGTTGTTTTAAAACCACTTTGAAAACTATTCGTTGCCTGGTCGACCCGCGGTAAATATCACAATCTGAGTGAATTTGCGGAGGGCTTATTTCCAAAGCGGAAGTTGACAGAAAACGAAATAATTCCCCCAATATTACTAGATTAGTAACAATAAGTTTAAATTATAATTACGTAATAAAAAGTTTTCAATTATTTTTTCAATGTTTGTTTCTCTTTAATTTTTATTTCTTGAATTACCTGAGCTAATGGCAAGGCAAACCTTAGGTTATTCGATTACTTGGCAACAACACCAACAGTTTGGTTCACTCCAATATTGTATAAAGCTCTATATTTAACTTGACAGAAATCGTAATCATTGATTCCTACGGCTCCTTATTATCCTTCATATCGCAATATATATTTTTTTCTGTTATTCCCATATTCTATTTTTGCTTTGTTAATTAAACTGCATGATCAATTTTTAATGTTTTAATAGTTTTGATTGAAATTTTACAACTATGTTTGCAATTGCAATGTGCCATATTATTTCCAGCGGTGCGATAGTATAATTCATAGGAACTATTTGCTGATTTTCAGTATAATTTTATATTATGTTATGATATTGATTTAGATGCAAATTATTGTGTAAAGTACATATCAAACTAATGTTGATAAATGAAATTACTGCAACATATAACTGAGAGCTGTATTATTGAGACCTTCAATAATAAAATTATAACATTGTTGAAGATAAAATCTTCAAAAGAGATTTGGAAGTGGCATAGTCTTTTCAAATCGTTTGTCTTGATGTTGCACTCAAAATGAAAAGAGGTTTAAATGTTTTGAAAATAAGACATGAGAACCATTCAAAATGCATTACTACTCTTCAGGAAATGCAAACAATTAGATAAAATATAGTTCTGAAGAGAAAAGGGGTTTCTATTAAAATACTAAAACTACCAAAGGCTGAATATATCGGTATAATATATCGGTATTATATACCGATCCGAGCTCCGGCTCATATAATTAAGAAAATAAAAATTAGAGGCAAACAAGCATTGAAAAATATTTGAAAACTTTATCGTGTCACAGTTCTGCGCGGAAGGAATTCGTTCTTTTCTCAAATTTCGCTTGGAAACAAATTTTTCGTCAATTCGCTTAGACAGTGATATTTTCCTACTGTCGACCCGGCAACGAATTCAGTGATTCAGAACAACGAAACTGAAGAAGCATGAACACTGAGAAGGTATGCCAATCTCAAGAACGTTTACGACGTTTCCCAATTTATAAAAGACTTTTCGTTCTACTTACATGAGGAAATTCTGGCCATTATTAGCGATAACTGAAAAAAAATATAAAGTTACTTTTTATAATTCTTCTCTTGCTAATTGTGTAATAACGCTTTTTATATTCAATCTTATGCCTCAATTTTTCATTCCTTGGCCACGCGATCTGTTCGAACTAGTTTAGAAACTAGTCAACAGTAGGTCTTAATGTGGTATTGCAATATTTTTATTTTCCCTCTATGAAACTAAATGCATTCGTATCATTAAATAAAACTCATCATAAGAGTCTCTATTTTGTTTATGTAGGTCTCACAATATACACGTATCTCGCAAATAAATATTTTTGAATGTAATATGGATTCCCTGTCTACTAGGGAATATCTCGCTCTAACCACCTTAAATACCATTTTCTTAAAGACGGCTTCAAATTCTCCAATGAAAAGTTTCATATAGGACGAGGCTTTGCTATTCTTTAATATTTTTGAAGAAATATTTCGATTCTCTATTAAGAAACCGAAAAATTGAGAAAGTTTAAAAAATGTACTTTGGGCGGCGATATGTGGCACGAATATGGCAAGCCCGAAGCCGAGACCAAAGGAAATAGAAAATTAATACGGGAAAGTCTGTGCCATCTGTTGCACCACTAATTACTAATGTTTTCCCATCAGTCCCATCATCGGGTTGCTTGACGTGAGGGGCCCCGGGCGATCGTCCAAACTAATACTTTTCTTTATTACGGATTCTGATCTTCGTATCTGACATACAATGTGAGCGGGACAATGAACTCAATGTGAAAAACAACAACAATTATCCACATTTCTTCATTAATATTGATTTTAAAATAGTGATTAATATACTATTTTCCGGGTCGAGACGGCGCATGTAGAACATCTCGTGGGCATTTACATTTACAAAACAAACGATTTTGAATACCGCGTAACAATGAACGTACGTAATGTGATGAATTTTCAGGAATCTTCTGCTTTGGCAAAAAATGTTTGTGCATTTCATTAAACGTATACGAAGTCTTTTTGCATGGAGCTACCAGGAATATTCCTAGACCCATGGTTTTTAATTACTGAATGCTTAAGCAGGTTCATATTATGCAGTGTTCTTACTTCCCGAACAAAGCCATTACACGTTAATACATTATTCGTGCAATTTCTGTATTTATAAGCCTTCTGATTGGTTTAACGCGCAACTTCAAACTTTCAGCAAACTGTAAATACATCAGATTACATTACTAACTACAAAAGCCCAGGGTGAATGAATGTTTGATTGCGACTAGGTGTAACGTCGTGTAACGTGTTTCGATTAATAATTAAATACAACGGTTGAATAAGTAAATTGGGCAAGAAATTGGAATTTGTGGAAGTGATATTTATTGAACGTACCGAAAATTATTTTGCTGATCGCTATGGCTGTGAATGTTTATAACACCAATATTAACTCCGAGAATTTGAGCAGGCACGAGTTGTTAGCTTGGGTGAATAATTATTTGCCCACCAAGTACGTTAAAATTGAAGAGCTATGTTCTGGTGCAGCATATTGTCAATTCATGGACATTCTTTTTCCTGGCTGTCTTTGTCTGAAGAAAGTAAAGTTCAATTCTACTCTGGAACGGGAATACGTGCAGAATTTTAAAATTCTTCAGAGCTCGTTCAATAAATTAAATATTGACAAGATGGTTGAAATTGATAGGTTGGTAAAAGGAAAATTTCAAGATAATTTTGAATTTTTACAGTGGTTTAAAAAGTTTTTTGAGGCCAATTACAAAGCTCAAAACAAAGACGAACTGAAAGATGAAGCTCTCGCCAGCGGTCCGAGTGTCAACTCTTCTGAAAGTTTGCACGACTCGGAGAAAAATAATAAAGCTTCAAAGCATATAGTGTCAGGAAATAATCAAGCCTCTGGCAAGATTCATGGGAAAAGGAATCCTGTGACCCAATCTTACACGTCAGTAGCCAGTAAAGATTCTGCACAACTTGTTTTCCAGATGGAAGAAATTGAGAAGCTCAACACTAAAATAAGCGAACTTACAAGTCAAGCAAACGATTTTGAAAAAGAAAGAGATTTTTATTACAAAAAGTTACGTGATATTGAAGATGTGTGCCAAGAAGGTGATAATGAACAGGATCCGGTCATACAAAAAATTCTAGAGGTTCTGTACTCAGTAGATGATGGATTTGCACCACCTACTGATGAGGAAAAAATATCTGGTTCAGAGGAGTATTGAAAATATTGCATTATATGGACTACTATAATTCACTCATAAGAGTTTGGTAAATTGTGCTGGATTAATTAAATATGATAATGCCTTTTGAATCATGTTCGGCTCATTGATGTTATAAGAGCTACGTGGGATGTATTCAGGAAACAAAATCCATATTTTTTTTTTTGTATGATTATTAAAATAGATCAGTGTAAGTGTAAAGGAACCATAAAAATGACATTGCATGTAGAAACTGGTGTAAAAAGACTGAAATAGCTCTTTAAAAAGCAATGTCTACAGCCAAAAATCTGTGACATTTGGCTATGACAATATACACATGTTCTGACTATTAGATTGTATAATATTTTTATTAATAATTATTATTGTATAACAATTTCAGAGCTTTGTAACATAATTGAAATGATTATGCAATACAACAAACTCTTAAGGTAAGTTGGTTGTTGTAATCCCAAAGTCATTGTTACAGGATTTGTCTGTATGGTTTTGTGTATGAAATAACTGCAAACAAAAGTTTTTCTGATCATCGGGGGTATTACTAATTTATATTTCATGTTAATAATTGAACACGCTTTCTATAGAAAGTGTTGAAGTAATTGATTTGAAATTTTAAAACTATTTGCGGTGTTATAATTTTGGCTTTAGCATTAATTTTTTCTTGGACTTGCAGGAAATTTTCAAAAAATTTTAATTGGGAAATGGTGTCTTATAATTTAAAACATTATAACAAAATAAAATGTGTTCAGAATTACTGTATTTTCAAACATATTGTATTTGTGTAATGTTAAATGGTTTCTTAAATTTCAAAATCATTTGATTGTTCAGTTTTAAGATCAAGTTTCTAACGTGTGTTCTAAACAGTTTTTTGTGTATGTTGAAAGTAGTATATAATTCCATATTTGATTAGCGATATTCTTTTTTTCACTTCTGACAACATTATGTATTCTTTGATTTCTGTATGAAAAGATATTTAAAAATAAAATTAAGTTTAAGTATTAAAAATCGTATTGATATATATCTTCCCAACCATTCTTACATAATAGGTGCATAGATGCAGGGTTATATTTCTGTGCTAAATACTTTTTTAGTGAATTTGTTTTTACCAGTATTGATGCAGTGCACTTCGAGAACACACTTGTGTACTTTACCAATATTATTTTCTGAAGGAATTATTTGTAAATAAACTTTTCACATTAACAACTATTTTTTTAGCCTGTTTGCCAGAGGATGCAATATGAACATAAGGTTGCTTCTCCAACTTTCCTCTTTGTACTTATTCTTTATTCCATTTACATGCATATCAAACTTACACCAAACAGTTTTCATATTATTGGAGACTTCTCATTGTAATTTTACGTGTGTGACTAATTTTAAATAAGTGACACTGAAGGTAGTAACATATTAATTAGTAAATAAATAGTTCAAATGTAAAATAATATTTTTTCCATTCTTGACAGTTTTAACAATTTTTCAGGAGTTAAAAGTATATTATTTTGACTTTCATAAAATGTCTACCAAAAAATCGTACAAACAATCCAATGTAAGGAAGTAAACATTCAGAATTCTTATGTTTGGATAGTTTCATACATACATGCTTACAGAATGTAGAAAAATGGTTAAGATTACATGAGTAGAGAGGATTAAAGAAAAGGAAAATATAATAGTGAATGCGTTTTAAAATGATTGATGGAATATGTAGCCAAGCAAGATACTCAAATGGTACCGTACCTCTTTAAAAGGTAAACAAAAATATTGGAGGTTTTATAAATTCTGTGAAACAGGAATAAATCCTGAACATTTCAAGTGTGTGTCTATCAAGAAGAGGTGTAAGTGAAGGTAAAAATACTATTAAAAAAAAAAAAAAAGAGTTCTTTAGTTTGAAATTACAGGGTTATTTTTTTAATTTATTTTACATCACTGTGCAACTGCATGGTCATAAGCTATCAAAATCTCATTTACAGCTTTACATTACATTAATATTAACACATTTTATTACATTACCTATAATTGATATTTAACAATTTACAACATTCTACAAAGCTATAAATACATTTAATAATACAAGCATTGTGTATTTTTATAAGGGGGAAAAAAAAAATAATATATGTAATTTTCTAATTTTGTGACGTTTAGAAATGTAATAATTTTGTAACACCGTGAAGTGGAATTAAATAGAGAATGGAATATCAAGAGAATAGAGAATGTTAGTATCAAGCTTTTTCTAAGATCACATGTGACAGAACATTCAACTAATAAATGAGATGTAGAAATAACTTCACCACAATTTGGATATGGATTTGGATTTGTCTTTTTAAATAAATACGGCCAATTGACGTAGTTTTGAATAATTTGATTTCCATTTCAAATCTCATAATCGTAATGCAGATAACAGAGGATTTTTAAGGTCTTCAAGGGAATCAGAGATTGAGTTATTGAATAAAGGAAGTTTTTTGCTGAGTAGTCAGTATTTTCATTTCCATTTATTCCTCGGTGGGAAATGAACCATGTTTGTGTAACATTACAATTATTTTGAAGAAGAGTAGAATGGTTCTTGGATTTCTTGAATAAAAGGATTTTTTGATTATTTAATTTGAATAGCAGATATGACAGATAATGAAGCTGAAAGATAACCTAATCTGCAGAAATTCTAATTTATGAAAAGAGAAAAGCTTTAATAATTGCCCAGGCTTCACAGCAGAAAATAGAAGTCTGGTAAATTAATAAAATAAGTAAGTTGAGGGTGATATGCAATGATACGAGTAAAACCTTCAGTACCACCTTGTTTTGAGCCATTGGTGATAAAAATTTGATGATTAATGAATTTGTCTTGAAATGATAAAAAGTAAGAGAAAACAGCAAATGAAGGTAAATCTGAATGAGGAATATTCTTAAAATCTAGATTAATTACTGGGTTAGTAGATAAATGTTAGTAGATTACTGTGCAGTATGTTCCAACAGGGAAAAATAGAGGATGGACTGTTGCAAATGATAAATGTGCTTTTGTCCATTGGATTTGGAGGAAATACAAGACAAGCTGTTGTTCATGGGTTTTGTAAATGTAAACACCACATGGTTTGAAATGAAGGCTTAGGCCAAAGCACTCAGATTGCCTAGCCTTCATACAGTCAGAATAAAACATGATTGGTGATTGGACGCAGCAATATCCTCTGTTTAGGGTCTGTGGAAACATGCAGTGAGAGTTAACAGCAATAAGATCCTACAAGAAACAAAAAAAGACTAGTGGTTTTACAGAATGGCACAACCTTTCTCGTAGTAAAGTTTTCTAATTTCTCGGAATGGACTGGCTTTACTGGCACCTTGGTATGGTCTTGCTCTATCCTCTGGCAAGCTACTATCAACTGCCATCTACATACATTTTTTGACATTTTCTCATTTTTTTTGTTTCCTAATATAAAAAGCGAAATATAACTTGCAGAATATTAAAGAGTAAAACCGTGGTATAAATGACAATTTTCTTTGAAAAATTTGGAGCCGTTTTCAAGAAAATGGCGTTGAAGCGCTACTGTAAATTCGAAATTTGAAGCTCTATTTCACAGAAAGTTTTTGAGTTTTCGAAAAATGTCATTTGAAGCACTGATACTCACAAATACACAAATTGATGGATATGTGCATATTAACTGCGTGAGAGCTTTTTAAAAAACGGGTATTTTTGGGGAAAAAAACCGACAACAAAAGAAACAACAACCAAAATTGACTTGACGTCATATTAAAGAGAGCAAATAGCACTACTCCTTCGAAACCTTTCAAGAAAAAAAATTGGAGCTGCTTTTGAGCGTTTGTGAAAATGCGAAACTTTGAACTAGTTTTCACAGAAAACGGTGGAGTTTTTTTTTATTGTTTGACTGTTTAGTGATTCCGGGCACGTCAACTACCAGGGTAATTAGTCCCGTAAGTGTAGTGCATGTGTTTTGCTCGGGAGGTGGCGGTGATCTTTCCTCCGCTGTGTTGGAATAACGACAAACGATACTCAATCGGAATGGCGTTTATTTGGCGAACTTTGGATTACACTGTATGTGTAGGAGACGAGCGTAGCACGTTCGTCACCGCGTGTCCGGCGTCCAGCGTGTCTGTCGAGCGGTCTGCAGTAGTGATAGTCAGGCCGTCGCGGTAGTTGCTGGCGCGCTCGCAAGGTGGCGCCCTTTGTCTATCATACAACATCTCCCTCTTTTGAGACTAATTGTTGAGACGTGGTGGTTATGACAGCCCTCCTGACCAAGTTCGTTGACATTCCTCTCGCGGGTGTCCAATTTCTTCATCGGCTGTTCTCGTCGCTGGTGTGTCGTCAGGAGGTCCGTCGCATGCTCGCTTCATGGGTGTTGTCCATCTCGGTGGCGAGCTTATCTCTTCGGTGTCTTTTGGCTCTATTGGAGATATGGTGAATCTGTTTAGTCGGAGTCGGTTTGTGTCAGTTTGTATAATGTATGATCGAGCTTGCTCGGCATTTCGTATCACCGTCCTGAATCTCTTGGCATCTTTGATGAAGACTTTGGTCCCAGGAATCAGTTCTGGAAGCTGTTTAACACATTTTGACGAATTGTAATATTCCTGGACTCTGCGTCGATCTTCTTTTGCCGATACCTCGTTCTGCTTTGCCAACTTTGATTCCAATTTGATTGGAACCTGAAAGTTCTGCTGGTGAATATCCGTTCTCCAACGGAGTGTTACGATACGTTAACAGGACTTTGTACGGGTCTTTATTCTTCTTGAATATATTCTTTACTATTTTAACCCCTGATTCAGCGAGGCCGTTGGATTGTGGGTATCCTGGACGTTTTGTAATCAATCGAAAACCGTAAGTTTCCTGAAAATCCGGGATCATCGAAAAGGATTGAACTGGGTCCCGTTGTCGGTCAGAATCTCATCCAGGATACCTTGCCTCGAGAAGATTTCAGACATCTTTGCGATGATGGTCTCCATTGTCAAATTTTCACATTTGACGACTTCGAGATACCGTGAATATCTGACGACGATGATGAGGTACCACGCGTTGGTCACCTTAAATAGGTCCATACCAGCTTTCTGCCAAAAGCGACCACGCTGTTCGATCTGGATCAGAAATGCGTGTCAGTTGGTCCGATGTTGTGCGGAGACAGAACAATTGTCTTCCTTCTCTTGAATTTGTTTTGACATTTTGGGCCACCAAATAGTCTGATTTGCTCTGAACTTCGTGATACCTCAATGCCCTCGTGCATCCTATCCAACATACTGGCTCGCAGTTTGCATGGTATTATTATTCTCGATTTGTACAGCAAAAGGTAGTTTTGGCACGTGATGTCCCGTCTCTTCTCCCAGAAAGGCTTCTGGTTGTCCGGAAAAGTTTCTCTTTTGGGCATCCATTGCAGATGTACACACGTACCGCCGATAGTTCAGCATCTTCCTTCTGTCCCTTGACAATATCCGACAGTTTTGCAGATGACACTAGGAGGTGTGTAATCGCGCCAACCACGTGAGAATCTGGTTTCCAGAAGTTCATCCCGCGCAATGTGGACTGTTGGTTGGCTTGATAGGATATCAGCTGTTTCCAAGTCTTTACCTGGAACATGTACAACAGTGTAATCGAAACGCATGAGACGGATACGATACCTTTATAGTCTGGGGGATAGATTTTCTAGCATCTTAGTGGTAAGGATTGGGGTAAGGGGTTTGTGATCGGTTTCAATCTTAATCTCGGTGCCTGTGATGTGGTCTGAATATTTTTCACACGCGGAAGGAATTGCCAGGGCCTCCTTTTCAATCTGTGTGTAGCGTTTCTCAGTGTCCGATAGTAATTTTGAAGTATAGGCAATGGGTTTAATGCTTCCATCTTCTTGATCCTGTACCCCTCCAATTCCCCCAGTGCCCCTTCAATTGCGCACGACGATGCATCCGCTGTCACTATAGTTTTTCTTCACGGGTCGAATCGTACCAGATATGGTACAGAAGTCAACATAGACTTCACTTTTGCAAAGGCTTCTTCCTAACTAGGTCCCCACACGAAAGCCATATCTGCTCTCAGTAGCATTTGAAGAGGAGCCAGAATCGTAGTCTTGTCGGGAATTGCCTTTGCGAAAAAATTAACCATGCGTATCAATGTCTTGTGTCCATTCTTGTCGTTGGGTGCGTCCATGTTCACAATCGCTTTCACCTTATCTGGAATGATACGAGTTCCTGTTTCGTCAACAATATGTTCTAGGAAGTCAGTAGAAGTGTGGCTGATGGCAAACTTCTCGTTCAGTGTAATTCTGGCTTCTTTCAGTCTGAAGAGTACTTTTTCCAGTAGCCTATTGTGCTCTTCTCTGCTAGACCCATATACCAGAATGTCATCCATCAGGCACACGACACCATTGCAGTCTTTTAACACTTCCTGCATTTTCGCTTGAAAAAGTTCTGGAGCACTTGTTATTCCGAAAGGTAGACGGTTGAAAAAAAATCTTCCAAAAGGTGTTAGAAACGTGGTGAGTAGCCGAGATTCTGCTTCTAAAACCTTCTGATAGAAACCTGAAGCTGCGTTCAATTTCGAAAAGTACTTAGATTCCTTGATTCGATTCAGAGTGTAGCGGATATCTGGGAAAGGATTATACTCTCTTTGTATGGCTTTGTTCAGCTCCCTAAGGTGGACGCAAATTCTCGGACTCCTATCCTTCTTGCAGGCGATGACCACATGAGAACACCATTCAGTAGGCTCGCGGACCGGTGAAATTACTTCTTCCTTCAGCATCTTCTGTAGAACTTTCTCGACCTGATCGATGAGGGGAATGGCGATCCGTCTAGGAGAAGTCATCGCGACTGGTTTTACATCGTGTTTCACCGTCAATTTGCACTTCACAAGGAATTTCCAGATACCATCAAATAACTCGGGAAATTTCGACTTTACATCATCCTGCGATATAGTGTGATCGTTGAAAACGTCGATCCTCTTCACCAACCCTAGTTTAACTGCTTCGTATTTCCCCAATAGCGGCTGATGAAGGTTATGGATGTAGTTGAGTCCTGTCCTTGTAGGTTAACGTGGCCTCAATTCCTTGCACGTCCAACTCTCTTCTATCCGGACCTGTTACCTTCCCTGCATGCTTCCATGTTCTGTCTCTGGCGTACTTTGATGAGAGGGCTGTGACGTCACTACATGTGTCGATTTTGAACCGAATATTCTTCCCGTTAACCTGTATCATCGCCATCCATTCGTCATTAGGATCCCCGCTCTCGTCAATAGCATCAACGTCTAGCTCTAGATTATCTTTGGTTAACGTGCACACACTTTTCTTGGATCTGCAGCAATTAGAGAAATGACCTTTTTTCTCGCATTAGTTACAAATAGCTTTTTTGGCCTAACATGATTTGCGCTCGTGCTTTTCACGGCCACACCATTGGCAGTTATTCGCCTGCCTGGAATTGAGGTTAGGTCTCGTATCAGATTTTTTGTTTTGCTTATCAACAGATTTCTTCTCACTTCCTGTGAATTTAGTATTAGTGCCGTTTCTTTTATGTGTTACGATTCGATTTACAGTAAGTTGTTGATGACTTTCGACTTGCTTTCTAACATCCTCAGATTGTGTTATCATCTAATTGCATTCGCTCGCTGAGTTTTGTGTCTGCGACACTGACCACGATTCTGTCGCGAATAAACTCATCCTTCAAATTACAATTGTTGCAATTTCTCGCGAGGTTATGTAACGCCGAAATGAAATCACTCGCCGATTCCCCGGGATATTGGACACGAGAATGAAAGGGGGCCCTTTCATAAATTAATAATCTTTGGTGCGAAGTGATTGTCCAATTTCTGAATCGTTTCGTACGTCAGACATCGTTCGTCAGACCGAACGTTAACATTACCTCGTCAGCTTTTTCTTCCATTAAATAAATCACTGTATTTACCTGTTCATCTTTAGAGACCGCTTTTAGTTTTGAAGCCATTCGAAGGTTCTCGAACCTCTTCTTCCATTTCGGCCAATGTCCGGGAGCGTTGAAATCGAACGGATCCGGTGCTGCGATGTATGGCGACGTTGCCGCCGCTGCCATTTGCGGGTTAGCTGCCCCATCTTGTGCCATTTTCGCGTTGTAGTTGCTTCTACTGGGAAATTCACACTTTTACCGCTGCCGATATGTCGTATGAAGAACGACAAACGATAATCAATTGGAATGGCTTTATTAGTTAACTTTGGAATACACAGCTTGACTAGGAGACGAGCGTAGCACGTTCGTCACAGCGTGTCCGGCGTCCAGCTTCTGTTTGTCGACTGCCCTTCTCCTCCAGACAGCGGCTAAATTCGACCTAACTGTCTAGTTAGTGTCGAAAATGCTGCCACCGTCATAGCTCGAACCTAGGTTCTCCCGGTCAGAGGGACTGCAGTAACATCAGTTGATGCCCTGAGCCATATCTCCCGGTTTGAGTTTTCGAGAAACTTTTTATTACATTATTTAAAGCATATGAAATACATATAATGGGAACAAATCGACGCTGATTTAAAAATTAGCTACACGACAGACAAGTAAAAAATATATTTTGTAATTGTTGAAAAAAAACAAGAAAAGAATAGACCAAACTGATGTTTATATCATCTCACAGAGTACATTTAACACTATCCCTATCAAAAGTTTAAAGAAAAAACTATTTACTATTTTATAAAATGTCTTCACATTTATGTCACCACAAACACAGTTTGCATTTTCATTTTCATCTTCTTTGGATTGTGATATTAGTAATATATAAAACAGGCCTGCTAGACCAGATTTTTGAGACCACAAATTGTTTGATATTTAAATGAGTTTTGATTTAAAATCGTATTATGAAACTTTCATAATTTTATTCCGAAATATCCTGCGTTTGACATGTCTTTGATGATTGAATATTGCGTAAGAGATAAGAGATATTAAGCAACATAGGAAAAATATAAAGACGCTACAGTTAACATATTTTCTGTTTGTGAGCGCAGTGTTTTGGGAATACATTAATATAGGTAAGTTATATTTTACATTCTATTTCACATTATTTCACGTTCATAATTCACATTATAATTTAGTGACTTGAACCAATTTCACTGCTCGAAATATTCTAGTCATCCATTTCATAAAACCATGAATATATTGATATCAACATCCATTTTTCTTCATTTATATTAAACAGTTTCTTGAATCATACTAAGTAGAAAATCATATGTTAAATTCTTTTACCACACATTATATCATATCCAATCGTGTTATTACGAATAACTTCGTGAAATGAAACACATAATTTCATAGATTTTTTGTGGGGCATCTACATTTTTTCTAATGTACGTATTTTTCTAATAATATCTTGTAATAAAATGAAGTGCTCATTTCTAAATTAATATTATTATTAGTATTTCGTTTGAATTATGTAAATGAATGATACGCTTTTTTATAAATATTTGGGGATGTAATATTCCACGTTCAAATGAAAATTGCTCATTTCGACAATTTTTAGTGAAATATTTTGTAGATTACAGTGATAGATTGACTAGAAATTTTTTCTTCATTATCAAGTCTACTTGTTTGGAATACTACAAAAACGAAATATGGCATATCAAATTGTAAAGAATGATAATGATCGATAATATCGATTTCAAAATTATTTTTTCCAACAATTCCAGGTAATTCTAATGTTTGTAAATAATAAAATGAAATTGGAGATATAGGATTTTTTTATCAGTATGGTCTTAAATTCTATTATTTAAGAAGATTCATAATATACAATTGGAACATTAATTTCGGAATTTTGAATAATTATTTTTCCTTCAGGTAATGTTGCAGTATCTGCAGTACCATCATCTTTTATAGTCACCCATCGATATAATACATCACTAGGTGGTATTACATCGTAGGTGACCATTTAAAAGAGATCGTAAAATCTCCTTCCCGTGGAATTTCATTAAAATCTTTGAAAAACCCTCCTAAAAATCACAATAGATATAGAACTTCATCTTTGTATTGAAGTTTTGGATTAGAACTAATACCAGCAATATCTAATTGAATTTATTCATTTATTGAAAAATTACTTTTTTGTAAAATAGTTGACGTAATACAAGGATAATCTAATCTAAATATGTTTTGCCCCCTCTTTTTAACAATTGATCAAAAAAATGAGGTACAAAATTATCGATAAGTCTAACATTTGATTTACCCATATATTCTGTAAAATCAGTAACTGTTATTTAACTGTTACTATGATCACTAGCAGACAATAAAAATCTATTATTTTATATTCTAAAATAACAGTTACCATAGCACCATTAAAATTTTATTATATTATTTTGTTCATCTGTACTTCGAACATGACGTATTTTATGACAAACGGGTACAAATAAAGCCTAAGATGGTTCATAAATAATGGGCATTTGATAATTGAGTTGATGTGTAAACGATGTTAGAATATTTGTTTCTCTATGAAATTTTTCATTTTCTTTTAGCCATCTGCACAATTAAAATGTATATCAATTGTATCAAATGGAATTAACTTAGGAATATTGTTACCAATAGTAGGTGCATTTTAACAGTTTGTTTTTTAAACATAATAAACAGTTTTTTAAATCCAACTGAATCTACAGCATTAAAATTTAATTTAAATGCACTTTTAATTACAATGATACCGATAATACGATTAGGTTTAATAGTAATATTTGTTGAATTAAAGAGTGCTTGTGATTGTATATAATTTTCTACATTTTCAATATTATATTGTTCTGAAAGAATTGTGAGGGTGCGCGTTTTTTTGTCTTTATAATATAATTTATAATTATTTGAAGTTACATTAGGTGTTAGAAATGTAGAATAATAGAATCCAACACATGCAACTGTAGAATAATCATATATCGGTGTAGTAAGTTTTTTATGTAATACTGAAGAAGATCCACTTAGCTTCAATATTTTACTCATTTAAATGAGAAAAAAAGATTGGGATCCAAAAGTTCCAAGGCTTACGAGGGACAACAATGTGCGGAGTTGCCAACTGTGAACGATTTCCGCTGGGCTCCTGCGCTGGGTCTCTACCTGGCGGCGTTTGCGGGCTGAGTTGTCCTTCTTAAATGGATTTGGTAGTTGTGGTCTGCGACACACAATGCCCACATCCGGAGCTTCTTCGCTGTGCGTTTTGGAATTCTCTTCCAAGGGTGAAATAACTGCACCAACGGCTTGTGGTCAGTTATGATGTGAAACTTGCTTCCGCAAAGAAGATCATTAAATATCCTCATTGCGAAAATTATCCCCAACGCTTCTTTTTCGATTTCAGAACAGCCCCTTTGATGCTTGTTTAGTGATTTGGAAGCGAACGCCATACGTCTTTCTACCCTTTGCTAATGTTTTTGTGATACGACCGTTCCTAATCAGTAGTCCGTGCCGCTACCGTTGTGATTCTCCCTGGCTCGAAAAGGTTCAACTTGATTATGTCTAAGAACGGCTTTTTACAGCCGGTCCAGGGCTTCTTAGCACTCTTCTGTCCAATTGAATTTTGCTCTTTTCTTCCATAACTTGTTTAATGAAGCTGCGATTGAAAAAAAGCCTTTAATATACGTATTGTAGTATTTATCTTTCCCAGCAAGGCCTGGAGTTGTTTCAATTCGGTTGGGAGCACCAACTGTAGAATGGCTCCTATGTGCTGGCGGGAAGGTGCTACCCCGGTATGATCTAACAACACAACTTTTCTCTTAAAAAATTCACATTTCTCTCTATTGAATTTGAACTCACTCTCTTCCAATACACTGAACAACTTCTTCAAATTCTCTTTATGTTTTTCCAAAACTGCAGCCCGTCACAATGATATCATCTAAATAATTGCAACAGCCTTTTAAACAAACTGTGAGCTGTTCTAAACAACGTTGAAATAAGGCTGCCGCCGCATTTATGCAGAACTGCAATATATTATATCTGAAATAACCCAGTGGAGTATTAATCACCAAAATTTCTCTTGTTTTGGGTCTAATGATATCTGCAAATAAGCGTCCCGCAAATCGATCTTTGAAAACCGCTGCCCCCCCCCCCCCCCGACAGCTTGTAAAAAAGGTCCCCTGGTTAGGCATGGGGTATTGTTCGACTTCCACCGTGCTCTTGAAATCGCCGCACAATCTGATCGCCCCATTTGCTTTTTTGACGAGTGCTAAGGCTTGTTGACCCGGTGCTATGACGTCATCCGCCTGGAGTCTTCTCAGTTCTTCCTTCACTTTCTCTCTGAGAGCCCATGGGACTGGCATTGCTTCGTAGAAACGGGGTTTGTGTCCCTCCTTAAGCTGGCTTCTGGCCTGGAACTTGTTGCATTCTCCCCGCAAATTCCTGGTCCAACTCGCTGAAGATCTGCACTTCTTCCTCTTCGGATGTGGTTGACGAGGACCACTCCAAAGCCTAATCTGTTAAAGGAATACAGCCAAAAAATGTTCGTGACGCCATACCTGTCTACTATGATGGCTTCAGTTGTTGTTTGTCTTTTCTTGTATGTTGCCCGCAGGGTCACTTTGCCTAAGATTTTAATCGGTGTCTTGCCAAAACCTATTTATTCCTTACGCACCTCAAGTATCTGGGCGACCCAATCCGCTGGTACGTTTCTAGATCAATTAGTGTAAGAGCTGCTCCCGTATCTAACAGAAAGCTACGGGCTTATTACCTAGCTCCACTTTAACAATCAGCTTACTCTGCCTCTTTCCGTTTATCTTATAAAATTTTCTTCAATACCTTCTCAATTGCGTCATCTGAGGTACTTGGGGTAGATTTTTTAGACTTTTTCCTCTGTAATCTCTTCTAAGAAGTAGTTGTCAAATTGCACATTTTCCTCTTCATTCAAATATCCCTTTCGTAGGTTTTCTGATAAAGGAACGCAAGTAAATTGATGTCTGTGTTTTAGAGTGTTTCTTACCTTATCAAATATTTGTGCTGTAATTAGCTCCATGCGCGAGTTTGTTCTGAGTTCATCTGGTGAGCCGAGAGTTCTGCCATTCGGGGAGCCGATTGAGGTTAGGCGTAGATGATGTTCCATCTGATGTTCCCTTCATAATAAAATCAAACCTTAGTTTTTCCATCCTCCTTTGAAGTTTACAAAACAAAAATGTTTTATAATGGTTATAACATTCAAGTAGTTAATTTGAAACTTAAAATTGAAAAAAACAACAACTCAATTGGGTTTCTGCAATAAAAAAATTGATATAATTTCCCACAATTTTCAGTAGTTACCATAAAAAATGGATAAATAAATTACCTTTAATAAAAACAGAAAACTACATTTAAAGTTTTTACTTCAGGTAAATTAACTGCTTTTACTTTCCTGTATACGTGCGTATATACCGAGTATATACGTAGTGTAGGGAAAGTTACGTAATGCGGCGGAAATTAATTTTGAGATTTCGTTGGTAAGACACGATTTGGGGTCCTAATACCGAAAAAGTGGCCCTTTTGAAAACGTCCGTGTTTCCACCCATCTGTCTGTCCATCTGTCCGTCTGTCAGTCCGTCTGTCTGTCCATCTGTGAACCACAGTAGCGCCTAAATCACGCGTAGGATTTTTTCCAAGTTGAAAAAATCCCTGTTCATCTGGCTCAAGTCTAAACTTTGAAAATTGAAAAACATTTTTTAAATTTGGGGGTACTTTTTATAATCCCTCTGGACATTTTCAAAATTTTCTTAAAAACGACTCCATATTTTTTCTTTAAATCTCTTGTAAGAATAGAGTTACATAAATTTATTACAGTGGCATAGGTTCGATTTTCAGGTTTAACTCTGAATTTTCGAAAATGTCAAATGTTTTTGGGCGCCTTCCCACAATTACAAGAGATTAGATAGGGATTTTTCCTTTTAATAAAATTTGTTCTCCATAGTGAGTTTATTCTTTAGGGTCAAGTACATTTTTTTTGAAACTTTGCAATATAGAGTAACATACACTTCTGAGCGGATAGTGGTATTTGCTTCCTTTAATATGAATTAAAGTTCATTTTGGTGTTTTTTCAAAAAAATACACAAATGTAAATGTTTTTGATAGATCTCTCACGCCGTTGATATGCGCATTTTCAGCAATTTGTAAACACGATTGTATTTGTGAGTTAAAGTACTTTAAATGAAGTTGTTCGATAACCCAAAAATTTTCTTTGAAATAGACCTTCTAATTTTTAATTTACAGTAGCGCTTAAACGTCAGTTTTTTAAAAATGGCTTCAACTTTTTGAAAGAAAGTTGCCGTTTAGGTTCGAGGTTTTATTGTTCTTTAATAATCCTAAAACAATATTTCCGTTCTACAATTAGGAAACTGAAAAATTAAGAAAATGTTTTCGAAAAATGTACTTTGGGTGGCATTTAATGGCAGCTGGCAAGAGTATGTTGCAAGTTCGAGTAGCTAGCTGGGACCAAAGGAAATTGAAAACTAATACGGGAAAGTCTGTGCTATTCTGTTGCACCACTAGTTTATAGCCGTCTTCTATCACATGCGTTCATTAATCGATTCTCTTTCCGTCTCCGAAATCAATCAGGTGACTCCCATGCGGTGTCAGCTATCAGTCACTTGGTCGGTAGCATGGGGATTAGAATAGTAAGAATATAATGACACAAACACAATTGTCTTTGTTTTCTTTACAAATAATAATAAAAATAATATTTATAATAAAAGATGATCAGTAAAGATCAATCATTTATGTGGCTTGAAAGGGGAAGAATGAAGAGAGGATCGGTAGCAGTTCTAATAGCTGGTCAGGATCAGGCGTTAAGAACACCACATTATGATAAAGCGGTTCTCAAAATCTTGCAAGATGATAAATGCTACATCTGCCAGGAGCAAGTCGAAATCATTGATCATATCGTCTCAGAAGCGAAAAGCGTGTCTACTTGTAGATGTTACTGTGCCTTGTAATCAAAACGTCGTAACCAACAAAGCAGAGAGACGCCTTAAATGCAAATGTTTCGAAATGTCACCGAGCCCTGGGATTTTTCCGCAAAATTTGCGAAAGAACTTCGCTAAACTCCCAGGTCATTCGAAAGACTGCAAATGCAATAGATTGCTTTATTTGGAAAAACCCTCATTTTACGCAGAGTATTGTAGAGGTAGGGACAGTCACTAGATCTGCTCTTTAGGTGCTCTCTGGGTGCAACCTGGATTGGATTTGATATTCAGCCTACTCATAATATTTTAGTCGTGATGTAGAGGAATAATAGTAATAATAATAATAATAATAATAATAATAATAATAATAATAATAATAATGTAAGAGGAAGAAAATGAACTCACTTTACTCTCTTAAAATACTTCTGATGTAAGTAAATCGTAGTTGGCAGAACGTGTAGGCGTACTGTCACTCTTACCAGAACTTTCAAACCCGAGTTTAACATCAGTAAATATTAAAAACATTAGTATTTAATCGCTTTTTGTTTGTAATGACAGTAGGATTCAAATATACTACTTTAGATAGACCATTAGTAATTTGGGGCAACTTCAGATAAAAAGGAAAACATAATGAAATTTTAACATCTCGTAGCTCTGTTACTATTTCCTTGCGAAACGTAATGTAGAAAGCCAATTTGTAGAGCATTTTATGACCATTGAAACTGTACGTAACCATTATGCAAGATTAGCCATTAAGAACTCATTACGCATAAACCAAAGAATGCTCGGAAAATGTTTTTTGCTACCAAAACTTTTCCCTGCCTAACTTTTCTCGATATTTTGAGGTGAAAAACTTAGGGTTCTTAGGGTTTTCTTACTGACAACATAATATAAAAAAAAATCTTCTTCCTCATTTTTGAGCACCAGTTGACTGGACATTGACGTTGGGGACGTTCAGAAGTCCTAGAATTATTTGCCCTTTGAACCAATTATTTGAACTTGAACCAATACACTAATATCAATTAACTGAATTAGAATCAATTTTATTGTATGGAATATTTTTGAAATGAAAAACGAACACCCATTTCCTTTTCATTCGAAGTTCGCACTTCGCAGTTAGTGTATTCCAGGCCTCTCTGGTCGATTCAGTTTGTTGGGTGCTGCCATCTCTTGACGACTGTTGGAATCTTTAGTAGAGACTGAATCAGCTGGGTGGCAGCGTTACTGGTTACTCTTAAGTAATTTAACTCCGAATTGAATTTTAATCTTTTTCGTTAACTAACACTACATTCACAGATCAAAATCAACCACAAAAAAACTAGATGTGCTTCTGAATTTAATGTTCTTGTCAATAGCTAACTAGAATATTCGAGTTTCCAAAAATTATCATTTTGCAATGAGATAGTGAATAGGAAAAGCGCCTATCTTTTCCAAATTATCTGAATATTTTACAATAAGTTCAGATTTCTTTAGGCTAATTGGAGAATATGCTCTGGTTGGCTTAGTCACCCTGGTTTAATTAAGCTCTGTTGAAGAACCCAAGATAGTGATGGTTTATTATAATGCTTGCGAAAGAAAGTGATTATTCTTTCTTTACGTAACTTAAAGAACTTTTGACTTACATGTCCACAAAGTTAGATGATAGTTGGGGTAAAAATAGATAACTGAAAATTGAAATCATGTTTATTTCATTAATAAAAATATTAATTAATTCATAGTAACTTCATTGTATACAAAGCAATTCACAAAAATAAATTTTGTTAATAAAATAAATATACCCTCGTCTAAATGTTGTATCAAGGATTAGCAGAAGAACCTACAATTTTTACAATTAATAAAATAATTGTTATAAGAATACTAATAGATTCCTAGTAACTTTTTACTACTGAACGAACATTGTGCAAGGATTTTTACCTAATCAGTTTAATATAAAAACGACTAACGATATAATGACAAAAACTATTGCGAAATGTCCCTCTCCGATTTTCTGAATTTTTAATATGTTGTACGGGATGAAAAATTATGTGCTTTTTTTAATTTCTGTGGACACACTTTGAAAGGAGTGAAATGAGCAATTCTAGAGGGGCACAAACGGAACGACTTTACGTTTTGCGCAGAAAAATGCAGCCTTCTCGAGCAATTGCAATTACAAAATGCGTGATCAAGCTTCATTACAATTAAAACATTGTAGTGCATTTTTCTATTAATTATTATGAAAGGTAAACATATCCCAAATATAAAAAAAAATAGAAATGCTACTTAACGTATTCAAATACAGAGGAAAACTTCTGAACACGTTATTCTTGTATAGTTTCATCATAAAGGATTTATACCAGAGTGCTAATGGATTCTGCGGTGGCCTTCGTGAACTGTTGCGGAAATTTTGAGAATTAATGGTATTTTTGCGTTATTACGGCACTGTTAGTCTTTTCGTTTAGGATTTGAGAATGAACGTTACTTTTCTTACTTTACAAAAGCTGGTTTCTGCTGCACATTTGCGACAAGGGTCGTCGCAACGCGATGGAAAAACATTACAAAATTAAATTTTTATGATGTGATAATGCATTACTTTTCATATTGTAAGAATAATTTAGACTTTTGGGGGCATTGTTTATCTTTTTCACAATTCTTTTTAGAAGATTAGGCTTTACATTTGCTACTCGAGGTGCAAAACAGAATCCTGTTTCCGACATTTTTAAAAACTGTCATTAATGCACACATTTTATAGAATATAATAAATAAAACATATACTATATTTATATGGTACTTATTACGAATTTATATTGTACGAATTTATTTCCTTAGCAGCTTTTGTACGTTTTCAAACCTATTAGAATATACGTAATAATACGTTTAAACTATGTCATAATAAAATTAAAGTACCTGTGATTTCATAATTAGTTCTTTTTATAAGATGATTTGGTTATTTACAAGGTTTAATGCCAGATTTAATTGTGTTTACAATTGCTGCCTTGTTTTCTTAATTAATTATGTGCAATAAACCCGGGTGCTTAATAAACCCGGAAAGTTTGTACTCCTGGTATACCTATTACTCGCACATGCATACCAAAAGCAATATATAATCAACAATCTTTGGAGCATCATTTAATAATTGTTCTAAATAATTCTTAATGTTTCTTAAATAGTTTTCCCATATCTTTCTCAGATGAACACACAAATTCTATCTATATTACGAATATGCAATGCTCGCAGAAATTTAAAGAAAACCTGACCTACGCCTTGTAAGAGGTGGTTCGCCCTAACGATTCCCAGGAACTCGAAAAAATACAAAACGACTACTACATTACTAGTCTCCAATATACGCAGAAATAAGAAGAAAAAAATCCAGTCCCCTGCCATGTGAAGCCATGTGATCTATGGCTTCGATAGATACCAAGCAACTATGGAAAGATCCAAAAGCCATGAAAGAGTTTCGATTTTGATCGTAAAATATTAGTTTGCTATATTCCGCCTATTCTCATACTGTGCATAGGGATTATTTCTCAATCTCAGTGCGTCACTTCTTACGACGGAGCTGCAACGCCCCGACGAAGTCATGCAACGCCCGGGCTCCAAGGCTGTTAAATATCGCGAATTTACATGTTGCGTTGTGGCAGAAATACTTTTTACTTTCTTGGACTTACTTCGTAAGAAGAGAAACTTATGTAATCGTGCGTGAGAAAGCGGCGAATTTTTGCAGGAAAAACGTATTGCCAGACCATGGTGACAAAAAAGTGAATAAATCCTGATGCTGAATATAAGTATGTATAGTAAATTGCTTTCTCTAACACGTGATATAGCTTGAATCCATATTTTGTGGGTCCTTGATTCCGAAATATCGAGTGACGGCAAAACGTGACTGTCTGCCCGTCTTTCCATCTGTGTGTGGTCAATGCTAGCGCTTAAAGCACTTAAAGCGTTAAGACGATTTTCTACAAAATTGATATTCCCTGATCAATCTGAACAAAATCAAAACTTTGGGAGTTTCAAATCGATATTTTTATTTTTGAGGGTACTTTACATGAAGCCTCAAAGTTTTCAAAATATTCTTGAAATGGCACCAAATATTTTTATTAAACTGTGTCCTCGGAGAGCGTAAAGGACACTTATGAGGTGAAGATCTCATGTTCCTTGAAATCCCTTATTTTTCGGAAATCGCAAAAGTGCATTTTTGGAGGTTTCTTGCTACAAATACAATATTAAAGATAGAGATTTTCTCTTTAATGAAATCTGTTTTTTAAAGACAGATCTTGAAATAAAGTCATGTTCAATTTTTGGAAAATATGAGCATTTCTTGCGTAATTTTGCTTCAAACATAGGCAATTTTAAAATTTTAAACATTTATTTTTCCCAACGGGTTCCAATTTTTCTTATTTTCTTTTACGTATGTAGCAAAGAACGGATAAGGAAGTGTTGTTGGTCCCATTTTCTGTGCCCTCTGTATTTTCGAAAAATGGAAAATATTGTAAACGGTAAATTCTAATTGCTCGTGATTCGTTTGACGTTCTCTCTCTCTCTCTCTCTGTCTCTCTCTCTCAACACATTTCTCTCTCATTAGTATTCAGATAAATTTCAATCACATAATTGTTCTTTAAATAACAGAGAAAATCAGAAATTATGTATTAAAATAATCGTGAACTTATTATAATGTGCTTACAGTTGTCTGACTTTTTACAACAGACTTTGTCAAAGACAAAAATCTTCATCGTCAATGTTGTTGATTTGAGACGTTACCTTTTTGGCATTTTCGAAAATACGGAAAATTCGCCGAAATGGGGCTAGCAACATATTTTTACCATTTTTATGAACATGAGAATATTTAAAGTAAAAATGTGACACCGTTGCAGAGAAAAAAAATATTGAAAAAAAATAAACTCTTTAATTTGGTGCAAAGTTAGGAGAAAACGACGAATATTGTCGAAAAAATGTGTATGATTTGATTTGAAGACCTGTCTTCGTAGAACAGATTTCATTTGGAAGTAAAAATCTCATTCTTGTATATATATATATATATATATATATATATATATATATATATATATACACACACACACACACACACACACACACACACACACACACACACACACACACACACACACACATTTCACTTGCCGTCTGGCTTGGTGTAAATTGTATCCTACTACATTACTTCCATATTACTATTATCTGTACTACTGCTACTATTTACAATATGTGCATTGTTGGTTATTATATACAATGTATGCTATTAGATGTTCTTTACGTTATCCGAGGACGAGGAAAAGTTTAATCTAAAAATTGGAGCCATTTTTGAGAATATAATGAAAATGTTTTCGAAGCTTCAGGTAAAGTAATCTCAAAAATGAAAATAGCCGTTTCAAACTCCCAAATCTTCAAGTTCGTTTAGCTCAATCGGAAAATATCAATTTTGGAGAAAATTGGCTGAACGGTTTAGGCTCTTGGATTGATTACAGACGGACTGTCATGTTTTGCTGTCAATCGATTTTTCGTTATTAAGGACACACATATATGGATTGTGGCTACACTACATATTAGAGAAAGTAATTTTCTATATGAAGGAACTGGATTTACCCACTTTTTCGGTTACAGGGCCCGGCAGTAAGAGTTTTTCTGACGAAAATATGCCGTTTTCATGCGCACGTTTCAATACTTTCATTTCTTACCAAATATGTCCGAGATAGTAAAATCAAGCATAGTCAGTGGTAAGTGCAAACACCATTCGACACATTTAGATAAATGCAAATGAATTGAATTATGAGAAGAATATACTTTTTAATGATGAGTGTTTTTAGTGATGATGAATTTCTTTTGCTAATTTTAGTACAAATAAATTGCGTTCAAGAGATTTTTTACAATAAGTTTCAAAAGAAAAAAATGTGTATTATTGAAAATGTGTTTGAAGTCCGAAAAAAAATAAAACTAAGAGATACATATAAAATGTTGGAAAGTTATTAAATTTTATTAGAATCCATTCGAGGCAAAATACAATGATCTATAATTGTATATATCAAGTGTAGTCCTTTAATTGTACGAAACGTAAGACTTGAGTTCCATGGGGAATAATCCCCTCTCATGTTTCCCAACTGTGGTCGTAGTGGGGATCAATGAACCATGCCCCAACAACAATGGCATCACTTCTGCTCTGCTTATCTGCCACAACACGAATTTCGACAGCAAAATGTGCGTGCCTTATAACTTTCGATTGCCTACTTCCCGTCAGGTTGCCTTTTTCTTACTTCAAAAGGACCATCTAAGATTTCAGCTTGTTTGCGTTTCGGGCGTAACAATACAAGACCACGACCGAACACTAGCGACAAGTATGTGTGAACTTCAGTAATTGCTTCATCCCCTCGCCCGAGCAGCCTTGATCGCAGACTCAGTAGTTGCTTCTCTGCAATGCGGCTCACGCTCCCCGCGCCAGGGGTCGAGCACGCGCCCTCTCCAGGGATTTCTGCGGGCTCCGAAGGACCATCCGGGCGGAGTTCTCGTTCTTGACTTGCGGCATTCATGCAAGTATTTTATCACCTATGATTTTAACCTACAGCCCTTGAAAACAGTAAGTGAACGTTCCAACTTCGTAAGAACAGATATTTGATAACCTCTGAGTGATACAAAGTGGTGAGGAGTACGAGGTTTGGAATGTAATACAAAGTGGTGAGGACAGCTGTACCATGCCACACCACACAAGTAAATATCATTGCCTGAAGTGGGATTCGAACCCGCGATCCTACTGTTTTGCATAAAAATGCAATACTTTTGAGGAAACGCAATTACAAAATATATGTGACTAAGCCCCATCCAAAACCACTTTAGTGTATTTTTACTTTCTCCCCCTACGGACGATGAATGACGAATGAGAAGAGAAAGTATTAAATCGTGTAATTTTCGGTCTAAATACTCATATTGTCGGGCTTTAGTAATGAAAATGTGGATAAATACTACTTCTATGTACAGAAAATTTCTTTCTCTAATAAGTGGTGTAGTCAGAATCCATGTTTTGTTGGTTCTTGATACCGAAAAATCAATTGAGGGCAATGTCTGTCCAACTGTGGTCAATTGTAGCGCCTAAACCATTCACTCGATTTTCTTCAAAATTGATATTCCCCGATCAATTCGAACGAACTCAAGACTTTGGGAGTTTCAAACAAATATTTTGAATTTTGGGAGTACTTTACATGAAGCCTCAAAATATTTTCACAATTTTTCCACTTACACCAATATGTGGACGACATGCGAATGTGATTCCATGCCCTTACGCCTTAGCTGATTTCCTCCAGAATCTCAATATCCCCCCCAAAATTAAGTTCACTATGGAAGTAGAAAACAAAAGAATTTTGCCTCCCCTCGAGGTGTTGAGGCGGAAAGCTAACGATAGTTTAGGACATAATAGTTACAGAAAACCGGCTCATACCAACAGCTTCCTGCACATCGCCTCCCACCATCACCTGGCGATTAAAAGGGCCTTTTTTAAAAACTCTGGGCATCAGAGCAACTAGAGTATTTTTTCGAGGAATACTTACAGTGTGGTACAGAGCTCCTCAATGGCACAATACGAGTTAACGGATTCAGTGATAACGCTGTCACGTAAGCCGTATGGCAGGCAACGGCTTCCTCTAGCACTGCTACTCACTACCACTAGCCGCGATCCCAACCGCAAGGGGGACATCCCACCATATATACAGAAACTGACAAAATTATAAGTTTTTGATCTTGAGCTTACATAGACATAAAAACGCTATACAAAACCCATGAAAACTCGTACAAAAGCTGCTAGGCGACGTCCGATGGCGCCAGGGCGGGGTTCCCGCTGTTCCTTGACGTCCGACCTCAAGCGTAACGCTTTCTCGCACCCAGCACAGAATGCACATTGCCTGATTGGCCGATGACCGATCGCCCGGCCTGCCGGCTGGCTACTCTTTAAAGCCGGGCATAGTCGAATTCCGCGTACTTCATACTAAAAAGAAAAATATGAACTGGTGAAAGATTGTGTTGGAGTGTTATAGGTGCCTGAAATTAATAGCAATTTATTATCAGTTGCAAGTCTAGTTAAAAAACGTAAAAAATTTTAGATGATAGTGGAGTTAAGATTTATGACAAAATAAGTAGATATATGATAGCTAGATGCTGTTTTGAAAACGCTATGTTTATTTTTAGAATGAACAAAAGTGATGAAAGTGAAAATTGTTTAAAAAATACGTGTTTTTAAAGTAGATAAACCAATAAACAATTTTTGACATTGACGATTAATAATTATAAATCATAAATATTTGTTGAAGATGAATATAGAAAATATAGTGAGAGGATTAGATGGCGCTGATATTATTGATCTGAAAAGTTATATCTTTTGTGAATCGTGTGTAGAAGGTAAATTCGCAAGATTACCATTTTAAAAAATATTGCAAGAAAAACTACAAGAATATTGGAGCGTACACATGTAGATTTAGAGAAACTATGCCGGAAACTGCATTAGGAGGAAGCAATTATATGTCAATGATCGTTGATGAATTTAGTAGAAGATATTTTGTTGATTTTTTAAATACAAAAAATGAATGTGCTGTTAAAATAGAATTTGTAGAAAGGACAGAAAATGAAACACCTCAACGAATCTGTTGTGTTCATAGTGAAAATGTTTCTGAATTTATAAATAAATCAATCGAATGGTATTGAAGTAAAGAAATAAGATGTGAAAAAATGCATTTACCTCAAAGTAATGGAATTGTCGAAAGGGCGAGCAGGACAATTATTAAAATGACAAGTACTTTGTTTACAGATGCAAAACTTCCAAAGAGCTTTTGGGCGGAAGCAGCTTCAACATCAACGTTCATAATGCCACTTCTACTAAGAAGAGAGAAAAGGTACCTATGGAAATATGGAATGAGCACAAACTGTCAGTAAAATATTTAATAATTTTTGGATGCAAGGCATTTCACAGAAATTAAAATGTAAATAAAAATAAATTTGATAATAGATCAAGACCCGGAATATTTGTTGGATAATCAAGAATGTGAACATGAACAAGTTGATAATTTATGGGTTGTGGAAGGTGAATTGTGTATGCCGAAAGATACATTAACTGAAAACTACGATAATGAATTACACAAGATCTTCTATGCAAAGAAAATCAGTTGTTAGATATACAGCACAGATAACAATAGAAAATGAAGGAAGGTGTTACAGAGAAGCTATTGAATCAATTGATAGAAAATAATAGGAAACTGCAAGGGAAGAAAAGTTAAGAAATACGAAGAATTATAAAACATGGGAAATTAGGATTGACAGGTCAGCTTCCAAAAAATAGCGGACAAGCGGGAGAGGGGGAGGTTAAATAGTGAATATATTTTAAAACCACAATTAAATTATATATTTTCTAACAAACATTTTAACACGTATTAAAATAATCACTGCAAAACTTTACTTAAAATCAAAACATCAAATATATTATAATATGTAAAATATTAAATTACATTTTACTTCAAGAAATTAGTACAAATTACATTAAACTTTCAGGCTTATAATGATTAAAAAAAAACTTTGATTTGACAAATTTGCACTCTACATATTGAAGCTGGTACTCATTAAACCTCAAATGATACGTTATTGAGTGTTCCAAAACATACCTATCCAACTAAGAAAAAAGTATAATATAAAAATAAGAGGAAAATGCGTGTTAAGAAAAATAGTATGTAAATAACTTTGTATATTTTCATTAAATATCTTGTGAAACAATGATGATGAATATTTTTTCGGAGAATCCAGTTCCATGGATATTCGATCCCTGTCTCATTCGAACTTATGGAAAAAAAAGACAAAACGCGAATCTTCAACCCTTATTCTTTTAGACTGTACAGCTTTAGATTACGTCATTCATTCCATCATATCATCATTCCATACTATAAAGCTTCCATTACCATTCCATCATACAAAGCTTTTGAATACAAAAAGTCCACTATTTGTGTAATAAATTTTGCCCAACTCGCAACCATACGGGAAATTGTAGGCATACCGAAAGATAATAAAATGATTAGGAGTAAATAGATTTACAAAAGAAAAGAAAACGGAGATACTGTTAAATACAAAGCAATATTAGTAGCTAATGGCTTCAATTAAACATTAGGAATAGATTACTATAATTCTTATAGTTCAGTAATGAAATATGAAACTTTTAGACTTTTGTCTGTTGCTGCAACTAAAAATTATGAAATAAAATTGATAAATTTTGAAACTTCATATTTGAATGGAAATGTAGATATTTATGACTCCTCCAGATGATGCTAAAATAAAAGAAGGAGGATTTGGAATTAAAGAAAAGTTTGTACGTGTTACCTGACGCAGGCAGGTGTTGGTTCGAAAAAATATGTTGCATATTAAATATGTGTGGAATGAAACCTACATGAAGTGATCCATGATTGTTTGTAAAAGAAGATTAAACAAATGTTTGAGCAATGGGTTTTATGTTGATGATTGTGTTTTTGTAAGCAAAAAGGAAGACGAAATTCAAGAATTGCTTGAGAAATTAAAGTAGTGGTGCTACAGATTGGCACAGACATTCTCGTATTTGTTTTCTAATTCCTTTGGTCTCAGCTAGCTACTCGGACTTGCCCCATACTCTTGCCAGTTGCCATCTATCACCTCCCAAAGTATATTTTTTTGAAATTTTTCAAAAACTCAAAATGTTTCTGTGAAAAAGCTTCTAAATTCGAATTTACAGTAACGCTTAAACGCCAATTTTGTAAAAAAGGCTCCAAATTTTTCAAAGAAAATTGCCATGTAGGTTTACTTAATTTTTCTGTTTCCTAATAGAAGAATGGAAATATTATTTTAAGATTATTAAAGAACAGTAAAACATTGTTCTAAATGGCAATTTTGTTTCAGAAATTTGGAGCCGTTTTTACAAAACTGGCGTTTAAGCGTCATTGTAAATTCGCATTTTGAAGCTTTTTCACAGAAAATTTTTGAGTTTTCGAAATACTTCATTAGAAGTTATTTGAAGCACATTAACTCACAAATACAATAGTGTTTACACATGTCTGAAAATGTGATATCAACAGCGAGAGAGATATTTAAAAAAAATTACATTTATGTAATTTTTGATAAAACAAAAGAATAGACCAAAATGAACTTTATTTTCAGAGAAAACTGTTGAGTTTTTGAGAAATTTTACATGACATTAGTTAAAGCACATGTACTCATAAATATAATAATGTGAACGAATTGGTACTAATATATACTCTACTATACTATATATATTTTGACATGTCTCTGTCTCTTAAGTGTATATATATTAACAACGTAAGAGACATGTCAAAAATGTTTTGCAGTTTTTTGAAAAAACAATGGAATAGAGCATTTCGTCGTTTATGCCATCCTAAAAAGTGAATTTAGCACTATCCCTAACAAAAGTTTAACGAAAAAAGTTGGAGTCGTTTTGAGAAAATCTTGTATTTGAGGTTTTATAAAATTGCATATATTGCTCGCAATATTGCACGAAAACTACTAAAAGTGTCAAAAGAATGTACGTGGCCCTCACTATAGAGAAAAAAATTTATTTGAAGGAAAATCTCTATCTTCAATTTTGTAGTTGTAGGAAGACGCCCAAAAACATTTGAAATTTTGAAATTCTCGAAAATTCAGAGTTATACTTGAAACTCGGACCCATGCAACCTTTATAAATTTATTTTACTCTGTTCTTACAAGAAATTAAAAGAAACAATTTTTTGAGAAAATTTTGAAAATGCCCGCGGGGCTTCACGTAAAGTACCCCCAAATTTTAAAGAACCTTTTTTAAAATCTCAAAGTTTTGACTCGAGCCAGATGGACAGGGGTTTCTTCAATTTGGAAAAAATCCTTCTTATGGTTTAGGCGCTAATAGTATTCACAGACGGACAGACAGACGGACGGAGAGGGACAGACAGACGGAGTCTTTTGAAAAGAACCACTTTTTCGGTATCAGGGGACCCCAAAATGTGTATTTTCGTTAAAATCTCGAAATCTCTTTTCCGCAGACCTACCGAATTTTCCCTATACTACGTATATACTCCGCATGCGGGAATGTAAAAGGTAAATTATCATTAGAGAAATCGATAATCATGTGTTTTAAGAAATAGAAATTGAACGAAATAATGATGGATTTTTGTTGAAGTTGGATGATTAGAAAGGATCTGTTAAAATAAACGAAAACTTTATTAAAGAAATGTTGGGATGTCTAGGTTATCTTGTTACAAGAACGAGACCAGATTTGGCATTTACGTACAGTAAACTGTATCACTATGTGAAAGTGATGTGTGTCAGCATGTGATCCTAGAGACAGTCATCTTCAAGTTTCAAAGAGAGTTCTGGGGTATTTGCGAGGAACAAGCAAAATGAAATTAAAAATTAACAAACATATATCTTTAAGGAACAGATTTCATTAAAGGGAAAAATATATTTAATATTTTAGGCGTGGGAAGACTTCGAAAACAATGTAAAATTTTACAATTTTCATAAAATTAGTTTTCAATGAACTCGAGACGTGCACCATTCTCTTAAACGTCCTTCACACTATCCAACGATAGCATTTATTCAAAAACAATGGAGGATTTTTTTTGAAAATTTTGAAAATTTCCCACGGGCTGTATGTAAAGTATCCCCAAAATGAAAATATCAGTTTCAAATTCAAGGGGCCATGACATCATCCTGATTGATTGGGGAACAACAATTTTGGGAAAAAAATAACTGAACTGTGTTTGACTTATTTCATTTGACGTTAACTGAGTTACGTAGTCATTACGAGTTGCATGTCGAGAGTGTTTTGTCTCTGCTAGTACATTCTGCGCCATAACTGTTTTGTATTCAGTCTGATTCGATCACCCGAATAGTGCACATCGTGTTATGATGTTGTGAACTGTGATTTGCCTAATAAAGCATGGTTCTACTTGAATGTCGTGTTTTCATCACTGCAGTGATCCTAAATTAATCGGTGAACCTCTAACAGGTTATGAAGCCCAGCGACGCCGAGTGAAAACAAAGATATCAAGTCGAAACGTGCACGTGTAGTCAAGCGTGAGACGCCATGATGAGCGCAGGCAATATTTCGAGGATCGAGCTACTCAACAAAAATAATTTCGACACATGGAAATTGCAAATGCAGGCTGTCCTAATCAAAAACGATTTGTGGGAATTTGTTTCCGGCGCAAACGTAAAGCCCGAACCAGGTGAAGGAAATGATGCCGCTATACAAGCCTGGATAAAAGGTGATTCAAAAGCAAGATCAGACATTATTTTATCCATCTCACCGAACGAGCTGAAACAGGTAAAGAACTGTGCAACATCAAAAGACATGTGGACGAAGCTGCAGGAAACCTACCAGTCACAAGGACCAGCCAGGAAAGCCACGCTTCTGAAGAGATTAACTCTACACAAAATGACGGACGGCGGCGACATCCGAGACCACATGAACGAGTTCTTTGACACCGTAGATAAGCTAGCAGACATGGGCATCGAAGTACACCCTGATCAACAAGCTATTATGCTTTTATATAGTTTGCCAGTAAGTTTCGAAAACTTTCGATGCGCCATCGAGTCACGAGATACTTTGCCTACACCCGAGGCATTGCGTGCAAAAATTATCGAGGAAAGTGAAGCACGAAAAAACGACGCCATTCGAGACGCGCCGAACGCCATGTTTGTTCGCAAAAGTTATTCGCGGAACCAACCGAAGAATGCCGGAAGTGACCGAAGACATGCTGAAAACGACAAAGATAAGTCGGACGAAACAAAAATCAAAAGGGAAAATCATGCAAAAATTCGGTGCAACTTGTGCAAGAGGTTAGGACACAAAAAGGCAGACTGTTGGTACAATAAAAATAAACCATCTGCAAAATTGTCTGAAAACGTCGGCTATACAACCGATGCTACGGCACATGCCGCGTCTGATTCCACGATCTCGAAGTGGTGCCTCGATAGTGGTGCAACAACACATCTGTGTAATGACGAACAAAGGTTCGCAAACATGGACACATCGAAGCGCGGCACGCTGAATCTAGCGACAGACTCGTCAACAGAAATAAAAGGAAAAGGAACAGTACATTTTTCGACGGATGTGGCAGGAAACAGGAAAGATATCTCTCTCAACGACACCTGCTGTGTTCCCGACTTGAGGACAAATCTTATCTCAGTCGCAAAAATCACGGATCACAATTTCGAAGTTCTCTTCAAAAAGAGTGGTGCGTATGTGATGGACACAGATGGTCGTGTCAAGTTACACGCGAACAGAATCGGGGACCTTTACTTCGTGCACGAGCAGACAGAGGTCGCGAGTGCCGTTTCATCCGAGAACAAACGCGAAGTAATTTCACTCGAACTGTTGCACAAACGACTTGGACATTTAAACGCAAAAGACATTGCGAACGCAATACGTGCTGATGCCATTACCGGATTTCGTCTCAAGGACCCGACGGCAAAGTTGGACTGTGACACATGTCTGAAAGGAAAATTCACCAGGACGCCATTCCCGAAGGCATCATCACGAAAGACCGAGTTGCTGGAATTAATACATACGGATGTGTGTGGACCTATGCGGAAGGAATCTTTGGGAGGAGCCAAGTATTACGTTGAGTTTATCGACGATGCCACCAGATGGTGCGAAGTTCGCTTTCTGAAGTCCAAAGCGGATGTGTTCAAGGCAACGACGGAGTACATCGCTTTAGTCGAAAAACAAAAGGGTAAGAATGTTAAAACATTGCAGTCTGACAATGGACGTGAATACGTGAACCAAGAATTCGACGAATTTTTAAAGAAGCACGGTATCACCAGAAGACTCACCGTACCGCACAACCCTGAACAAAACGGCGTAGCGGAGAGAAAGAATCGGACGCTCATCGAAGCGGCTAGATGTCTACTCCTGGACTCAGGATTACCACTCATGTTCTGAGCTGAAGCAGTGAACACTGCAAATTACTTGCGGAACCGTTCACCCACGTCAAGCCTAAATGGACGAACGCCGTATGAAGCTTGGACCGGCAGAGCGCCCAACTTATCCTATTTGAAGATATTCGGCAGTGCAGTGACGTATCTCGACCGAGACCCCGGACAAGGAAAATTCGATCAGCGCGGGAAAGAAGGAATTTTTCTTGGCTACGCAGAAGAATCTAAAGCTTTTCGAATCTGGTCGACCGAAAAGAAAAAGGTTATTGTGAGTCGAGATGTGAAGTTTCATGAAGTTGCAGTTAAATTCGAAGAAAAACACAGCGGGAGAATTGAGATTTCCCCGGAAATGACCAACGAAAGAGTAGGACAACGTTTCATCGATTTCGATCACGATCCAAATGAAATGATGGAAGATGAAATCCCAGAGTCAGATTTGGATAACTCATCGGGCAGTGATTTTCACGGTTTTGATGTCCCCCCATTAACTGATGAGGATGAAGATTGCAACGACGAAGAGGAATTTCTTCCACATCACAATCGTGAAGACGAGGTCTTGCAACCAGATGAAGAAGAAGATGAAGTAGCATTACGGGATATACCCGCTTCATCACGAGGAAGAGGTCGTCCAACGATTCTACGAACCGGACAGAGGGGAAGACCCAGAAAACTGTATCAACCTGGCACAACCGGAGAAGTAGATTTTGCTGAAAGTTCATTCATATCAGAAATTCCGTTAGAAGATGCATTAAAGAGCCCTGAAGCAAGCGAATGGCACCAGGCCATAGCTACGGAAATGAAATCAATTATCAGGAACGGAACATGGACACTTGTTGACCGCCCAAAGCAGGGGAAGATCATCGGTTCCCGCATGGTATTGCGCAACAAAGTTGGACCTGACGGCGAGATAGAGAAAAGGAAAGCAAGATTGGTCGCTCAAGGTTTTAGCCAGCAACCAGGGGTTCATTTTCAAGAAACCTTTGCGCCCGTTGCGAGGTTCGGCTCTATCCGCTTGATGATGTCCTTAGCCATCCAAAACGACATGAAAGTGAAACAATTTGACATAACAACGGCATATTTAAATGGCGAATTGGATGAAGACATCTTGATGGAACCACCCAAGTTTTACGAAGAAATCCTACAGAACGTGATTAGATCAGAGGGTTCTAACAGCATCGGCAAACAAGCTAAAGCCATGCTACATACCTTTCGAAAAGGAAATCAGGTTTGTCTCCTTAAAAAGGCTCTGTACGGATTACGACAGGCAGGAAGAAGTTGGTACATCAAATTGAGCGAGGTGTTGAAGAAACTCGGTGCCTCTCCTACGATTTCGGATCCTTGCTTGTTCAAAATCGGTTCCGGGAAAGACATCATGTTAATAGCAGTCTACGTGGATGACATTCTGGTCGCATCGAGAAATGAGAATGAAATCTCAAAGTTCGGGAGACAATTGGCCAAGGAGTTCGAGGTCAAGGATCTTGGTGACGTGTCATATTGCCTGGGAGTGGAATTCATCAGAACTCAGGACGAGATCGCACTTTCTCAGCGTGGATACATCCAGGAGTTGTTACAGAGGTTCAACATGATGGAATGTAAACCCGTTACCACACCGATGGACTCTGGAACCAAGTTGGTGAAAACATCAGGTGTCAAGGAAGAAGATCAGCAGCTCCCTTATCGCGAGTTAGTCGGTGCACTCACCTACCTGTCCACGATGACTCGCCCCGACATTGCATTCGCAGTAAGAAATTTGAGTCAGTTCAATAATTGCTATAGTGCTGAACACTGGAAAAGCGCCAAGCGAGTACTAAGGTACCTGAAAGGAACTAGCAATCTGGGACTCGTTTACAAGTCTAAAGGCGGAAATCTCGAAGGATTTGTTGATGCAGATTGGGGAAACAACGTCGAAGACCGAAAATCATACTCTGGCTATTTATTTTCACTGGGTGGAAGTGCCATTTCATGGGATTCAAGAAAGCAGAAAACAGTGGCATTATCCACCACGGAGGCGGAGTACATGGCTGCATCCGAGTGTGCTAAGGAGGCTGTGTACTTGCAAAAGTTCGTCAGTGAGCTAGGGTTCAAGGATCTCGCCAAGATAGTTATATACTGTGACAACAGGAGTGCGCTTTGCTTGGCAGAAAATCCTACTTTCCACAATCGAAGCAAGCACATTGCGATTCGTCACCATTTTGTACGAGATTTGCTCAAGAACAAAATAGTGTCATTAAAATATGTGTCTACCGAAGATCAGATAGCAGACTTTCTCACTAAAGGACTCACGAAGAGGAAACATCAATGGTGTACAGAAAAGACTGGACTGAAGCCGATTGATTGCTAACTGTGATTAGTTGTGTTATTTTTCTCTTGTGTTTCTTTTGATTTTCTATTTGATCGCCCTACAACTCGAGGGGAAGTGTTTGACTTATTTCATTTGACGTTAACTGAGTTACGTAGTCATTACGAGTTGCATGTCGAGAGTGTTTTGTCTCTGCTAGTACATTCTGCGCCATAACTGTTTTGTATTCAGTCTGATTCGATCACCCGAATAGTGCACATCGTGTTATGATGTTGTGAACTGTGATTTGCCTAATAAAGCATGGTTCTACTTGAATGTCGTGTTTTCATCACTGCAGTGATCCTAAATTAATCGGTGAACCTCTAACAAACTGTTTAGCCGCTAGCGTTGTACACAGACGGACAGGCAGACGGATCTTTGCCGTCATTCGATTTTTTGGTATCAAGGACAGATAAAACATGGATTGTGGCTAGACCACGTGAAAGAGGATTTTTTCTAAATTTAGCAATTGGATTTATCTTCTTTTTCTATACCAGGGCCCTGTAATAAGAATTTTGCTTCAGAAAAGTTTTCGTTTTTTTTGCACCGCATTACATAACTTTCTACTCCGTTGGGAGAAAGTAAAACCAACCCTGTTCACTACCGTTATGTCGAGCATCTACCGTCCTTACTTTCTTACATTCCTCCTTCTTCTCTTATAGGAATCATCTATCCCGTCATATATGTCTGTTTTCGGAATTGTATTTTTAAACCACATTGTTAAATCGGAAAGACCTTTCGTTCGCGTTCCAAATATCATTTCATTCGAATATTAAGAAAATTTCCGCGACTTTAAAAGTATGAAATGGAAAGTTGGTAATCAAACACAGGCTAAAGACTGGGACTGGGAAGTAACAAAGTGGGCTACAGCCTGTCACAACTCAGCACAAACGAAGATCGCTACTCTTAATGACCATGAGGACAATGATGCTGAACCAGAGCAACCTCATTATTTGCTTGAGATTTTATCATTTTTTGATTTTTGGGCACCGTCGATTTTCCAGAAGATACTGGATCATCCGATCTTGGACAATCTGAAATCGACCATCAGCTTCAAGTCGACCAAGAATATGCGAATTGACTGATGTTAATGAATGTAAGGAGATATTTGAACATATGTGTTAATTATTATTTATGGTTATTGATCATTGATTGTTTTGTTATGTCCTAAATCCACGACGAACAAAGATGGATGTCAGTTAAAAAAAAATCTCCAATTTGCGACCGGCTTCCTAAGGAGTAAATATAACGACTACTGGTGCGGCCAAACAAAGGCTGCTCCCAATAACGCTACACCTTACACTTTCCAGTGTTCTGAATGACCTGCAATTCGGGCTGTTCTCTGGGGAACAAATTCCAGAATCCCCACGCCACACATTTGGCTGATCTCGATTTTTAAACTCCTACATTTTAGACGTTTCTCTGCCTCCGTGATCAGTTCGGATATGATAGTCGTACAATACTTTAGACGGTACAATACATCACAGCTTACAATGTTTGAACCAATTTCGAGCATGTATAATAAAAAAATTAACGTAAATACACTTTGTCCTTTGCCAATTTTAGATTACACATTCTTACTGAGAAAGAAACTTGGTATGCCCATCCTTAACTCCCATTTTCAGCAGTCAGTTTTATTCGTAATATTAATAACACTAATATTTGATTATATCGATTTGTAATATTGTTATTCAATATCAAAACTACTGGCAAAAAGTATTATATGATAGAAAAAACTCTTTAAGTAAGACAGAAACTTAGTAGCAAGGCAGAGAGTTCTAATCACAGACACGAAGGTTTCTGATAAGCCATTACAATAGGTAGCCAAGCGTAAATTACGCAAAAATGTGTCAAACTTCAACTGTCAATGACGTCTGAACAATGCGCGTAATCCAAGCACTTGTAAGGAACTAAAATGCAGAAAACATATGAACAATATTTTGGAAAAGAGTATTTTTTCATCAATTCGATAGATTTTTTAGACATAAAGAAGAAAAACTAACGAAAATGTTTTTCATGGTTTTTTGTTGTAACGCAAATGCTCACGGAAATATTTTTGGCAAACTTGAGATTCGTAATCAGCACCCCAAAAAACGAAGGGAGTAAAAAATAAAAAATACACAACAGATTGTTTTAGCAAAGTATGTAATGACTGGGCTAAGAGGCGTAATTTAGGGGAAGTGCTCACAATATTTTCAATTTTGTTAAATCCTCACAATTAAAATACATTATAAATATATGTTATTGAAAAATATCACACATGTTTCAAAATATTTGTCATCGTCAAGAACATTTAGTTTTGAGCTGCTCCAATTTTCGGAGGAATTCTGTTTTGGCTTTTTGTGATAATATGCCTCCAGCTGATAAAATATATTTACAAAACTAATAATGATTCCAAACAAGGATAAATCTAAAAGAAGTATTACCCCAATTGAGAGGGAATCCTCCAGCGACAGCTGCTCGTCTGCTTCGCTGCAGCTGCGGTGCAGCAAAGCACGCTATGGTGCAGCCCAAGAGATCCGCGCACCCACCGAACATCTGTGTCGGTTGAGGTGGTGGCCTACGTGCGTTTTAAAAGCATTAAGAAGTTATCTCGCACAACATAAAAATGAACAGATATTCATTCAAATTTACACAAATACATGTTTCCTCTTTAAGAATTGGACTTATTTTCAGAATAATGCAGACGTGGACGGGTAGTGGAATAGAAACATACGCACGAAGGAGATAGCATTGTTTGCCAGCATTAAACTTTAAAGAAGAATAAAACAAGAAATTATTGTCAAAATACTTTTTTGATAGGGAAGAGGGGCATGTAGAAAAGGAATTAAACGGTTAGTTTTGGTAGCACTTACTTTCTCGTTTTATTTATAACGGGTAATGGTATTTTAGTTATGATTATATACCATGCATATCTGTAAGTACTGCAACTAGTATATATTAATACTTCTGCCACCATTGAAAAAATCATCAAACGAGCCCGAGCTTGCACCAGTTTCCGGCTGGTGCGCTTCCCCGGTGGAGGCGATATCTGGAGGGAGCCCGCACGCTGACTTGTAGGACAGCGCCGGACCTAGCGCTCCAGCGCAGAGGAACATCTCCCGAAATTCAAAATAATAAATCGATTATCAATCATGGAAATCTCCACAAGATTTTTGCAGCATCTCTTAAATATCGCTATGCTATGTTTATGATATGGCAAATGTCCGAATTAACCGGTTAATGTTTGTATTATCTGAAAAGGGTGGAGAAAGTCCGAAGTTGACAAAGCTATGAAGCTTATTTCAAATTTGAAGCGTAAAAAGTGCATATTAGTTAACACGAGGTGGCTAAAATAGGTGAAGTATGTTCCGGTGAAGTATTACAAAAATATGTTCGTAGGTTTCCGCGGCCGGAGTGATGGTTGTCCGGGGTGAGTCGCGTCGACTGAGACGCGGCTAACCTCAAAAGTCACAAAACTAACCGACATTGTTTGATACACCGGAATCAGAACATTGGTGGGAAGTTCAACGGTCCCTGGGGTCAAATGGTAGCTTCCAGTTCTCTGTGTGTCGTCAATTTCTATTTACACGGTATATCACCTAACCTAGCTAGTTACATAGCGTAGTTGACGTGACAAACGAGTTGGGCATGGATGACTCCTGTCTTCGCCCTTTGTGATTTTTATAAAACAACTTTGAGTCTATACAACGCGTAATTACCAACACATATTTATACCACAATAATTCTCACGAATGCTCTTCATGTCTCGTTTCAGATATTCACCTTGCAGCTAGCGCCCTGTGGCTAATGCCAGCATTAGTTGACTAATATCCTAAATGAAAAGTTCATCATTAATACAGCTTTATCCAAACCATGTGCTTAATGTATGAACTAACCGGGTAATTCGCAAATCAGCCATATTTCGGACTTAAGCCTAAAATATAACTACCATAATATACCATGTATACGAGAAAATACTATAAAGGAAATATGTAGTCATATAATGATTAATATTTTAATTTATGTTTATATTTTTGTGTCATTTTACAATATTCCTTTTCGACTTTTGGGTGAAACTTATTGGTTAAATGATTCACAAAGTTGATACACCCCACCATTAATAGTCAATGACAATTATCATATTTCCCTCAAATCATTTGCGTGACTTCCTAGAAGACCGAGCGATCGAGTTCTCGTGAGACTCGCGCATTAACTCGCTTGAAACCACCGGTGGAATTTCCTCGCACTTTGAGCAGTTGCAGCTTCGTTTAGAAGCCTTTTACTGTGTTTGGTGACGCTAATGATTGTGCCAACATCCAAGGGAGCCGGCTCTATTTTGGGAAAGTCAGATGTCACGTGGGCCGGCTTGTTGAGTGCACACAAAGTTCCATCGCTCCAATGTGGTATATTTTTCTGAAGTTTCCTAGGGAGAAGTGTTAAAAGAATAGGAGGTAAGTATTCTTTTAACATCACTTCCAAAAATTTCGTAGCAACGTAATGCTTTAATTATTTACAAATGCTTGTTATTCCTAAAATCCAAAAGCTTAGTAATAATGGCAAGTATTGGAAAATAATATTTTCTTATCGACTGTAAGAAATAAAATTATTACAATTATCAAAGCTACAGCACTTACTTTCTCGCATTATTTTTAAGTTTGCGGTCATTCACAGCGTTCAACGAAAATGAGACCTCATATTGTTAAGCGTTCCTTGTTCTATTCGTGAAAAGAAGTGAAAAAATACATTATGAACACTTTTGAAGTTGAAGCAGAAATTTTGCGAAATCTACTTCTTTTTCCAAAATATTTCCAATGATCTTTTTGATTTTCCCTCTTCTGATTTTGGAGAACAAATCTTGTCAAAGACAAAAATATCTTTCTTCAAATTTGTGTTTATATCTCCAAATTTTATTTAGAATATCTCCGTTATTTAAAGAAAAAATTTCGCAATATAACATTCGAGGTAAAAAATCTCTTAGAATTGATAGTTCCATTTTTGAAACAATGTTGATTTGCCTTTTTCATGAAAAATTACGTGACCGTATTTTCGTAAAATTGTACGTGATCTTATTTCAAGATCTGTCGAATAATAACAGATTTCCTTAACAAAACCTTGTAGTTGTAGGAAAACGCCGAAGAAAATCTGAAATTTTGCAATTTTCGAAAAATTAGTGATTTTGAAGAAAATGAGACTTGAGCCATTCTTTTAAGCGTCTTTTACACTATCCGAGGGCAAAGGTTAATAAAAATATTTGAACCACTTATGAGAAACTTTTGAAAATGTAATTGAGGCTTCATGTCCAGTTCCCTCCAAAATTTACATATTCATATTAAGCTTGCAGGAAATCAATATTCTTTAAATCAACCGGGGAATTAAACGTTGTAGAGGAAATCGGCTGAACCGTTTATGCACTAGGGTTGACTACAGGCAGACTGAGAGACAGATGTTTTGCCATTACAGATGTTTTGCAAGGTCACCCTCAATTTCCACTTCATGAAGTGCCAGATATCATTGTTACTCCTGCTGAAATAAATCCAAGTGTGCAAGTGCGCGCTATTTGCCATAGTTTGTTTCCAGCTAAATGCGTTGCTCAAGTTGTTATTTTATAGCGATGGTTATACTGAATACACCTAATGCTCAATTATATAATTATATTTTTATAAAATGTTTCAAGTGCACTTAAAAATACAATTTCAATTTCAAAGTCCCTATGTATATTTCCAAAGTACATACAGGTTTGAAAAAAGTTGAACACTGTAACTTTTAGTCCCACATTAAAATTAAATTTCTTGATGTCAACAATGAAATACAATACTTGCAAAATGTATGTGAGTCTTCCTTATTTTAAGTTTCTTCTGACATTAATATTTCTAAATTTTCTATTTTTTGTAAAATAATTGCTGTAGTTCTTTTCATAGATCGTTCAAAAATGAACCGCATGCACTTCTGAACGACAAGTTATTTCCGAGCAACATATGGAGGCCTGTTAAAAGGAAACTATTCCCACTTCCAAAGAAGAAAATAATTTCCTCTCATCCGATTGCGGTATTTAAATACTATCGAAAGTCTCGTTCAGTTATGATGATTTTTAGGATAAATGCAGTATAATAATAGGGATTTTCTTGAAGAGGGGTTATTTTGAAATATAATGGCTATCTTTTACACGTTTCTTGAAATGTCGCTACGATCAAAATAGATCCATTTGAAGAGACACTTGACAAATGTAATATTAACTATTCCGTATGTTAAGATACTTTCGAGATAGCAGGACACCATTCATTAAAAGTAGTTCGTCAAAGTCCTTATCAGGCAACTCAACCTACCGTCCTGATATCCGTGGGAAGATAATACAGACCTCGAAACAACATTTGTCAGGAGCTGCGCCACTCTCCCCCCCCCCCCCCGCGCGACACTTTTCAAATAGATGCCATACCTCACCGGGCAAGCCGCGCTTAGCGTCACTTTTCGGGCGAAGTTTTCTGATTGCGCGGGCATAACAAATCGGCGCTGCCACGCGGGCGCGCCGGGCGGGTGCGGGGGCGCGAGGGGCGGGGCAGGGCGGGGGCGGGGGCGGGGCGATGGCGCGGAGTGTGCGCGCTGCGATATGGGTGTGTCGGGCGCGCGGCGGCGCGGGAGCTCGGCGCGGCGGGCGCCGCCTCCAGTGTGCCGCCTGCCGCCGCCGCCGCCGCCGCCTCAGCGCCCGCTCGCCCGCCGCCGCCCCAGCCGCCAGCCGCCGCCCAGCGACCCGCGCCGCGCCGCGCCGAGCCGAGCCGAGCGCCACCTGTCGCGCCCGCCAGCAGCGTGTGTGAGGACCGGGGCATGCCGGCGCGCCTCGACCTCGGGGCCGCGCCGGCCGACCGCCCGGCCGCCGCCTCCGCCGCCGCCGCCGCCATGGGCCAGCCCTCGCCCGCGCCCTCGCCCTCGCCCTCGCCCGCGGCGCAAGGCCAAGGCCGCGGCCAGGGCCAGGGCCAGGGCCAGGGCCAGGGGCAGGGCCCGTCGGGCGCGGGGGCGAGCGCCGGCGCCAGCTCCTCCGCCCAGGGCTCCCCCGCGCGCCACGGCGTGTCCACGTTCGCGTCGCGCATGGCTCGCCGCCTGCACAACGTCCGCTGCCGCCTGCGACACAAGAAAGGTGAGCGCACCCGCCACGCCCCCTTCAGAATTAACACCACCTCAATACCAAACCGAAGGAACACCAAAATGTGCTTTGTACCTTCTCCGTTATCTCTCACACGTCATAAACACATGTACTCTCAGAACACTACCGCCGCATTCGACTCTTAAGTTTTGCAGATCAAGTCATGATAGCTTCCAATTACAGGAAAATGTCAATTTGGAATTTTATCAAAAGATCACTTTCTCTATTCACTTATTAAAATGATTACTGAATTTTATGAATGCTGTGGTAAACGCCATTTTTGAAATCCAGTGTTACAGGTGAATTTACAATTTTTCACAACTAGGTTAAAGAAAATTGGTTCATTTTATGATGAATTTTGGTAATTAAGCATTATTTTCCCCTAGGTCTGGACGTCGCGAACGTGTTTATTTTATTTTTTCCGAAAAAATACTGGAGGGTTTCTAAAAAACGTAAACCATCAATAAAGAAACAAAAATCGTGACTACTCAAAGATCTGGCTCAGGAATTCGGACAAACCCCACCCTTCTTGTTGAAAATAGATATTAAATTTCTGTATTTAGGATTAGTGTAATACTGCTTGTTCGTAAATGTTTTTAAAGATCTACGCAGCACTTTTCTTAGAGCTGTCAAAAACCTTTATATGCACCTCACATTGACAAATCAATTTAAACCCTTATAATGATTGCGATCTGCGTCTCTTTCAACCCTAAACGTCTACATTAAAATGTAAGTTGGAAAGGAACAAATGTAATTTTTTTAAAATTTGATTACCAAATCTGTATTGCATCTATAGTGTATTCAAACTTCTTCATATTTTTACGCAGATGGATTGCTGCACGACCAAATTTTGAAGGTTGGTCATTTAATAATTTACAATCTTAAATATTCCTAATAGACAAAAAGTTAATATCCCTAATTTACGTTATTTTTATTGTCGCTATTAATAATGGTAAATTTCTTCTATTGTTTCGTCAGTAATGTGCTTAGTAAAAAGTATTTTAGCATGTCCTATTAATGTGTTGCTGGTACCAAATACAAAATATGTTCTTCAAAGATAAACTACATACTCGAATTTGTCGAGATCATGGCGCATCATATTTTCCATTTAACTCAATTTTCTTTTATAGAGAGTTCGAAAATGTATATTTCAAACTTTTTCCAGAATTATAATACAATTCGGGTGATATATGTACTTATAATGTTTAAATTATACGATTTCACTGCATTTCTGTCGAAGCCACTAACATTTTCAGCATAATGTGCTATATTCTGACCAACCTTTCTCCTAAACCCGATATCTTTTTACTGCAGAATTTACTATTCGCGTATTAAGCGCGTTGGATGCGTCCAAACTGCCCGTATAAACCCCATAAACGCGAAAATATCGTAAAACGACACGCGCGAGATTTTTGTGGGCCATGGGACACCTTCAGCACCATCAAAACTGACCGTTTTTGGAACAGATTTGAGGTTGTTAGACCGACAGTCAAAATGGGTCAACTTTTGGTAGCACCATACATAATCTGCCACTGCTGTGTTCTCAGGAGACGTGAAACCTATTTTCCGTTTCCATAGTCTGCAGATTTTGAAAAAAATGATACAAATAAAATAAGTCCCCAAAATACATCCAAAGAATTGTTAGGGAACCAAATGATCCATTTAACTTGTTCTTTTTTGCAAAGGAGTTAAATTAATGTTTTTATGGAAGAAGAATAATAACGGATTTTATTTAAAACATGTACTTTAATTCAGTTTTCAATGATGTACTTTGTTGTAATGAGTTTGAGAAAACAATTTCTGAAATGTACAGTCTAAGTTGTAGTCAACCAAGAAAAATAATCGCTTTGAATGCAATTACGCGATAACTTTTTAAACCCAGAACATTGCCGGTAGTTTTTGACAGAATCCAAAAACCTTTCGTGAGACAGTGTATTTCTGTCAACTATGACGAAGTATATTGGAGTACAGTGATAAATCTTATCACCCGTTTACCTTTTTATTTAAAAAAACAAGTACGTCAGTTTTTAAACAATATGGATGATGTAGAGGAAAATGTGGTCCCGAAACCATCTTATAAGCATTTTGACCCCCGTCTTTATTCTTCTCCTTCCTTTGTCTCAAATGAAAATGAAAATGAGTAAGTGGGGCGCGGGGTCTCGTTTGGTCTCTCCGCCCGTTCCATGCCTGACATCGAAAATGACGTCATGCCATCACCACTCGCCGCACGGAACGGCGATTAACGGAGCAGAAACTGCTTCCGTCGCCCCGTCGCTCCGCGTGCGTTTGACACGAGCACGTCGATGTCGGACAGGGGGCGACTAGCCGCACAAGATCGCAGTTACCGCGTTACACGGCTTCATGAACAATGGCGAACGCCATGTGTGTTTTCGCCTCGTCAAAGTAGGTCGAACAGGTAGTAGCAGATATTAATTCAGTCCTAAAAGGAATGGCTTGCAAAAATGAGCTGTCTTGAGAGCTCGCTTGATTGCTTATTCTGTTTTACGTTGAGGGGGATAAAATTTTATTCGCGTTTGGAAAACACACGATGATTATCCAGACGTGGTGGAACTTGAATAATTTCTTAGATGAATCATTTCCAGTTGTCCACGGTCGAAAAATGTGTCCGACATAAAATATCGTTGTTCCCTCTTGTTGATTATTGAGTGACTTACTCCAATAATTATTTTATTAAGAGGCTGAACGTTTTTGTGAAAATTTCCAAGATGTTTATTGAGGAATAGACTCATGAGACATTATTAATTATGAAAAAATAAGAAAATTGATTTGTGTATAAATGTGAACTCTAACATGTTCCACTAAATTATTATTTAAACTGGTTGATTTATAATCTTGTATCATTGTGTTTAAATTTATTATATGTAAACAATAAAAAATAAAAATCTGAAACAGGAACTCTTTATTTTTATTCCAGAATTAAAACTACTTTTGAAATATTTACCATGTATCATACCTTCTTTCAATTCGTGAAAAGCATGGTTGCATTTTAAAACGTTTCACTGAATAATGTTCTTACTGCGGTTTCAAAACCTTTGAAAGGCAGAAGAACAGGGAAATAACATGATTTGCTTGAGTAAATCGACAGAGAAAGTTTTATAAAATGGGTATTAAGCTGCTGAGACAAGACTGAAAAAATGTTGTAATACATAAACCATATATCAGAAAAATTGATTAGGTCGAGAGAAAGAGAAAAACATCATTACCCCACCCTCCAAAAAACAAAAATTAAAATTTATTAAGGCCCACATATAACATTTGAATTTCAAATAGCTAGATTTCTTGATTATTACAACATTTATTGATGTGATAAAAACTAACATTAATTTAATATATATAACATATAATTTAATATATAATTCACCAATTTCCCCTTCATATAGTATCGTTTTCGAGCATACTGTACAGTTACTTTCTATACATTTTGAAAATTCTTATGTTGCTGAACAAATATTAGAAATATGAGTTCTTATAAAATTATGCTTTCCAACCCCCCCCCAAAAAAACAACAACAAAAAACATTTTCCTCAATTAATTTTAATTTGTGCTAAAAGAAGAAATAAAATATGTAGAATACTGAAAAGGAGTTGAAAGTGTAAAATTAATAAAAAAATAATACATGTACATCAAATCAACAATATTTTATTGAAACAGAGTACTTGCACAGCCTGAAGCACACTATCTTGTTAACGTGTTGGTTACAAACCTACGTTTAAGCCTCTGCGCCAATGCAAACTCCAACTTCACGTTAAAGTTTTGCCAAAAAACCCTGCTCCACTACAGCTAACGCGTGTAATAAGTGTCTTAGATCGTGGTCGAAACAAGTTACGCGATCGGGAAAAATATAATTTGTTCCCAACTGTTGAGGCAGCGCGTGGTCTTTTTCCATGATGCAACATCATGTTGGTGGGCGGCACATCTCTAGTCCAATGAAATGCGTATCAAGAGGATGTGGAATTGTTAGGAGTTTCGCTTAAGCAGGAAACTGCCGTAAGAGTTGGGAACTTATTCCATTTGGAAGAAAACGTGCAAAAAGTCTCACTACATTTTGTACGTTGTGCTTGGGTGCCTCATATAGTTTTACGATATGTCGTCCCAAAACTTCCTAATAACAATGTTTTACTAAGGAATGTCGTTTTGTATTAATCGCCGATGGGCCGATGTTCGAAGCCTCATTATGAAATGCAGTAGCGAGCGTAGCGAAGTATCAACTCGTCTTTAGCGTTTGGAATAAAAAAATCTCTTTGGACTCTTCTCCCTAATTGTAACAAACGTGAAAGAATCGGATCATTTCTGGGAGGGAATATGGCGAAGAACAACAAGGCCACGGAGTGGCGTCCTATTTCCAACTTCCAAACGCTAAAGGCGAAAGACTTCGCTTCGCTAGCGGCTAAAGACTTCGCTTCTGCAATTCATGATGAGGCTTCGAACGTGTGCCCACGCGATTAATACAAAACGACTTCGAGTGTGGCCGGCGCATTTGATCCAAGCATTTTTTTCCAAAGTGCTTTTCTGCCGAACACTTAAAGCGCCTTCAATGCTTCGCTACACTTGTCGAAATACCTGACGAGGCTGCAGCCTTGATCATTTTTCTTCTTTTCTGTTTTGTCCTTTTTCTTCTTTTTTTCTTCCCACCCTATGCAATTAACCTTCTTGCGCATCGCCAACGCATAATTTACAAAGCTTTTTATGTCAAAATACTTGGTTATTCATTAAAACGTGCCATTCTCATTTGCACTACCAAACAAGTGATGTTATTACGGAAGCAGTAGCGCAATGAAATGAGGCCCCCTTTAGAAAAGTGAATAGCTAATACGAATAGTTTTATTAATACTTTAAATAATAAAAATATCCCGTCGCATTGCGGGCCATGCGGGCCCTAACTCTGTACGGGTGATGTGAGATCTTGAGCAGCAAAGCAAGCATTGGAAGCACCCTTGCTTCTTGGACCTTCGTTCCTTTTTCTTTTGTCCCCTCCACTCTAACCCTGTGGAGAAGGGGAATTTATTTACTTTTAATTTGTACATTAAGCTGCTGCCTTGAGGCTACAGCAGCTAGAGGAGGGGCTTTGCCTTACAGCTAATTTTAATATTCTAGTCCTAAAGTTAAATTATTCGCAATTGGACATTTCTAACTTACACTAAGATGGGTTTTAATAATTACTAGAGAATTGTTATTATTATAGTACATGTGTGAGATTTTTTTCTTCGCTCCTGCAGCCCCGTCTTTTTTGAATCACCTGCGAATTTTATTGAATTTCCTAAGTTTTCTAAAGTTTGTATGCAAGAAATGGGCTTTTCTTGCCCATGTAACATGTACCTAAAATCTTCACAAAAATATTACTTTTCCACCCATTGGAATTTTTTCTTAACTTAATCTTTTCCTTGCTTTCCTAATGTACGTAGTCTATACGATTAAGTTCTGATATCACTGATACTTCATCATAGACGATGACATTTTCATATACTAAACGCTTTTCTGTTTCAGACTTAGATATCAGAAAATTTTCCTAAGCAACAAGTCCCTTAAACATGTGAAAAACATATTACACTCTGTGATGTTGCTTGAATCACTGAATTGCACTGCACTAAATCACAAAATATTTGTGCATTGAATAAAAAACCAAAAGACACGGCGTTACCAATTATAAGCCAAGCTGAAGAGCTGAAGAGGTTGATGATCACGATGCTGGCGCATTTGTATATTTTTCAACGATAAAAGTAACGCTTTCATAAAACATACAATTTTTCGCTAGATCTTGACGTATTAACGGATCCAATAAAAAGTATTGCAAATATGTAGATGCTATGGTTCTCTCACACTCATAACCTTCAAACGGAATTGCATTATGTGATAGATATTTAGTTGATAAGATAGCATCAAATATAAAATGACTAGAGTTTTGTAAGTCATTTTTTATAAAACTGAATTCAAAAGAGTGTGCAGTATCATTTTCTTCTGTTCCCTGTGAGCAACATCGGCCACAGTGATTTGTTTGCAACCTCATTTAGCGTGTGTCACTCATGGATCATGTTTAATCTTGTGCCACCTCATTCATCAAAGTCCGTGACACATTTTACCGGGAATGTAATATTAAAGAAATATACAAGGTACGAAACCTACCATGATTTTCTACACTTATTGTAAAACTAGGTTTTAGTACATTTCATACAGGAAAATAGGATTTCAATGTAAGAAACTAGTGAATACGAGTAGAAACATTAGATGAATGCTGTTGAATATTTATGGAAATATATTGCTGATTGCTTTTGATTCACTTTTTTTAATTTTCTCATCACGTTATGCTGAGGGTGATACCAAAGTGAATATTTTGTCAGATATGTAAAATAGTAAAAATAAAAACTTTTACCATGGAAGATATTCCTGTATAAATATTTGAAGGAATACTATTTGGCGGTGTACGTTTACTTTCAAAGGCAAAATGTGGGTTGATTGGAACATACAATAAATATTTTTACTTGATTTTCCATGTTTTTCTCGTTTTCTAACTTTGTTCTCACATCTCGATGATGACGAACAAACTATTTTAAGTTCTTTGTGTTTTGTGTTGTCAAAAGATGCGGGAAAGAAATATTTGGAATTCTTTGAATGTCGTCGCAACAAGCTTACAGTAGAGATGTTCTCCAACTGCTCTTCTCGTCCTTGCGTTTACCAGTCTGGCCCAAGTCTATGGGTGACGTAATTGTATTCGGAATTCTAATAGTGATCGTGCATATGAAACCATCATCAAGAAAGTTGATTGTGTAACCTGCCGGGAATGTTCTATATGCGAGATTTGCAAGACCAATAAAACTGATGTAACACATTTAATGAACAATTAAGATGATTATGAGGATGAATATGAGCATTCACAAAACAGGATACATGGGAATGTACATTCTTTTCTTTTGAGTTTTAATAGGCAGGTGCTATTTTTGGCACAAAAAAGGACTTGCCGCCTCATTGAAAGTACACTTTCTCATTGGCAGCCTCGGCCGCGTGCCTTACGGTGATGTAGGGGCGGCGATCCTAACAAATAACTCCGATCACGCCCTTACTGCTTTGTTGAGTAGCGGCGCGGCCCTGCGATCTCTGGGCGGCACCTCAGTCCTCCCGCAGAGGGCGGCTGCGCGCCGGCGAAGGCCGTGCGGCGATCTACGGTGGCTATCACGTGCGGGTGGCTAAGGCGCTCACGAACCTAGTGATATTTTAGAGGCTCTCAAGCGCAGGAAATGAAGCCTTCCTTGAGGCTGACTCGATGCCGAGATCATTTTCGAAGTTCAAGTGAATTTGTCATTGAGCGTTCATTAGTCCGTGCACTCGAGGCGCTCTCCTAGTGAGTGTCACACTCGATCTCCATCACATCTTGGCGGGGTTCGTTCCAACCAATGGCGAAGAAGGCCTAAGAAGTTAAAGAAGACTTTCGGCGGCAACGCTCGGCCCCCGCGCGCCTGCAGGGTGCGCCCTCGCTTCCTGGCGATCGAAGGAGGGCGACGTAGAAGCGCTCTCCTCCGGGTTGTTTTCAGGCACTCACATAAGATCGAGCGGCCTTTCAATTGTTTTACGGGCGCGATATTACTGCTCGCAGCTGCGCGGTGCTGGGCGCCCCCTCCCCCCATTCGTCAGTGGTCGGTGGCTGCACGCGGTGCCTTTTCGAAATCTTTCTTTTTGGGCGAGAGAAAGGTTTTGACCGGTGCGGCACCGGTCGCATTGGGCGGTGTGGTTGTCATGAAAAACATGCGCCTGTTCCTGTGTGGCTTTTGTTTCCCGTGGGGGCGGGCGGTCCTGCATCGGGCAGAGCTCCTCCCTTCCTTTCGCGGTCATAAATCCACTCACACTTGAACAAAAGTACACGCCGCCGCCGTCGGCATCCTTGTGCTGTGCCGCGGATTCCCGGTGCTCCTAACGGTTCAATTTGCCAGCCTTGGAGCGTCACAAAATCAACACGTCTTGGTTTTCAGGCTGTCATACCGTTGCAACAAGAGTTACTCCGTCTGACCAATGATGCAGATCCATGCGTCCAGCTCATGCGAGATTTACCTACACCCCCCCGCCATTAGTCATATTTCGTTCCATCCGCAGAGGATGGCTGCATTGCGGCCCAACGTAGTGTCAGCGACTTCGGTTACCCGCAAAATGCCCTCTCGCTCCCTCGCTATCCTGCATACAGCGGGATATTGTGCATGAGGAAGGTGGGTAGCGCGGCGGCGCTGCTGTGGCCCCGGCGTTGCGAGCGGTCGCCGCTGCGCTCCTGTTTCACAAAGAGCTGCGCTCGTTATCCGAGTGGCGCTTTCCGCCCCCCCGCCCCCGCCCCCGCCCCCTCAGCTTCCAGTGGCTCCTGTTGCACGCGCCACCAGCGACACTCTACGCCCCCCGCCGGAAGTTGATCCGCCGCCGCAGCCATTTCCCTCCCAGCCGCACGCGCGTGTGCCGTCGCTGGCCGCGCTAAGACGCGTGGGCGTCTCGCGGGAGGAATGTGCAACCAGGGATGCGACATCGCCAATACAACAACGCGTTTTCTAAACATCTGTCTTCAAAAATTAAAATATCGGTATTAATAAAACATCGCCCCCACCACCGATGTTTATAAACATTCTAAAAATTTCTCGAAAAAAGACAAAGAACAAAATCAAATATTCACGTTAAATGCAATCCGCAACACACTGCAAGATTTTTGTTTCTATATCGTTTAAAAACTTCTAAACGAAGCTTTCTAGAGCCATAAAACTACAATTTTGAGGACACGGGACTCCAAGAAACGTTTATTACACTCTAATCTACAGTATGAGATTTTGTTGAACATAATAATAATAATAATAATATAATAATAATAATAATAATAATAATAATAATAATAATAATAATAATAATAATAATAATAATAAAATGCCTTTATTAAAATGGCGAGGCTCTGGCCATCAGGCCCGCTCTTCCGTCTAACATTCTGTTACATTTTTGCTGGTCCGGTGCTTCTCGATATTACCCCAACTAATTTTTGATTAAATTTGGTTGTCGGATAAATGCATAATATAATAGTGCATGTCAGATTTTCGTTGAAATCACTGAAGATTTCGAAAATTGAAAAAGTTCAAATTTTTTTGGTGTCTTCCTACAACTAAAATATCGAAGATAGAGATGTTTCTTAATGAACCCTGAACTTTAAAGATAGATTTTGAAATAAGGTCAAGTACAATTTTTCGAAAATTAGAGTGCTGTTGCGTACGTTTGAATGAAATAGAAGTGATTTTAAAATTTGTTTAAACAATGTTTTTCTCAAAAACGGAACCAAATTGATTAAATATTGACCTCAGATAGCGTAAAGGATGCATCTTCCGGTGACTGGATCAAACCCCAAAATGCATAGGAGAAAAATCATCTCTTGATTTAACATGTGGCTGTATTCTGGTTATCGCCACCTTGTCAAATATTTTTACCTGTCGCGATTGGCTGCGGTTGGTTATGAGGCTCCGCCTGCGAGAATTCGTCATTACAAGGGATGCCCAAGTCGTGCGAAAGCTGGATTTAGTTGCTGACAAGCGCGATCAATTTTTTATTCCAAAATTGAACCTATCAAATTTCACGTTCCCGTGATCAGTCTGCGACCGTTTTTAGTAAAATAAGCGTGCTAATGTTTTCAACCTCCATTAAACCATTCAGAGACGTTTTTAAACCTTTCTTCTAAACCTTCTAAACAGATTATCTATTTTCATTATATTTTTTAATTCAATATGAAAATCTTGTAGCGATTACATTATTAAAACTATAGAAGGGCTTTGAATCCTATAGATATTATGGATAACTTCTCTCAAATAACGTCTCAAAATATGTATTTCAGGGTTATGATTGAATTCCAATGAGCGCGCTGAGTTAGCCAACAAATTAGTCCTTTGAAGCGAGCTTCCGAGTTCGCTAGGGCGCATTTTTGTCACCTGCTAATTAGATTGGATGAATGCAGCCATTGAGCATCGGAGCTCCGCTACTTTGATCCTCGCTTTCATCCCGACAATTCTGCTTTGGCTCACGCAAACATGTCTCACGCGACCTTTTACCTTTCGGCGTATTTCTAGTTTTGCATGTGACGACGCAACGGGATTTGAAAGGCGCCTGAGAAACGCATTTGATATTTTTGTGGATTATCGTGTGATGGCAGTAAAAATAGTCTTGCACTGTGTTTGAAGAGGAAAACGCTTCAATGAAGTTGAATGGTGTTAAATTACTCTTCTTACAGGCATCAGCAAGGTCCTGGCCTGTACTGAGCTATTGCTTCGAAATTAGTACACCACTATATTCCGAGAAGATGTAATCACATTTCACCCATATTAATCTCCGAAAGATTTTGATACTAATTGGATTGCAGACTGGTAAGATTTGGGGCGTCATTAACGCAGAGCCTGTTCCTAAAGATGCACTGGATCATGAACTCGGTGAGACAAGCACTACAACAACATTTTAGGCATTTGCACATATTTTGCCTCACAGTTCTGTCCATTGATTTATCGATAAGCAACCATAAATGGCACAACCAGTTGCACAAACACATCACAAGACTTGAAAAATGAACGTGAAGCTCTTTTAGCTTCGGAATGTATTTTATTTAAAGTGAATTTTCTGACACATCAACAAAACAGCTCGTACCCATTTTTGTTCTATCTGCCGGTTCTCAAGTATGTGTGTCTGTGTTGTAATAAAAACTCTAACCTCAAGAATAATGTAATCAAGAAACACTAATTTGAGCAAATATTCTTAGCGCAGCAATTCCCTCTCGACATCTCTTCGGTCGGCGTACGATTATGATTACGAGCATCAAACGGAGCGCATTGTGAGCCGACAGATACTGAAGGACAGAAATACAGCCACAATACGCTTGTCTAATGTACTAAAACATTTTCTTTTCTGGATAAATGTGATAGAACGCGTTTAGTGTACTTTTTTCTATGTCATTATTTCTTTGGTCATATTTATGTAAGGGCGTTGTCGCATTTGGATCTTTTTAAGTGTATGTTCTTACCTGCAAGGGAATTGTTACCTGTAGAGTAGAAGAAGGAATGTATTTTCAAGCAAGTTAATATTTACGAGTTATGTTCATTTTGATCTGGAGTCTTTCAAATGGGGAGTCGCAATCGTGTTGCTGTTTGCTGTAGCTAAACCTCGCTCGCGATCAGGCGTGTCGTCCCTTGAAGCGCCTCACTCAATGCAAAGGGGGTTGAGGAAGGACGTCTGCAAATTAAGTTGCTTCACGAAACATGTAAGGACAAGTAAAACAGAACAGATTGAACATTTGTTGGAGAAGACCTGTTTATAGAAAGAGAGCACTGTGATAAATGTGGAAGAAACGGGAAGCCAAGAAAAAATAATGGCACACTGGCGGATTTAATGGAAGGGAGAAATTATGAACTGTTGAAGCAGGTGGCAGAGAACTGTCGGTGGAGAAAAAACATCTGCCTCTTGTTTCGACGTAGGTTTACAAAGCGAAACAAGAAGTGACGCCCGTCCGTCCTGAAAAATATCACAAAAACTTTGCTGTAAAACTGATATTTTAATTAAGACTCTTTGTTTCGTTAATTTGTTACACCATGAAATGCGTCATGCAGCGGGGTTTCCCTATCCAACGTCTTCCTCCTCCTCCTCGTCCTCCTCCTCGATGAAAACATTGACTATACTTACGGAATTACTAATCAATAGGAAGCGGATTTTTAGGCCCTATAATATTCAAATATGCTTTTAAAAATGCGTATTTATGACCTAAAATTTCTAAAATATGACCTATAATATGGAATTAAAATGAACAATACGTATTTCATTTCCTCTATAAACCTTTCTCGGTAAAATTGAGAAGAAGTATGCTTGGAATAAAAACACAATTTTTGTGCAAAATACCATAATTTATCTTACTTCACGAGAAATAATTGAAGTAAACATTCACCTTAGTGAAGTACATTATATGTCTTGTTGTATTTCTTCTGTCTGGTTTAAAAAATGTTATCAACAAATATCCTACATTTTCACAAGTATTTTATCATCAATAGAAGAGGAAAAACTCTCGCAAACTGATACACGCTCTTTCAAATCAATGGACGCTCTCAAATAAATTAATTCTACGAAAAAAATGAAAAGTTTTATACATAAGACTATTTTAACGAAAGATGCGAAATATACGCCTATAATTACATGAATATGCTCCAACAGGAAAAATCGGCTAAATATGCACTAACTAACTATTAATCTACATAGCATCATATTCTAACCAGACGTCAAGAAATTTCACTTAGAAATGCCCTGAATCTACAGCGAAAAATGGAATATTCATAGAAATTTCATAGAAATCGTTTCCCTGCTAATCAGTAAATGTCCTTTCAGCTGACGATCATACAGACCCACTCACACAAATATCGCCTCACGTAAGGTAATCGCAATTGCACGAGCTACATTTCCACGGGGAACTGTCATTCTGTTGCCAGAGCCGTAATGCAGCCGCAAATGCAAGTGGAAGTTCCTCTATGAATTACGAAGGAGCATCGAATTCGCCGGGACGTCACGTGACGAAAGCGGAGAGGGTGCAGCCGCTGCCCGCCGCCTCCCAGAGAGCGCTGAGCACGCATAATGCATGCGACGACGGCAGCAACAAGTGCCTCGCGTGGCCCGCCGCAAACGTCGTCTACCAGCTGCATTTACAACGCTCATTTTTTCATAGCAGCCGCAACGGCCAATGTATCAAATTACGGGTTTATTGCGGAGCGCGCAGGGCCGCCCGGGGCCTGGAGCGTGCGCGGGGCGCCCGCGGGGCGAGGTCCTGGCCCACAACGAGGCACGCGGCCTCCCCGGCCAAAACACTAAGTACTTGCACGTTAGGAAAATAATATTGGGTTCGGGTGTTGCATTGTGAAATTAACGAATGGAATTAGAACATATTCATGTATTCAAACTGAAAAAAAACAAAAAAAAACGATGAGTTATAGAGCTATAAACAATACTTCTTTCCGAAACTTCTTACAATTAATAAGAAATGATATTTGGTCGTAAGTTCGCATATTTTATCATAATTTTAGTTGCATTCCACCATGTAGGTACCTGGCTGAAAGAAAGTATGAAACATTAAAATGACTACGGCTCTTTTAATTTTTGATCTTTGAACATTGTGTTCGAGTTCTGTATTCTCCAATGTTGATACCGTACTGAATAATTTAAGTCATATATTTTTTCTCCTCCGCATTCTCCTTTGTTTATTTCTGCTCATTCTTTCGTCGCGTGTGCGCGAGTGCGAGTGGGGCAGACTGGACGAGCGCCGCTGGCGGGTCGCGCGCGCCCGCGGGCACGGGGGGGGGGGCGCAGGGCAGCACGCGTGCCCGCCCGCCGTCGTCTCGGGGCGCCCTCGCCCCCACCGAGCCCGTGTGCGTCGCCCGAGAGCCCCGGCGCCCCCCGCCCCCCCACGCGCGACGCAGCCCAGCCGCTTCCCGACCGCTGCGACATTCCGCGCTCCGACATAAATTACTGCGCCGAGGGCAGCTGAGGTCGCATGTTCGCATACCCCGCTCCGGAGGAGGTGCTCCAGGAGTTAACTGATGTCGCTGACAAGCCTCTTTTTTATTGTAATTTTATTTTTGGTACACATAGTTTGTTTTTTGTTCTGTTTACATATTAACTGTACAAATGTTGGATGGTCTTAATCTAACTTATACTAACTTAAAATTATACATTACAATTATATAAAAATAATATTAAAAAAATATACTGGGAGAGGAAGCACCTCAGATTACTATTATTCCAAGTTGGCGAACATTTGTATCGTATCATAACGTATCTAGTTGATGAAAGGAGCGTAGCGAAATTTGCGTGGTCAGACGGAAGAGCGGGCCTGATGGCCCGAGTCTCGCCACGTAAAATAAGGCAAATTCAATTCAATTCAATTCAACATTTTATAAAGTGAATGGAGGGGATATCTGTTATTAATTCTTATTTGATAATTGAGGCTTTTGCGTACACTATAGAAGGATGATGCTCCAATTAGTGAAAGGTTGGTGTAAAAATTGTGTGCGAGGTAGGCTATTTGGTTTTTTATTGTGTTTATATTTAAATCATTGTGTAATTGATTGTTACTGGTGAACCATGGTGCTTTTGTAATTAATCTTAAAAATTTATTTTGGATAACTTGTGTTTTGTTTAGGTTGGAATTAGCAACATTGGTCCACATGGGACAAGCATAGAGTAATGTCGGCCGGATTATTGTTTTGTAGAGTAATAGAGTATTGTATTTGGAGAGTTGACTGTGTTGATTCAGTAAGGGCCGTAGTTGAATTAGTTTAGTTTTGGCTTGCTGAGTTTTTACCACTATATATTGCTTCCAGTTGAGTCGGGTATAGAAGTTTCAGCTCAAGTATTTTATTGTTTTATTAGTTGGTGTCCAATTGATGATGTCGTTATTAATGAAGAATGGAAGAGGGTGTGTGAATGGTTTTAATGTGAATATTTTTGCTATAGATTTTGTTGGGTTCAACTTTCCAGGCATAAGCCCAATTTGCAAGTAAATTTAAGTGGTTCTGAAGCTGTGTTTGAAGAGTTGTTAAGGAGTTCCCTGATATATACAGTGCAGTGTCATCGGAAAATTGAGCGGTGTTTATATGTGCTGAAGTAAGAATATCTGCTGTGTATAAATTGAAGAATGTGGGGGAAAGTGGTGAACCTTGGAAAACCCCAGCAGAAATTTTCCTTGGATTGAAGCAGTGGCCTTCGGCTGAAACTGAAAATCTTCTATTTATTTTATAGCTAAGGATAACAAATAATAGATATTTGTGTGAACCTTTTGAAATTAGTTTAAAATAGAGAGCTGGATGCCATATTCTGTCGAATGCTTGCGAAATGTCTACGAATGCAGCGATGGTATGTTGTCCCTTTTGAAATGCAGTGTGAATGTGTTCCATAAGCCTTAGTAGTTGGTGGGTGGTAGAATATTGTGACTTGAGAGGGAACTTCAGTTCATTAAAGGTAAAGTGTGTGTATTTTTTTCAAATATAAGCAGATTTGGTGATACCTTGTTATCATATTATCGTTATCATCATACTATCGTTATCATATTAAGTAGTATTTGTTTGAAAAAAAATATAGATTTTATATTATTAAAATCGGGGTTTGGGAATAATATAAGTTTATAATATAATAATAAAAGTTTAAGTTGAATGTGTTAGTGACATATAATTTATTTTAAATAATTATATTTATTGCGTTAACATCATGAACATTAGTACACGTGACTAGTACATATAAACAAGGATTCAGTTCATGGAGTCGATTCCCCTCCAATCCACCGAATCAGTGAATCAAAGCAACGGTGCCACCCTAAACCCGGATTTAATCCACGTATCTCCGTCCAAAATATCTATTAACAAACAGTACAAAATTGTTCACTTTTCAATGCGCAGTCCGGCTCGAGCCGCCGCGGCGAACACTTAGCGCTGAGTCAGCTCTTATCTTCTCTTATCGCAGTTCACCTCGCAGTGGTCTCTTTGCTAGTGCCAAGAGTGGCTAGTGCAGTGAAACATCTAACGAACAGTCTCTTTCTTTACAAAGTGCTGAATATAAAAAAATCAATAAGTGCGATTAGTTCGCGTTTAAAAGTTTATGCTCTGGTCTCGGCCAGAGCATTAACCAGTGAACTGCCATTGATAAACGCGCATTGACTACTGCCCTCCACGCTATCACAGTGTTCATGGACCAAAGTACAGACTCAACAGCGGAAGCAATTAAAAGTGCCCTAAACGCGTTAAATAATACAAACAGTGGTGTAAACTCAAGCATTGAAATGACCGAGTGCAATACAGCCACCCAGCACCAATTAGTTCTTCAAACTCAACAAAACCGCCAAATTCAGGCAGAGCAACAATGGAAAATGATGCAAGACCAACAAAAACAGTTCCTACAATATCTTCACGAGCAACGCATAACTATTGCGCAGCTGCGACAACAACAGGATTCTCAACAGGTTCCGCAGTTTCAGCATTCTTCACATTTGCAGCTAAGTAGCCAACCCCCTCAACAAAATGTAAGTAATGAACTCAATATTTTGGAAAAGAACTCTGCTAAAAGACAAAGAACTTATGATTCTCGTGATATGTATAGCGTACCAGTTTCTAATAGATATGAAATATTTACAGAAGATGAAACTACAAATGAACCAGTCAATACTACCCCACTAGTGAAAATCCCTCCCGTACATGTACTAGGTAAAAACTACAAAATAATATTAGATGATATCAAATCAGTAGCAAAAACGATTTTTCCACTAGAACATGTCAGAATGGAATCAAGGTTTTCTTCACCGATATAGAGGACTTTAGAACCTATAAGAAATTTTGTGAAGGCAAATCAGTGTCGTTTTATACGTACAGGGACCCTTCGATGAAAATCTTTTCAGTTATGCTTAAGGGAATACCAGAATCTCAGAAAGTGAAATATTTGAAGAATTCAAACGGCTCAATTACCGAGTAATTAAAATATGTAGGTTATATAATAAACAAAGACAGCCACTACAAACTTGTGCCATGGACTTAAGAGACTGAAGGAGCATAATCTATATACAATGTAAACAAATTCATGAACTGTATAATTCAAATTCAACCTAGAATCAAACGTTATGCACCTGTACAATGCAAAGATTGTCAAACATTCGGTCATTCTCAAGCTAATTGTCATGTTAAGCCCAGGTGTGTTTGCTGTGATGGTCACCATCACTATTCAAAATGTACTGTTCCTAAAAATTCCAAACCGATTTGTGTTAATTGCGGCGAGGGTCACACATCAAATTACCGAGGCTGCCGTGTATACCAAGAAGCTCGTAGGTCACGGGCAGATTTCCTTTCAGCGAAAAAAAAAATAACTCTAACAAATCGCATCAGGTAACCGAAACACAAGAGCAATCTTCTATTAATTTAAACAATGAAAACTTTCCCGGTCTCCCACAACGCAAACTAACAGCCTGGCAAACAGAACGACTACCTTCAAACCCACAGCCTCAAATAGACATAACTCAACTCAGAAACACAATAGTAAATCAAATAATCTCAGCTATAATACCCCAAATCAAAAACATAGTACAGTCGTTAATGCCAGTTCTTCATAATGGCAAATAAAATACAATAAATAAAAATATTTAACTGGAACGCTAATGGTATTAAAAGACAGCAGGTAATAGTTGAACAATTTTTGCATCACCACAAAATACATATTGCGTGTGTTACAGAAGCACCCTTAGTACTAAATGAAAAATTTAAAATACCAGGTTACAAAATATATAGAAACGATAGAACCTCAGAAGTAGCTTCAGGAGGTGTAGCCATACTAGTATCTAACAACTTTAAGCATCAACCGATTCACAGTCCAAACACCCCAGAACTCGAAACAATAGCAATAAAAAGAAATATAGGTAGCAATAATTACGATATAGTTGCGGCATATAAACCACCAAATAAAAAAATCCCATTAAAAGCTTATAATGAAATTTTTAAAAACAATACCAATAGTATTCTATTAGCTGGCGATTTAAACAGTAAAAATCAAACATGGGGATGCAATACCACTTCCAACCACGGCACAAAATTATTTATCTATAAGGATATTCATATTCTGCCCCCCCCCATTTTCCAACACACTATTCATATAACAGTAATGTGATTCCGGATATACTAGATAGGGTATTGACCAAAATTTTCAATCTGCCCTTGATTCAAACTGTATTGCCGGAATTAGACTCGGATCACTCCCCAGTAATTATCAAAATAAATTGCTCCAATTCGCCGTTAGCTCAAGTATTACAACGTAGCGAAACCTTGGGACGAATTAATTGGAATAAGTTTAAGGAGCTAATAGACAACAATATAATATACCCTAGTAAAATTCACACCAACGATGAATTAGATATGCAAGTGCTGCATATAACACAATCGATACAGAAAACAATTGAACAGTCAATAACACAATGTTCCGCGAGTATAAAAACTAGAAAACCAGTTTCATTGAAAATAGTAAACCTAATCAAAACTAAACATAACCTTAGACGATATTGGCAAACAACCAGGAGACCAGATCTTAAAGTAAAATTGAATAAAATTTCCAGAATAATTAAATACAGACTAGAACAATTTCGTTATTCTGAATATCAGAATATAATAAAACAAATTCACCCCAATAGCAGACCAATGTGGACTACGATCAGACGAATCACCAAAGAAAAAGCAGAAATCCCAATTTTAAAAAGCGATACATAAATCGCGTACTCAGACAAAAGCAAGGCTAATTTACTGGCCAAACATTTTCAGAAAACCTTCACTGCTAATCCAATCAGCAACAACCAGTTCAACAATTACAGTTTACTTGAATCAGCGAAACAAGTTGCAACTGTCCCAGGAAAAATCAAATTTATCTCACCTTCTGAAGTTAGAAAAACAATTAATCAATTAAAATTAGAAAGGCAACAGGATATGATAATATTAGCAATAAAGCCCTGAAAGCACTGACGACAAAGGCAATCGTGGCTTTAACCGCCATTTTCAACTCGGCATTAAGATTAGGCCATTTTCCTAAAAATTGGAAAACTGCTATTATCCTCCCGTTCAACAAACCAGAGAAAGACCCCCAAAATCCATCCAATTATAGACAGATAAGTGTACTTCCAATTCTTGTCAAATTATTCGAGAAGCTAATATATACACGTATAAATAAATATGTTACCGAAATAATGGCAATACCTAATACTCAATTCGGATTCAGAAATAAATACTCAACAACGCATCAACTCCTGAGACTTTCAGAATTCATGGCTAATGCTTTTCATCAACACAAACCCACCTTAGCAATATTTCTAGACATTGAAAAGGCATTTGACAAAATGTGGCACCCCGGATTACTATTTAAACTACAACGTCTGGGTGTACCAAACTACCTCTATAAAAAAATTATCGACAGCTTTCTAGCAGATCGCCATTTCCTGGTAAGAATCAATTCTACTTATTCTAATCAATGTCAACCTACAGCCGGTGTCCCTCAAGGATCATGTCTATCACCTTTACTTTTCAGCATATACTTATCGGATATCCCAAAACCAGATGACTCAGAAACCGCCCTCTTCGCTGACGATACCGCTTTATTCACAGCCCACGAGGATATACTCTGTGCTTACGACAACCTTCAGAACGAGTTAACAACATATATCACCTGGTCTGAACAGTGGAGAATCAAAATAAACTCGCACAAATCTCAAGCAAAAATCTTCACACTTCGAAGACCACCGACCCCTCCCCCCCTTTAAAATTCAAAATTCAATAATAAAATGGTTTCCCAAACAAACGGCAGTTAAATATTTAGGACTAATGTTTGATGCAAAATTAACTTGGAAAAACCACATCAAAACAGTTGCAAACAAAACGTACGCAAAAATTGCTAAACTTTATCCTCTTCTAAACTCTAAATCAGCTTTAAGTATTGAATGTGGAACTACAATTTATAAATCGATATTACGACCAACAATCACGTATGCTAGCCCAATTTGGTGTAATGAAGCAAAAACACGCATCGAAAAACTACAAATCATTCAAAATAAATGTTTAAGAAAATAACTAAGGCTCCCGGGTTTATGAGTAAGAAACAACTTCACAGAGAATTACGAATTGAGTCAATACAAGAACACATCCTGAAATCCTCTCACAAGTTCTTTGACTCTCTTTCAGGATCTCCAGCCACGCCCAACTTCAAACTCGGCAAAAACTACCCAAAACCAAATAGAATATGCTCACGATTTCCCAAGGATAAACTCAGACCTCCATAAATACTCAACGTCATTAATTCCCAACAGCTATTAATATTAAATAATGACATAAATATTTTATTCAATGAATTAAAAAAATAAATTCACATCAAATAAATTTTCAAAATTATACATTGAACACAGCCTGTAATATTACAATTAGCGTGAGAACGAATGTCAAAGCATTATTTTGTAAAATGTTAACACCCCTGAAAGACAGCAATGCCGAACAGGAGGAAATAAATAAAAGGAAAAACTTTTCAATGCAACTCTTATATTTCTCAAGTCCCACTCTTAGAACTCTATATTTATTTTAAATGCTTCCGTAAAGGCTTGCGTCTGGCCTTAGCTAACAGCGACCAAGTTCCCTTTGAAACATTTTCGGGTAAAAATGGCCTTGTGTGCGAGCAGCTATACTGACTTTCGAAATAAAAGCTCTGTTGCTACTTTCAAATTTATGATTTCTGCCTCTGCGCTTATTTCTCGCAAAATAAAAAGGCAAATCGAGGCAACTCGTGGGCTGCACTTCCCTCGTTGTCCGTTGTTCCCTTGTGGCGTGACAGTCGGGCTGGCTTCTCAGGAGCCCGCTTTCCAATGAAGTCTTAATGAATCCAGTGTCTGCTCAAGTGCGATGGCAGCATACGCATCCATTTCCCTGGTGAATACGTCCTCCTTTCGCAGTGGCCAAGCCAAATATCTTTTTTCTCATTTAGTGCATTTCGCATCTAGAAGCAGAATGGATCAGGCTGAGAAATAGCAAAACAAAGTCTAGATGAAATAAATATAAAAAGGAGAAACAAAATGCTGCAAAGAAACACCATTTACATAATTTTCTTTATAAGTATCCCTGTTGTAAAGTAACAGAGGTCGCTAATGACCTTAGCTGTTTCCAAAGCGAGCCAAAAATTATTTTAAAAAAACGTTCTCTACGTCGTATGACCGCTATTAGGTTGTATGGGTAATTTGTCGTGTTGAATTTTAAATTTAATTCTATTGTAAGAATTTAATTTATCATACGAATCAGTAACTTTATGGAATTTTATTTACCTATTCTCGAGCTTCTTATATTTGATTCTAGAATAATAACTTTGTACTCTTTTCGCATCTCGCTGCGCACGCGATATTTTCATCTTGACGCCCAGTGGCAAATGATCGAATCTTTCTTTAGTTCAAGCAAAATGCGAAAGGGCTGGAAATAGAGGAAATTAGCGATTGGTTGTTTCCTTTGAGATGTGGAATTTTGTTCTATATGCTCCTCGTGCAGTCTCCTCTATCCGTCTCGTATTGAAGCGAAGTAATGGGTAGTGACGCGAATTCAAAAGCGATACGATGTAATCGCCTTAGCGATCGGTTACATAAGGATCAAGATAGGACAAGAATAGAAAGGAAAGATCGCACGGGTCCGTGGCCGGGGGGAGGGTTAGGGTACTGCTCCAGCATTTACCTAGTATTGATCGAAGAAACCACGGAAAACAGCCGGCCACTGATAGCCACTGATTAGCCACTGATAGAATTCTCTTTCAGACAGAGACTGAATTCGATCCAGCTCTTTAGTTAGTGTCGAGAGCCCTGCCCCCGCCAGGAGTCCAACCCTAGAACTTCCCATTCAGAGGCACTGCACTCATCAGTCGAAGCCCTGAGTCATCTGCGCCCGGGAATGTTTTTGGCCAATAACAAGTCTAAGTAATCACCATTATAATTTACGAACTTTGTGGCCTCCAAAATCGTTCAACAGTTTGAATCTGTCCTATGTCGATTCATGGTAATTTTCTCTGTACCATCTAAATGGTAGAAAAATAATTTACTGTCCCACAAGAGAAAAATGAACGTAGATTTGTTCTCGCGAAGAAATTCAAGGAGTGTCCGAAGAATTGCAAATTTCCGGTTGGTGATGAGGCGCAATTTGTGAGCGGATGTGCGGATGCATAGTATAACTGAAGTTCCAAGGAAGGAGATTTAGGATCATGACGAACGCTGGGGAGTGTCTGAGGAATGCCGTAGCGTTGAGATCGGTGGGAAATGAGCAAAGTGGTGACTTATGAAGAAGTGCTCTCCACGTTATGATCTGTGAAATCTGTTAGTGATAAAATCGGCAGGAATTTAGTTGCGTGAACTTGCAGGAATTTAGTTTCCAAACGTTGCATGTCGAACCATGAGCTCGAACAGAAGTCAGGTAACGTTGGAATGTCGACCACAACTGAGTTGTTTTTAGTACGGTAATAAATTATGATGATTAAGTTGAGCAAGTGCTCATTGAAAGGGGTTTGCGATTGTACGAAATGACTGAGCGCCAAGCGATGGCACGTGGTGTTATTTTATTTCAGGCAACGCCTCATTATGGCGAGAGTGCTAAAGGCTAATTGTTGGGTGAGGAGGTGACTACGGCTGCGGTGTGAATAGGAGTGAGGTTACAGGGGGAAGAAGGTGCAGTGGAGGGAGAGGAGGCAAAGTTTGGATGGAGGCGAGGATGATGGTGACCACGAGGAAGAGGAGACGCGGAATATCCACGAGGAAGTCGTAGGAAGAGACTGTGTCAAAATATCGGTGAGAATGGGGTAAGGTTGGAGCAAGACAGCAAAACGACAGGCGAAAATGCAAGGGTATTAGCGAGAGGAAGACAAGAGACAGGGCCGAAGGCAGGGGGAAACGTGAGGGACGAAGCAAGGGCACAGGCGAGAAGACGAAGCCAAGGGCTAGGGTGAAGGTTGGGGACGACAGAGTCGTAGGCAAGTGTAAATGCGGATATGAGGGCCGGGTCAAAGGCGGGGACTAGGAGGGGGAAGGTAGGACTGAAGGCGGGGAAGATCGAGGTGAGGAGGAAGGCGGGGGACGAAGGCAAGGTCGAACACGTAAGTGAAAATGAGGGCCGAAGGCCAGTACAAAGTGGAGGGCGAAAACAGGCGTGGGCAAAGGTGTGGACAAGGCGGGGACGAAAGCAAGGCTGAAGGGCGAAAGGTGGGGGGAAGGTGAATGCAAAGGTGTGGTGGGTGAAGGCGGGGACGAAGGCGGAAGACGAAGGGGTAGGCGAAGTGGCGGGGGAGACGGGGGTTGAAGGCGGGGGAAGAGGTAAGCGAGAAGCCGTGGGCTATGGCGGGGATGGAAGCCGAAGCCGATCTTTGAGGGAGCGGTGGCGGGCAGTGGCGGAGCCAGCGGCGCGGGGCGTGGGGCTTGGGCCGTAGGAGGCGGGGCGCCTGGCGCGGGGAGGGCTGCGCGGGGCGTGGGGCGTGGGCGGCGGGTGCGGGGCGCGTGGCGCGGGGCGTGGGGCGCGGGGCCGGGAGGGGAGGAGGCAGCGGTAGAGTGCGCCGCGGGGACTCGTATAGCCGCCTGGCCGCTCGCCGTATTGACGATTCCATCAAGTTGGTCGTGTGTCCTGGATTTTACATCAGACCCTCCTTGGCGGCGCTCGCCCAGGCGGACGGGGCCCGCCCTCGGGAAGTCCCCGACGGCCCCGCGCCGGCAGCGCAATAAACCCAAGGCCTGCGGCTGCTCTCGCCACAAGAAGCACAAGAGTGCACTGCCCCCAAGGACGAATAATATTTTCTTACGTTCACGTGAAAAATGCTGAGCCATCATGGTAATTGTTGATAACTTCCCCTCACCAACAATCAAATTCTATTTAAATTGTCATACATTTCGTATGGAATTTCAAATCAAATGTGTTACCAGCATGTAGTTGACAGAGAGCATTTTGATAGTATTCAGGCGTATTTTTTATTCTATTGTAGTGGCCTAGCTCTACCCGGGCTTTATAAATGAGGAAAAACAATGGGCCGAATACATTTTGTTACGTACATTTATAACACTTCAGGCTAAGTCCGAAGAACTATATTTTTATCATTCTTTATTCTCTCTCTGATTTCTCTTCCTTCTCTTTCCCTTCTACTTTTTCTCCTCTTACTTTTCCTCTTTTTCCTCCTATTTCTTCTTTGTCTCCACTTTCTACTCAGTGTACCACCTAAAGGAAAAACTATTCTAGAGAACATTATTCTATGCTACTGCTACTAATGTCGCATGGCAATTGCAGAGGCCTTTGTAACAAAACTCGAGATACATACACATCAAGCGGGTTGCCTTACAAAGCAAAGCCTCCATTGAAGTCTCACATAAATCGAATGTCCCGAGTGATAGAGATAGCTGCTCAAACTGACAAAAGTAATGCATGTGATAATTTATTTGTAAGCCTTAAACTTAAATTTATCGCTTTACGATTTTTGTCGGTAATTTTCTTATCATTCAAGACTCCATCGCCATCATATGGAATGTATAACCTTGCGATTTCAAGAATTATCACTTTTGAGAATCATAAAATACTCATATAATAGTGTAATAAAAATATTACTCAATTGATGATTTGGCAAAGTCAGTTTAGGTGATAATGAATGTATTCAATGCATGAAATTTGTTTCTCTTTAGCGCTCTAGTATTTTCATTTCATAGTAGTGCCAAAATTTAGTGATATGTTAATGCTATTCTTCATCTCCCATGTTGAGTTAAGTGTTAATGATTTTCTTCGTAATTTCACAGAAATCTCATTTAATACTAGTGTTGAGTAGAATTTACTCATTAAAAAAAGTTTTTATAGATGATATCATTAGCGTGGAGTGTCGAGTACCATTTCCAAATGGTGTAATGTTTACTCTTTGGACGTTGACATAGGCGTAATCTCAATATTGTTATTAAATTAATTTTCTTACGAGCCCTGGTGAAGCGGAGCCACGAGACCTAGACTCTAAATGAAGTTTTTAAGCATTACAGTAAAATATGTTTCAATGTTTAATAAGCATTTACGAAGTATTAATGAAGCTGTTCAGCCATATCGTAATTACTAATCGTCTAATTTACAACCTTTTCTTCGTTGAAATTGTTCACTTTTGAAGTGAGTGAATTGTATTAGTGATAACTGTGCATCAGTAGTCATTAGACAATAATTTCTAGATTCTATGATTAATGAAAAGATGTTTTCTCCTTCGACTTCTAAAAGTAATGAGAAGTTATGAGCAATCAGTTATTTCCGTTTCTCGAATTGATGGCCTGAACTAATACGAAGAAAATGGTTTGAACTAATACGAAACTACGCCATCTTTCTTTAGAATTTACCCACACTCCACTACGTCTTTACGACATGTGGAAGACTATCAAGAAAGAATGATGACCAACCTTGTCTTTACGACATGTGGACAATTATCAGGAAAGGTATCAAGAAAGCTATGCAGTACCTTCTGTCTCACCATTGTTGAGTTTAGTGACTGTTGATAGTTCACACAAATAAATTGTGTGTTCACTACACGTCTTACAGGAAGTGAACCTTAGAGAATATTGAAAGAGTACATAGGGACGCAAAAAGAACTAGTTTAGTTTGAAAGATCTCTCTCTCTCTCTTGAAATAATTTTGAAAAACATTATTTGCGTGTAATTTACATTGAACCACGTTACTTGCTTTGCGAAGCGGAAGTTAAACGACTTCTTAGATAATGAATAAAATCCGAGCTAATTGTTAAGCCAGGGTGAAATTGCCAGATTCTGGCCGCAGAGAAGCGCTTTCACGCACGGCGTTATCGCAATGTTGGCGGCCCTGCCCCGGGGGCGCGAGGTTAGAGGGGCGGCGCTATCGCCGCACAGGACAGCCCCACAGGGCCCTGCTCGGGCGCGGGCGCATGCGAATGCAGGAGACGCCCATTCAAGCGGCCAACGCACTCACTTAGGGACTTGAGGGCATTCGCAGCGCTGCCGGCCTTCTGCCGCTCAAAGGGACGAGTACGGATGACTGATGGATTTTTAATGGCGCATTTACCCGTGAATGTGCTCGCTTCCGCAAAAATAGTTGATGTTTTCCTAGCAACTTGGCTCTCTCGCTAATAAATAGAGGTACAGAGCTGAGAATTCGAAAATATCAAAAGAGGACTGTGCATGAATATTGCAACACATTTCCAGGCTTTTGTAGGCCAGTTTTATTTTTACATACACATTTAATGAATTTTAATTGACACTAGAATGAACAATTCAAATTTAAATCACCTGTGATATGCATGTTAATTCTGGAGATTAATTTTATGTCGCTTTCAGAAAATACTTTAATTGGCGAAATATCAGAAATGACGAGCCTGGGAAAGAGATCTAATGAATAAATATTTCAGAGTTGTAGAAATAAATGAAAGACATTATGAACAGAAATAAAATTCTTTTTTATAACTATAGCAAACGTGCATGAAATAAATTAAACAACGTATACTTAATAATTTACAATGTCTAAAATTTGAATCGTTGGTGCTATATATATATATCTTTTGAATGCAATAATGTCTAATTAGCTGCAATAGTATTCGATATTGAACTATGATATACAAATATTATGACTCCTGTATCGCAATTCGCAATTCAATCAGCGAGACAAATTTACTTCACTACCTAATTAACTTACAGTTAGTGGATATTTTCTTAATGGGATTTACTTTGACATTTTATCCACTGGATTAACACAAGCTTCATAACAATATTTACCAATGAATGCAAAGTGGCTAACGAACATTAATTTCTTTATACAACTGTGTATTTCCGGTGACACTGTTAACTCCTGTTTTCGTAGAATCTATGCATTCAGGTACGTAAGTATAAGTCAAAGAATACGCGAGAATATTTATTTTTAATGAATATTATTTTATAGAAAATGATTGCATTTTATATCAAATTAGTGTTAGTCGAATTGAAATAAAAACTAGTGGTGCTAAAACAGCACACACTTTGTAACATTCTATCTAAATTTGTAATTTTCGGAAACTCAGAAGTTCAATGAAAATAAGTCCTGCGACATTTTTTAAGCTTTCCTAGTTACATCCTTGAAAAAATTAAAGAAAAAATTGTAGAGGTTTGCGAGAAAATGTTTTTTAAAATAAATTTCATAAATTTCAAGCACAAATTTTTTAAAATACCGGATCCTTTTGGAGCAGAAAAAAATGTTTAAAATTATACAAATATATCTCACCTCAAATTACATTACAAACTACTATGTAAACTAAAAACTACTTCTAACGATCTGGGAATATACATTTTGGAGGAAATCGGCTGATCGGTTTAGGCGGTAGCGTTGATCACAGACGGGCGGACTGGCAGACGTTTTGCAGGTAAAGGCAGAGGTGTATTTACGCATAGGCACAGTAGGCACGTGCCTACGGCGGCAAATTTTCAAGGGCGGCAAATTTTCAAAGGCGCAAAATTTTCTTGATATTTTCTAAAACAAATTTTGGTTCTCTCAAAACTATAACAGCATAAATCATATTTTTATTTTAAAAATATCATATTAATATTTAATACAAGCTAATTAATTGTCTACGTCATTAGAGTATACCTTATGATTTCAGAAGTATATGAATCTGAAACTAAGGCCCGTTGACGGAAGAAAACATGTTGCAATTCTAGTTGTCATGTTTTAGTTTCCTTTTAATGTTAACGTTTTAGTGTTGAAACGTTAATAATGCTGAACGTTTCTTGCTATGAAGATACAGTTTATATCCAAAATTAGCTAATCCAAAAAAATTATTTAATTTAAGAAAACAATGTGCAAATTATAATGTTACTTCTAAAGTTAAAACGTTTAAATTAATGAGGAATTGTTACTGAAACGTTACAACTTGAAATGTAACATTAATTTTAAACAGGGGGCGGCAAATTTGATGTGCCTACAGGCGGCAAAAATATTAATCCGCCCCTGGGTAAAGGACCCACTAAACGCGGAGTTGGACTACATAAGGAGATAGAGGATGTAGTTTACTGTATATAGGAACATTATTTATACACTTGTTCGTAACCGTGGCTCGGCTATAAGAATTTTTCCGACCACCGCCGCCGCCGAAAAATCCGCAGTTTTCCGTCGCACGACTACAATACTTTCTCTTCATAAGAAGGTTGAAAAAGTAAAAATAATGAAAAAAAGCATGTCATATTAGAAGATATGTTCAGAAATTTCAATGGTTATGCAACAATTTTCGTTGCTTCTGTGTGTTACAGTCGGGACGAGTGACAAAAAGAACGTATACAAAACATACAATGATATTGAATATGTAAATATCAGTCATTGTTTACTAATGGTAAAGACAATGGGACTCTCACGTGTATTACACACAACATATATTAAAATAGAGTAATTAATTTTATGATAAAATAACCATCGAACAAATTATATATAAACCTTAAAATGTATAAATAAAATGTATAAAATGTAAAAATATATAAACCTTAATATATATATATATATATATATATATATATATATATATATATATATATTAAAACCACTGCAACATATAGATATTGTACCATGAACAAAGTTACTGGCAACACCAAGATATGAAACAATTGTATAATATACTCGTATTTAGTTAAAATAAAATTCAAAAACTCTTTTCTCCAGTTTTATTCTTAGAAAATGTATTTTTTCTTGTTCCCTTGCATTACCCACTTCGAACAAGTTTCGGCTCTTTAAGATCTCTCCACTGTGTGACAATACGAGAGCGGAATTGGAAGTCGCGTTTCACAGCAAGTGAAAATATAGATGTTGAAAGTGGGTTGGGTTTGCTGGCACCAGGGCGCCGTCGAAGACCACGTGTGTTGACGTCACCTGCAGGCGCCTGTGCTCGAGAAGCCGCATGAACGCCGAACAAGTGAAGCACCTCCTTCCGCCATTGAGACCACCTGACACCGACCTCCCAGCCCACAAGCAGTGCCCCGAAACATCTTCCTGCCGGCCAACTTGGCACGCTTGCTAGTGCGAGGCTTCTAGGCCAGGCTGACAATCCCTGGCATTGGACAGGATTCAGTAGGAATAAATCATACTAAAATAATCGCGTAAATTTTCATCAAATTGAGAAGAATTAAATTGTCACAACATGGGTTTAATTGAAGAAACTATTTTAATAACATTAATTGAATTGAAAATGAAATAAATTGAATTGAAACGAATTAAAATTGGCAATTTTAAATGAGCCTGTTCTTCTGCCTCTTCTTATGCAAATCGCTGGTGCTGGAAATTTAGTAGATGGAATTGTCAATGTTAAAATGTGTCTTTACAAGGCGTTGTTTTGTAGAATGGGATTGCTGGCGATACTTGGCGAAGGAAATGGTAAACGTCCCAGAGACGGACATTACTGGAGGTCAGTCTATTAGTCAACAGAAGCCTGCACAATCTTGTGTATCCAAAGTTTATTAAAATTTTCTCTTGATATCTTTTCATCTGACCCAACTTGTTATCTCATATTTACAATTCTTTACTTCCTTTTACTTTCCCTTGTTCGTACGGATATACCAAAAAGCAAGCGACATGTAATGCTAAGGAAAATCGATGACGAGCTTTTAACGAAAGTAGGTACACGTTTTAGGACCACTGATAACGAAAAAGGTTATTTTTTTAAAAAAACGTCTGTCTGTCTGTCTGTCTGTCTGTCTGTCTGTCTGTCTGTCTGTCAGTCTGTCAGTCTGTCAGTCTGTCAGTCTGTCAGTCTGTCTGTCTGTCTGTCTGTCTGTCTGTCAGTCTGTCAGTCTGTCAGTCTGTCAGTCTGTCAGTCTGTCAGTCTGTCAGTCTGTCTGTCTGTCTGTCTGTCTGTCTGTCAGTCTGTCAGTCTGTCTGTCTGTCTGTCTGTCAGTCTGTCAGTCTGTCAGTCTGTCAGTCTGTCAGTCTGTCAGTCTGTCAGTCTGTCAGTCTGTCAGTCTGTCAGTCTGTCAGTCTGTCAGTCTGTCAGTCTGTCAGTCTGTCAGTCTGTCAGTCTGTCAGTCTGTCAGTCTGTCTGTCTGTCTGTCTGTCAGTCTGTCAGTCTGTCTGTCTGTCTGTCAGTCTGTCAGTCTGTCAGTCTGTCAGTCTGTCAGTCTGTCAGTCTGTCAGTCTGTCAGTCTGTCAGTCTGTCAGTCTGTCAGTCTGTCAGTCTGTCAGTCTGTCAGTCTGTCTGTCTGTCTGTCTGTCTGTCTGTCTGTCTGTCTGTCTGTCTGTCTGTCTGTCAGTTCGTCTATCTGTGAACAACACTAGCGCCTAATCTATTCAATGGATTTGTTTCTAAAAAAATCCCCGATGGATGTGGCCCGACTCGATGCGGGTGAATTTGAAATTAATTCTTTAAATCTTGTGTGGAAGTACTTTTCATGAAGACCCTGGAATATTTTCAAAATTTAAAAAAATACCATCAAAGATTTTTTTAAATTTTGGGATTGGATAGTGTGAAGGGCATTTAAGAGAATGACACAGGTCTCATTTTTGTTGAAATCTCTAATTTTTCGAATATTGAAGAAGTGCAATTTTTCTTCGGCCCCTTTCTATAACTAAAATATTGAAGATAGACATATTTTTCCTTAATAAAATCTGTTATTTAAAGTCAGATTTTGAAATTAAGTTTTGTACAGTTTTTGGAAAATTTGAGAACTTATCGCGCTATTTTGCGTGAAATACAGGCAATTTTAATTTTTTTAAAAACAATTTTTTCTAAAAACCTGCGCCACGTTTGTAGAGTAAATTTAGATCTCGGACGGCATAAATAACGCGTAACAGAATGGTCCGTATCTCATATTTGTTAAAATACTTGTTGTTTTTCCGAAAATTACAAAAATTAAAATATATTTCGGCGTCTTTTAACATTTCTACTACCATTATGGAGATTAACTTTTTTCTTAATGAAATAAGTTCAAGTTCAAATTTTTCGAAAGTATGAGTTTTTTGCGTAATTTATCGGCCAACATAAGGAATTTTTTAATTGCAATCAATTATTTTCTAATAAACGACTTCAAACATTTTCTTCATTTTTTTCCATGTATAGAATACGAAAAGCTTAAAATATTGGTGAAGATCTCATTTTTGTTGAGATCTCTGATTTTTCGAAAATTGAAAAAAGTTTAATGTTTTGTCGGCATCTTCCTGCAACTAAAGTATTGAGGATAGAAATTTTTTCTTAATGATATCTATTCCTTAAAGACAGATCTTGAAATAAGCTCATGTTACATTTTTCGGAGGTATGAGTAGTTTTCGTGTAATGTTGCTCGAAAAACAGGCAATTAAAACAAATATTTTTTTCAAATACCTCGCAAATAATTTTTTAAAATTATTCTTTAATTTTAATAAGGAGCGGTAAAAAATACGGTACTATTCCTATTTTCGACTATATCTCTCTCTTTTTTCGAAAATTGAAGGTAGATGTTTTTGCTTCAGACTAAGTCTGTTGAAAATTTTAGAAATTTAAAAGAGGTCATGCACAAATTTTTGCGTAATTTGGGCATATTTAAAAACATTATATACTCAAAAATCATTCTATTTTTTTCTTTATATTTTTCCCAGAAAGGAAAGATATGACATTTAAAAGAATTGCGCAAGTCTCATTTTCGTTAAATCGTCCTTCTTTTCGAAAATTGCAAAAACATTACGAACTACAAAATGGAAGATGGAGATTTTTGTCATACACAAAATCAATTCTAAAAATTAGCTCATTAAAAAAGGTACTAGTAGTTTTCGCGAAATTTCTGCTTGTAATTAATGAAATATGTACAGGTGTCTCACCTACTACAGGCAACCAGAGAAGTAGGAAAACTGCATTGTATTAAAAGGATATGAAAAATGTATAATTTAATATAAGTTATAATTTGCTATTGAAAATTTGAAGTCAGAATTGCGCCACCATCTTTCAGTTTTTTTTTTAAAGCGCGAAAAAACACGGTGATATTTACAACGTACAATTTCACGGTGTTTTTTTTTTCCACGATATAAGAAACTGGAAGGTGATGTCGTAATTTTGGCTTCGAATTTTCAGATTCAGCGCGTTAACGTTCATCGAGAAACATGTCTGAAGTCTTTGAGTCTGACGATTTTTGTTTGTGAGAGTGGTATCGATTAAAAACGTCTGTAGAGATTATATACTATTTAAGAACATTTTGAAAATGCATTTTAAAACTTTCATTTGCATTTGGAAAGCTCAATTGCCACTTTAAATCAATTACTTTTGATTCTATTGTTAAACTGATACTCGAGATAGGGAGGACGCACCTTGCCGCGAGGGAATTACGCATCGGACGACACAAAAATGCCTCTGAGATGAAATGTCTGCACATTTGAGGAAATTCTCTTACTCTACATATATTTCGCTTACTCTACATATATCTGTCGCAGCGACTGGTCATCTGTGATATTTTACGTACATTTTTATGAAAAAATAAAAGATTCAAAATTCTTTTGTAAAGTTGATCTAAGTCATTTACTCACTATGATGATTCATCAACACAACTTATTGATCCACGATGGTCTCACATGCGTTCTACAACTTCTGGAAAGATGATGGCTTTCGCTGATTTTTCATAAAATTTTTTTTCTGCAGTCTCGAAGTTTGGACTATATTGAAGGAATCCCTAATGTAATTCAAGAAGTAACGCGAGAGTTGAAGCGTATCCTAATTGCCAATTTTTGTTTTTTTAATTACTATAACTGCAGGTGTCCTGCGATCCTTTTCATGTTTTGTGCAACCAAGAACACCAAGAATTAAAAATCATCGGTCGACAGGAAAAGAGAGTGAAGGAATATACCAAAGGTAGACTTTTGAATTCCAAGAAATTACAAAGCCTTCAGATGCATTACTTGGAAGATTGGAAAAGCGGGATAGGGGTGGGGAATGGAGCTACTGCTGTCGACCGCCCCTCAACGGGACTTGTTCTAACAAGAGTATCGTTTTACAAAACTTCTTACACTTTTCAACCACTTATTCTACAGCTTTCATAACAAGTAATTTGCAAACGTTCATAAATCAAGTCTGTAAGATATATTTTCGAATTATATGTCCTCGGCGTGTTCTCTGAAGAAAAAACCCTCAGCGGAAAGGGATTTAGAAATTCAGTGACAAAAGTTCACCGGAATAGCCTGCGTAGAGAGCCCAATCTTCTGGGAAATAACTTTCATGCTTACTAAGTTGTTCCTGCGCCATTTTCAGGTTTTCTGGGCACACCCTTCAACAGAAAACTTATTTTTAAAGCTAGTATGCTAGACTACTTTTTTAAGGTCACGTTTTAACAACTGGGACATACAGCAACCACTGTGAATGTCGTAACTGGAGAACTGTATAAAGAACAAGTATGGCCCACACGAGCATCGAATTCGAACCTCTCGAGCCGAGACAGCTGCGGTCCTTCAGCCTTAGCGACCTCGCGTAGCCATGCGGCATAGACCACTTTATTCATGTCAATATGTAAGGTTTGTTTTATGTGTAAAGGTTTGTTTTATGACTAATACAGAAACAACTATATACAGCATGCGATGTGGTTAGAGTGAATTTATGCGAACTATTTACGGGCAACGGCACTTAACAAGACATATGTCAATGAATTTATCAATAGATTCTTATATTTACCAAAATTCACTCCAATTAATTAACTGGGAGGAAGTTTAAAATTAAACGAAGACAATCAATCAAAATTACATTTTAAATGATGGATACGAGAAAACGATTATTGATTTTTTCCCAATTATTTTCGACTCTTCTGCTTAGAAGAACCACCTCAAAAACGCCATACAATAATTATATCATTAATTACTTTAATTATGTTAGCAAATTTACTTTCATCTTGAATAACCAATCAGTATACATTTACATTCAGGAATACGCTTAGAGAAAATTAATTTAAAATTTTAAAAAATGTTAGTGAGTACAGTATACATTTTAAAAATAACAATATTTAACGCTTCATTACCTAGCATCTCCATGCCCTTTCCCGGAAATGCAACTCGTTAGTGACTGGAAGAAAAACTGATATTTGAGCGAAGTGCCTGGAACCTGTTTGTTCCGCTCCGACTTGTTCTGCCACCGTCCGATTGAAATCACAAGCGAAAACGCCGGCTGACAAAAGAGGGAGGGGGACTAAGCCATAGTTTTGATCCTGGCCTTAATGCCATACGCCGGCATTAAGTATTTTTTGACAAACATGAAAAGTAAGTAAATAAAAGGAACATGAGTCGAATGTGCATATTTACATAGAAATACTTTAGTAATATTCACGTTAGGAAAATGGGATACACCGAATCTTCATTTTGGTGTAAAATGTATTGAAAATCATGAATGTTACAACTGTTTCATGCTAATGGTGGGGGACGGAGGACAAAGTCCGGGGCCTCGCCGTCGACCTGGAAATGCGCGAGAGAAGCGAGTAAAATCGGTGGAATGAAATATTCGATTTTCTTGCTAAACTAACTCAATGCAATCACCTTATTGATACAAAGCGTATGGATGAATGAAACACTGGTGGAATTGCGAATTGAAGTAGATTTACTTTTGTACGCGTAGTAGTGTTGGGGAAGAGAGCCGGGATGCGTTGCAGCTTCATTTTCGTATAAAATGCGTTATATTTTTACTTCACTGAACTCACAATTGTTTTTGCTAACATGGAACTCCACGTTTTGTCGACGTGGAACTCGCCATGGATGCGCACTAGCAAAGCAGCAACTGTTTTATGTTAATGGCGGAAAATAAAGGCCGTGGAGCTGGAAATGAGCAAGAAAAGCTAGTAAAACCGGTAGAATTGGTCTATCAAATCGGCGATTGCCTTGCTAAGCTAACTTGGCCGCATTACCTTAACACGCACAACTTTTTGAATCCCCCCACGTTGCATTCTACAGGCGTTCCATTTTCAAATTTGTTTTAGCAGTGTGTGAAGACAAAAAGGTAAATCCAAAACGCTCGGCCAGGGCGGCGGCGCTGCTCCGCCTGACGTATGCGGGGCGATAGCGCGGAGGTCGCGCGTGGGTCGCAGGGAGGCTCATTTATGTAATGGGCGGCGGCAGGCTGCGGCGGAGGCGGAGGCGGAGGCGCCTGTGCAGGTGATGGATCGGGGCGGCCGGCTTCATTAGGACGAGCTTTTCCTCCTCGCCGCAGCGCGCGCCACCGCTCCGCTCGCCCACCCGCTCGCGCTGATCCCCGCTTGCGCAGCCGGGGCTGCTAAGGCTCGCGCAGTCTCCTGCCGAAAAAGAAAAGAGGAGGTAGCGAAGGGGTAAGCCAATTGTAGGTTGCGGTGAGCACTTGTTTGTAAAATGTTGAGGCTATGAAGATTAATGAACTGATGGTTATACACCATGCCAACTGCCGTGGCCGAACAGACACCCTTAAAGTTGCCGCCGGATGACGGTACCAATACCGCCCAAGAGAGTGCGCTGTCCGACAGCGCGGCAGTACCGTCACGCTCGAGCAGACAGCGGCGCGCGAGAACCCACCCGTATCACCGGGTTGGCCAGCGGACCTTCGCCTCGAGCGGGCTATAAAAGAGCCGCTCGGGCAAGCAGGAGGGAGTCGATAGCGAGCGCCTACAAGTGATTAGAGAGTGACATTGTGAATAAGTGATACGTCGAAGTGCTAACGGACTCTGGACTGCCCCACGGATATTTGGTGATCTAGCGACGTATTTGGACTCTCTTCTGGAATTTTGTTAGAACTTGGCTATTGTTATTGGATTTGCTCTTTTGGATTGTGAAATAAAACACGTCGTAAGAAACCGTGTTTATCTTTGTTGTTTTCTGGTCATAACAACTTGGCGACGAGGAAAACTAAAATGGAGGCCGGCGACCCGATAGTGCAAATGCTAGCACTAATGCAGCAGCAGATGCAGCTGCAACAGGAGGCGTTCGCGCAGCAGCTACGGCAACAAGCTGAGGCGCAGCGGCAGCAAGCAGAGGCGCAGGCGCAGCAGCTGGCGATTCTGTTGGAAGCAATCAACAGACGCCCCCCGCCCCAATTCCACTGCTTCCAGCCCGACTCGGAGGAGTGGTCAGAGTACCTAGAGAGTTTCGAACAGCATTTATTATGTCACCAGGTAGGAGACGCAAAAACAAAAAAAGCGTTTTTTCTAAGCTGCGTTGGGAGCAAAGTGACTAGTTTGTTAGGAAAACTACTCCCAGAAAGAGACTCAACAGAGTGGAGTTGGGAAGAAATTAAACACAAATTAGACACTTACTTTAACAAAACGCCACATGTACTGGCGGCCAAGTATAAATTCTTCCAGTGCAGGAAAAGCGAAGGACAGTCGCACTGCGAGTGGATTACAGAGTTAGCTGGCCTGGCGCGGCAGTGTCAATTCAAATGCCCGCCATCAGAGGGAGAGACATCATACGCTGAAACACTGATCAGAGATATGGTAGTCTTGCACACGCCGGAGGACAAAATTCGGTTTTTAGCTTTGCAGAACGGAGATCCTTCATTGGAAGAAGTAAAAACCTTGTGCAAGACTTACGAGACCACGCGTGAGACAGCCCGCCAAATCACGGCCGGATCATGCGTGTGTAGTGTTACCGATAACAATTCAGTGAAAGACAGTAGCTCAGACAGTGTTAACAGTTTAAGTAGTAGTGTCAGTATGAGAACGGCGCGAGAGAAAAGAAGTGAAGTGAGGAAAGGTAGACAAAATAATCAGATAGGGGCAAAGTCGACAAAGTGGGGCGGCGACTCAAAGGAAAGGAAAAGTACGAACATTTTCAAGAGAAAGAAATCTTGTAAAGGTTGCGGGAAGTATCACAATAGAGCCGAGTGCAGGTTCAGGGAGGCACAATGCTTTTACTGCAAGAGAGTGGGCCACATCCAAGAAGTCTGTGAACAAAAACGACATGCGGCACGAAGCGCAAGACACGAAGAAGACATGGAGGTAGCCATGGTTAGTGAGGTCATTAGCGGAGAGGGGCAGAAAAAATTAACGGTGCGAATTAAGTTAGACAGTCAACCAGTAGACTTCCTGTTAGATACGGGATCACCGGTTACGCTGATCAATCTAAACACGTACCGCCGTTTAGGGTCTCCCGGTTACGCAAAAGTACAAAAAAGATTGACCAGTTTCGGGAATACGCCCATTAAGGTGTTAGGAAGTGTGCGCGTGCAAGCATCATACAAGAGCAAGCAGGCAGTCATAGGAATATTAGTGGTCGACCGGTATGACGTAACGAATATCCTGGGGTTGGACTCCTTCGATAAACTGGGGTTAGGAGTCGTAGACGAGGTAAACCAGGTATCAGACCAGGATGAGGTTCACGTCATCAAGGATTTAGTTTCTGAGTTCGCGGAGGTGTTTTCGCCCGGGTTGGGAGAGTGCAAGAGCTTTCAGGCTAAGATCCAGCTTAAAGAGGGACATAAACCACGCTTTTACAAAGCGAGACCGGTGCCATGGGCGCTTAGGGACAAAGTGAAAGAAGAACTAACACGGCTGCAGAAAGAAGGGGTGATTACGCCAGTAACAGTGAGCCAGTGGGCCACGCCTTTAGTTCTAGTGAAAAAATCGAACGGGAAGATTAGGTTGTGTGGCGACTTCAAAAGCACGGTGAACCAACAGGTGGAAGTTGAGCAATATCCGATTCCCAAGCCGGAAGATCTTTTCTACAAACTGTCAGGCGGACAACAGTTTTCTAAAATAGACCTCAGGGATGCTTACCTACAAATAGCTTTGGATCCCGCGGCCAAGGAAGTATTGGTAATCAACACACCGCTCGGTTTATTTAGCTACAACAGATTGCCTTTTGGGGTAAACTCAGCGGCAGCAATCTTCCAGCGCTGTCTGGAGCAAATTACCTCGGGCCTGGATGGTTGCTGCAATTATCTGGATGATATCATCGTCACAGGACGCAGCTTAGAAGACCATAAACAAAACCTGAGAAAGTTGTTCACGGTTTTGCGAGACAAGGGTTTTAAGGTAAATCAGGAGAAATGTGAATTCTTCAAAGAAAAAGTAGTTTTTCTGGGACACGTGTTAGACAGCACGGGGATAGCCCCTACCCAGCAGCACGTACAAGCTATTATTCAGATGCCTCCGCCAACAGATCTAAAACAGCTGCAAGCACTGTTAGGCAAAGTTACCTACTATAATAAATTCATTAGAAACTTTTCAACGATAGCAGCTCCTTTAAACCATCTGAGAAAGAAAGGGGTCAAATTTGTATGGTCGGAAGATTGCAATAAAGCTTGGAACAGTTTAAAACAAGAGTTACTGCGCACGGTAAGACTTAATCATTTTGTCCCGGGATGGATCACAACTGTGGCGGCAGATGCCTCAGATTACGGTCTGGGGGCGGTGTTATCCCAAAAAGATGGAAAAGGGGTCGAGAGACCAATCGCTTTTATGTCGAAAACTCTAAACAAACACCAGAGAAATTACTCCCAGATAGAGAAGGAAGCATTGGCGATCATTTTTGCGGTGAGAAAATTCAACGAGTTCCTTTACGGGACCAAATTTCACATCATCACTGACCATAAACCTCTGGTGCAACTCTTTCACCCAGGGAAGAAGATCCCAGAATCCACAGCCAAGAAGCTGCAGAGGTGGGCGTTGTTTCTTGCAGATTACGACTACCAGATCCATTATAGAAGCACGTCGCAACACGCGAACGCGGACGCGTTGTCTAGACTACCCGCCGGCCCAGACCCAGAATTCGACGCGTCTGAAGAAGAATGCCTCCAGTTGGACCTGGAGGATCTGGGAAACCTAGCAGATTTTCCGTTAGAGGCAAGGACTATAGCGAGGGAGACGGACAAGGACCCGGAGTTGAACCAGGTACGGCGCTTCATCAGAGAAGGTTGGCCAACAAGAAGATTAAGAAGCAACGCCAGGTGGTTTAACAAACAAGACAGATTGTCGTGCAAAGCTGGAGTTCTATTGTTAGAGGGCGAAGAGTTCACAAAGGTAATCATACCCAAGAGCCTCAGACAGACAGTGCTTAAATTGTTACATCAAGGGCATTGGGGGGTAGTACGTACGAAGCAGCTGGCGCGGCGGCACTGTACGTGGCCAGGTATGAACAACGACATTGAACAAATGCTAAAGAGATGCGAGGCTTGCCAGCTTAATCAAAGCGCCCCCCCAAAGACTTGACACCTTGGCCGGAGCCGGCGGAACCGTGGGAAAGGGTCCACGTGGATTTCGCCGGCCCCTTTTGGGGGTCCATGTGGTTGGTGGTAGTGGACGCGAAGTCCAACTACCCGTATGTGGTTGAAATGGGAAGCACCACCTCTACACAGACCGTAGAGATGCTGGAGAGGATCTTTGTTACAGAGGGTCTACCTGTGGTATTGATTTCAGACAATGGTCCGCAGTTTTCGTCCCAAGAATTCGCAAAATTTTGTGCGAGCAACGGCATCCAACACATCTGTGCACCGCCTTTCCACCCACAGTCTAATGGAGAGGCGGAGAGGTTCGTCCGAACCTTCAAAACTGCTATGGGGAAAGCGCGGGCAGCGGGGACACCAAAGTCCCGAGCACTCTTAAGGGTCCTGGCAACGTACAGGGTCCTGCCAGGCTCAACGGGCAGAAGCCCAGCTGAAGTGCTCCACGGCAGGCAGCCCCGGACCCTGCTGTCACTGCTGAGCCCTAGCGACCCGCATAGAGCTGGAGGTATTAGACCAAAATACAAGGTAGGTGACAAGGTATATATTCAGTCACTTAAGAAAGAGCCAGCATGGGTGCCCGGGGTAATACAAGAGATTCGAGGCAGCAGAGTTTATGCGGTACGAACATTAGAAAGGCTGGTCACACGCCACCAGGGGCAGATCAGACCTCGAACTAACGAGAGTCAAGTAGACAACAGGCCGTGGATATCACCCGAGGAATTCCGCAGGAAAGTGATGAGGGAAATAATTTATGTCCCACAGGAGCGCACGGCCGTTGGAACACCAGCAGTTGCAGCGGACACGCGGGAGGAAGCAGCCACCAGCAGCAGCAGAGAATCCGCCTGTTCGACCAGGACAGAACTCCGGCCCAGGAGGGTTACCCGTTCAGTGCGTTTTGCGCCATACGCAACGCATTTGGGCGCGGAGGGTGCCGTGGCCGAACAGACACCCTTAAAGTTGCCGCCGGATGACGGTACCAATACCGCCCAAGAGAGTGCGCTGTCCGACAGCGTGGCAGTACCGTCACGCTCGAGCAGACAGCGGCGCGCGAGAACCCACCCGTATCACCGGGTTGGCCAGCGGACCTTCGCCTCGAGCGGGCTATAAAAGAGCCGCTCGGGCAAGCAGGAGGGAGTCGATAGCGAGCGCCTACAAGTGATTAGAGAGTGACATTGTGAATAAGTGATACGTCGAAGTGCTAACGGACTCTGGACTGCCCCACGGATATTTGGTGATCTAGCGACGTATTTGGACTCTCTTCTGGAATTTTGTTAGAACTTGGCTATTGTTATTGGATTTGCTCTTTTGGATTGTGAAATAAAACACGTCGTAAGAAACCGTGTTTATCTTTGTTGTTTTCTGGTCATAACACCAACCATATGTACGAAAAATGACACTGGATAAGAAGACGTCGATGACTGTTGATGAAATGCTCTGGAAAAAAATATACAAATTTATTTATTTTAGTTATAGAATGGGATATTTTGCGGGGACACGGCCCTTGGACATAGCTCCACCCCGTGTATTCCCTCAGGCTTTCTTCGAAGCCTATTCCTGGCGCTGGTCTAAGGGATCTTTCCGAACAGGCACGCCCGTCGGCGTCCCCTTAAACGCCTGTGTGTGACTCTTCCTCCTACGCCAGATGTCAGTTAGCAACGTCTCTGGTGGGGGGAAAGTGAGATCTCCCCACCGGACAGGAGGACAGGCGGACAGGACAGGAGGTTGCCGGAAGGATTTAATTTTACCGGGCACCAACGAGGATTCTTTCACTTGCTACGACGAATGCTATGACATGGCTACTGTAGATTTTTCGCCCCTCAGCCGGAATCGAAACGGTGTCCTGGGGGTTCAGAGGTCAGTAGCTAACCACTCGTCCACCCAGGAGCACTGTAGGAACTGATGATATATTGGTAAGATATAACGTCAATATTTAATTCAATGTATATTAATTTTGTGGTGCCCTTTCCCCATTTTGGGTCCTTTTGAGCTTGGAGGGTGGTGCCGCCTGGGACCCCTTTCACACTGCTCCAGCGCCCCTGCCCGCCTTTGGCCTGCCCTGCCCTGCCCTGCCTTGCCCTGCCACGCCCCTGGCTCGCCACCTCGCTGACGCCTCACATTTTCTTATCGCCCTCCTTGCGTCTCTCATCCTCCGCGCTCAACTCTGGCGCATTCACTTGTCGTCTCGCCTCACCTCGCTTTTTTAGCCCCGAAGTAAACGCCTCACTTAGCGACACTGGTGGTAATGATGCATAATATTCGGCAATGGCATCATTATAGGACGTGTTGAACAAAACCATAACTAATTCGAAATTTTAATGCAAATTAAATGAATGTGAATGACGAAGTACTTGACTATTTTAATAAATAATTAACTACTTGCAAAAAATTTACTCGTTGCATTCGTAATGCGTTATTTACTAAAGCAGGGACAAACCTGGCAACGTGCTAAATGGAATACAGACAAAGGTGATGCATCTTTTAAAATTTTCAAACCGAACAATAATTAAAATTACCTGATGAGCATGAAATTACAGGAAGGATTATATTGTAAACAATATACATACGTTGTTAGGCCAATTCTAAAGACCTACACTATTGTACGTGTTGAAATCTCGGGCGTCTTTTAATTGAAAATACAAATGTACATTGAGGTGTTGGGGTGTTTTATGATTTGTCGAATTTTAATACAGTGACGAGGTGGAGTTTTAATACAGATTTACATACAGTTCAAAACATATTTACATACGGTTTCAGGGATAGTTTCTATATTGTTTTGAAAGATAGTGTTCAGGCGGCGAAATAGTCGAAGAAAAGTTGGGAAAGCATTTCGGTAGAAGCTGCAACGAAACATCACTTCTTCTATTAGTAGTTTTTTGTCAGACAAGAGGGTTCTGGGAAAGAGACGACACACAGTTGACAAAGATTGTTACTTGGAGAAAGAATTAACGAGTATTGAAAAAATTGTCACAGTTTCTTCTGTCCAAACGAAATTAAACCTTTCCTTACGAATTTCGTGTACAAATTTTTACTCAGCTTTCTGCATTAGCTTCTGATGACAATGCGAGCAGGCGTCTGAGGTAGAAAATCGGCGACTTCCTAGTATTCCGCCAATTGCAATTTTACGCGGGGCTGCCCAGGAGCTGGTGCAATCTTTCGGTGACGCTCCGAACTAACAGGAAACAGCTGACAATCTACAAGGATATTTGTACGAAAGAAATGAGTATTTGGTCAACAGAGAAGAAATTCGCGCGGCTTTTTATGGAAAATTAAGGCTATTTCCGAGGCGCCAAGTTTGAAATGTATAGCCCTTTCCTCTGAAACATATTCAAATAACATCAAAAATGTCTTATTAAAAAACGAGGCGCCAAAGTTGAAGCAAATTGGCGGTCAATGTGCCAACAGGTAGAGTTCTATGTCGGCAAGTTGATAGTGCACTTTCAGTGGATGGAAATCGATGAAAGTTAAAGAGAAAACTTATACAAATTTATGTAGAGGATGCTGCAGTTTGTGAATCGATCTAATAAGATGATATTCGTGAGTCTCCTAAAGAATTGTGTTTGAAATATGTAAAGTTGACAAATGAATGAAAGGAATGCTTTAGACTTCTACAACCCGTTAGTTTATTTCGCCCCTGTCGGTAGCTTAGAACTTGTTTCGACTCGAGCATGCCCCGCTAATGGGAAATACCTGGATGGGAAAGCCTCACAAACTGAAGCGCGTGTCGGCACCGAATGTCGCCAACCAACGGAGACCGAAATGGTTGACCCACCCAGAAACACAAACTAATCATTCATTTCATTGTCGTCTCGCGTGAGGATGAAAACCGTCTTCCAATTCCCTCTTCACTGCGGTGCCCTCAGTCTCCACATCCACCGCCTCATTTCCTCCGTTATCTTCGATCTGCCCTATCACTCTTCCTTCCAGCCATATCAGCGTTTTCTTTCGAACAGTTCTCAGGCCAGCCCCTCCTTTCCCCGGCCCTGCACCTAAACCTGCACCCACCCTGCGATTTAAGAGCCAGCCTCGGCCGTGCAGGCAATCGACGAATGATCGTTCGCTCGCGAGTATTCCGTGAACGAGCTTATCCACGCCAGCCTCTTTTTAAAGAATATTTGTATTAGAATAATAAACACAGAAAACACAAGTTAACGAGGATGATCAAGTCATTCGTTTTGGAAACATTTGAATAATTACAAGTAATTTATCTATACTGTCAAAATCCCATTTTTTCGTCCACATATTTTGTAAAATCTAAGAAGATATTGAATAGCTGTAAAATTATATAAACTTATGGAACCGCAGCATTATCGAATTTTCCCACGTCACATTTCTCCATCTGTCCAAACCCTCTCGCCGATTGATGTGTCGATGGTTTCGATTATCCATTCAAACTGGTCGGAAGATTTTAAATAATTATATTAAATATATAACATATTAAATAATAATATATTATTGTAATGGAATAGTAATTAACAAAACAAGTGAATAAAGAGGGGTCTAATTGCATGAATGGTATGTTCAAGAAAACGAGCGAGGTAAGAGCGAAGTTTCTTATTTACCACGAGTGAAATTATTCCCGTTTATACATATGTTACATTCAATATTTCTTCCTTAAAGATTATTTTAATTTTGATAAATTCAATCATATCTTTACTATTAGAGCTAGGTGTCTGATGACGTCATATTGGTTTTGTAAGACGGTGACAAATCCATGAAAGCATTACTTCGAAACGAAAGATCATGAATGAGAGAAGAACACGTGTTAATGTTGGAAAGGAGAAAGACAATTCAGACGTTTTGCCGGTGTACTTTGCAGAGCGGGTAAATACAACTTACGATTACATTTTTTATATATGTAATATGCGAAGACCAAAAGTTTTACATGTTAAATAGAAGACATACAGTTTTACATTTATTCATGTTAAATTTTTTATGTTGTTCCATTAGTCAGCAAATGTTAAACCAACATGCTTATGATCATACTTGTTTATGTTGAAGTCGTGGCGTGTAAAGAATATCAGTATTTTAAATTATAAATTATTTACTTGATTTTCCAAACAAATTAAGATGTTTTTCAAAAACAACTGCTCTCTCTGGGCGTCACGTTCAAATAGGTGAAGTAAACATATCTGTGCAATATAAAGCAACTTTTGGTTAGGATGATTGATGCCAAGTATGAGTATGGTAAGAGTTTCTAATTTAACTTATTGTACTATAAATATTAACATAATTGTCTAAGAAGTAGTAATAATAATTCGTTTGTAACTAAGTTTCAAACTTTCTTTGGTTATATGCTTTTGATGTACGTAATATGTGATGTTCATTTTTGTTCATGTTTCATGGCCATCTGGAAACGTTTGTATTATAGATACATAATTAAAAAATTTCATCAGTTCTCTGAGTTCTGATTGACTGTTGTGGGCTTTTAAATGCACGATTAAGTTTTAATTGCACGCATGCCATAAACACACAGATTTTCAATGATTTTGCACGGAATTAATGAGCATACTTATTTAACTAATCGAAAAACAATATGATATAATTACATTATCACAGAACTAGACAATACCATAAAGGTCGGTATTGCAATTTTACAAATCACATTATAGCACATTATTATAAAGTTAGAATATGGAGCTTCAAATTCAATAAAAATTTTATCATTTATTTTATAAACGTGAAAGCTACATCATAAAACATTAAACAGTAAAAAAAATCAAGTTAGATTTGAGCCAATGAAAAATCTTGTTATTTCATGTTGCGGAATAGATAACAAGAACGTGTTTATAATATTTAGAGGAGGTCGGGTAATATTATTTCGCAGATACTCGTGGTTTTCCGATTTCAATACTGAATGGTTAATCAAATTTCAGTGATCGTAAATCCACCTATGGCGCATGGAAAGAAATTCAGATACTACCAAAGAATCCGACGTATGATAAAAATTTTGCCTGATCCTTTGTTTATTTCCGTCTTGCGCTGTCTCATGCATTCTCTTCTTTTGCGCCTCTCCGTATCTTTTTTCCTGTTGTGTCTGGTGCAGCTAAACCTGCGTTTTTCTTTCTTTCCTCTCTTTTCGTATCATTCAAGTCCGTTTCCGGTCCCTTCCCGTACCTTCTGCGTTTCCGTGTGCAGTTTGTCCCCATCTACGAAATCCTTCTTGCTTCTTGTTTTTGAGTTCGCCTCACAAACGTTTATGTCCTTTTTATTACCTAGCACATAAACAGTCCAAAAAAGATATAAAATGCTTCCAGAGTCGCAGAAACGAATAATTTATAGGACATAAATCGACACCTCTCGAACATAAAAAGCATTTTGTGAAAATTATCTTCTAGTATTGGAGTTTGCTGATTGATTATTTTCTTATATGAGAATTTTTATAGGCGACACACTAACTTTAATGCTTTGAACACAACCAATCACATGTGTTTCAAAACTATGTTGAAAAACTAGCTGAGCTATTTTGATTTGCCCTGGTATTTATTAATCACAATCATATAGTAGACATTAAAGTAATGTTTTATATCTATAAGAATTAATTCGTTTAATCATTTCACTCGCTGGGCAAGCCCTTTTGAAAAAAAATCATATTTATGTTTGAAATTTTTTCAAACTTTAAACAATTTAATTTTTGTTATGTTTCACGAATACCCATCTCCAAATTTCTCACATTGTTGAACAATACTTACGTGGAACGAATGCCTATCTTCTAGAGACCGAGTGTTATCTGAATACTTCTATTATATAACTGACATTATCTTTGCAAGTAATTGTTAAATGTGTTTGTTCGACGTTTTTTGCGGCGCGTGCAATTCGTGGAGATGTTCTCAACTGCGATCAAGAGAAGTTTTCCCACGATGAGTCTTCAAGTTCACCGGAAATCTTTTTTTCTTGAATAATTTTTTTAAACATCTGCTTTATTTGCAATTTGTCCTACTTGAACGTTCATCACAAAAACAAATATAGATACAATAGTGCAAACACTATGACAAAAATGAAAATAGTCTCATCTGCAGTAACAATTATTACAAAATTTAATTATTTATATCTGTGGTTCAGACCAAGAGGGTGTACTCTTTTCAGTCTTCTTGTCATTGTGCTGTTATCTAAGATGTTTATGGCCAGATGATTAATATGATTTTCGAGTCTGTGTTGGTATTTGAGAGATTTGAGAGTGATTTTCTCTTCCGCTGGAGATATTGAGATCTTTATGTATGGTGGCGTTTGATACAAACCAGGAAACATTGCTTAACAGTCTGAGACATTCGGATTGAAATAATTGGATTATTTCTACATTTGAATATGATGCTGTTTCCCAGAGTTCAATTTCATATGACCAGATAAGTTGAGTGTCATATGACCAGATTGTTGAGTCTTGTTTTTTAAAGTAAATTTTTTTTAGTAAATTTTTTTCTAGACTTAAAGATGTTTTTCCTATTAACTATATCGTTTGTTTAATTTAAGTTCTGCTTCCTTTCTTTTAATTGAAATATAGTTTTATGCACATATGCTTCGTTTTGACACCCAATCTCATAATGAGCATTATGCTATTACCTTCAGGAGGGAACATGCGCGCTGGGTAGGGCATTTCATTCCTTTTAGCACATCCAACACAGGTCTGGTTAACTGCGCGGCGTATACTGACCTCAGCAGCAGTTTGACCGCGGGTCAATCAACATCAAGGGCATCTGCTTCAACCTGACAGCGGGTCACCTGCCTCACATGCGCCGACTGCATTACCTCCATCTGGTCCTGGGAATCGCTCTGCACTCAGACAGCGCGTGCAGTGTTGATTACAGCTCATCAGGGCTTCCAAAAACTAATTCATGGGCTCCGGTTTAGTGACAGCGGTGGGGCTGACAAGCGCGGAGCGGCGAAGCTGCATGAAACATTGGGTGCCTGAAAGGTTTCTGCAATCAAAACCCAGCCAGAGAAAAATACGTTTTAAATGATGCTTTATATTCATTATAATACCATAAATTGTGATATTTTTCTTATTATCATAATACTATAATAAATCGTATTATTGAACCATATAACTTGTAATAGTTTTCTAATTTGCGTAATACTATTTTACAAATGTTCACTATAGATTATTTTTTTCTATTCCCCCTACAATCCTTCCTTTACAGGTATCAATTGAGCTGAGTAGCATTTAATAAAGACAAACTGATATATTACTAAGAAAATGCATTTAACAAGTTTGTTGTTGGTTCTTTCAATTCAATTTCATGTTTATTATTTATTATTTTATTTTTCAATAGATATTTCAACAATGATAAATCGCAATTATAGCAACAGTAATAAACACCAAGGAAAAGTCTGCAAAATGTTTGTTATGAGTTGAATCTCGATGAATGCTAGTTGAAGCAGAAGAAAAAAATTGGGGGGGGGGCGTTTAACTGTGTTTAACTGTGTAGAAAACAGGTAATTGAAAACAAACTGCTTTTTTATTGCTAGTCGATACACATTTGAATTTCGAAGAATTATTGGGATCTCCGTTTACTTTGTAATGTAACATTTCGTCGTTCGGGTAATGCGACAATGATGAAATTACTTTAGCAATTTTTCTCATTAATAACCGTCTTCTTTAGGGTTAGCTTAAGTGACTGAATAATAATTGCCAAATAAAGATGTCTTATTAACTCTTCTAATAACGTCTTAATGAATATTAAAATTTCACTATAGAAAATGACGGGTAAAGGGAGTTAATTAAAAAGCCATGCCACAAGCGGCACAATCTTCTCGTTCTCCTAGCTCGTCTGCCCACTCTCATAAGCCATTTTGGCGTCCGCTTCGTCCCCATTCCGTCTCGGCTTCAACCCATTTATTGGATATCGCTCTCGTAGGGAGTTTTTCTTTTTCCGCTTTAAAGGAAGTTTTTAGCACACCTTTTCTTTGATTTAATTGCTTTGAATATAGTGCGTTAAATGGACAAGGTATCGAATCAACAAATTTTTATTTGATATTTAGTTACGTTTGCTTAACAAAGCCTTTGTAAAAGGATTTATCCCTTTGCTGACAATATTATCCACTAATCGGACTATTTTTGGTGTAATTAAGAGTTGTTCTAAAGCTACGTATATAATAATAATAATAATAATAATAATAATAATAATAATAATAATGTCTTTATTAATGGCGAGGCTCAGGCCATAGGGCCTGCTCTTCCGCCTAACCACTGAATTTACATACATTTAGAGTAGTAACATTTTAAGAGGGGAGGACATGCTGTACATTTACGTATATCAGTACAATCAATTTCTACTTTTTTGAATTTAAACGATTGGTGATAAAACAGCACGTTCTCTGGACAGACGTTTTGCGTCAATGTGTATTCAAGCTCTTGAAAGGCCTTCTGTTCGAACAATAAATAAACAAAGAAAGAAAGAAAAAAGAAAGAAAGAGAAAGAAAGAAGAAAGAAAGAAAGAAAGAAAGGAATGAAGAAAAGGCCCGGTAATAAGAGATTTTCTGTCTAAAATTCGTCGTTTTTCTTCTGCTGCATTACATAACTTTCTTTCTAACGCGGTAGGGGTAGCACTAACACCCAATTTTCTATTCCCTACTTTAATTTTTCTACATAAGCGCCTGTGATACACTTGAGTAGCTGTAACCGTCAATTACGAGACCCATTGATATTTATTAATCAAGGTCAGAATATGCCTGATACAATTAGAATCGAAACACGCATATTACATCATGCATTGTAAGAATTTTCTTAAACTTTTGTATGTTGCAAGAGGCTTTTAAGGATGAATGTTGTCATGTGTGATTCTCGTTTACAGAAGACAATTCTCGTTTAGGAAGGCCATCAACTTCCACTGACGACGGCAATGTTGCCAGAGTGAACATTCTCCTGACCAAAGTGAAGCATCAAATCGTCGAGTAACCATTCGTGAATGGTCGAGGAAGTAAGATTTCCTTGGGCTCGTGTCAACAATTTTAACTGAAACACTGCATTTGCTCCGAATGGCCGGAAAATTTGTCCCAGCACTGTGACAGAATAACAAAAACATAGGTTTGTCAGGAACGTCTAGAAAAGGCTAATGAAATTGAAACCTTTTTGAAAAATGTTACGAATGACAACAGTTTTATGGGAACTATGTGAAAATAAAGTACCCTAAAAATGGAAGACAACTTTCTCCTCCAGCCCAAGAAAGTTCGTCAAGCCAAGTGAAAGGTTAAAGTCATGGTTGATTGGAAGGGTATTGGGTACTTTGAATTTCGTTCACAAGCCCAAAGAGTAAATCGTTTTTGTTATGTGGAAACTGAGAAATGCGCACCACACTGTGAGCAGGAACAGACTGGGGCTGCGGTGAAGCGTAGTGGGGGCTGCCATGACAACGCATCTATCCATTCTGCGTTGCTCATTCGCGAGTATTGCACAAAAACTGTGTGACCATCATACCCAGCCTCTGTACTCTTCAGTCTTATACCCCGCGGGCTTCTTCCTGTTTACGAAAAGTAAGAGACCCTTAAAATGTGAGACATTCGTCTTAATTGATGAAATTCAAGAAAATTCGCTAAAGGAGTTGGACAGCATTCCACATAACGAGTTTTTAAAGTCATTCCAGCGGTGGAAACGTCGGTGGAAAAAGTATATAGCTTCACAAGGAGAGTATTTAGAGTGGGGAAATATCCACTAACTTGTATATTTCATAAATAAAGTTATAAAAAATAAGTCCTGAAACTTTCTGATCATTCGTATATACGTATTCGTATCGCAGAGTTCACATCGAAATACAAATAATATTTGTATTAATATTTGTTCTCTTTTGGAAGTCGCGATAATAGAAAATAAACATAAATAAATGAATCATAGTATTTATTTGGTGATATTTACGGAATCATTACAATTACAGTGAAGCCCAGACACAATTCCACTTTGACATTGTTCTGATTCCCGTGCCCTCGCCCACACGCCTACCCGGATTGAATGAGTAGAATCGACTGGCAGGTGTCGACGATGAGATGACTTGTAATAACAAAGCATTGGTGGAATAAGGGGCAGGGAAAACAGGAATGAATGAGTAAAATGAGTCGTTTGGTAACTGAATCGAACACACGAAATTTTAATGTGTTGAAGAAAGTGAAAAAATCGAAAAACAACAACAGCAAGAAACGACCTCGCGCGTGTGTAACTCGGCGCAGGTGCATCGCCGACGTGGCCCTAACCCGAACGCAGCGGCCTCGCGAAAGGGGAGCGCAATTATCCCGGGGCATTTCGCGCGGGGGGGAGGTAGAGATTTACGGCGGCGCAGCTCGACTCCTGGTTTACGGCGTCGGCGGTCACGCGCTGCACCCGGGGGGGGGGGGCAGCCAGCGAGCGGGGATGGGCGTTGGCGGTCGCCTTCGGCGTCTCGCCGGAAAGCCCTTCTCTCTCTCTGTACGCTTCTCTGGTTTGCGTGTTTTATTTTTGCACTGTGCGTGTCTGATGGTGATAATTCACCTTGTGTGACTTTATTTCTAGTCATTTTTTTAATCGTTGTGTGACCTGATGAGAAACTCAAAGAGGGTTTTAAATAGTGATTGCCAAGGGGTTACGATGTTACGTGATCATCTGTTTTTTAATTTCAATTGATTCCAATTTAGGCGTTTTCTGGGATAATTGATAACTGTTACAAAATTGACAAAAAAGGAAAGCGTATGATGCTATTTTTGGGAGTAATCAACTCTTAAAAACTGTTTTTTAACAATGGATGTATTTCATACTATTTTATTAATAAAATATTGAAGTAAGATTTTTAGGTAATTTTAATATTCTAATAAATATCTGCTGACCGAGACATGTTTTACGTTCTTATGCGATTCTGATTATTCTTATATGATTCAGTAATTACTTTTTCCTCACACGTTAATGTGAATAATATTGCAGTTCCCTTCCCAAATACAAACATCAATGATCTTTATTTTCACATATTGTTTAACTGCAGCAACAAAATGGCAATTTTTCGCAAAAAAACTCGTATTGTGAGTCCCTGATACCAAACAAATGAATAATTCTTGCCCCTACATGCTATCAATTACTTTCTCTGTTCCTTTGAAAGAGATAATCCACTTTTTCTGAGTTCTTGAAATACCAAAAAAATGGTTTATGGCAAAACGTCTGTCTGTCTACACATAACGCCAGTGACACTCCATAAGCAGGGTTTCCACCAAAATACATCCGCTGGATTTGTTTTACGTTGTGGCTCCTTTGAATTTGAAACATATATTTTTATTTTTGGGAATACTTGACATGAAGCTCCCAAAAATTTCAATTTTTTCAAATCAATTTCAAACTTTTTGGACTCTTTCTGCCAACTAGTACTCTATTTTTGGTGAGATACTTTTACTTTCGGGTATACGTACGTATGTGATATACGTAATATAGATAAAGTTATTAATGCTGATCGAAAAAATGGCGAATTTTCGTCAGAAAAACTCTCATTGCTGTTACTGAAATAGTGAATAAATCCAGTGGCTAAATTAAGAAAAAATCCTCTAACACTTGGTGTAGCCAGAATCTGTGTTTTGTGGGTCCTTGATACCGAAACATTAATTTTCGGCGAAACGTCTGTGCGTCTGTCCGCCCTTCTGTCCGCTGCCCGTCCGTCTGCAAACACTACTAGTGCCTAAACTGTGCATAGTAATTTTTTCAAATCGAAGAAACCTCTGTCCATCTGGCTCGAGTCGAACCTTCGATATTTGCCCACCTTTGCTGACAACACCACCTTGTTTATCTCCTCCACTAGTTGTGAATGAGGATCAAAACGTCTACAAGAAGAGATTAAAAATTTTGTAACAGAAATGGAGGATACAGAAATGGAGAATAGCTCTAAACACATTTAAAACAGTTTGTAAAGTCTTTACAGTAAAGAAAATACCTATCTTATCATCACTAAAATAGATACTCCAATACTCTGGAGAGATAAAAATAAAGAGACTAAATATCTTAACTTACATTTTGACACAAAATGAACCCGGAAAGAACACATAATGAAAACAAAAAAAATGCAAAACCAAAAATTGGCAAACTTTATCCGCTCATGAACAAAAAGTCCCATTTGAAAACAGAAACTACCATGTCGATATGAATCAATTATAAGACCATCGATGTTATATGCATGTGCAATTTCAAGAGAAACAACCAAAAAATCATTTAAAAAGCTACAAAGCATCCAAAACAAGTTCCTGAGGCTGACAAAGTTACTTGGTACATTTCAAACGTGAAAATACACCATGAATTAAAAACTCCCCTATTATCAAAATTCATACCTAATCTCTCAAAAACAGTTTTTAAGTAATCTAACCCAATGCTCAAGCACAAACATATTCAATCTCAATAGAAATGGTTCAACAAATCCTAGTATTAAATCTTAATTTCCCAAAGACCTAATACTTTTCCCCCTAATAATAGTCTTAGTACAAATCTGCTGACATGATGAAACCCACTCCTCCCATCCACAAAACCAATCCCCTTAATTGTATTATAGAAGTAATTTTAAGAATCAGTGTAAATATTTATATTCCCTTTGTATTGTATATTATATTTTTTCCTTTGTTATTTAATCGGTTACGTTCATCTGTAAAGAGTATGTATGGTCCTGCTGTAGGAAGAGGTCTAATTACCAAAGGAATAACCGCTGATGTGGGTAATCCGTCTTCTAGAACAGCAAGAGCAATATTGCCTTCTCTGTCATTATCAGTTTGACCTATTGCTTTCATACTGTTCTTACCCTTGTTTCATCTGTTCCTTTTGTCATTTGCATTGAAACAACATTTTTCGAAAACAGATGCTAAATGGTTGACAAAATGTCAACATTGTGTTTACTGAAACTTGTGATTCAATTCAAAATAGTAGCTTCAGGAACACGAAGAGAAATTTTAGAATGTCGCTGCACATACTTCGTCATCAAATCAACACTTGTAGACTTCTTCGTTATCAAATTTTCTGGCACTTAAGTTGCGTTCTCCACGGCAAAATCATATGCTAAGATGCGTAATTCCTCATTCATGGAATTAAAAGTATTACTGTCAAACAATATTGAGACAAGTAGTGACATGTCACAACGCGACCCTTAGAACCTGTCACAACTCTCCGCACGAGGCAGTAATATGAGTTCCGTTTTTATTTCAGGTTATTTTGCCATTATATAAACAAAAAACATCAAATTATAGCTCAGAAAGTAATTTTTTAACGATACTTAGGAGTTGAACATAACTACGATTTATTGTTGCTAAGGTTGACTGACACAAACCGGCAGATGTTTACTTCACTAAGTGTACAGCACAAAACGTTCGTGTACAAGCAAATGAAGCAACGGCCCCCGCAGCACCTCACGGAGCACACGGAGGCAAAGGTTTGAATCGTGCATGAAAACTATCAGCGGCCGTGCCCCATTGGATCGGTCGGTAAACACGATGATACAACTTGTCCCTCTCACAAGAAGCCCCGGTCTCCCCTACATGCTACGAGAACAAGGAGAATTGGTGCTATTGACCTTTAAAACGAGCAAGATGGAGATTATTAAAGTATATTTAACTATATAATTATAATAATATTTTTAATCCATTTGTATTTGGTATCTCTTAAGATTGATGTGTTGCGAACGGCAATTGTTGCTTTGGCATCATCGCGCTGGCAGCGACGGGCTGTAGCGGTCGCCAGCACCTCTGGTTCGTATTATTATAAAATTTATTTATTTATTCATTAAAATTATTAAGGTTTTTACGGCTTAAGTATGCATCGGACTTCGTTGATGCGTTCTTGTACGCGAATATATTGATTACATAAATACGCTGAACGCAAAAATAGAAAGCTATTTTCATTTAAACTTTGGAATAAAAAAATGAATGTTTTGTTGGCGAGTTTTTCATTCATGGCTGAAGTTTAAGTAAAACAGAAATTTCCACGTTATAATTTTCGAATACCGTCCGCAATCATACGAGGACGTATGTGCATCTCTAGCCCGAATTGTGAAAAATTGCACATTTTCATTCCCATTTGAGTGAGAAAAGAAAAGATAAGAAAAGAAACGACAGGAAAATAAAATAACAGCAACAAATACTTTATATATGCTTTTTGGTATCATAAAAGACACTTTCTGATACATCACAAAATATCGGTTGTCTATTACAATGCAGCTGCAGTCCAACCTGTGGTTTCATCTGACAATGTGCGAAGGGCTGACATCGGCTCGAAATTGACAGAGATCGTCACAAAGGATATGAAACGATTTGTTTGCGGTTGGCAATAGCCACCACAAACGTGAGTCCGTAGGCGCTATTTCGCCCCCGACAAAGGGAATAGAATAGGGGAAGTGAATGTTAATACGCGCCGCCCAGCCGCGTCGCCGGCGAGGGCTTTTTGGTGGACGGGAGGCGATTCCCAGAGGGGAGACGGGGCACAATACGAACGCGCAACGCAACATAACTCAAACATCAAAATAGACAATCGTGGTGTTGGAAAATTCAAGTTTCGATGAAAACGTTTTTCCCCTAAATATCAAGAAACTACAGGATATTTTCGGATAAATGTTTGAAACTTCTAGAAAATGTAAGAAGTCGAGGATAATCACCTTTTCCCGATAAACATGCAGTGAGAAACCCCATATAAGGAAGTTAACCCAGAAGAGCCCATTAAGAAAATAAAACAATTAATTTTAAGTTTCTTTTTCTCTATTCTTTAGCGAACTTTATCCCTTCACTACATAATTACTAATAAGTAATAGTTCAGTAGCATAATTAGCAACATAACAGGGGTTTAGAGCTAAAATTGGAAATACTTGCTACCAGAGAGCTCCATGACTGCGCGCACGCCCAGGTCGACAGTGGGCGAGCGCGATGAGCACAAACTCACGTGGGGCGTGCAAGGTGCGACGTGTTCCGCTGCTTGCCGAATGCCTTGGGGGAGGCTTCGACGCAGTCAGTGGATGTGCGTTCGCAGACGCCGCTTGGCGTCTCGGGGTCTCCTCAGGGGCGAGGGCTTCCTACTCAACGAGCCCACAGTGGAGCGCAGCGGGGCGCGCCAGCCATCACGAGGCACGCCCCGCACACACTGGGCCGCACGTCGCGAAACGCGCTGCCCGACCACAAGTACTTGTTCACGTCATTAGGCCGATAATCCGCAAATAACAGACGCGGTAGAAGTTTCTAAATTGAGTCGGTAGCCGAGGTTTATAACCAGACGTGTCAGTTATTTGAGTTAGAGGTCGTGTGTATATATTATTATTATTGTTTGTTTTCACAGCTTTCTGGTACATGTTTCAGGAGTCACACAGGTATTTCTACCAAAGCATGATCTCCATAATACAATACTTTTACAAGCGAATTAATTTTAAGAGCTAATTCTACTAGTATGAACACTTAAATTAATTTATACATTAAACAGTAAAACAATTCTTAACATAAATATTTATTTAGGGACCCATAAATCTTCTAACTAAAGAACACGTGCTTAGGATCACAGCTTTCTGCAGAATGATAATAATGTTCGTCTCGATCCCCAATTTATCCAGAGAGTGCTTGAGAGCGATAGGTATCACACCTGTTGCTGAGAGGACAATCGGTACAATCTCCACGTCCAAGACATGCCACTGCTCCTTTACAACTTGTGTTAGTTCTCTGTACTTTTGAATTTTCTTTTTGTATGTTGTGTCGAGGTTGTTGGTATCTACAACTGCTATGTCTATCAGCCATACTTTCCTTTTTGATGTATCCCACAGTATTACATCCGGCCTGTTATGAGGGACTGTTCTGTCTGACAATACACTTTGGTCCCAGTATAGCTTATAGATGTTCTCGATGACACTTTGTGGATGGTACTTGTAGTAAGGTGTCTCAAATTCACCAGGAATTCCACATTTTCTTGCAAGTTTGGCGTGGATGATTCGTGCCACCATATCGTGCCTCTGTTTATAATACGTTGGGGCCAGCATAGTGCAACCCGTAGTGATGTGCTGGATCGTTTCTTGGCCAACACCACAAGCCCTGCAGATATCAGAAGGCACTTCGGGGTCTTTAATAATGTGTTTGAGGTAATTTCTTGTCGCAATTACCTGATCCTGTATTGCGATCAAAAATCCTTCAGTCTCGGGGTACAGATGCCCTATTTTAAGCCACTTGTACGATAAGCAGACGTCGACATTTGATTTGGCTATTTCTGCAGGATATCTACCATGAAGTGCTTTTTGTTTCCATTGTTCTAACTCCTGGCTTTGTGTTGATTGCTCGAGTGATACATTTTGCTGTTTAAGGTTGAGGGGTGTATAGTTCTCGTCTACTTGCTGTATTACTCTGTGTAGCTGAGATGACAATCCTTTCTCATTGAAATACTCTCTCATGTTCGTCAGCAATTTTACATGGAGATTACCAATCTTTAAGATTCCCCTACCTTCTAGTTTCCTTGGTAGTGTTATTCTTTGAATAGAACTTTTCGGATGGTGACATTTGAAACGAGTCATTTGGACCCTAATAGTCCTCTCCAGTGAGTCCAAATCGGTTCTGGTCCATTTTATAATGCCTAATGAGTAGGTAATCACAGGTATGGCATATGCATTAATTGCTATTGTAAGGTTACGAGAGTTGAGGGAGGTCTTGAGTATAGTATTCAATGTATTGGTAAACTCTGTTTTTAACTCCTCTTTTATCTGGCTGTATGTGATCATTTTATTTTGTTGAATCCCCAGATACTTATAAAACTCATCCATTCCCAATGCTGTGATTATCTCTCTTGATGCAGTTTCGTGCTCTGTGCTGTCTGTGAGCTTTCCCCTCTGAATACTTTGTATTTTACATTTTTCTATGCCAAACTGCATGCCTATATCACTAGAGAATCTTTCAGTGATATATATTAGCTTCTTCAGTCCCTGTAATGTGCCAGAGTATAGTTTAATGTCATCCATGTATGCCAAATGGGTGATCACACACTATTCTTGCCCTTTCAGTTCAAATCCCACTCTTGTGTTGTCCAATAGATATGAGTGGGTTTATAGCCAGACAGAACCAAAACGGACTGAGGCTATCTCCTTGAAATATTCCTCGCTTGATCTTCAAACTCATCGTGACTACTCTCTCGTACCTGGAATGCATGTGTATTTTCGTGCACCAGTGGTTCATAACAGTCTTGAGGAATTCTACAATCACAGGGTTTATACCATATATTCTTAGGACATGAATAAGCCAATCGTGAGGGACCATGTCGAATGCTTTTCTGTAATCAATAAAACATGTATATAGGTTACGCTTTTTCCCACATGCCTGAGACATGATAACACTATTACTAACTGTTCTCTACTTCCCAAAGAGCCCTTGCATCAGCCTTTTTGGGTCTTCGAGATGATGTTATTTTGTATGCAATGTTGTTCGATGATCGTATGTAGACAGCCTGTCATGATCTTGTATAATGCATTAAGACATGTGATTGGGCGGTAATTCCCTGGATGTGTAGTGTCATTGGTTTTTGCTTTTAAGTATGTGACTCCCTCACTTAAGCTGTCTGGAGTTTCTTCCGGATTTTTCAGGTAATGATTGATAAGTGTCAAGATCTTTCCATGGAGACATGTGAATCTCTTGAATCAGATGTTGTGAAGCCCATCAGGAACAGGGCATTTCCAATTATTCAGCTTACGTATAGTAGCCTGTAAAATGTCCATAGAGATTCCACTAGTTTCCATGTGTCTGATAGCATCAGAAGGATTCGTAAAATCACTCATCCATGATGTCCTATCATGAAAGTGGCCTTCTGTTGACCATATTCCCCCCCAGAATTCTTCAACAGCTGACTTCACTGGTAGCTGGACGCTTTGGATTTCTCCTTTCAATCTCCTAAAAAACACTTTTTGGTTTCTACTGAATGTTTGATTATCGTTTTTACGCTTTAAACTTTTTTATAGCGTCTCAGTCTTTGGCTGTAAAAGCTAAGTTTTTGTTTCAACGTATCAATATATTTTAAGATATACTCATCTTGAGGATGGTACGCTGCGTGTTTGCGATGCATTCTCATGATTCTTGATGCTTTTTTCTTCATTTTATTGCTTTTATTTCCTCTCAGATGTGCTTCCAGCACCGCTATATCTGACCTGAGCTGCTTTATTTTCTTCTCCAGCCTTATCTTCCAGGGTGGTTCGCGCGGTTGTCGGTGCGCTTGCTGTTCTCAACTATCCACAATTTTCCCACCATTTACAATTGACACTGCCATGCAGTAAATGATTGAATCAAGTTGATCGTACGCGACATTTTGTATTTGTTCCATTTCGGTGGGGAGTATATTTTCATTTGGCAGTTTTATCAATTGTGCCATTTTCTTGGAGCTATGTTGTCTTGGTATTCTCGATGTGGTCTGATATGCAAATCCCCAGTATTCTGCTTTTGTTGTCTGATATTGGTGACGGAGTTGTTCAAGCAGTGTGTTTTCTGTAGAATCGTCAGTGTGTTGATGTTCATTTTGGCAGGGATCTACTTGCTGGAGTATCGTGTCCGGTTGAGAAATTTGAGGCATTAATTCTACAAGGGACTCTGTTGTTTCTTCCCGCCCTTTATTCCGTCGCATCTCTGCCTGGACTTCGGCTTTAATTTCCTCTCTCCTGAAACGCGAGACATACTTTTCGGATTTGTAGATTAACGCTCTTCGGTCTGCTACATTCTGTTCTGTGATTTGACTTAGGTGTGGGTAAAGTTCCATAAAACGCTTATATACTTCCTGCCGGTAACCTAAATAGACTGTTTCGCAACGGGTGGTGCGCTGAAATATCCTTACAATATTTTCATTCATATCAGTTGTCCATTGTAACCTCCGTCGTGGCAGGCCTGCCTGAGTAGTCTCGAGTGATGTCCGGGACACACTGTTGGCAGGTGCAGCTGATTGGTTTTGGGTGCTGCGTTTGTCGGCTGTAGTGGTTTCGGGTGTCCCAGTGTACGCCCGCCTGTTCAGCGTCACACCACTGGCAGCTTGAAGCTGTCACGACCAGCGCCAGCTCCAGTCGCGCCCTGGCGATCCCCAGGCAGCGGCTTCTCAGAGGTCTATTCTCCATCGGTGATGGGCGTGCCTTTTATGCCTACGGCCAGGTATGTTGGCAGTAGCCCTTCCAACACGGGCTGTTGGCGCAGCCGTCGCCATCGGAGGACGTCCTGCCACAAAGTCCTCCAGCCGAGGAAGCTTTTCCCATTTGTGTCACTTGGGTGTAGCCTTCCTCGACCCCATCTCGTTCGTTTGTTCACCGAGCTGGTTTCCGCTGGGGTTGAGACCCAGCCTCCACGCAGGTTGCTCGGTTTAACAGGCCCACCACGTGAAGGTGAACGGATAGTTGAGATGCAGAGGCTAAGGTCACTGTCTTGACCAGTGACTGTATTCGCGTACATCCCCTATAGGCCCTTTTATTATTATTATTATTATTATTATTATTGAGTTAGAGGTCGTATGTATATATAATATTTTTGAAATACCATTGTATTAAAAAATCATATTAATTAGAAATACCAACTCTTTGAATAAATGTTCACGTCATACGAGAAATGTAGCAACATTTCATTTGTGAATTTTCCTAATCCGTCTTGTAAATCCTACTCGGCTGTTAAGTGTTTCTTTCGTTAGTCTGTTAGGTTGCTATAATATAGAAGTATCACAATAGACCAGTTCAGTATTCCTAAAACTAATTGTCCTGCTTGGAGTAGATGCACCGTACCAAAACAATACAGTTTGTGACAATGATTAGAACAAATTGATTTATGAGCTGACATTTACACGGTACCTGTCGACATAAACTTGCATGACAATCAAAATATTCGTTTTACTTGTTAACAGATTATTAAATACAAATAAATGCAGGTAGTTTCCTTATCTAATAATATTAGATTGTATTTCTTTTTTTATATTATGTCTCAGGTTTGCCATTCGCATACAAGTGAAGTATTACTTTCTCTATGGAAACCAGAGGTATACGAAACATACTGTACTTCATTAGTTTAAAAATCGGTCGGTTGAAATATTTCGTTGCTTCAGTAATACGCAACTCAAAAATTAAAATACACAATAGAACGTTCGGAAAGTTGATGTTTTGTTTAAAACAGGTTTTTTATCACAAAATATTCAGAAATATTTATTTGCTTTACAATGTAAAATTTAATATTGTAATGGTGGTTTGTGGAAACAATACGCAAAGACGAGTCAATTCAGTTTCACCTGTTCTCTAGTTATGACGAGAAGGGAAATTCTAATAGAATAAATGCACGATTTCATCTCTTTATCAGGCATCTGGTTGAAGTTTTTTTAGGAGAGGAGGGTAATAGTAATCATGATACAACGTAATGATAAAAACGATGATTCAAACGATTATTTTGTGAAAGCTTATCTTACATTTGCAATAGTTATAAGGTAGAAACTCTCACGTTGTGCAGGAGAGTCCTACGCATAGCATATTGTTCTACTGCTGTTGCCACTGCAGCTGTTTCCGTTTTCCATTACAGAAAATATACGTTCTTTGATAAAGATTGAAGCTTTGCAAGTATATGATATATTTCGTTTACATGCTACACATGTGTGAAAAATTGTAATTTTCAATTGAAAACAATTGCACTTCTTTGGTTAATGATATAAAAAATAATAAATCTGTAAAGGAAAATCTGCAATCTTCATGAAACTATATAATATACTTTTCTACAATATAGGACGTTTGAAGTGCAATGCATTATTGAGGTGTAAAACAAATGGTGTCATGAGTGGTCTCAAAAATATTTCATTTTTTACATGAACGTAGAAATATTTTATTTAAGAACTGAATAAAATCACTTTATGAAGTTTTATTTTTATATCTATACAGAGAGATTCGTTGTACAACGAAACAATATGGAGTGTCGATTATGTGAACAAAAATCCAACAATAATTTTACATCAAGGACTCTCGAAAGCATAACACGTATATTTCACGCTCCTTTATCCCCCCCAGAGATTTGGCCGCCTGTATAAGGCGAATAAGCCTGTATCCCAAATCCAACTCAACATACCGATGGTGTGAGGACTGCTTCAGAGGTTATTCCTATCCACTGTGCGTCGCAGGCCACGCAGGCTAGGTGCGAGTGCGGGTGCGGGGCCGGGGGCGGGGCCGGGGCCGGGGGCGGGGCCGGGGGCGGGGCCGGGGGCGGGGCCGGGGGCGGGGCCGGGGGCGGGGCCGGGGGCGGGGCCGGGGGCGGGACCGGGGGCGGGGCCGGGGCCGGGGCCGGGGGCGGGGCCGAGGGTGGGGGCGGGAGCGGGAGCGGTGCCGGGGGCGGTGCCGGGAGTGGGGGCGGTGCCGAGGGCGGGGGCGGGGCCGCGGGCGGGGCCGCGGGCGGGGCCGCGGGCGGGGGCGGGGCAGAGGGCGGTGGCGGGGCCGGGGCCGGGGGCGGGGGCGGGGCCGAGGGTGGGGGCGGGAGCGGGAGCGGTGCCGGGGGCGGGGCCGCGGGCGGGGCCGCGGGCGGGGGCGGGGCAGAGGGCGGTGGCGGGGTCGGGGCCGGGGGCGGGGGCGGGGGCGGTGCCGAGGGTGGGGGCGGGAGCGGGAGCGGTGCCGGGGGCGGTGCCGGGGGCGGGGCCGGGAGTGGGGGCGGTGCCGAGGGCGGGGGCGGTGCCGAGGGCGGGGGCGGGGCCGGGGGCGTAGTCGGGGGCGTGGTCGGGGGCGGGGGCGGGGGCGGGGCCGAGGGTGGGGGCGGGAGCGGTGCCGGGGGCGGTGCCGAGGGCGGTGCCGGGGGCGGGGTCGGGAGTGGGGGCGGGGCCGAGGGCGGGGGCGGGGCCGAGGGCGGAAGCGGGGACGGGGCCGGGGGCGGTGCCGAGGGCGGGGGAGGGAGCGGGGGCCGGTGGCGGGGCCGGGGGCTCCGCCTGGACGCTAATGAGATTCCGAGCAGATCGCGTCGCGGCGGCGAACCGAAGCAGGCGCATCACGGGGCAAACGAAGCTAATTTGCGCGCCGAGGAGCTGCAAGAGCCGGCGGCGCCACGGGCGAGAGGGCGGTTACGAGGAGAGGGTTTCAAGAAGCAGGGCGAGGGGCGGGCAGGACGAGAGCGCGATGACGTTGAGAGGGTCGCGGAGTTAGCACCAAAGAGGTAGCGAGTTGGTGGAGAAGTACTGGAGAGGAATTGAGGCAAGGACGAGCCGTTCTGGAATGATGGCGGAGAAGAAGCCGGGAGTAAGGTGACTGTCGAGGCGGAGAAGTTTGAGACGAGAGCTGGAGCCAAGCGGAAAGATTTCTTGCTGTGTTGGAAAGCAAATTCGAGCGATACGTCAAGGATAAGCGGTGTTGATGGCAGGGCGGAGTTGTGAAAAACTATGACCGAAAAGAGGGTTGTGTAATTAGCGACGATCAAGTGGGTTCTCGGCGAAGTGAATGAATTACCAGAGCAAGGAGAGCAATGGTGCCCCGAGACGTCTGCACGGCGAGGGCGCTGGAGGAGTTCAAATGTCGCTGCGCCACGTCATTTGAATTGCGAAAGGTCAGCGTTCGCGACGCAAATGGAGAGATAAGCGACGCCTGACCAGAAATTATGAGCGGACGTGACTGCAATGTGTAATTCGTCAGAGGCAAATACAAATGTTTCCTTCCGTGCTTACAAGAGGTGAATGGCGAACATATACATTCCTTCGTACACTAATGTCAGAATGGTTGCATACTGTATTTGATAGCAGGCGCAAAGAATTAAGATGATATAAAGTTTCTAAACATAGAAATGCAAACCTTTTACAGCCATTTTATGCATATTTTAATTCCATGGCTGTGTTGAGTTTTGGTATTGGGAGAACCTATAGTTCTACGGAGAGGACGTGAATAGTGACCAGCACGAAGAGAGATGAGTAAGTGGCGATGATGCAACGAGTGCGAAGAGAGTAAAGAGCGGGATGGAATTTTAACATTTTATGGTGGAAGCACAAGAAGTCTTCAGGTTTCGAAGATTCGGACGCAAGCAAATGAGAGATAGAAGATTAAAGAGACAAAGAGAAAGAGGTAAAGAAACAGAGAGAAAATAGATAGAGACGGAGATAGACAAACACACACACACACACACACACACACACACACACACACACACATATATATATATATATATATATATATATATATATATATATATATATATATATATGTATGCATATTCTAACCTACCCACCTTCCTACACAACTGGTACCTACACAACAGCAGCATGAACCGTGGAGGGGGTTGACAAGATATTATGCTCGTGAAGCGAGCTTAAAATCTAGGGAGCAGGATCTTCAGGGTGCGAGAAAGGTTTGAACCCTTGACACAATAAAATCACACAAATTGCACATAAACGAGCGTATAATTTACCCATAAACTTTGTGGCATACGTTAATGACAAAAAGCAAGAATAGAATCACACTTTTACAAAAAATAATCAAAAACACAAATAGAAACCTTTACAGCACATTAAATGAATGAACACATAATTTACTCCAAAAGTAATTCTTTGAAATAATTACCCTAATCTACAATGGGAATTCCCTTGGAAAATTAATTATATCTAAATTTATGCTATCCTAATTACATTTGGACATAAAACCAAATTTCTATTTACAATCTCTTGCTTCAAAAAAAATATTACATGCAAAGAACAAAATGTGGGCAAGTGCACTACTCTCATTTATAATTTAACTGTGACTGCTAACAGCAGAATAATAAATGTTCCAAATAAAATGTTTAAGGCAGGCAATAGCACATCAAAAATCTCCCACTACAATGCTGCAAATTGTTGCCACGCGTGTCCTCAATTTCCTAACACTTTCCTATACTAGTCTTTTCCCTGCCGACGTGAACTTGACCTACTTTCCGCAGTTCCTAGCGTTACCTCGAAAACTGCCCGCTTTCTGGCTTTGATGATCGTGCGCTGGCTTCTGCACCGACGTCGCTCGGTCCCAGCTTCTGCGTCGTACGAGACGGGATTCGCCTCTGCCGTCTACGCTGTCTTCTTGCGTCCTCTTCCGTTCTTCCTAGTTGGCCTCTTCTTTTCCCTCGGCTTCTTGCGTCCTCTTCCGTTCTTCCTAATCGGCCTCTTCTTCTCCCTCGGCTGCTACCGGCGCCTCTGACTACGCCCACGTTGTGAAAATGTCCCTTGCACTTCCCTGAATACTCGTGCAAGTTCCTCGCTCGCTGCTATTTCTACTTCGTTAAACAAGAACTTTAAATGCTTTTCCTACAACTGGTAACTTTTTACTTCCCGTATGTTAATAGAAGAACACTTTACTAAATCTTCACTATCTCGCGGACGACTAACTAGCACGTCTGTTCGACGCCGAAAACTCCTACCTAGCAGTCGTTGCGGCGGCAAACAATATCTAAGCTGACGTTAACGAGCGGTGATCAAAATGCTGCTTACCCGACGAACGGCGACAATCAAAAGAGCTTCCGCTTGAAGGTCTGCGTATTTATGGTTCGACGCCTGGGGAAATTCTCCGTGGTGGGGGCTGCTTCTCCTCTCTCAACCCTTCACAAGGAAAAACGTTGCTTGCTAGTTCGCCCTTGATTAGTGCGGGCAACGGATACCAGGCTGCGCGTTTAGGCACCTCTGATTTACGCACCTGCTCTCCTCGCTGCCTGTAGGTGTTCATACATACGAAACGGTGGTGTTATGGGGTTGTATAATCCCATAACGCCACAATATATATATATATATATATATATATATATATATATATATATATATATATATATATATACAGAGAGAGAGAGACAGACAGACAGACATACACATTCGTGATTAAAAGAAAGAGCTAGTGGAAACGAGTTGGCGGATAACGAGAAAATCGTTATCAGATAGAAGAGTGATGATTAAATTCTCTGCTAAACAAGTGTTACTACGATTTAGAGAAAACGGAGTATGACATGATTGTGTCAGGGCGATTTTCTTGTGTTCAGAGCAGGAATTTGTGGTTCAGAACCAACATCACCAAGATGCCTATTGTAGCAGGTATAGAGGATGTACTTTTTGAGAGGTTTAATCACAATTAAAGTAATTTATAAAGCTACCATTGTTGTAGTCTATATTACCGTAATCCAGGGTGGCTTTGAGCCACTTTGGTAAGATTTTAATAAATTACATATTTAATTTTGGCTTAACAAATATATAACAGCACACGAAATTTAAAAACATACTTTGTTTATTTTATGTGGTGATAATTATTGAAATAAATGTCTTTGAAAAAAAATTATATAAACTTGGCACAAAATCACTTCATAGGATAGAGTTTGGCACATGTTTTGTCATGTCATTTGATCATAGCACAGATTCACACCTCCTTCATTTTTGCTTTGTAGCAAGGAATGGACCAAACACTATAGCAAAGTATATACCTTAATATTTACTAAGTTATTAAGTAAACATTTTGACAAAGATAACGGAAAGCGAATCATTTCCTCCAAATGTTTTTTACTTACCCTTATAAGGAAAGTTACGTAATGGTGCGGAAAATTGATTTCGAGATTTCAACGAAAATACACGGTTTGGTGTCTCTTGATACCGAAAAAGGTTTTTTTTCAAAACGTTGGTCTGCCCTTCTGCCCGTAGAATTTTTTCGCATCTTGGATTTCCCCTTCTTCTGGTGCATATATGGCAAAGACTGTAACGTAACCTCTATCTTCTTTAAATCTCATTGTTATTATTCTTCTGTTTATGAAATTGTATAATACTATTCTGCTTTTCAATGTTTTCTAATCCAAACAGACACTCTCGGTCGATGCTCTCAGTTTTGGAGGAACTCGACTGTATATCATTATATAATTCTGCAATTCTAATGAGCCCTATAATTTTTTTGTTTCAGTAATTGGAGCAATATCAATCCAGCTTTATCTAATTCCTGTTCTAATTTGGCTTTTTAATTTGAGAGAGCTCTAACATTCCATATTTCCAGCTTTAATATTTACCATATGTGTCGTTTATTCGTTTCCTTGTCTTTGAATATGTTGGCATAGAAGAATCAGTCCGGCTTTGAGATATTTAGTGGGATGATGTCCCCTGGCCGCGTTGCAAGCGCTGCGGAGGGAAAGGATAGTAATGGAGCTGCCATCTTAAAGCTTCTATCCCAGCTTCTCTGCGTATAAACCCCTGCAGAGAGAGCTGCTACTTCCGTTCCTCGAGCCACTGTGATATTCGCCTGGTTCCTCACTGCCTCTTGGACCGTCGTAGTCTTGCTGGGTAGATATACTATCCCTGTTTTGGGTAGGGATACTATCCCAGAAGAATGAAGGATAATAAACATAAATTGTAGAGAAGAGGAGGAGAGATAGAATTAAAAGTCTAGAACAGAGTAGAATGACAACCTAGCCCTAGAAACCAAATAGCATCAGGGTCGAAGATATAACAAGGGATCAAGAGGGACCAAATATAAAAGATTTTAGAAATGCAGCATAGGTGGAACGAGTGCTACAAAATGTTTGTGAACCTTTAGCATTACCCAGGGGTCACCACGAAGAGGCGGTCCATTAGTTGCCTCCGACGAGATTTTACTGTTCTTTAATGTTCTTAAAATAATATTTCCGTTTTACAATTAGTAAACCTAAAAATTAAAAAAAGATTAAAATATGTATTTTGAGCAGTAATAGATGGTACCAGGCAAGAGTATGTGGCAAGTTCGTACAACTAGATGAGACCAAAGAAAATAAAAAAATTGATACGTGAAAGCCTGTGCCATTCTGTAGCACCACTAGTTTGCTCTGGAATAGCGAAGACTCCTTTTTATTTTAACTCAGGGTTATACATTTTCAGCATTATATCTTCATATTTGTAAAAAAATCATGCCTATTCTGAGGCCATTTACAAAACTCCTTGGATTTCTGAAGACATCCCGAGCTGAATCAATTTTAGTGACAGAGACTTGTCCAGGAAACAGCTCTCCGTCACACTGCAGCGTTACAAATTCTTCTACTGTTATGTAATAAGAAGATCGTGAATTGCAAGTGCTATTACTGAGGGTAATAATCTCTGCATTAATTGATAATAATACATTTTTCAGTTTTCACAAAAAACAACTCAATGTACAAATTTAACTAATTTAAGGAGAAGTGTTAAAAACTTGAAAATGTCGCATTTAATAAGGAGCTTCTGGCACAAGGACACCCCTTCTTTTTCAATCAGTTTACGTCTGTCTCGAATAAAACTAAATTAAGAAAGTTGGGGATTAGTCGCTCATGCACTAGATTAATAAACAATACTGGAAAACAGTGCATATACTTTATTCTACTTAAAGTTACTGCACTCTGAGTTGCAACACAAATTTTCGGAGGTACACGAGCACAACGACTGTTGATGCAAAATTAATGATTAAAAACGCGGAAACGCAGTGATGGAAATGCAGTTCGTGAAAGGCGTTACCGATAGCACACTCATCAGGTGCATTGTCTCCACCAACGCCTCTGGCAGAGAAAACACAACATAGTTTAAGGCAATAAGAGTACGCAGTGGCCAAAAGGCACCTGTGAGGAACAAAGTGACCCCAGTTTACGATATTTCTAATTAACCTGATATATTGTTTATGTCTCATTCGTATAGGTAAATTTAATATTAATCTCTATTTACCTTGTGGTTTAAAGGAGTATATCATGTGAATTAAATTATTCATGATAATGTACAAGTTGTCTGTCACGCTCATACTCGCAAAACTAATTGATTGCATTTAAAGCATTTGTTTGAAATTATAAACATTAAATTGATAAAACGATGAAATCTGAAAATACTACGCACGAACAAGCACGTCAATATTTAGCGTGACCTAGAACGCTGTGCAACATTAAAACGGCCCTGAGTGGGAATGCAGAGTAGCTTGTAATAGGAAGGAATAAGTGTCGTCGTGTGGTGAAGGCAAATGTGATAGGCAGCCGTGACAGGCAAATGTGGCCGGGCCGTGCGGGGGTCCGCTGAGAGAAGCGACGTGAGGGCCGAGTGGCGTATGATGGAGGCTTGACGAGAGGAGAGCTGAGTGCAGCACATTCGCGCTGCAATTGCGTCGGCAGCGCGTGCGCCTGCGCAGATCAGCTTTACATCTGCAACTGAGACGCACTCGTCTTGATGACTGCCTGTAGACGCGCCCGCTGGCTCTCAAAGCCATGCATGACGAATAGGCTAACCATTTTACCATTCACAGGCGTACGAATAGACGGCACAGTAATCGTAATGATACACAATCAATACGCAACTAACAGCGTAATAACCGTGATGAGTTGCAGATGATAATTGCCGTTGAAAGTCCGTGTATCAAAATGACACATTTAGTAATAAATATCAAGTATTCAGTTACACGTAACTGCGACGAGGAACTAGATTTTTTATTAACTGAAATGCTATTGTAGAGTTTGGAGTGCAAATCTTAGGTATTGTTGATAAAGACTATATCTTAGCAATGTACCGAATGTAAATATTGACGACGTGAGAGGTAAGAATAAACTTTTTATTGTAATTAAAAAAAAAACAATGACAAAAGAATAGAGCAATATTGACTTTATGTCATCTCATAGAATACATTTAACATTATTCCTACCAAATTTTAAAGAAAAAATATGGAGGAGTTTTCAAGAAAATATTGTTTTTGTTATTTTTTAATATTGCACATATTGCACCCTATATTGCGAGAAAGCGTTTAAAATTTTCAAAAAATGTACTTGCCCGTAATGAAAGAACTGACTGCAGAGAAAAAAATTTACATAAAGGAAAAATCTATATCTAAATTTTGTAGCTGTAGGAAGACGCCGCAAAAATTTCAAAATTTTAAAATTTTCGAAAATTTAAAGTTAAGAGTGAGAAACGGATCTATGCCATTTTTGTAATTGTATTTTACTCAATTCTTTCAAAAAAATTCATTTTTGACAATAAAGCATCATTTTTGACAATAAATTGAAAATGTCCTTGGGGCTTCATGTAAAGTACTCTCAAATTTTAAAGAATGTTTTTCAAAATCGCAATGCATTGAGGTGTGTCAAATAGACCGGGGAATATCCATTTTGAAAAAAAAATATTACTTATATTTTAGGCACTAGTTCACAGACAGACCGACGGACGACAGACAGACGTTCACAGACAGACCGACGGACAGGACAGACGGACAGATAGACAGACGGATGGACGGACGGACGGACGGTCAAACGAACGAACGGACGTTTGAAAAAAAAACAATACTTTTTTGGTATCGGTAATGTATGGCCCCATAACCTGAATTTCCGTTGAAATCTCGAAATCGATTTTCCGAAGCATTACATAATTTTGTGTCTTCTGAAACGTATATTACTTCGTATACGAGAAAGTAACTAGTGGTGCCACATAATGGCACAGACTTTCTTGTACTAGGTAGTTTTCTAATTTCTTGGGTCTCTACTGGCTTTTCGGTCTTGCCCCGTCCTGTTGCCAGCTGCCGTCTATCGCCTCCCAAATTATATATTTTTCTAATTTTTGGATACCCTAAGTATATTTTTTTTAATTTTTTTGGTTTGATAATGGTAGAACCGAAATATTATTTTAAGAATATTATAGACCAGTAAAACCTCGTCCAATATGGAAATTTTCATTGAAACATTTGGAACCGTTTTAAAGAAAATGTCGTTTACGTGCCACAGTAAATCCGAAATTTGGAACTCTGTTTCATAGAAAACTTCTAAGTTTTCAAAAAACTTCAACGGAAGTCATTTGAAGCACTTCCGCTCACAATTGCAGTAATGTTTACTAACATGTTTACAATGTATGTAAACATGCTACAATGTTAATGTTACTGGAAATAAGTTCTAAACTCAAAACAATACACGCGCCACAGAACAACTTCAAATATCACTGCAACCTACTACAAAAAGCATTTGACATTACCGGCACGCATTTCGCAAAAGAGTCACAAATTGGCCTACAGTTGGCAGCACAATACAGCCACATCGTTGGAGACATTTCCTCGGTGCTCAGAAGGGAGCACTGAGGAAATGTCTCCAATGAATGAATCTGTTAAATGAATAATTTGTTGCGAGTACTATGTTAAAATTTAAGGCGTGTGTGGATCATCTAGCAATTTTTCGATTGGACTGAAATTTTGCGCAGATCATTGTTTTGTTGAATAAAACTGGTAAACGGGGTGGGAGCAGAAAAAAATTAACTTTTGGAAAATTTCCCTGTAGCTAAAGGTCACCCTAACAGACATGTATAATTAATTTAAACCGATAATAGTTGACGCAAGCTATTTTCAGTTCGGAACGAATCCCAATCATTGTTAAATAAAATTTATGAATCCACCTCCAAATTGAAAATAGTTTTTGTAGAGAGAATATTAAAATATGTGAATATTGAAAGAAGTAGCCTCGGGATTAGCGTTATGTCTTTGCATAGTGCTGGGAAATTTGTTTTTATAATTAATGGTGAAATAATATAGTCGCGAAGAGGGAACCGGTTCAATACATTTAAAAAAATTGTGAAAACTTTTTCATACAGTTTTTGGGCGCTGAAAGGTTGATGCGTATTAATCTCCTCCGATGTTGAATTTTGATATAACGCTATCACTTCAATGAGCTTCGATGTTGAATAAAATATGTATATAATATGACGGCGTACACTGAAGGAATTCTAAAAAATATCCTTGGAATGTGTTTCATTTTTACTGAGCTCTTACAAATGGCGCGCACGAATTTTGAAACTTCCTGAATGAGTTCAGCGGCAGAAAACTCGTCAAATCTGCATAATGCGAGTTTCAACGTATTTAAAACAAACCTCCCAAGGACGAGCTGGGGTGTAAGGGTTTTAAGCTATTCAGTGAGTTTTAATGTGTTTCTAATAAAATAGACAACTTTCTCTTGTCAAAATTCAGAAACGATGAATATGCATAGTGTGAAGTGAGACGCACGGAAAGAATTTAAAGACCCTCGAGTTGCGGCTTAAAGTATCCGAGCGACGAGTCAGCAGCCTTGACCTCGGCAGCGACGTGCTGCTGCGGTTCAAACAAACATTTAAAAAGCAAATTCGCTTTTTATCTCTTTATTGGACACTTTTCACAGTTCTGCGATTTTTCTCCACTCTTGAGATCCTCTAGGCGTAACTTGTCACGTGGGCTGAGAACATTACGCAAAGCATAACAAAGGAGAAATTTCATTTTAGGCTTTTAAAGTGTTCATTTCCCTACATTTTAATGCGGGAGTCGGGAAGAATGACTTGAAGGAATAAATGAAGACATCAAAATACTTCTCTAAGTAAATATATGTTACAATTATGACAAAGTAGGAAAGATTGCGCGGAAATGCTTTTGTATTACAGTTCTAAATTATTTTACATGAGTAAAATTAGCTGAAGAGGAAATGATGTGTTTAATTAAGTTTTATTATATCTATTTGAAGAAGAATATTTAACTTGTTTTAATATATGTATAGAACCTACTTCATTAACACTGAAATTAGTTGAGATATCCTCCAAAGTGAACGACTTTGGACTTTGCCATGAAACAGTAAGTTCAGAAGCTATACAATAACGCTAAGCTAATTAATAGCTTAAAACATTTTACAACTAGCCGTTCCGTCAAATAATGTGTTGATCAAATTTACGAAAAATATTTTGAAACGAGTTTCCAAAATACTTTGGAATACTTATCCTTGGGGTTATCTGATTTCCTACATATTATTTATTAAAATAGTAAGAAGACCAGGACCCTCCAAAAATATAATTTCAACATTTTCAAAATATGTGTCATAGTTTGAATTCTACAAATTGTTTAAATTACTCATGTTGAATTGTAAAATTCAAAATATGTGTCATAGTTTGAATTCTACAAATTGTTTAAATTACTCATGTTGAATTGTAAAATAGTTGCACTGTAACACCAAGTGTTTGTGAAACTTGTAGGAACGCCGACGTCCATGTGTCGTATTTTTAACACTGCTGATACTGTTCGTCAGTAAAGAGAATAACGAAAATAGAGTTGCTTCCTAATACATTTTATAAAACAAAACGTTTATAAACAAGTGTAACTATAATAACTAATCTAAATATACAACAGTCATCTATGCAACACGAGGGTGAAAGAGGCGACGGAGTACACGAGAGTGGGCAGTACCGAGTGTGCTATTTTTTAAGCGCTTTATTGTTTTTCTAGGATCCCTCCGTTTACAACACACATTTTAGACGAATTGGCTTTTAAATTACGAAACGTCATGGGGTCATATGTGCATTGAACTGTGGTGACTCCTGCTTAGGTTGCATGGTTGTACAATCCTCAAATAATCTTATTATATCTTAAGAATATACATTTTCCTTTTAATGACATTCAATATTCAAGTTAAAGCAACACTATCGAGGTATATGAAATCTTTATGAAACCAAAGAGCGTCCAACTGGCGCTCTCTCCGGCGTCTGGTGCTCTGCCAGGTATTGCACCATGTCACGTGCTTCGCTCAGTTACTGCGTTTACTGCAGGTACTCATTCCGCTGCGAGCCGTCGCAAAGTACAGACCTCCGCGCACAGTGCTGCGCCTCGCCCGACCTGTGTTCTGTGTGCCGGTGAAAGTTATAGTGCTTCAGTTAACAGTTACCAACAACTCTCACGAATAGTGTGGTGTTAATATTCTAACAAATTAGTGCAACATTTTCCACCGACAACGCTGGCATTCGCCAGTGTATTGTAAATGCCCTCGCTCAAGGTGTACCCGACCGAGGGCGAAATGGAGGTCGCTTACAAGTAGGCGACGCCCGTGAACCATCATTCCTACAAATTCCAGAGTACCTACTAGAACATCAACCAGATCAGCGGTTACCTCTACCCCCATCGCATCAGCCTCACATGTTAAGTGGAACAATGCTGCATCACAATGTTAATGGTCAACTAAATAAGGTAATTATCTGCCGGCCAACGGCACTGCGAGTTCTTCAAAGTGCATAACCGGTAATACCAGCGCAAGTGCAGAACCATTTTCCCAAGAGCCCAGTGGCAAGCGAGGGCACAGTGAGCCGAATTTGAACATGCAACCAAACAAAAAAATCGTGTTTAACCATTCTCAAGATCATGATTTTCCTCTTAAAACAGATTTGACCCTTCAAGGGGCCTGCAAGAAAGCGAATCAAGTTCCGTATCCCGAAACCTCACCCTTCCTGAAAACTCCAAAATATTAGAATCCCTCCCATCCACATGAACAATATTGAAAACATTATAGAACTAAACAATGCAATTTAAACTCACATCACGAACCAGTTTACATCAACCTTCAATAACAGCAAAGCAAAAATTCACTTTATCCAAGGAGAAGATATCAGAAAAGCTATTAAATATTTTACAAGTACTATAAACAGTTCCAAACTTACAAGAACCAAACCAACAAAAAGTTCTCTTTGGTCTACAAAAACATTCATCCGTCTATTTCTCAAGAGGAAATATACGAAGATCTAAAAGCTAAACATTCTTCCCTCATTAGTGTTAGCAGATTACACAAGAACAATTCACCAATTCCATTGGTATCCGCTGAATATTCAGGAGAGCAGAATATTGAAATAATTCTCAAAACAAACGTAATATGTAATTTAAAAGTAAAAACTGAAAGAAGGCGTAACTCTAATGAATTGGAAATGCATCTACCATCAGCAATAAAAAATAGAACTCCAGTATTTTTTAGCCCACAATATAGATGTTAATGATGATGTTTTGAAATGCAATTTAACACTGTCTTTTGCTTAAATAATTTGCACTTTATTACTACATGTTTCTACATTGAACTGCACTTCACTACTGCTCCATCTGCACTCGGAACCACACAGACACTCGCCACAGAGGGCGCTGTTGGGTCAGTTTTTACAGTCTTACCAACATGAAATCAAAAAATGCTCTTTGATTACTAACAATAGACATTGCTTGCATCACTGAATCACATCTAAAACCGTCTTCTCCGTGTTATTGTCCAGGATATAACGCAGTTAGACAAGATAGAATACATTCACCAGGCGGCGGCTCTCTCATTTTAATCAAAACTACTGTCCCATATCACCAAATAAATCAAATGCCCATCAGTGGGCTTGAACTAATGGCAATTTCTCACCACCTCGGACCACATTCAGATCATTATTTCCACAGATGAGACTCTCCCCCCACTTTCGTCTAAGCCAGTTCTTAACTTAAATTGGGTCAAATTTAAGAAAATAATTCAATCCCAAACACCTAAGTTTAAAATCCTAAACATCTCGTCTGAAATAGATCAAGCAATAATAAACTTGAACAATTTAATAACAAAACTGTAAACGCACTAAAACCCGAAAATCCCACCATACTACGTAAAAACGCACCCATTAAACTACCCAAAAGCTTAATTAAAATAAGTCAAACCAAAAATAATACGAGAAGACTCTGGCTAGCACTTAGAACACCCAGTTTAAAATCACAACTAAATCTATTAACACATCTCCCGAAAAGCCATAGCAGATTTTAAACAGACCAAATATAACCATCTAATACAATATCTAAACACTCAAAACAATTCAATTTGAATTTTTACTTAAAGGATACTAAGAAAAAAAGCATAATCCCCCCTTTAAATACCACCACGGTAAAAAAATATTCTACAAGTGAGAAAACTGAAGTTTTAGGCAATTATTTTGCCGAGACATTCATCCCCAACATCTCTCCCCATCCAGATCATTCCCAAATCCAAGGCAATGCCCAGTCCCCTAATTACAATCAATCTAAAAAAAATTAAATACATATCTCCTCAGGAAATTACAAACATCATTAGAACTCTCTCAAATAAAAAAGCACCTGGTCATGACAATGTTAATAATATCATTGTTTTTAAAATTACCCCAAACCGTTATTGCCATTATCACCAATATATTCAACTCATCCCTACGAATTTGATATTATCTTTCAATCTAGAAACATTCCTTAATCCTTTCCATCCCCATACCGAACCCCCAGCAATCCAGATAACTGTAGACCCATTAGTCTCCTCCCAACATTAGCAAAAATCAGCCTCCTTTGCGCTATCCCAAAACAAATTTAATCAAAAAAATTGAAGCCATTTTTGAGAAAGTTTTGAAAATGTTTTTAAGGCTTTATGTAAAGTACCTTCAAAATCAATATATGCGTTTGAAACTCCCAAAACCTCGTGTTCGTTTAGATCGATCAGGGAATATCAGTTTTGGAGACACAGAAGTTCACACGGACGTTTGTTGTTAATCAGTTTTTCGGTATTCAGTACTCACAAAAGGGACTTGGCTACACACTTGGTGGAGGATTAATTTCCTATGGGTTGTAACAGGATTTATCCACATTTTCTTGACCAGTGCGCGGCAATAAGAGTTTTTTCTGCCACAAATTCACCATTTTCTGGCGCCCGATTACGTAACATCCCTCCCTACGAAATAAGAGCGAGAGAATAAAAACTGAAAGCACCGAGTAAGTAGTTTTTGTACATGAATGAAAGAAATGAAGGCTAAAAAGAAGTAAATGCAACCGCTAGACTTCCACACGCGTTCGGAGCTTAGAGCTCGTGCAGGTTGGGGTGGAGCCGCGCTGCGGAAGGCTGCTGGAGGGGGAAACCTATGAGCCGAAGTGTAGGTCGGCGCTAGGTTTGACACCGCCACCACGCTGGATTTAAAATGTCCTCCACTCGCGGTATTTTTAGAAGTGAATATGCACTCTCTACACAAACTTTTCTTAACGAATAGTTTTCCTAATATTCATCCTTACATAATCCCCTTCGTATTCAGTGACGCGGGCCTTCTCACTCTCGCACTTCTTCATAACAGGTGGCGGGGCGGGGCGGGGCGGGGCGGGGCGGGGGGCGTGGGCGGCGGGGGCCCAGCGCCGCGCCGCGGGGCGCCATCGCTTTCCGGGTGAGGGGCTGAGCAGCCGACGCCCTTCCTCTCCGGTGGCTGCGCGGAATGCACGTAATGAAAGCGCTTTGCCGGCAGCGCGCCGCTGCCCTCCGCCGCCTCCGCCAGGTGCACCAGACGCACGTGCGCCGAGGCCCGGTTATTGCCCAAGGTGTAGATTACGGTGACCCAACCGCCGACGTGGAGCGGTTCTTTCCAAGCAATGAGTAAAGTGCGCAGTAGGATGTTGAATTTTGCAGGGTTCAATAGATTGGCATAGTAACTTCAATAAACATGCATGTATTTATTCTTTTTGTACAAATAAAAGTTTACTACTACTACTAATAATAATAATAATAATAACGGAAAACCAGAATGCTTTTCAATGCCTGATGTTGCACATCCTCGAGCTGATATACATTGATTTAAGGACGAAGATGCCTCAGACAAATTGAAGCCTCCTACCACAGTACAATAGTCGGGATACGAAAGTATGTATTCAGTCATCAAGATGACTCACTAATGAGGCTAGGAATTAAATCTGACCGAACAATAGGAAACAGAGGCCTTGTAGTAGAGGCCTTGGAGCAAGAAACATTGCGAAGACGACTATGAGACTCACAGGACAACACACACACTGAACAAGTGATGCTACTTAACATGAAATGTAGACAAAACATATTAAAGAAATCTTGGAGTGATAAACTACTTCATGGAAAATATCAAAAAAGAATGTACAATCAATGACAATGCATGTACATCAATAAAGATCAGTCATTTCTGTAGCTTAAAATTGGAAGAAGGAAGCCAAAATCGAGAGCAATTGTAATAGCTACCAAGATTACGAGTTGCGAACACATGACGAATTAGTTCTAAAAATGCGGCATTTGACAGGAAAGAGTGAAAACCATTGATGTATTGTCTCAGTTTGTACAAAGACCAAAAACTTGAAACGACATTACAGTGAATGTGTAGTTATCTCTAGTGGCAATGTGTAGCGAAGGTGAATGTGTAGTTATCTCTGTACCGCCCTCGCGGCAAATCTGTACCGCCTTCGCAGCAAACACATGCTTCAATTCCAAAACATTGAATTATAAAAAAATATCATGAATATTTAACATTAAAAATAATAGAGTATGTCACACATTGATAATGATAATAATAGGAATAACAAGAAGAAGAAGAAGAAGAAGAAGAAGAAGGAGTAGAAGAGGAGGAGGAGAAGAGGAGGAGGAGAAGAGGAGGAGGAGAAGGAGGAGGAGGAGAAGAGGAGGAGGAGAAGAAGAGGAGGAGGAGGAGAAGAGGAGGAGGAGGAGAAGAGGAGGAGGAGGAGAAGAGGAGGAGGAGGAGAAGAGGAGGAGGAGGAGAAGAGGAGGAGGAGGAGAAGAGGAAGAGGAGGAGAAGAGGAGGAGGAGGAGAAGAGGAAGAAGAGGAGAAGAGGAAGAAGAGAAGAGGAAGAGGAGGAGAAGAGGAGGAGGAGGAGAAGGAGGAGAGGAATAGCCGATCAGATAGCCGTGATCGCTAAGGCAGTAGTGCCGAAGAGGTTTCCTACCAGAAGATCGCGGGTTCGAGTGCCCGCCTCGGGCATGAGTGTATTTGTGTATGTTTGTATCAGTGTCTCGTCCTTTCACTCCTCATTATCTTCATCATTTCATCTTCCAAACCCCCAGGGCTAACAACCCTGGGCAATAAAAATCGGACTCGGCTAAAGACTGGTCCTCAATTAAAAGTTACATGCACCTGCCACCGCGACCATGATACTGAGCCACGGTAAATGCGGGATGCATGCATGCGTGGTTCTAATCGGCCAGATCGCGAGCAATATCAAAAAAAATTATAATAATTTCCCAACACGATATTTGCCATTGGCAATGGTATTTGCCAGGATCAAATAGAAATCATTGATCATATCCAATTTTCCTATTCTAGCAAAGACGGAAAACTTGAAAAGACACGAAAGGGTGTGTAGACCTCCAATGGCAGATTTGCGCCGCCCTCAAAGTTCCAAACACATGCACGGTGTACAAACACTCTCCAAAGCCGGTGACTTCTGGTGGTCTATGTACAATGTTGTACGGCCAACAAATTCAATCGCACGGAAGCAGCAAACAAAACGGGCATTGTTATCCAGGATGTTATGAAAAAATATACTTGTAGATGTGGCTGTGTCGTGCAATCAAAACGTTGTAACCAAGGAGCCATAGAAACGTCTTACATACAAGAACTTGGAATTCGAGAGCAACCGAATGTGGGGCGTAAAAACTCAGGTAGTCCCGATAGTTATCGGAGCTCCGTAATTGGTTCCGCAAAATTTGTGTAAGAACTTGGCTAAACTCTTTAGTCTTTCCAAAGACTGGGAAGTGCCAGAAATTGCTTTATTAGGACCAGCCCACATTTTGCGCAAAGTATTGTAGACACCAACAGTCTCTGCTCCTTAGGAAGCTGGTTGCAACCCGGAATAGAAATTTTAGTCAACCGACTCGTAACATCTTTAGTTGTGAATAATAATAATAATAATAATAATAATAATAATAATAATAACATAATTATACTTATGAAATGAATAAAAGGAAAAGTTAGTTTAAGTTTTACGAGTAAAAATAGAGTAAATTTACGCCGATTTAATATGATAGCTGTTATTTTTGAGCACCACAGTTTAAAGGGAAATAGTTTTCTTAACTTAATGTTTGTTAATCGAATCTCCTCGTTGATTACAAAAAATGAGATACTTCACGCAGAGAGACGAAGTGGCTCAAGGTGCAAACATTTGTACTCGCTCGCATTAGGGAATGGGAAGTTCAATCGATGTGAACATATGATTAAAAAATGAAAAAATTCAGTTTTCGGAGATTGATCCTTTGAATTTTTATTTCCATATAGACTTCCTTTGATGATTTAATTTTTGTTTAAATTGTAATTAATCTCATCACAGAATATTATTACGTAAAATAGGAGAGAAAATAGTAGAAAAAGACGAATTTGTCTTCTCTGTTTTCAGAACATTGATTTTTCATTTTCTTAGGAATAGTTTTTAAATTTGTATAATGCGGTTTAAACTTTCCTTCCGATATGTTTAAGGTAAAATAAATTTAGAGAGAAGGTGTAAATGTTTATGTACACTTTTCGTTCCCAAGCGTTTGTCAAGACGCCGGATTTATTAAGGTGACTTTCACATGTGTGTAATTTATAAATTATTGATTGAGTTAGGTCTACGGGCATGTCAACAACTAGTCCCGTTAGAGTAGTTCATGAGTTATCGCTGGAGGTTGCAGTGATATTTCCAGCGGTAGGGCGAGATCCTGCGCCGACGTACGTCGGGTAGCGGAGTTTTCCCCATCCAGATATTTCCCTATCTCCTTTCTCCGCCCCCGCCGGGACAAACTCCAAGTTGCCGACTAGTCTCTCTTCGTGCGTTGTGGTGTAGTGCATGTCAGTGTCAGTAGGAGGTGAGGATGGGCAAGGAAGGGAAAGGAAAGATCGCGCGCGGTCTGGGCTCGTTTGTTGGAGTTGCTGCGGCATTCAATTCCTGGTGATGATCTGAGAAACCATTAAAAAATACAGACCAGAGCCGCTGAATGCGGCCTAGCTATGTAACTAGTGTTAAAACCCGTGTCACCCTCAGTGCTCGAACCGTACACCTCCCCCGTCCAGAGGCTCGGCAGTGTCAACCGTTGACGATCTAGGCCACGAAAGTCGGTGTAATTTATAACGAAGAATAATTTATGTTCTGTATATTTCCATATTGTTTATGTATTATATCATTGAATATAAATAATACTAAAAATCATAAATTTCTATTTTGTTTCAGGTATGTTAATTGAGAAGCTGTGGATCAAGTGCTCAAGTAAGTACACATGTTATTTTTTCAAAGAGGGCGTGCAAACAATTCGATATAAACTTACACTCAAGCGACATAATTAAAATTTAAAAGAAACTGGGCTAAGAGATCGTCCATAAATTACGTCATGTTGAAGAGGGAGGGGGTTGAGGCAGCGTTTCGCTGCGTTACATAGGGGTAGGGAGGTGATAGTAGTGTAACGTGATGTTGATATTTACTTTTAAAACATTTCAACATTTGCTGAAATAATTCCTTTTATTCAGTCTTATACTAAAACATTTTCATAATAGCAAATTAAATTAAAAAATATAATATATAGAAGAAAATATATTCTACAAATTGTTATGAGTAATTGAAAATATCTTTCATCAATGCTATATTGCCTAAATCTTTTAGATTGCGAAGGAAATATTCAAAATGGTTCTACAGTATATTCTAGAATCCAGTTAGTTGCCGCGGTTGACTCGGAGCATGATCGTTTCATTCACGGCGGCTGTGACGGCTCGTCAGGAATGCTCTGGCCCAGGCGCCCTTCTTTCATTAAAAAACTTATGTTATGTGCACTCCGCACAACCAACTACTTCTCACGTTAATTACAATAATTTTTATTGAATAACACAAATGCAATTAATACAAGTCGTTTCTGCTTTGTAATTGAGTTTTACGTATTGGAATTGAGGGGGGGGGGTGCAGGTGCCTTAAAGGGGGAGAGGAGTCTTTAGAAATACTCCAGATTTGGTTACGTAATTTATGGACGGCTCCTAAAGGGGAAAATTGGCTTCTCTTGCTCTGCGAGGAGGCTGACGCAGCGGCACATTTACTGAAAGCATTCGCTCTCGTCTTTGTTCTTCCCACCGTATTTTGTATTTATACTGATCTCAAAGATCAGTTTGAGAAAACTTAGTGGGTGTATATGTACCTCGTATAACTAAGACAATGCAATGAACATTCACTGATGATCGCTCAGTAATAAAAATAGCACGCAATGAAGAAATTCATTAATATCAGTAGAAATATTCAATCAAATATTTAATTGAATTGACTTCGGTTGAAAAAGCTGCAACGCAAGGCATTTTGGGGGCAAAAAGTACATCATCTTGTTCCTTTTATTTAGTAATTTACTTATACAGTGTGCGATTTACAAAATAAATGAGAGGGCTTATGCACCATGGCAACGTATGTCGTGATTCCGAGGGCGGCATCTGCTAGGTAATTTCCCGTAAGTGTTGTGCATATGTAATCAATGTGGATGTGGCGGTGTTCTACAGCTGGATTATGAGATCCGATGTCGACCTACACGTCGGCTTGATGTTTCCCCCTTCCCGGTTGAGGGATGATTCCCACATCCAGATATCTCCCACCAGTGAGCACCGCCCCGGGCGGGCCAGATATCTCCCTAAGCTCTTCACTGGTCCTCCTACCTGTGTGGTAGTGTAGTGCGTACATGTAAGGGGCGAGCATTGAACAAGGAAGAGGAAGGAAAAATTTAGGATATAACGATTAGGATGCACCATTGGGTGTCGCTGAGGAACATCTAAAATTGCAGAGTGCCATGCAGCAAAATAACGTTTCTCGGGAAAATGCCACAAGACCATTAAGGAGAACACGTTTGTGTATTTCATGGTTCAGCTGTTTATTTTCCTGCCAGACGTTTCGTTGCGCGGCAACGCACAAGGCACGCGAGGCGCAATGCGCGGAAAGGAACAGGCGATAGACAGATGTAATTTGGTGAACAATTCACTAGTTGCCATGTAATGGTTCTGAAGAATAAAGAATACCGAATTATATTTTGTATCCGCCCGTGTTTGCTTCGGACCGTATTACTCTCACACCATCCGTAATTATTTATGGCCTGTTGGTAAATTTCATGTAGACTGGTATCTAAGGATTTTATAGGTAGAAACAGTTTTTGGTGGATTTTGAATGAAATTTTAAAAAATTTTGAGCTGGATGTAGATTATCTTCAAAGAGTTAATTTTTTCTTCAGTCAACGACGGAATAAATTGGTATTATCTCTAAACTTTATCAACTATACCTCTAAGCTATTCTTTTACTTAAAAATCAAAATTAACGGTATAGAGTGTGATTATATTTGCTCTTATACTTTAAAACGATGAATTTCTATAATTTGTTTATATACTGATTTTTTACACAGGATTTCATCTCATCCTACCCATTTCAATATTTACTTACCTTTTACTTAAGTCAAAAGCAATTTAGAAAGTATTGCAGACAAAATATTGTGATTCATATTTCAAGGAGATAATATTTTAAATGAAGTTTGCCTTGAATTGCAAATATTATGTCATGAGAATTTTGCATACCACTATACTCTGTAGTGTCAGTCTTCCATTAATGTAGGTCAAAGGAATGAAAGGCTTTACAATCTGATACTCTTCACTTGAAGGGATGTTTGTTAAAAACCAAGTTACATTTCATTTCAAATAGTATGAAGACAAAACTAACATTTTCATCGTCATGAAGAAATACTTGATAATCTAGAATATACGAACATTTGGGTTCTCTGAATAACAATCCTGTCGTATTATTCAACATTTCTTATTTCCACCGTTTGCTGAGTTGCACAGCCATGCGAGTTGTCCTTCTCGAGGGAATCGTTACTTTTCGCGTTCGTTTCTGTGGGCAGAAAACGAAAGCCTGCGTGACTTGGGCGAGCGCCGCCGTCTCCCGACGCGCGCGTGCGCCGGAGGCGGCGGGGAAACTTCCCGGCCGCGCGCGCGAGAGGCGCTCAATTTTTCACGTATTGCCCCAGTAAGTTTTCGATGGGCTGTCGGCGACTCTTAAGAAGATGAATGACGGCGGGCGAGCGGGATTTTTCAGTTTTTTTCTTCTTGCGCGGGAACTTTTGCGTCTTTTGAAAGCCGCAGGGTTTCCGCCTGGATCCACAATCTTCGTGGTCGTGCGGAGTGCGACCGCGAGCCTGGAGTGTTCGTTTGCATTGAGACGCCTCTGGCGATGGAGCTGGGCAGGAACCGGGTCAAGGGCGTGAGGTGGAGGCAGCGGGTTGAAGTGGCGCTGAATGCTGAATATATTGTATTATGTGGTTAAAAGGATACTACGTCGTTATTTTGAAAAAGTGCAGATACTTTACCTTTCACGACTCTCGGTGTTTATTTCTTCATGGTTTCCTTTCGTTGCTCTGACTAAAAAAAGGGAACTCAACGTGCTAACCCAAATTGCGTCCGTGAATGGACAACAGAAATTCTACAAATATAACTCACAGAAATGTAGGTTTAGATTTTATAAATGCTTCAAATTTCAATTTACAAATATTCCATACATTTGCATCATCATTTAATTTTTAGCGGTAAATCTCATTCAAGGGAATTATATAACAGAACGATAAGAAACCCAAAATATAATAATATTTTACGAAATGTTTTTAGCGTTTTCTTCAAGATAAATGCTTGCTTTATTATCAGAAGGGTAGTTTAGAACATTCGTTTGATTAATTTGTTCCACTGTAATCATTAATATGCTCTACTCTGATCTGTTATTTTAGATGCCTAAGATTAAATGACGTTTTTCTCATTATTTCAATGTTTCTCAATGGCGAAAATACAAAAAAGTTTAAGTTTGATTGCCGACAATCTCCAATCAAATGTAATTTTGAGTTTTTAAGAAAATGTAATAACAATTTAAGCGACGGACAGAAGACTACAAGATATCGTTTGTACTGAGAAATAAAATCACATATCTAAAATTCAATTTTTGAGATTTTTGCATATTCATACTTAGGATAGTGATTAATTTTTCAAGTTAACAGCATTTGAAGTGATAATGTACTTGTCCGCTAAAAGAAGTAATATTTAGCCACAACAGTTACACTAGCTTTATTTCGTTGTATGTAACTGCAAGAGATCGCATGTTACTGTATTGTCCAACATACAGTAACTCCAAGAGAAATATTACGCTGTGTTAAGTGTCTATCTAATGCGATTTCATTTTTAGTGTGACAATTAATTCTGCGTACAATATTGCATCATCTATAGACACGAGGATTTTCTTGGCAAGAACTCTTGATTTACTTACATTTTGTATTTTGACAGTTGACCATCCTCCAATTGTTTTGATTCAATTATCACTATTACCTTATTACCTTAGAATTTTCCTAAATTTATACATTTGTGTGGCATATCTCAGAAAAAATCTGTAATTTAATATCAATACAGTCACATTTCATGGTACAAAAAAACTTTTACCAAAAGCTTGGAGTGGTGATATATTGTAAATGTGGAGTTGGTACATAAATTTTTCACACCCGTTTTCACTTTAAACATTTTTATCAACCTTTAGAAGTTTCTTCTGAAAAGAGACATTTTTAAGACACAACTCTACTCTTCCGGAAAAAGATAGGTCACTTTGGTAGACATACAACTCATTAGAAGCAAAACATTTCTCCCATTCTTTTTCTTTTTCTCTCTCAAATCTCTGGCACACTAAATAAGACAACTGTTTGAAATTAAATGCTCCACTACACAAGTGAAGACAAAGCATTCGTTTTATTACACTATTATTTTCCCTTTGTAGTCCCCGTGTTCCTGCGCTTTTAATGTGTTATTTACCTCCGCTTCTTCTCATTCAAAGGTAGCACTTGACCTTCCTCCGTAAACCTGCTATCATTTTGCGTACCTCCTGGACTACTGCATATTTCGTGCGTCATGGAGTTACGGGAGCGTGGAGAGTAAGCAGAATATTTTAATCTCGCGCCGAGTTCAAGGGAGCGTTAATCTCAGCCGAGTGTTTGCCGCGCAGGGCGCAGGGAGTCGGACCGCCTTCGCGCCGCGCGCCGCAGGGAGGGCGAGGAGGCATCGCGAGCGCGCAACGAGCCATTACAGCGCAGGAGGAAGATGCACGCGTCCGATGTTTGCGCTCAGATTAACGCCGCGTAAACACACGAGCGTGAAGAGTTCGGGATCAAAGAGGGTCGCGAAATAAGAAACCTTGCAATAGAAGCGAAGTTTTTGCGGTGACGATGATGTTTCGGCAAACTACTTTCGATATAGAATTCCGTTAAACTCTATGTGGTTACTATACGCAGTCATTTCAGCGCCAAACTGTCGTGGAGACATCGCTCGCTCCGGTTTCGTCAGTGCAGATATTTAGTGAACATTCTAGGCGTTTAACAGTGAAATAATAGGGTGATGTAAGGTACAATCAGCGAATATACAGTGCGCCATAAACCAACTGGTGCTAATCAGTTATCATTAATGGTGAGGACCCTTTAGCCAGTAATCTAGATCATAGCATAGCAAGAGCCATGGAAACTCTGTACGGTCGCGAGAGTGCCATGAACACTACCTCCAGCAGCGCAGTGATTCAACACCTCGAATTCCATGCCTACACGAGCTGCCAGAATCCACAGATCGCCTCAAATATGCAGGAAGGGCATTTTCAAATGTTCAGCAAGGTGCAATAACAGCTCGCAACACCTCACCAGGATCGGAAACCTTCAGGGATGTAACCTCAGCGCAGCAAAGGTCGCAGCTAGCGACCAAGCATACATTGATAACAATAACAGTGAGGCGTTAGTAAATATTAACAGTGCTAAAATAACTCATAATGCAGGAGAATTAGGCCTTCCTCCTGTTATGTTTGTTAAATAAACATTAAATGTATCTCAACCAAGTTTGTTTCCTCCAATGTGTACGACCAAAAAAAGCACTCTGTGACTACGTAATTCCATTTGCTACGGAAGCTTCTGATGCTCGTAGAGCTTCTTCTCTGTGGTAGGCTCCGCGGCTCGTAGAGTGATGTGGATGGCTCTTCTACAGCTCCTACTTCATAGACTCCGGCTCCCGGGTTAGACCGTCTCAAAGGCGAGCAGCAGATGGCCTTGCTTCAGCCAAACGCGGGCGGGCGTCCACGCTGCGCCGTCGAGGGAGCGCGCAGCCGGCTCGCCGACGCCAGGCGTTGCCCCTCGAGGTCTCTCTCCTGGGCCGTGGGACTGCCCTCCTGGCGCGTGCAGGCCCGTTGCGGGGCGTTGTAGGCCGAGACCAGCTCCCCTGCCTCCGGGTTGCTGGATCGAGTCCCGCGGTTGCCGCAGACTCCAGCTGCCTTCCCTGAGCGCGCGCTGCTCACGGCCAACTCAAAACGCCCCCGCACGCAACACCTCCACATTAGAAACCAACAGCCACAGAACCAAACCTATATAACATACCAGTGTACAACAGACTTACCACTCTAGGGAAGTTAACATATCAAGAGAAAAGACTTGAGTTTGTCAATGTTACTTTAACCCAAGAAGACGAAAATCTTAGAATTCTTCCCATTTTTGTAAATAGTAATAGTCATATCTAATATCCATAAATCTCTGAATTCAATAAAGAGATTTATTGAATTTATAGATGTATTAAAGCAAACTCGCCAACCAATTTACAACCGTTTAAAATGACAACAGAATTAATATAATGTTCAAATCAATAGCCGAGTTTAGGAAGGCCGTCAAATACCTCATTGAAACCAAGAGACAGTTCCACGTTTACAAAATTGTGTCCAAAAAACGTTTCCTATCGTCTTCAAAAATATTCACTCAACAATTACACGACAGGAAAAACTCGTGATTGAAGACCTACAACGCAAATGCCGTCAGTGTAATAAGACATTGCAAAAATAACGCGCCCATGCCAGTAATCGCCGCAGACTTTGACAGTAGACGAAGTATCGAACAAGTGATACAAATTAATCAGGTCTGTAACATTGTTGTTAAATCGGAAAGAAGAAGATCAAAAGAACCAGTGCAATGAATGCGGACTTTTGACACACGAAGAACAGTTGCAACAGTTCAATCGCGTGCATTTTCTGTTCAAAGGGCCACTATTCAGCTAATTGCCCTCAGAAAAATCTACAACCAATTTATAAAAAATGCAATGGAGCACACAGACTCGACCAAAGATCTATAGAATATCCATGTTATAAAAAAACAAATAGACTCTCCCTCAAATAAACCTTATTCAGGCAATAATAAAAATACATTAAAAACAATCTATCTCTAAGTCTCAAAAAACATCCCTGATCTCCGCACAGTTAATAATACTCCGATCTTCACATTTGCCCTAAACATTCCAAAAAGTCTAAGCAAAAAAAAACAACAACCCAAAAATAATACATCTACACAACCTCCTTTTGTCAACAATTCCAATAATAATTCTTCCATTCATTCAATATTTAACTCAATTACCTACTTCTTAGTTAATATTATTAACAATATTATCTCAACAATTGTGAGCAATTTACAAGCTTCTCTCTCAGCTCATAATAATAATAATAACAATAACTAAAGCACAATATCATATAAATATTTCAAACCTGCTCACTTGGATACCAACGGCATCAATAATAAAATAGAACTAATCTATTTTCTAAAAGATAATCAAACCAATCTCACTCCATTACAGAAACACACTTAAGATAACAGTTTTAACATACCAGGTTATAATGAAGTCAGCACCGACAAATGAAATGCAAACGGAGGTGATATACTAATAGTAATACAAAAATCTATACCATATATCCAAATCAATCCTCCGCACACCCCAGTTCTCGAAACTACAGCCATTAAATTCCCTTTAAATATTACATTATTAACACTTATAACTGCATAAAAATCTTCGAAAATGAAAATTCCCAACACTAATATTTCTTCGCCTATTCCAGATGAACTCCCCTACTCCATTGTTCTATACCCTGTTTGGGACATGCCTGTCAAATATCCTATTGTTAAACCTTTCTCCTTCAAGTTTGGGCTGTTATGACAGTCTTGGAGAAAATTGATTTACTTGTCCGAGATAACGTTCAAGTATTAATTCCGGCTGATATTTCACCATCACAGGGGCAGAATATGCAGCGAAGAAATGCTTCATACATGAGGGTCGGCGGGTTGCGTAGAGCTTCTGTTCAGGGGCGCTTGAGTCGGCATAAACGCATGAAATCGTCAATGCGCGTTTTGATGTCACAGATATGCAACATTCCCATCGTACTATACCTGTATCCTTCGCGCAAGTGCGAGCAATATGTTTGCAAAGTTTTATCACAATAAGATGAACGGTACGGCAGCGCAGAAAATAAATAAATAAAAAAAGAAAAGAATCAATCATTGATGTTTATATAATAGATTAAGTTTCTTCTGCTAACATTTGAGAGGTCTAAGAGATAATTATTTTCACATATAGCGGTAATTTATTTTTGGTTCTTTCACCATCCGAATCAAAATATATTTTTGTGTCCCTAAAGTATTTAAAAACATATTCTAAACGTAGCAAAACACAGTGCAGTAAAAAGTGTTTCTTTTAACTAGTTCAAACATTTTTTTAAATTGTCTTTTTGATTTCAATTTTTAGATATATCTCTATTGTTGTGATTCTTAAAAAGTGTCATAAAATGAAATAACGGAACATTTATTTTTCTTTCAAATATGTAGAGTAACGCATGTTATTCTACTAAGAGAAAGTTGTCGGAAACAAGGTGTGAGCGCGCCCTCTTCCTCCTTGACCCCGGGGCAGAGGCGTTGGGCGACCTTCTTCGCAGAGAAGGCTTGAATGGAAGGCGTGCTATTCCTCTACGTCACCTCACCGCCGCCGCGCCGCTCGGGTGCATCGGGCAATGACTCGCCCCCCCCCCCCCCCCCCCGCCGCCCCCCCGCGCTCGGCAGGCACACCTCCTGGCGGAGTCTCGCCGCTCGAAGCGAAGGCCGCTCCGGTTCGCCCGCGCCGCGCGGCCTCTTCCCCAAACAATAGCACAAAGCGCTCGGCGCGGCGCGGGAGGGGGAGGGAGGGCGGACTTCAAACCGACGGCGTTTGTTATCCGTTCTAATTCTGGCGGGCGGCGCAGGGGCGCGCCCGCCGCGGAGCCGCGTGGACCAGCCGGGAAACGAGCCCTACTTCCCGAGATCCCCCGCGCCGCACGCTGCTCCCACGGGCGCGTCTGTCGAAACGCGAATCTACGGGGAAAGGTGTCGTACCCAAAAAATTCGGCAGCATTCGGTAATGAACGGCGAAGCTGTTTATTCTTTGAGATAACATAATTTGACTTTCAAATGCACTCTTCCTGCAGTTCAGGGAATGATCATATAAAGACAACAATAAATATGAAAAAAAGAAAATTTAAAGTTTCTAAATGAAGTACAAAAGGCGACAATCCAAAAAGGACGGAATGACGACATGGAGAAATATAGAACTATGTTGGAATATAAGAATATTAGGAGTATAGATTATAGGAATATAGAAATAGTCCTCCATGCGAATTCTTTCGTAAGACTTCATTCTCTGTAAAATATGTTATTACAAGTGCAAATACTACAGTGAAAAGAAAGGTTCAAACTAAACGGACACAGTTAAAATGTTAACGAAAACGAGAAAATACTAATTTTATTTTTTAATATGTACGTTGGTTGAAACCCGTAATTCGATATTAGGGGAAATGGGAAGGAGCAACTTCTGGCGCATTTCGACTCGTTGCGCGCCACCTCTGCCTCGCCAATTGAGACGCCACGTGCCGCTCCACAGTCGCTTTGCTTGCCGAACATCGCCGCTGCGGCAGTTTTCTCAGAATTATAGTGGGGTGGAAATAATTCACATGCCCAAAATTCGGACTGACGATAATTCGAGGACTTCTAAAAAAGGAGGTATTTTGATACTAACATAATGGTTTAAAACATTGGACACGACTCAATACGGCTTTTGTATTAGAAACATTGATTACAGAAAAATATTTTATACACAGATGTAAAATAAACTGAAAAATATATTTTATAATTGATGGCATTCTTACAGTTTCAATAAAACCCGTTATTGATCACAATATAAGTGTGTTTGTAAAGAAGATTTAGGAGGAATTTTCTGAAAAAGCTGATTGGGCACTTTAAGTTTGATGAACAATAATTTTTCATAGTAATCATCAGAGTAAAATATGAACGATTTTAACATTTTTTAGATTGAAGCGTTTTTATTGGAATACGTTTTTACCTGAATTTTTATTGGATCATTCAGAAAATTCGGAAAATCTGATAGTTCAACAAGGGGCTGGTCTTACCTAATACGAATTATAGACGTTGTACGCTATTGTCGCTAATACGGGCAATCAAGGATACTCGATTTTGCCAACGTGTAAATTGGGATATATTGATCTACATATAATTTTTTGTGAAACACGGAATGGCCGCAGTGGCAATTTCGCATCATGTGTAGCCTTTGAACCGCTTAGGCCTGCGCGGCAGGCGAGCGTCGGGGCAGTGGAAATGGGGACCGCAGTCGGACGAGTTTCGTGGAAGTCGGTCCGCCCTCGGGAGCCGTGCCTTTGTTTATCGGATGCGGAAACTGTCACCACCCGCCGAATCGTAACTGGCGCCGGTGCGAGCGGCCCAGCGCATTCCGCCGCCGCGTCTAGCGCGGCGCGTCTCGGCCGAGGGGCTCCCGCGCCGGCCTGTGAGAACCTTTGCACCGACGTTTGCGGATTCAAGTCCGACCGAAGCCGAGGATTTTTAGGTCCAACAAATCCTTCGTAAGCCTTCCTTTGGAAGGGAAGTAATGCCGGCGGTCCCATGTCAGTAGATTTACTGCATGTAAAAGAACCTCAAGTCTAAATGAGGCCTCTGCTTGTACGAGAAAATTGTACGTGGAGCGCCAAATGTACAAATTGTATTCCTATGGGTAGTAAATTAGTTCCTCAATCACGTATAGTCCCAGTCCATGCTTTGTGAGTCCTTGATACCAAAAAATAGATTGTCGTCAAAACGTCTGTCCATCGGACTGTAGCACGTGAACCTTCCAGACGATTTTCTCCGACGTTGGTATTCCCCGTTCGATCTGAGCGTAATCGACGCCCCATGAGTTTGAAGCGAATATTCTAATATTTGCACAATTCAATAAACTTTGAGCTGTTTTTGAGAAAATAATTGTTTCAAAATTGCCTGCTTCATTACAAATTACGCAAAAACTACATTTGTGTTCGAAATATCGTATATGGTCTTATTTAAATATGTATTTGATGAACAGATTACTCTAAGAAAAATCTACATTTTCAATATTATAGTAGTAGGAAAACGCCACAACTATTTTTGCACATTTGCAATTTTCATAAATTCAGATATTTCAACGAAAATGATACCTGTGCTATTTTTTAAGCATCACTCGAGATACCCGAGGAAAATTAAAAACTAGTGATGCTACTGAATGACACAGATTTGGTCGTACTTAAGTTTCACTCATTTCTTTGGTCTATGCAAATTTTATGGTCTTGCCGCATCCTCTTCCCAGTTGCCATCCATCGCCGCCCAAAGTCTTTTGTTTGAAATTTTCTTAATTAGTCGGTTTTCTAACGTTAAAACCCAAATATTTCGTAAGAAGACTACAGCTTCATCCTGAATATAAAGTAATCCCGAAAATTAAAATATCGGTTTCAATTTTAAGTGGCTGCGACATCAGTCAGTTTGATCGGCGAATATCAGTTTTGGTGAAGATGCTTCATACGGTTGAGGCGCTAGCATTGGTCTCAGTCAGACAGACTAACGGATGGGCAGGCGTTTGCGGTCAGTCGATTGTTTCGGCCTCAGTGACCCACACAACGTGGATTATGAGTACACAACGTGATACAGGAAGTAACTTACCGTGTATAGGAACAAAATGTGTCCAATTTTCCATAACCACGGCTCTGAGATAGTTTTTCTGTCAAAAATTCCCTGTTTTCCCCCCACGATTTTACAATACTTTCTCTATGCTGCGTAAGCTGTAGCGAGAAAATAAAAGTCTTTCGATAATATTTTATTCAAAGCTTTTTGATTCATGCTGAAACATTTATACACAAAAACATAAACTATAGATCTACACTAGATAACTTTTCTGAAGGACTTTACAAAAAAATACGTCTTCCATTATTCAGCAATTTGCTTCACGGAAATCGTTTCATGATACTCCCAGTATCGGAAGAGAAACCACGTGTGCCCAATAAAAAATTGCAGCCGTTTGAACTCTGGAAATCGAAAACTTTGCGCCTAAGAACCTAAAACCCATTTTCCAACTGCAGAGGAATTGTTTGCGGACGTGAATGAAGCACTTGCATTTGGAGAACATGAGGGTGGCTGGCGGTTAAAATTTCTCTCCCTCTGATATCCTCTGGGTTCGTGGTGTATTCTCTCCCCTTTCCCGTAGATCGAGGCGCGCGCGATTTTCGCCTTTATTGGTTCATGGGTTGCAGATGTGGAAACGGTGCAAAGATCTTTTGGGAGCATGACGTGTGACCCTCTGGATCACAGGGCTTGCCTCTATTTTTAGAATATCAAGTGAAAAAATAATATATTTACATTGACTGGGACTTACTTTGTGAACGTCTAAATATAAAGTAATCTAAGAATTATCCTTTCATTTAAAATGCTTAATTGTACCAATGTCAGTTACGCTTTATTTTTCTCGACAAATATTTCTTGACATAAACGACATATCTAATAAAATAAGTATTGGAATCCGTATTTTGAATAAAGGTTAAAGCGTAAAATGCTACAAAATAAACGCAAAATTGTCCTATCGGGGCATCTACAGCATAACAAGGAGCAGCAGAACGATACTAGAGTATGATCTGGGCTGTTCGGGTGTCGCCGCGTCGAACAGCTCAGATCATGACTCTGGCCGCATTACCATAAAAAGGTAAGTCCGACAAATTTAAATAAATACAATCACGACGATGTTACAGTTTCGTGTCTGTTGCTACCATTCCATTTGCAGTGTTTCCAATCCATTATCAAATTCGGGTGATCACGTCACATCTGATGACATCAGACAAACGCGAAAAGAAAAGTTTTCTTTCAACTTGGATTCGTTCTAGTCAATCCAATCTCTTTAAAAATGAACTCCATCGGATCTCAGTATATCATAATTAAGAAAATTTAATTTTTTTCTGACTAACGTATTACATTTTAATTTTTTCATATCTAACGAAATTTATCTAATTATGTTAGATACGATTTCCATGAAATATTTTCGTTTCTTTAATGGAATCTGTTGAAAGGTCTAATGTAATTTTGAAAGCTCATTTTTGGAAGATGTTTTTCTTTAATTTTCTCCACACTAATGGATGAAGAATCGTACCACAATTATCATATGTCTTTTATATCTCTCAAGATGTTCAGTTGATTAGGACGAGTATTTAAATCGGTACGAAGGTAATACGTGGAGACTTTTTTATTCCTTCCAATGTCATTTTAACTCTTAATTCTTTTAGGCATGAACATTGGAATACAATTATGAAGATTTTTCTTACAGTGATTTATATAAGTTCGTCTAAAGAATTGTATTATAAACGAAAGGAATTTAAAATTTATGATTATGATTGTTAGAACTGACGTAAAGGAAAGTACGGGATTGATAAGAACATGTTTTTTATCGTCCAAGTTTTCTCAGGTGGTTCAACTGACAACTCATCGAAAATAAGATATTTATCCGTCTTAAATTATTACTTGGAGTTCACAAAAATCAGATCTTATGTCAGAACATCATCATTGATATTGAAATAAATAAATAAATAAATATCGAATTTATTTTTTATTTTCCTAATTCTTCGCAGAAGTGCAATGTGACCTAGTTTCGTAGCATCTTCCTTCGGTCCTAGAGTCTTATTCTTATTCTGCAACGTCTACTTGTTGAACTTCCGTTCCGCCCGAACACCGCAATGGCAGCGTCAGCGCCCCGCATACTCAATTGCCGCCGCTTCCAAGGGCGCAGAGTATAAATGAGTGGGCTGATATTAAAACCACACCAGTTTTCTGATGCCTTTTTATTGACAAAAGTCTAACAACAATAATATTATTGATTATTTTCGTATTTTTTCATTCTCTTCACATATTTTCCTTACTTAGTTTGGTCAAACAGCCTGCAGATTATGTAGAACGATACTACCGTACCGATTACATATAGCGATTACATGTACAACGATAGAGCACAAGTCCTTGCTATTTTCAAATTTTTAACTTAATCTTATTTTAAGTACCTTTTTTAGAAATAGTTACAATGAGAAATAAGATGAGTTGACATGAAAGCAAGTAGTTTAGTATCAGTTTGTGAGAAAATAGTGGTAAATAATAGCCGCATGTAATATTCGTATGTACTGCCATCAGACAAGCGCTGCATCATGTCCCTCAGAGCATTGCTAATAATTAATCCCTTTCCGTTTCGTCCCGAGAGATTCGTAGAGCGCGCTTTTGTGTGATTTTCCAATGTCAATGGAGTCTTTATTTCATTGGCTGAGAGACCATTAGGAAGAAGCATTGATAAATGCTGAAGCCATTTGGATAAATATTCCACCACGTGTAAGCAAATGCCTTATTGAAGACGTAAGATGGATATCACGAAGATGGCCTTGATTATAAACCATGAATTGTTGGTATGTTTCTAAATTATAATGTAGAAGTGCTTCTAAGCCCCGAATTGTTGGTTAAATATGCATTTGTTTCTGTAAAACGTAGTAAATACCATTGCTTACATCTTGTTAATAAGTTGTGATATTTGTTCAGATACCATTTGGACTGAACTCTCACTAGCTCACTCTCACTAATTCTCTAGCCCTCTCTAGTAGAGTAAATGTAAGTATTTTCGTTATTACAATGATTTCATAGACTTATGTGAGATACGTAAGTATTCAGTTATCAACGACCGGAAAATAAATACGGACTTCCTTCATAAACATAAATTCTCTTGTTGCAAAAGTTTATATAAGAAAATTGATTATTCAACTGTGATTTACACAGTAAAAGTCATTAGCAAGATAAAATAGTTGGAAAGGGAATAGACAAGGCTGATTGTGCATATCTTATTTTTAAAATGCATATAAATTTAATGAACTTGAATGAGTGCTCATTTGTAAGAAATAGGAAATCGGATTATGCCTTTGGAACCCATTGACTTAGACCACGTAAACATGTCAGCGTAACGTTTCAACTAGGATATGGAAGATCGAAAAAATACCTCATCTCACGAATTTAAAAGTGCAGTCAACATCAAAGCAGGAATTTGAATTTAAAATTCAAATAAATCAATACCTCATAAAATTGCCGAGTGTGGCGTGCACATACAGTGATCATCAGTTAGTCCATCGAAATCGCGAATACGAAGAAGAAATAAATCGGACAGATACTGCCATGGCGGTGTCACGAAGAAAAATTACATTCCGAAATAACAATTGCGTGCACAAGAAAATTCCAAAGCCATTCCCGAATTGCAAGTCGGAAAGTAAACGCACAGTCAGGAGAGGAGACAGGCGGCCGCAGCCTCATCATTTACAATGCAGATCCTTTCGATCCAATTCAATGAGCCTTTGCGCCTTTGTGCCTCAGAGGGAATTGCATTATGCCCGCGGTCGCCGTTCATCCTCGCCTCGTAAAAACGTTCGGTGTGGCGTGGCGCCTCCGGAGGCCATCTACAACGGCCGTCCCTTTGCACTGCGGGGCGGGGCGGGGCGGGGCGGGGCGGGGCGGGGCGGGGCGGGGCGGGGCGGGGCGGGGCGGGGCGGGGCGGGGCGGGGCGGGGCGGGGCGGGGCGGGGCGGGGCGGGGCGGGTTTGGAGCTGTGGGAGCGTGGAGGGGGGAGCGGAGCGGGGGGGGAGGCGGTTGGGGCTCGCGCTTTCCGAAACGGCCTCGATTGTACTCAGTGATTTCCAGCCGCCGCCGACGCCCGAGTGTAAATGCGGAAAGCGATCCTCTTTACACCCCACCCGGAGGTCGTAATTCATCTCCGCGACGCGACTCGTATGCGCTCCCTATGATGTGCGCCCTGCCCGAGCGTAAAGTGAATGAAGAACTGTTTTAAATTATGACTCTGAGTGTCTTTTCAATTGAATTTTTTGTGGGTACTCTGTAACATACGGCGCAATTACACTTCTGACCGTAAATCTTTAGGACGACTTAAAAATCGAAAGGCTGAAGAAAGATTTCATAATCAGCACTGAGCCACAGCTGCACATTACTTTTAAAAGCTGTTTGAATTAGTTTGATTTCAAATTGAGAAATAATAAAATCAATGACATTTTTAATAGGTAATATTGAACCAACACATCTTCCATTACACACTTTTCGCGTGTTTCCTAGTTTCTAGGAATGATAAGAAAGAGTCGGTTCAATAGATGCATTACACCACGTTTATTGATATCAATTTAATACAAGATTATTTATTATTACATTATATAAATTTATTACAAGATCTGCGCCAAGTTGCTTTACAAGTTATATTTCACTTAACAATACATGGGAATATTACAATAAAATATTTTCGTTCTGTAACAGGCTACGTCATGAGACATATTCTAGATGATGTGGTAGATATTAAAATAAAGTTATAATTTAACGGTTTTGTTCAATTGTTTGCGGAAATTTAATTGTTTTTCTTTATTTAATTTTACTTTCTTACGAAGGAATTTCGTAAGAAGGGAAAGTTACCTAATGGCCACGGGAAAAAGTGGCGAATGTTCGGGAGAAAACTCTGATTGCCGGGCGCTGATAACGCAAAATTGGATAAATTCAATTGGTCAATATAGAAAAAAACCTCTACCACGTGGTGTAGCCACAATCTTTGTTTCGTGGGCCCTTGAATTAAACAAAAAAACGACTGACGGTAAAACGTCCGTATGACTGTCTGACTGAACTTACTAGGCTGTCCGGGTGACGCCGCGTCCATGGCGAAGGTGCCGACGTTTAGGTCGCCATTCTGCGACCTTCCTCAGGGCGTATTGAGGAAGGTCGCAGAATGGCGACCGAAACGTCGGCACCTTCGCCATGGACGCGGCGTCACCCGGACAGCCTAGTAAGTTCTGACTCCGGCCGCGGAAGCCTACGCTCCGACTGTCTGACTGTCTGTCTGTCCGCCCACAGGCGCTAACACCTAAACCGTTCTGCTGATTTTCTCCAAAATTGACATTCCTCAATCGATCTCACCAAACTCGGCGCTTTGAGAGTTTTAAAAACGGATATTTTGTTTTTTAAGGATACTTTACATGAAGTCTCAAAAACATTTTCAACATTTTCTACAAAATGGCATTACATGTTTTTTAAAATCTTTGTCATCGGATAGCATACGGGCCGCTTGAGCAAACGATGCACGACTCATGTTCGTTAAAATCCCATTTTTTTTGACAAAAGCAAAAGTGCAATGTTTTTGGGCGTCTCGCTGAGACTATAATATTGAAGACACAGATTTTTCCTGAATGAAATCTATTTCCTAAAGGAAGATTATCAAATAAGTTAGTTTATTTTTTCGAAAATATGAGTAATTTCCATGAAAGTTTGCGCTAACATACTGGACCAAATTGTTTCATTTAAGTTTCTTCTCCTATGTAATATTAACTTAAACTAGCGGTGCTCAACAGCACATACTTTCTCGCATAATTTATCATTGTTCCGCAAAATTAGACTTCTACATGAACATGCAAAAGTGTTTTCAACCAGCAAAAATTATTTTTCGCACCGAGTCTCGATCTTAGTCCTCCGAGTTAACTCGCCGGCACGCACACTACGTAATCAAAAGTATCCGGACACGTGGCTGAAAATGGCTTTCCAGTTCGTGGCGCTCTCCATCGGTAATGCTGGAATTCAATAGTGTTGGCCCACCCTCAGCCTTGATGAGAATTTCCACTCTCATACATACTTTCAAGAAGGTTCTTGGGGAATGGCAGCCCATTCTTCGCGGAGTGTTGAATTGAAGAGAGGTATCTATGTAGGTCGGGGAGGCCAGGCACGAAGTCGACGTTCCAAAACATCCCGAAGGTGTTCGATAGGATTCAAGTCAGGACTCTCTGCAGGCTTGTCCATTACAGGGATGTTATTGTCGTGTAGCTACTCCGCCACATGCCGTGCAGTATGAACAGGTGCTCGATCGAGTTGAAAGATCGAATCGCCATGCCCGAATTGCTCTTCAACAGTGGGAAACAAGAAGGTGTTTTAAACCTCGTCGGCCTGTGCCGTGGTACTGCCACACAAAACAACAAAGGGTGCAAGTCTGCATAAAAAATACGACCACACCATAAACTCCATTTTGGATGTATCATTTTACTTCTTTACTCGTACGAAGGTACTTCGTAAGAAGAGGATATAATCGTGCGCTGTAAAAAAAGACAATTTTCGATATGGTTAATTTAATACAAAAATTCAAACATATTCCTACTAATTAAACAATATACAAAATATACAAAATACAAAGATATACAAAAATATGCATTAAGTAAAAAATACCTCACTTTTGAATAACACATATACATCGTTACTACAGTCCCATATATTGTTTATAACCTTAGTACCAGCAATTTATGGTGGCTTTAAGAGATCTTTTGGAAAGAGTGACAATATCCTGGATGGTGCATAAGCTGTACGGCCAGCTGTACGGCAAGTTGTCGGTTTATAGGTTTATGTTTTGTGTTCGGAGTGGCAGTATGTTCGGAATTATTGATGGTTGCGCTAATGAGGTCGAAGAACGTAGACAATTAACAGATTGATGTATTTCGAGGGTGGTATTTAGTATTTTAATTTTTGGTATTGAATTATTTAATGTTTTGAAGAACTATTTCCAGTTAATGATTAAAGAGTTATCTTACGCAATAGAGGATGTTGAGGCGACCTTTGCTGTGATGTAAGTAATGCAGGGATATGGTCAGAATCAAGTTCGAACATTAGCGGCATATGGAGGTCGCTTTTAATGCTAGCGCTGGTTAAGTGGATGCCGAGGATGTGAAGTTTGCGTAAGCGATCATGCATTTGGGTCTGAAGTGGGCTCACTGGGGAGAGAATATTAATATTAGGATTCGATGCTCGTTGAGATAGATTTTTACCGTCTTGATTGTTGCATTGGCCACCCCAGTTGCATGTTTGGCATTGAGGTGTCTTATTAGCAAGACTTGGTCGTTGGGATTAAATTAGTTGTGAAGATTTGTATTTGTTAACATTACTGGGGGGGTGTATGCAGCAATAAAGTTCAAAGGGTGGTTGTTAGTTATTATTGAAACTGCTGTAGTTTCCAACCCTGGTGTATTCGGGAGAGTTTCCTGCTTGTGTGTGTGGATATATTTTATAGCGATGAGTACGCCCCCTCCTTTTTGAATTAGTTCTATTCGAACTGTATATTTTAAAGTTGGGTATAAATGGTTTGTTTTTATTGTGTAAGTGCGTTTCAGTAATACAAGGTATGTATACGTTGTACCGGCGGAGGAAATAGAGGAGTTCAGTTTTTTTGCTTGTGATTGGGTTTGCGTTCATCAAATTTCGCTTAGCTGGTAACTGATTGCTCACGTGGATTATCTCTGAGGTATTGGAATCGATTGATTTGTGGTGAAGGTACATCATCACTCAATACATCAAATCGGTTGTCAAGTTTGCAGTTATATAAACTGGGATCTAACGAATTATCAGAAACATCTTTTTCGTGACTTTTCTTTTTATGTTCTTGAGGATCAATAAAATCTCAATCTCACCTTTTTCGTACAATACTTCCGGATGATGATGATGCTGATGATGATGATGACTGCTCGTTGTGGAGGCCGGATCCATTCTGCCTTCAACGGGGGACGGGTTCTGGGATGCCTGACCACTTGTATCCATTGGTACACTGGTTATTAACTCTTGTTGTACTTGATGCACTGCACTGCTGGAGAAATTATTGATGTTGTCTACATTGTGTAGTGTTAATAGGGCCTGTGAAACTACAAACCCCGTGGATTGGTCGGCTTCATTTTGCATCAACTGTGCAAAATGAAGAAGAGCTACCGCTCATTTGAAAGAAACGCTGAGAAATGTTAATAACGGCAAAAGCTGCGAATACGACACCACTTAGCCTTGTTGCACGTTATCTCAAGAGTGTCGCAACACCAACTGCGACGGCTTATCGCGCGGAGCGCATTGGAGTGTTACCCCGGCAAGAGCTGAGCACGAATTATGTTCGGGTTCAGTAATGTAGTTCCTTCGTAAGTGTTAAGAGTTGTGTCATCGGCGGACAAAGCTATTTCTGAGTGAGATAATTGAGGGAAGTCATTAATAAATATAGAGAAAAATAGAGGAGATAGCGAAAATATAAATATTAATTTAAGAAAGGTAAATTTTGTTATAACCCTTATATTGTTTGAACAGTAAGTTCATATGATTTGTCCAACTGCAAATTTATTCCTGTTCCCTGTTTGAGGAAGTTGCAATGGGGTATTGTGAAATTTTTGACCGGGTCATAATACGATCTCCACCAGATACTTTTTTTACCATTCTATCGTGCCAATAAGTTCTAAAAACAGGAATTTTAAATTTTGTGGAAGTGTCAGTGAGTTTCCGTTATGCAAGCCAAATTTATTGTGTAGCCTTTAAAAAAATTTTTTAATTTTTGTTTTGGATAAATTACTCCATTGGTATTCCAATTTAAGATGTTTAGTTTATTTGAATTATTGAACTAATTAGTGAGAGTTCGGAGAGAATTGATCTGGTTGCTGTCTGAAGAAATTCTTTAATTTTGTTTGATATTAATTCGATGATGCCTCCAAAAGCTTTGTTTGAAGTAACGTCATTTATTGAGTGGCACCTCAGCGTGTCTGGAAGTACTTTGTTAGTTTATTGCGTTCGCATAGAAGCGATTATTTGAGCCATGAGTGGCGTTACTTTTTTGAGGGTTTAGAATAATGTGAAATATTATAATCTCTTATGTATATTATTACTGGACACTTGCCATAATATGCAGGTGCATTTAAAGCAGTTCACACATCTGAGGTGTCAATTGAGATTTCTTACGTTGAGAATTTTGGTGCGCTTCTAAGCAATTTACACATTTACACTCTTAAATTTAACTGGAGTTTTTGGTCTGTTCTAATGTTGAACCTTGACAACTTCTCAAAATGAATGGTTTAATTTGCATATTTCTTTTGTATCAAAGTTACGATCGAGGTGGAGGGACTATATCGGGATTGGGATTTAGTTTTTGATCAATACTATTGTTCTTACAACAGGATAGTCAAAAGAAATTAGTTCACTTATTATTTCTTCCTCACTGTAAACGTTTGGTGTACCTCTGACTTCTACTTTTTTGGATTTTGTTGATGTATCTTGAAACGAGTAAAAATCTGCACACTTTTCTTTACAAAAACTAACTACACTTGTGAAGTCCTTGATACTGAAAGTTTTGATGTGTACGTGCCGTGGTCGCACCATATCTCGTGGTGGGGGGCGCTGGGCAGAGAACTTCCCTGCTTCGCAGTCGCAGCGAGAATCGCTAAGGCCAGGGAATTGAAAGCACACGTGGAATTAGTTGCCTCCTCGATGAAGACTTTTTTGTCAAATTAAGAGTAGGTGATTTGTTGCATAGATACATTGCATTGTTTCTGATCACTTAATAATTTCTTTAATACACCAACAGTGTATTTTATCTCTTGAATATATTTTACATCTATCGTCTATCTTTGCAAGTTTTAAATGTTCGATAGATGCCAAGCGATTATAGTGACGCTGAATAAAATATTCATCAAATTTTCAATTTGTTTATTTCAAATTTGCCTTTGTATAACGCGTAGTGCTGTATACGTTGCTACCTACCTTCCTATTTTAATTCTATTTTTTGAAGCCATGCTCTGGTATTATCTACAAATGTTTTGGGTCTTTAATTTTATACTAGTCACCAGACGCATTTAGCTCTCAGAACAGATCTATCACATTCATGGTGTAATTGTTATTGCTATTAATAAAAACAATTATTTCACGGAAAATATTCTTTACCACAGGTAAGAAATATTCGCTGATTAATCTACTTGCATTATCATTACTGTTGTCAATCACGGCATAAGGTATATTCTGTAAGCTATTCGAAAAAACGAGCCTATGTTGTTGTCATTTTACAAAGATCCGGTCGAAAAGAAACATTACCTAGCTTTTAACCCGATAGTTTATAGGATAATTGCAATGTTTCAACATCTCTTTAGGCTACTTGGAGAATGTGCGTTAAAGAAATGTGTACTGTGACAATTATCCTAAAAATATAATTTTAGTAGGAAAATCTAAAGATTGTTGTAAACAATTATTCCTGCTTCTGCAAAATGACGGAGACTTTTCCTATAAGTAGAATTTTTCGATTGACTTGCAACATAAGAGACGAAGGCTGGATTAAAATTGCTTTCGGATCCGCTAGGTGTGGGCGTTTCTGCAATTCATGATGATATTTCTGGGGAAAGTAATTCCGAAATCAGTACATTAGCATCACATTCGAATGTTTTCCTAAGGTGATCGCAATGACGCAGGGAAGACTTTGACTTCATCGCACCAAGCTGGCACGCTCTGGTCGAATGATTTTTCCTAAAGAGAGCGGCTCTTCTCTGGAGAGAATATTTTTACGATTTCGCAGGAACAGGATGTCACACACGACTTATATCGAGGCACAACTGTCTTTTAGAGGTTTCTTTGTACTAATACCTGCCTCGGATTCTGGTAGCCGTGGTAAAATGGGCGGGTTTGCAGGCGTAGTGACCCTACGCAATCACAGGTTTGAGGTCCCTTCTTTTTTAGTACTACAAAAAAGAAAGGATGAACGTGAGGCTCGGCGTTTGCACGCTCTGATACACAACGCAGCACCCGAAATCGATTTAGTTATTTGTCGATGGACGGACTTGGGGTGCAGGAGACGAATTCCTATCGCACACCGCGCCTTTCGTCCTTTTTATCGAATAATCTTTAGGGCTATTTTTTTTACAATTTGGACATGTATCGACCGTTTTGATTGGCTTAACTGTTGAAGACCTGCAGAAAGAACACTTACGACCACAGAAACTCCCATAAACATCCATCCCGAGACGGGTTTGAACCCGGAACCCTCCGAGGCGAGGCAGCTCCGGCTCCTTAGTGTTAGTGATCTTGGCTATCTAGGCTGGCATTGTATGGTCTCTAAATGTCTGACGCAAGCAGTATTATTATTTGTCACGTAATTCTGTCTTATAACGCCCATTTACTTATAATTAATATTGCAGTAATCCAAATATTTAAAATGCTAAATAAATAATTATGTTTAAAAAGCTGTAGAACTTACAAAATGTTTGAAAAATGACTTTCTTATTTATTTATTTATTTATTTATTTATTTATTTATTTATTTATTTATTTATTTATTTATTTATTTATTTATTTATTTATTTATTTATTTATTTATTTATTTATTTATTTATTTATTTATTTATTTATTTATTTATTTATTTATTAAAAACATGGATTCCAAGATTATTAACATTCGAGTTGGAAGAGCGTTCCTAGGCGGCTGCTTAGTTTGCCTAGTCCTTCCTGGGTAATCTCCGCCTGCCTTGCTCGGAGCGGACGCCGCCCATTGCAGCAGCCAGCGCTCGCTGCGCCCGAGCAATTTTAAGCGGCGGCGCCGCCCTGAAAGACGGCAGCCAAACGGCGTCAGCCGCCTAATTTACGGCTTAAATATTAGCCCGCGCGGAGTGTATACGCGTCCTTCCCATTGAGAGGCCGTCGAGCGCCGGGGACAGCGGGGGGGGGGGGAGCGAAAGGGGAGGGGCGGCGCGTGCTCCCCCTCCGGATTTATTGGCGGCCTGCGACTGTCAGCTGTTGGCGCCCCGCCGCCCATGGGCCCCGCCTCCCAAGGCCTGATTGTCCCCGACACGCCTTCCGCCCCGGCCCTTCCGCCCCGGCCCTTCCGCCCCGGCCCTTCCGCCGCTGCAGCTGTGGCCTGCCGGGAGTCCTCCCGGGGTCGGTTGGACTGGGTGGGGAGTTGTTCCGACACATTGGCAAAATTGGCACTTGAGAAAATTCATTAGGAAATACATCTTTTTTCTAGGAAACATAGGGAGAGCAGTTTTTTCTTACTAACGAAATATCACTCCGGGTCTTCAACACAAATTTACTCATTCCTGTCAGAAAATTATTTGTGCTTGAGAACCGTATAAGTTTTAAGAAATTATATATTTTTTATTTCAATTCACATGTAGTTTTACTAATGAGTTAGGTTTCGGCAATTTTTGATGTAGTTCGGAGTTGCCATTTCAAGAATCGCAAATTTCAAGGTGGTAAAAACATTAAAATCGAACATATTAACAATATATGTCAACTTTTCCCCGTTTTCTACGAATCGTTAGAGTTCGCAATAAATTTGCACTAACGTGTGAAATATGAGGAAAGGGAAAGGGAAAATAAGAAAAACAACATCTCTTAAAAAAAAATTAAGGACTAAAGAGAAACTAGTTGTGCTATAGAATGGCACAGACTTTCCCGTATTAGTTTTATATTTCCTTTGGTCCCCTTTGGCTATTGGGTCTGGCTATTCGGAGAAACCATGAAAAACTACCGATCACAGCAGCCGGACGGTAGAATAATCCTCCAGACAGCGACTGCATTCGACCTAGCTAAGCGTTTCTAAGAAAATGGCGCTTACGTGTTACTATAAGTATGAAATTTGAAGCCCTTTTCACAGAAAAGTTTTGAGTTTTTGGAAAACTGCATTTGAAGTAATTTTAAGTACCTTATCTCACAAATACATTAGTGTTTACTAATGGTTGGAAATGTGCATATTAACAGCGTGAGAGATCTTTCAAAACATATTTGTGTAGTTAAAAAAATTCACCGAAATGAACTTTACGTCATATCAAAGAATGCTATTAGCACTATCCGTTCGAAAAGTTTGAAGAGAACGTTTGGAGCAGTTTTCGACAAAATGGCGTTTCAGCGTTTCTAAAAAAGGGGGAATTTTGATCTAGGTTTCCTAGAAAACGGTTGAGTTTTCGAGAAACTTCACATGAAATTATTTAAATAACATGTACTCATAAATATATTTATGTGAACAAATTTTCGCTAAAATAAATATTAACGACGCGTGAGACATGTCAAAAAATTATATTTTTACAAAAATTAACAAAATTACATTTTTTGTAATTCTTGAAAAAAATAATAATATGACGTTAATGGCATCTTATAAAATACATTTAGCACTATGCCTACCCCAAGTTAAAAGAAAAAAAATGAGCAGTTTTTCACAAAATCTTGTTTTGTAATTTTTTAAAATTGAACATATTGTTCGCTAACTACTAACATTGTCAAAAAGTCTATATGATCTTCATAAAAAACTCACTGTGGAGAACAATTTTTATTTGAAGGATAAATCTCTATCTTCAATTTTGTAGTTGTAGGAAGATGAAAATTTTCCGAAATTGGAAGTTAAACCTGAAAATAGGACATATGGCACAAGTGTATTTTACCCTATTCTTGCAATAAAGTTAAAGAAAAAATTTGGAGCTATTTTTGAGAAAATTTTGAAAGTGTCCGGGGGCTTTTTGTAAAGTACCCCAAAATTTTGAAGTTCTTTTTTTCAAAATCAGAAAGCTTCGCCTCGAGCCATTTGGACAGGGGTTTCATCAATTTGGAAAAAATTCTACCTAAGGATTTCGGCTAGTGGTGTTGAAATACAGCCGGATGTTTTGAAAAAATACTTTTTCCGTATCAGGGGGCCCAAAACGTGTATTTCCGTCGAAATAGATTTTCCGCAGCTTTATATAACTTTCCCTACACTACTCTTACATATAATACTCCATATATACGTAAGTATACGAAAACAAAACATAAGAAATACTTCACTAAGATGTTATATATCACTAATTTGTCGGGTAAGTTGTAATTTCATTTAATGTAATGTATACAAAACATATATTACTTTTTCAAATTCCAACATAAGATGTTCACGAATTATAATCTGTAATAAACATGTAAATCATGGAGATGTTCATTTCTGGGATAAATAATATCTCAATGATTTTATGCTGATTTTTTAACTGATAAATTAATATATGATATATACATATCACAAGTGTGGTAAGCCGAAACAAACTTGCTTATGAGTACTTTTTGTCCGAATATGCAGTATTTGACTCGAATGTGTAACAATTGCCACATGGAACCAAAATAAGTTAAAGTCTTTACATTATATCTTTTTAATCATAACCTAGAAAGTGTCATTTTGAGTTATACTGATAAAGAAATATTAGTAATAATATTCAGTGTCCTCAGGACAAGAAAGATCGTTAAAACGCAGAAGCGTTTTAGACATAATTACTAATTTATCTCACTCTGCAGGCGTATCCCAGACAAAGACGAATTACACGGCCGAATTCTCGCTGTGGCAACGCGGACGTGGGCAGCTGGGGGAGAGCACCGCGTCGGAAGCGTCAGGCCCTGGCATCTGCAGGCCGCGCCCCGCGGCGCCGGCGCCGCCGGCGGATGGCCGCGGAGGAGGGGGAGAGAAAGGCGGAGATAAAAGACGTGAAGCGGGGAATTGCGGGGACTGGTGGCACGAACGAGGGGGAGCAAATGTTAGGGAGGACGTAGAGAGAAACAGGAATCGAGGGACTGACGTGAATTGAAGGAGCCAAGATCTGAGGAGAGCGGACAGGAAGGAAAAATCAATATGCATACATTGTTAAATTAGGGAGCATCATGGCAAGAGGCCGAGGAGCGATAGCCCTAAGGGCAAGGGTTGCAGAAGGGGTAAGGAAGGGCTAAGGGTGGGGTTGCAGAAGTGGGTAGAAGTGGGGAGGGGACCTGTGGGGATCGCGGGGCGGGGATGGCGGTAGTTTCGGCGAACTCATCAGGAGGCGGGGTGGGCCGGCAATGGAGCTAGGTGCGCGGGAGGCAGAGGCCGGCTGTGGCTTCGTCCCGGGGGGCGTGGGGGCGGGGGCGGGGTCGGCAACAGGTGTGGCCGGACGGCGGCATCTGCGAGGGCATTCAGTGGCTGGGAGCGATTCCGTTATCGCGCAGCTCTCACGCTTTCATTCCGCGGATCTGCTACTCGGAGCGGCGCGACGACAACGGAATGAAAAGCAATGAAGGGTTAAGGGCTGCGTACACCTTCAACCTCTGCTTTATTGCATCGTTTGCAAGACTATGTGTCGCTTTGTTCCCCGTTGTGGGACAGTTTTACAACCGGTACGGGTCAGATGGATGACCATTGAAAGAAATATGTTATTTTATGCGCGCGTGGAAGATGTTGCTTTGTGAACGACTATTTTACAGGAGAGGTCGTAGATTTTATAATTCATTTGGAGGTATCTGGGATTGAGATAAAAGTTGGAATAGAGGAAATTGTTTAAAAAGTTTTAAATTACGCTCTTTAAAAAATCATTCAAATTTCTGGTTGATTGATATGAGTTTTGGAACTTTTCAACTATTGAGCTATCACAAGCTCTTTCAGTAGCAATGTATATTAAGTGACAATAATAAATTATTCGAGATAAGTTGTAAAATGCTGCTTCTAACTGCAGTTCTGTGAATTTCGTGCTTCCTATTTGTAAAGTACATAAACCTAGTAATGCAATTTTACAACTTCATAGTTTCATTTGCTTTTATGTAAATCGTAGGAAGGTCTAACAGAATGCAGGAAAAGTATTGATTTATTTATGCATCTATAAAGATCTTCCTTTCCAATTTTTTTCGTGAATGGTCTAATCACTAAGTAAAAATGACGAAAAACGAAGTTTAGCATTGATTTTATCCTTAATCGTTTGTTTATGTATATTCGAGCTAATTCAATGCAAATAAAATATTGTACAGTCATTCGGATGACCGAGATCCTTAAGGCAATAGCGCCGAGCGATCTCGGAGTGCAGGATCGCGGGTTCGCGTCCCGCCTCGGGCATGGTTGTATGTGTGTTCGTCCTTTCATCACTATATCATATCATCTTCATAGTAACGATGACGTTAAACTCGATAGTGCTCACTAATGACCTACATGGCGATGCGACCATAAATAAAAAAAATGATGTACATGTTCACTATTGAGTTGTAATGTTAGATTTGAGGTAAATTGAGGTAACATTTTGGATTGATTTTTTAATTCTCTTGATTTCTCGATTTTGTAACCCACCAGTTTTAATAGAATAGAATAGAATTTTACAGGTTAAATTAAAGCTTTAGGTAATACATTTAAATCTAGAGACTTAAACATACGGGTCTAAAATACGCTCTACAACAAGAGCGCAATGCACTGAGGACAAACGTACGTGGAAGGTAGTGGCCTATCTGCACTCGACAGCAACGACCTCGAACTGCGAGATTCCAATATTTCCAGCTCATAGCCCTAAAAAAAGTGGTAATTCGATATACGCTTCAACTGTCACGTCCACCCAGACTAACATGTAATATTTTTTCGCGATACAAATAGAATGGAATTTGTAGCGCGAGGTCTAGCAGAGATGAACCTTTTTAAGGCTCCTTTATTTCGTTATTATTCGAAGCGAGAAAACGAATGACCAGCCGCGCCAAATTCTGCATTTTTATTCAATTTCAGTTCGTTGGGTATTTACAAATTCCATACTTGAATATTCATGGCGTTAAACCGTTCAAAAATAGGAGCCAGATGTTACGGTTTTCGTTTTCAATACATTCATAGAAATTCATTAAGTACTTAATTCCAGATAAGAGAAATATTATTCTTTTCAGTTTTATTCACTTACGAGCACACATACTTCAATCTTTCTGTTTTAGTGTATTTAACATTGGGTTGGCTGAGTTGCTACCCTAGCTACCAACTGTCAGAGGATAAATTCATTTTTTATGTCATTTATGTGATACTCCACCTGGAACAAATTATTCACCGTACGCACCCCAAACTTCACGCCGAGGTAGCCGTTCCACACATCAAGATCTAAGACAATAAATGCTCAAGAAGCCCATGGTCCATCGCGATGAGACGAAGTAGTGACTTTTCACGAGAATAGGGCGTTCGCTTCCTTAGCATCGGCGTCCCTTTATGGACTTGGGGGCTTATTATTGTGGGTCCCCTAAATTACCTCGTAAAACAAATAAATTAGGGAAGAACCAAGGTTTAGAGGTGATACATGCATGGTTAGCTTCGCCGTCATCCCATAAAAATTACGAGAAATATCCATACCTTACGCGGGAATCAAACTCAATCCAATAGTGATAAAAGTACAAAACCGCTCCAATAGCGATTAAAATTAATGTTGATGGCCATTCAACAAAAAAAAACTAATTTAATATTCTACTCGTATTTCAAATACGATGATACAATGATATTCAATTTTTAATATTCTATTTTTCTTTTAGTAGTTTATTTCATACGTTATCTATTTACTAAAGTTAACTAGTGGGCCTACAATAGCACATACTTTCTCGCATTATTTCTAACTGTTCCGCTATATTATACTAGTAGTACTACATAAACCTGCAAATTTGCTCAATTTTCTTTCCGCGCCGAGACTCGAACACAGGTGCTCCGAATTAACTCGACATGAACCTAACCACAACGCTATAAAAACGCGAGTTTCGAATTCGGGCTTGTAGTTTTGAAATATTAACTTTTTGGTATTTTGCAATTCTGTAAAATATGGAGAGTTCGCCAAAAATGTGATAAGAACAATCTTTTTGACCGTCCGCATATGAAGAGAAAATTAAATGCGATTTTTGAGAATATGCATTTTTCGAAATTGCATAATTTTTAGACAAAAATTACGCAAAATTTATTCTTTTTGTTCAAAAAGATTATACCTGATTTTTCATAAAGAGCTTATTTTTTTAAAACAGACTTTGTTTAACTCTCTATCTAAAATTTTATAGTTTTAATATGTTAACGATTTTTTAGAAAAAATGTTTATACAAATTTAATATTGCCTAAATTGCGTGCAAAATTATATGAAAATACTCATATTTTCGAAAAATTGTTCTGACTTTATTGAAAGACCTGTCTTTAAAGAACAGATTTCATTACGATTAAAATCTCTGTCTTCAATATTATAATTTTAAGAGGATGCCAGCCAAAATTTGCACTTTTGCAATTTTAGAAAAATCTGGGATTTCAACGAAGAAGAGACCTACACCATTCTCTTAAACGTCCTCTGCGCCATTCCAGAACAAAGTTTAATCCAAAAACTCGGAGCCATTTTTGAAAAAACTATTAAAATAATTTTGAGACTTCATGAAAAGAACTTCAAAAATCAAAATATCCGTTTTAGACTCTCAATATCTCGAGTTCGTTCAGATCGATTGCGGATTTTGGAGAAAATCGGCTGAACGGTTTAAGGGCTAGTTGTCCACAGACGAATGGACAGACAGAAAGGCGGATAGATGTTTTGCCGTCAGTCAATTTTTCGGCATCAATGACCCACAAAACATGGTCCCACAAAACACCACAAATTAAAGGAAGTAATTTACTATATATAAGAACAAGTTTTATCTATTGTTTCGTTACCAAGGCCTGGCAATAGTTTAATAAAGTTTTTCCTTTCCGGGTCACGATTACAATAATTATAATTACTCTTGTTAAATACGTAACGCCTGAGAAAGTAAAAAAAATAATACAAATACCATTGTTCGTGAGCCTAGGGCAAAAGAAAACCTATACACCTTCACCTTCGTTTTTAATATTATATTTCATCTTCGCCCCCTGTTGTCACCTAAGCGGCAAAATTAATTCAAATTTTGTGCCATACTGGGATTTCATTCATTTGTAACAATTCTTTGGCGCTAATTAACAGCAAAAAACATACACTTCAAACATGCCGCGTCAGAGAAAAATATTCGCCTAAATACGGGGACTAGCTTTCACAGGAAATGAATGGCATTTCTTTGGAATGCAACTTTTTGAACGATTCAAACTTTCATGATTCAACTTTTTCAATGATGACCGGTAGATCGCACAACCCCCTGGCCTGCCGGCAAAGCAGCTTAGCAGTGTAGTAATTTTTTGGAAATCGATTTTTGCCACATAAGACGCAACGAGATCGCATTATATGAGAATCTGGAACTGAGCAATTTCGTGGGGTCCAGCCTCAGTGATGTGTAGAAGCAAAGCAATACTAGGGATACCAGAGACCTAGTTGAAAAAATCAGATTCATTGGGTTAAAAGTTAGGAAATTACACAGAAAATCAGGACATTTTTTATAATGACATTCACATACAGTTTATGTGTTACTACAGAAGAGAGATCGATTTATGCGTGAATTCTGCGCTGTACGATAAATTATGACTATTGCAGCTTTATGATTAAGGATCTCTGTTTGAATATTTCCCGTACAATATAAGGACAAGTCATACCCATTGTTTTTATAATTAGAAACACCGAGTTTCACTTCTCATATCACATTTTTCTCTAAAGCAACTTTATTTGTATATTTATGTGAGAAATATTAAAATTACAATAAACAATAAATAGATGACAATAAAATTCAGGACTTTCGCCAACAAATCAGCACAGTCAGGACTAGGTCCCAAAATGAGGACATCCTGACAAATGAGAACGTCTGGTGACCCTACGCAATACGCGAGAGTCCACTGCACGTGAAGGTCGTATTATTTCGCCAAGTTGGCATTACAGTTTCACAGAGGGTTTACACGCGAGCCGCGTGCCAATCTCAATGCGCACGAAAACTACAAGTTGTAAGGAGAACGCTTCCGTTTGACAGACCCAGGTAACTCTAGCACCTTTCTTCATTCAACACTTAAGCCGAGATTCGTACGCCGAGAATGCTAACTGGAGATGCTTTGAATGTTTTCAGAATGACAAAAACAGGCGTTTTAGCAGATACCGGCAGAATTTCTTCAGAAAAGCTATCCTAATATTTCGCTGCTTCAAGTGTAGACTAAGAAATCTTTCGGACATTAATTAAGAAGATAAAACAGTCTCTAGTGTCATTTATGAATGTTTTATTTTTTAAACAAATAACGAGGTAACGAGTAAATAAAATAAAAAATCGAAATATCAAACCTACTAGAACTAAGAAATACTTATCTAATTAGAACAATATGTCAAACAGTGTATTTTCTCGTTGAAAGTGGAAATATAACAGTTCAGGATCCATTGATCGAGCGCATAACCTTCTAGAGAATAAAGGTAAATGTAACAATTGTCTACTTCAAGTAAATAAATAATATTTCGTTAAAAAATTGCAACGCATCATTAGCAAATGGTTTATTTGTCTCTGGAATATTGAAATTGGTGATATGATGCTTTTGTAAATACGAGTAGATGATTAGTTATCCACGAACATTTTTTAAAAGTAATGAATACTATGTTTTTTTTAATATTCAAGAATATAATTTAAAATTGAGGAATATTTAATTTATTACACAGATATTTAATTGTCAAAAATGTTTCTAAATTTAAAGGAATATGAATCATCTTTCATTACATTAAATATAATTTTAGCTCGCGAGATAATACTAGTAATGTTGGTTTCAAGTAATCTGTGAAGAGCCGTGATTTCGACCAGACGCTCTAATTTTGTGTACATATTCACTGCAAATGTGCCGTGCTCTTGATTGAACTTGCCCTTGATTAAACGTTTGTGATCACATTTCCCCGAGAAGCGTATTTCCTTCGGGACGCTGTATTTCACATCTTCTGTTGAGAATAAACTCAATGTCTGAAGGCTGTAAATCCGTAGCACTCCACAATGGGCAGAAGCTCTCCCAGATGACTGCCCGAGGCGTGTTTGGCGAAGGGCGCGGGCCGAGTGTTGTTTCAGGATGGACTTGCCCTCCCTCCGCAGAGCGCGCTGCGCTCGTGGCTGCGCGCCGCCGCCGCCATCGCCTGCTCCGTGCCGGCGGCCTCGCTGCGGCTTCGGCGCGCTCTGTGCCTCCCTTGCCCCTCTGTACATGCTCCGTCCTCGTTAACTTCCGAAACCTTTCCTTCTCCGCGTCCTGCGATCCCACCTCTGTGCCAACGAGAACACGATGCAACTCTGATGCCTCTTCGCTTTTATCTACTAGCGTATTTCAAAGTAACTAGTTCTCTACGTTAATATGCAGTTTACAGGAAAATGTCTCCTAGAGAAGAAATCTTATTTTAATAGTCATAAGAAAATTGCTAGAAAACTTTTAATTTTGCTTCGTTAGTATAACGTCAATCGTACGTCTATCAAAGTTTGATGGCCTTCACAAGCATTTCGTATTAAAGTATTCGTGTGATGGAGTTTACTTTTTAAAACACAAAGAAACAACACGTATTACGACAACATTAACAACGGAAAAATTCTTTTCCTCGTCATAACGTCATAAGGGTTTGCTGCTCTATTTGCGAACTTTATAAGTAAATTCAAGTTGCACATCTGTAGATTCCACAATTGCATCAACCACCGAGGAGCCTGAACTATCACCGCCGCCGCCTCACGTGACGTCACCGCGCGTTGTCGCGGACTCGGCTGCATCCGCTCCCTTGCAGTTGTCAAGCCGCATTCATAACCTCTCCTCAACCTCTTCCACGCACTAACTGCGCACCCACTTCGTCGAGTCGCTTCTGGGGCCTTACTTCCCCCTGCCTCGGCACGGCAGCAGTTGCCTTGGCAATGGCGGGCGCGGGGGCGGGGGCGGTGGCGCACACTAGTCCAACAGCGGACGAAATAAATAAAGTGCTTAGCAACAGATTAAAATATGTTAATTCCACTTTTCATTTCAGTTGGGTTTGAAGCGAATTAGTCATATATTTTAAACTTTCTGAGCGTACACCAAATATCTATAAGGGAAGGTCCGTATGTCTGACGCATATAGACGCAAAAACTACGCAAACGATTGTACTGACATTTTCACATTTTGTTCTTAATAGTATCGGGAGTATTCAAAGAGTGGTTTGAATTAAATTGGACATGTAGGGAGTTATTTTTTCAAAGTTAATGGACGAAGTCTATAATGTTCTCAGAAAACCTTGGCAGAGGACCTTGCTTCAAGTGCATTTATGAACTGCACGCCTCCCTTCGACTCGTCGAATTACATCGACGTTGCGCTGTAGAAACCAGGAAGTGTGTACAAAATGCTGCAGCTGTACAACCTTATTCGATTATTATATTTTTAAAGTGTATTATTATTATTATTATTATTATTATTATTATTACGAGTGCACTACAATCCCCTAAGAGATAGGGCCTCTTGAATTCTCAGGGAGTTCCATACGTACTTGTGCCAGTGCAGTTTGGTTCAGTACAACTACGAAAGCTAATAAATTTCACTCATATTAAGCTGGTATTGATTACTATCAATTAACTTACAATTGTCATGTACAATTGTCATTACAATTGTCATTTCTCTCTTAATACAATCTGTCTTTTAATGTTGATATTGTTGCCTCATTCAACGTGCTGGTTTCACTTTTCTTCACTTCCAGGATTCAGCTTTTTTGAAGGGACCTCCACGACGCCCTGCATGCAGCCAGTCTCATCCAGTTTCTGAGAGATGACTCCTTAAAGTCGCCCTCCCATCTTTTTCGTTGTCTTCCTGGATTACGCCATCCGTTTCTTAGTTCCCATATGGTTCTAACATAGGCCCATCTGATATCCTCTTGTTTTATGATGTGTCCTCCCCATTTCTATTTTTGAGTCAAGGCTTGTTCTATTACATTATTAAAAAGTACATTGTTTTATTACATTATTAAAAAAGGGTAATATAGTAAAGTATAAATAATATGTAGTTAAAGTATAGTTAAAAAGTAGTTAATGTGTACTTAATACGTAAGTAATCTTCATGGAATAAATTTATATTGAAATTAAAGTGTATTTATTTAATATACTGCAACAGCAAAACATTGCCAGGTCCTCTAGTACTTAACAAAAGAGTAATAATTCATTTAAAAACTTAATAAAATATAACTATCACATAACACATTGTAAGATTACCATTTTGAACACTATATTTGTTTTGAATTTATCACTTTTCAGCCTGCGGCTTCTAAAATATTCAGTAGAAAAACTGAGTACCTTGAAACTTTTTGGCATTTTAGAGGGTTATAACAGTTTAAGTAATAGAACTGTGATAAAATATTTTCATTTTTACCTTCAACCATTTCCAGCCTCATGGCACTCAATGATGAAGTCCTCAACATCTCTTCTTCCTGAAACTCTGCTAAAAGTGACATAGCAACGAGCGATTAGTAAATAACTTCTTTTTATGGGTAAACTAGTTAAAACAAGATTTTGTCTTTACTCTCCTGGAAAATAAATGTCAATTGCTAATAGAAACGTTTGAAGTATTTTCGTTTGCTATTTGTTTCTTCCAGAAAATTTAGAAAATTAATATAATTTTAAAATGAACTTAGGAACTCGTCCGTTGACTCCTCTCCATTAATATTCTTTTGTTCTCAATGTTCTGGGCCATATTTATATATATATATATATATATATATATATATATATATATATATATATATATATATAGTGTTTGTGTGTGTACAAACGTACATAAATACATGAACCTATCAGGCACCTTAAAAAGTGTACAGGTGAGCATTTTGTATTTTGGGATCTTCAACCACTTGGCCAACTACATTGGTCATTGGGCACGTTAGTGTAGTTTATGTTACAGTCAGGAGGTAGTTTTCCTCCCCCGCAGTAACGTGGGGTCCCGTACCGCCCCATACGTCGGCATGCGGGTTTTCCAAGTCTAGACATCTCCCCCATCGGAACACCGTCCCAGTCAGGAGCTTTAAGTTTCCGATTAAGTCTTAAGTCTTCCGGCCTGTGTGGTAGTGTCTGAAGAAGTGGAAATGTGAAATATGAGCCACCTGCTTTTTGTGTTCATTTATTGTATCTTCTCTGGCACCATAGCCTTGTCAGACTATGGCCATTCCTTGGCGTTCCTATCTGATGGCTATGGGCTCGGTAGATCTGTCGTAAGCAGGTTGCAACCCCTTACGACTTTTATTTCCCATTCTCTACCTGCGATAAAATTTCACTAAGCCACTCAACCAGTTAAATGGACAGGGACATAACAGTGAAGAGCGAATGTTTATTTTTTGCTCTATTTAGGAATCGAACCCGGAGGAAACTGCTTCGTTTCCGCTTCTCAATACGCGACAGAGAGTTTCTAATCTTGTGCAATTGTTGCAATTTTGTTGCAAAATGTTGAGCGGTTTTAAGAACAGGCCACACAATTTCTGAAGAGCTTATTGCGCAGAATATTTTCTTGTAAGTTTGTTTGTAAATATATAGTTTAAATTTCTTAAGTTTTCTAAACATTTTAATAATGAACGAAGAACGGGAAATAACATGAATGGAGATGTTATTTTATTTTTAGAGGTTTTGTAGAAAACACTTAATCAGAAAAAAACATTCAACGTCATTACTACTTCAATGAGATGTACCTTCAAGTCGCGTATTTTTCTAAGAGATTTACATCCGATCGATCCTTTCATTGTACCTCTTTAACATTTTATCGATCCCCAAGAGGTCTATACGGATGGAAATACCTGATTAAGATTGTTTCAGTTAAAATTTTGGGCAGTTGGAATATTTACATCGAAATGAGACAAACAGATGTGTTATGCGCGCTTCTGCCCCCCCCTCGGGTCCACTGTGTCGCAGCCCTCCGCGCCGACCCTGAGCGTCCTTGAATAACATCCTTAGCAACCAATGGTTTCCATGGCAACCCACGCATTGATTTGCCGGGGAGATACGAGCGGGGTCCATTGACGAGACGCCAAGTTCGCGCGCGTCGCCAGCCGCCGCCGCCGCCGCCGCCGCGCTCAGACGCACGCGCAGCCCACGCGCACGGGCGTGCGCGGGAATACACTGTCCTCGCACGGAGCGTCCATTCACTGCCTGGAGAATTGTGGCGGTCGGCCGCTCGGAAGGGTAGTTGTCTTCGATGAGTTTCAGGGCAACGACGGGGTAGTACCTTTTTCACAGAGGACCCTCCTCGTCTTTGTCACTTCAACACACACACACACACACACACACACACACTCACTTCCATGCACTGCACTACTACACATGCTGGAAGGCCAGTCGAGAGCTTAGCGACGAGTAAGTCGGCTCCAGATCTCTCCCAAAGGGGCGCGGACACTTCCACCGGGATTTAACATACACTATAATTACGGGAATAAAGTTCATAGTAGTTGACGCGTGCGGAAACACCAAATAACAAAATAATGAATAGTCAAACTGTGGAGAAATTACGTAATCGAATACTTTCTTCAAATAAAATTGTAGGTTCTTCTTGAAGTAAACATTATTACTTTTATGTGGACTATCACAGAAAAAATTAAGTGACTCTCACAGATATTTCAATGGGTGTAATTCATTATTTCATTATTTGGTGGCCACTTTTTGGTTTGTATTCGCCTCGTAATGGATTCATTGGTTTGTAGTTGTAGGTTGAAGTTGAAGAAATTTTTCGCGATTCCGGGAAGACTGAACAATCTCTTTAGGAGTAATTTAGGAGATTAGCGATTTTTGCTAACTAAATCTTTACTGTTTTTCAAATGTTCTCGATTTCATTTCAGACGAATTCATTTCCAGCTAGATTTTATACCAGTTCAGAATTTTGATATTACGTCTGTGAAGATAATTAATTATTTTATAGCGTGACTGAGAGGTTTGTCTAGCATAAAATAACCTTCATATGCCGAGAATCATTCAATGCTGTTTTCGTTGAATTAAGAGATTGTTCAATAGTGTAATGAATTTTTCAAACATTCTATTGATACTCTGCATCAAGTCTAAGCCTTTTGAAGAAATTAAGTCTCTCATAATTATTTGCCAAGATGTTTTTCAGTTAGTGAAGTTCTTCTCCAAACCCACAGCTTACAAATGGATTCAAAAGTCATTCATCATTGTTTCATAATTTCAAAATGTTTTTCCATGCTAAACGCTTATCGTGGAATCAAACTCATGATGACGATTGCAAGTACTTTCGACATGAAAAAGGATGTGATATAAACAAATTATAAAGAACCATCTGGTTTACATTGAAACTATTTTCATTAACTTGCAACTCACAATTTTAACACACACATTTTTGATCTTGAAGTACTGAAAAACAGTTACAATTTTTACTGTATTGAAATTACATTGAAATGGACAGTAATGTTATAAGAGAAGACTAGGGAGTAATTACATAAATGTTCAACTTATTTGGAAATGACACACTTAAAATATAATACTTCCAATATTTTTAATTTTTAAGATTTTCGAGATTTTTTAAGAAGTCTTTTAAAATCACACAATATTTTTTAAAAATCTTAATAACCTCTACACAGTGTCACATTCCTTGTTTAAAATATAGCTATCACTGTGAATTGAAATTTGACAAGAATAGCTTCTTTACATAGTTTTGGGGATCAGGTTTAGGACCAGTGAGTGAAAGGTGCTTTTGGCCCCCTGGGTGGCTACGTCTGACGGATTTATCTTCCCAGTTGCAGTGATTTTGTAGTAAACAAAAGACAAAGTTGGTATATTCTGAAGTTGAAGATCACTGTATAATACATTCTCTACAATTTTTTTTAAATTTTAGGTGTTTAATAACTAATATAAAGATTAGACAAACTTCCTCTGCAGCATCGAGTTCTGGAGCGCTGCTATCATATTATTTTGACAAACACTTTAAATAAACCGTTCTCTCTTTTTGTTTAGTGAAAAATAATTTCACTAAAACCGTTCTCTCTCTTTGTAATGTATACTGAATGTCTTACAAGCTCAGCTACCTTCTTTTCTTAAACAAAACATAAAATCTTGAAATAAAAATCTCATATGTTTGAAATATTCCAATTTCAAGAGGACGGTTTAGAATGTGCCAGTCCTTCCTCTTGAAGTTACATACACATCAACAGGAATTCAAAACAGGCTATTTCAGCGCATTTCTGACGCCTGATAGTTATCGTTTGAAGCTCGATTCCGCCCACCCAAACTCCTTACGGTTATCAACGTCATTTATTCTTGTTTGACGTAACAGTTTCTACTAACGTCATTTCCTAGGAGCACGCAAGGTGAAAAGCAGAGTTTGCGGTGAGTGGAAATAACTTCGCCTGAGAGTGAATAGAAGCAGGGGGCAAAATTAAGGTGCGCAAAGAGAAACGCAGGAAAATGCTAAAAATACGTATGCATCAGTCTTAAAGAGGAGCTACAATTTCTTTTGAAATTCTTTTTTCAGAAAACAGCACAGCTACTGCAACATAAAAGTTGCTTATGTTCAAGTGGAATATTCTTTTGAGATGGAAGTGGATTCTATTTCTAAGTGTGGCTTTTCTCAATTACTGCATAAAAATAGGTTCTTTTAGTCTTCTGTAGCGTTTCTGTATCTTTGGTCTGACAGTGCCCTTTCTTCTTATTCCCCCGACTTACAAACACAGAAAGTACAATAAGCCTATTGTAAGACTGCTAAGAATAGATAACGGTCTTGCCTCTCTCCTCCGTCTTGTTGGTCTCACTTTTGAGTGACGAGAGGTTGAGCATCTGTGCATTTATGTCAGTTCCTTTACAGATGAAAATTCTAGAATGATAATAAACATTATTAATTACTACCTATAAATATTACACTGTATTTCGAACGTTATTTTTAGGTTTCGTTGGAGCGATGATTTAGTAAAAGCATAGCTCTTTGAAAAACCTTGTCTTAAAAGTTATCAATTGTGGAGAGACAGGTTCTTGCATAGAAATTTTGAACAGTGAACCAGACGGTGATTCAAGTTTTGAATAGACCAGGTATTTTGGGTCCCAAGAACCATTTCAGATCAAGCAGAAAGCAAATCAACAAAACAAAAAATCCTTACATAAGTCGAACAAGTACTCAGATGCTTTCCCTCGAAGCATCATTCTCTGCGAACGTAGTTGCCAATCAAACCTCTGAATCACAGTAAGTAGTTAGTACACCTTGAACGCTGCCTTCAGCATTAACTCGACATTGATAGAGATATTCAATTTAGGAAAGTTTCTGTTGCCATTGCAACAGAAAAGCTACTACGCTCTTCTATGTAAATGCCGACTTCTTATTCTAAAAACGCATAATTTGTATTCTTTCATAATTACTGATCCACTCTTTAATGTAAAATTAAGAATAAACATGCCGGGAGAGGGGGCCCAGGGCATTAACTGACGCCACTGCAGTGCCTCCGACCAGGAGGTCCTGAGGTTGGCGTCCCGGAGGTGGCAGGATTTTCGACACTGGCCAGATAGCTGGATCGAGATCAGCAGCTGTCTGGAGGAGAATTATAGTTTTTTCCGGTCAACACCAGGCGAATGCCGGAGTATTACCCCAACACTCAGGCCACGGACCGCGCGATCTTTTCTTCCTCTTCCTTACCCTAACCTCCCCCTTACACACACTTAGAGCTCGCATCACGTGCAGCCCACTGCCACGCATGCCGGGAGAGCGATCGGGGCTTGGAGCTTGTCCTGGCTGGGGCGGTGCTCGCTGGTGGGAGATGCCTGGTTGACGGGAACCTCGCTGGCCAATGGTAGGTCGGCTTCCAGTGTGGAAAGACCACCGTTACCTCTCGCGATTAAACATGCCCGACACTTACGGGACTAATTATATTAGCAGTTGACGCGCCCGGAATCTTTAGTAATCAGTAGTAATAATTAGCAATCATTAGTAATCAAAGAATAAACATCGCCCAACCGTAAGGATTTATGAACAGATTTTTCCATCCTTCGGGCTCGTAAATAATATCACACGTTTACTTTTCTAGTGACATTGTTTTTTAACTGTTTAAAATCTTGAACTGTTTAAACTTTTTGTTCTGAAGTTTTTGTCGTTCTAAACATTTTATAAACCTCTTCTGTTTTAGTCACTTATCTGTCTGTAGTAATATTTGAAGAGACAAGTGCGTTTAGATACTGTTTGATATTATCTGAATGTACTGAACCAATATTGTTGAAACGTATGTGCTAGCTTCTTTTGAAAATCAGAGGTATTAAAGCTATAATTTATAACCATAAACCTTAACATATTTACAAAATATTTACTAGGGCTAGGATAGTTATGCATTAAAAATGTAAAATATTTATGTAATTATGAGATTTAAAACAGGCATTAACGAAGAATTGCAGAAAACATGTACTACACAAAACCCCATAAAATATAAAATTATCAAATTTCATCCGTTATATTTATCACTGAAGTTCTAAGTAACATATGGTCTACCAAAAGAATGCAAATAGTGACAAAACTCATCTGAATTATGGACTGGAGCTGAAAGTCACTTAATTTTTTCCATTAGAGTGTATAGCTGTCATCATTTTAAGGTTTGAAATCAGAAATCATTCTCTGTTACTTTTCAAAATTGATTTCTACTGGAAAAAAAGTACACCCCAACAAAGATGTTATTGGTGCATATTTGCTATTTCTTTCAGTGACAATGTAGAAGTGACTGTTTGAAGAGGGTTTTCATCTTGAAAAAATATCCAGGCCAAAATTTCAATATCTTACAAAAACTGTAATCACTTCCTAATGAAAAGTAACTATTGTTATTAACTTCTTATTTATGATTGTTGTTATTATTATTATTATTATTATTATTATAACAATTTTTGTTAATTGTAATACTATCAAAAAGTAGTAACTGCATCAATAAAGTAATTAATAATTATATTAGAAATTATCCTGTGAAAATAGCACAAAATGTATTATTCTGACAATATGCTGTAAATATCATGCAAATATAAAGACTCGCAAAATAAGTAAAAACATGCACTATAAAATTGGATTTTTATAATGCATGAATCTTGTTCGGTGGAAATATTAAAATATTTTAATGTAATGGAAAATTAAGGTATGTAAAATGTAGTTATGTAAAAAAAGTTGTTCTTACATAACTACGCTAGCCCTAATAATTATTTTTCTGGACCTTTTGTTGCGCAGCGTTTCATCACATTCAAGAGAGCATCAATGTGCAATATTTTAGCGGCGCGCCACCAGAGGATGACGACATTAATACACAGGATTGCATATCTATAGGATAGGAGAGGGCTGCTGGTTCATTTTACTTACTTTGTTTATTCAATTGTCCAATCCGAAATGTTCATATTTAAGAATGATTCTGATCGTTTTCTTCACTCTATTTATAAAAGTAACTCAGATATTGATTTTAATTGCGTCTAGGAGTAGAAGGGTTCAAGAAATGGAATTATTAAAAAAAGTCATTTTGGGGATGGATTGTTTTTGATAGTCATAAAGAAGTATGAATGTGCACACGTGTTATGCATGAACTAGTTATTGGTTTAGTTGCAGTGAATAAAGCATGATTATGATCTATTTGGAAGTTGGAAAAAATTATGAATTGCTTCTTCGAAACTCATAATTTTGAAAGGTTTTCTGCGATATCTATTGAGCAGTACTGAACCAATTGCACCAACGTTGAAAACAAAAGTATCGATTTTACCAAACTCCACCAGCCAAGCGCCGGAATTCACAAACGTCGCCCTTATTTCCATCCGCCTGCAGTCGCTGAAACGTCCTACAAGAGAGCCCACTGAAGGGGTGGCTGGGCGCAGTGGTCGGGCACTGTCTGTCTCTCCAGCTGCCAATCGGGGGCTGCGCTGACGTCGGCGCGAAGGGACGAGGCGCCAGGCGTCGGGCTGCGGCGTCGGGCGTCGAGTGGCTTCGTTACGCTTCGCCGGAGGTCGGGGGGGGGGCGGACGGACAGAGACGGAGCGTGTAATAATGCGGAACCCGAATCCCTCCAGCCACCTCCGGGGGCGGCGGCGGTGGCGGCGGCGTCTCTTTCGGAACTTCATTTGCAACTTGTCGCTCGCGCCGCTCGGTCCACGCACAACGGCTGGGCGCAGGCGCGCGCGGCCGCAAAGCGTGTCAGGGCCGCCGCCCCGCGAGGGCGGACGAATCTGCGGGCGAGATACGAACTTTTTACTCCCTCGCTTTCCACCAAGTAAAGAGGAAGTATTGTAATGCTGCAGCGGAAAGTGATGATTTTTCACTAGGGAAATATATTGTGGGTTTCTAACAGAGAAAGTGAATAAATTTTGTTCCTATATGTAGTAAATTATTCCCTGCAACAAGTAGTATATTCACAAATTCACATTTTGTGAGTCATTGATTTAGAAAAATTGACTTAACGGCAAAATTTGTCAAACCTATCTATCAGTAAGGCAGGATTGATAGGTAGGCATCCTATAATATTCCATAAGGCAGGACCAAGTTTCGAGCCTTGTGGGACACCACAGGTAATATCTATCTATCTATCTATCTATCTATCTATCTATCTATCTTTTTTTTACGAGGGGAACTGTGGAAATCTTCAAAAGACGAAGAGGAGCCCGCTCTCCTCAACAGTGTGAGATTTTTACCCACTAAAACCACAAACCCTTTGTGATCCTGGCGTTATCCACCCTGGAACCGCAGTTATGCATTACTTCAGGATGGTGCCAGCTGTGTTACTTCGAGGTGCTATTCAGGTTCAGCTATGACTGGCTCCTTCCGCCTTCTTCCTTCTTCTTGAGAATGGCAGTGATATATTTCTCTATTGCTGTCCACTTTTTATTGTTATAGATCATCAGTGTAACCATGTTTTCTGGTGAGACATTACACCCCACCTCCCATATCATGCGATGCCTTAGCGTGTCCATCTAGGGCAATGGAACAGCGTATGTTCGGCGTCGCCCAATTCATGGCTGCAGTAGAAGCTTACCGCGTCTTCTGTCTTTCTGAATCTTTTAAGGTATGCCTTAAAACAGCCATGCCCTGTGAATGCCTGAGTTAAGTGGTATGTCACAGACCCGTGTTTGCGGCTTATCCATTTGGATACATTCGGAATGAGCCTAGGAGTCCATCTGCGGGTCTCCTCTGTCCCAGCGTTTCTGCCAGCGGTGCATCACGTTTTATTTAGCTTTTTTAATTGCGCTATCCGTATCTTGGTGCGTTCGTCGTCCGTTACCTTCTTGTTAATGGGAGTAGTAGTAAACTTCTTTCCTTTCTAGAGCGAGCAAGTCAATAGGAAGGACGTTCGCCAGCAGAAGAACAGCATTTCCGGATACAGTTGTATACGCCGATATTATGCGTAGAGCTTCTTTCCTCTGAACAGACTGCAGTTTCCTTCCCAAATTCTTGTTTTGATGAGATTCTACCCAGATCGGGGCTGCAGAGAGCATTTTCGAATGCATCAGACTCATAAGAAGTCGTCTCTTCTTGTCGCTGGGGCCCATGGTGTTCGGCAACAATCTTAAAAGCGATGCTGCTATTCCTAGTGTTTTTTCCGTCGTCTCGATAATGTCTGGTCCAAAACTTAGCTTCCTGTCAATATCCATTCCTAGGTAGTGAAGGCTCTTGCCACAATGTATTTTTTCCTTACCTATTAGGAGTGTTGGGTCTATCTGCCTATCTATCTGTCTATCTACCTGCCATCTGTATAATATTTATTTACGCATTAGGGTACGGTTGACTATTCCAGGAAAAATCAAAGTGGGATCTCAGTAACTTTAAAAAATATGTTTTTTAGGAACCAGGGTGTATTAGATGCATGGTTTTTTATGGACCATGTGACGTCGAAAAAAATACTTTTCTACTCAGACTACATTTTCTGCATCTTCTTCATGGAGGCAAACATTTTTTAAATTTTTTTCTGTTTTTTTGTTTTTGCACTTGAACCGTTGGAGAAGTAAATAATTTGCGAATCACAAATTCGCAAATCTAATGACTCCGATAAATCAAGATTTACTAGTGAGTCGCAGTTTACGCGTCTTGGAGATGTTCTCCGTTTAAAACCGTGATGTGAAAGATTAAGTGGATTGAAATATCTGTCGAATCTCGCGCGATGATAGCCAGTCATGCGGCGCACAGGATTCGCAGAACAAATTCTTTCACACTCTACTTTATAAGGTGCGTATTCCGACTGATGTTCAGAAAATTTTACTCGCATTACGCCCTGAGGTCACCTGAGGTCGCGTCACCCGGACAGCCAAGTAAATATTATTATTATTATTATTATTATTATTATTATTATTATTATTATTATTGTTATTCGTTGCACGGCGTAACTAGATAGCCGTGGTACGAAGTCTGACCGAGCTCATATGGAATTCTTTTTTAATACTTGCAAAATATTTAGTGGAAATATTTATTTTTTGAAAAATTCATTTAGAGAGAAATAAAATAGACATTTGGAAGTATTAAATGAAACAAACCAGGAATATTTTTTATTAAGTACTTTCGGAGCATTAATTGATCATATTTTGTTGCGTAAATTGTACGCGTAAATTTGTACACGTAAATTTCAAAATTTATAGGCAAATGGCAGGCAAATAAAAAAAACCTATATCTCTTTTTTTATGTCTAGATTTAAGGGGGGATCATACATTAAAAAAATTGTGTCAATTATTATGCGATTTGACGTGGAATGGTTCTCATGATAGATATATATGAGGCTATCTTTCGTGAATTTAAGAATATTACCACCTCTAAAAAATGCAACTGTTTTTCCCCACAACACACGTGAAGAAGAAAGTGACTAACATATAACCTAAATGCCATGTTAATGTACTTGGGAAAATTAGCCGGTGTCCCAAAAATAATCTAAACCTACTATTGTAAATTAAAAATTCCTATTTTATTAATGGAAGTAATGTAGTAATCACGTACTTTGAATTATCTTAATATTTCATTGGATCATGCACCATCAGACCAATTTTTAGTCATTGGCAATATTGATGTCGCGTATCTTTAACTTTTGATGCTATTTACTTTAGTATATTTGGAAGTGTATTTGCCTTTGTTGATCTTATTATTTATTGAAATTCTGAAAACTCGTTAAGTAACTCATTTCATTGAAGAGTTCTATAATCATATTAATAAAATATTTGTTTTCGGTAAGTCCAGTAAATTACTTGAGAATCATTTTATACGAATATAATGCCTTGTCTGTTAATCGTACTTGGCAAAATGCAAATTTTTAAGAACGTCGTATAATATCAAACAACCAGGGACAACGGAAGTATTTAACTGAACGGTTTACACTGCATTTTTTAATATTGACAACACTTCCTTAACGCACTATGCTTGTGCACTTAATGCATACCCTGCATTTCACTTAAAAGTTGTAGTATATCTTTCTATGTACTCACGTGTCTGAGAAAAGTGCAGTTCCGTACGTGTAGACACGTTTACAGGTAATCTGAACGACAGTAAAGTATACACATGCTGTAGCAAAGTTGTTCTGGGATTTCCATTAAGAAGGCAGGAACAAGCCCACCCTACAGTTATACTTCCCAGTACCTTCCTTGAGTGTCAGAGCATCCAACGAATTGCATTGCTTGTAAACAGAGCACGTGTAGCGTTAATACGTAACGCACGCCGGTGAATGGACTAAAGTTACGAGAGGTCGAAAATGAATAGCTATCGAGGACTGCACGATAATAACTTGCTCGATAATAACTCTTGTTCGGAGGCTGCGCTCCGCAAATAGAGCTCAAACTGCTGCCTCCTGCACAAGTCCTCCATCAACACATTGATTGAAGGTGTTTGCGTCACAACTCACACCAGCGGCCAGCGCGCTCGCCGATCGAAGGCGCGCGTAACAGCGGCTGCAGCACACTCGTCGTCTTCCGCCCACAACACTGGGGGCGAAACACCCTTTTTTATATAGTACGATTTTTCATTAAATAGGGGAAAACAAATTGAGGAATTTTACGAAATATTTTATATTTTGGAAATAACCACAATTTGTTTATATTAAGAAATATAAAGATAGTAAAATAGAAAAATATGCACAGTATTTCTTAAAAAAAAAGAATTATTACTCAATCCTCACGTGAAATTGGTTCTATCCATTTTTCAACTAACAAAATATTAATACGGCACACAATATCATGAGAAAATATCATGAAATATAATTGCCATGTTGCAACAATCTATATTACTAAATAACACGAATTAATTATAGAATGGATCATAGTACTTCGCAAGGTCGACTTTAGTACTACCCATCAGGTTCGAGAAGGTTTTACTTCAAATATTTAAAGAGGGGTTTTCTCTGATGTTATCAACGCATTAAAGTAGCAATAGCCGTCTAGTATTTATGAATCTAGGACTCAGAATCGGGACCAAAATGGGTCAGAGATATATGCTTTTAAATAAATATTCAAGTTTTTGAGATTCAGCATAATCATAGTATTTTTCTACTTATATTCTCTCATTTCATTTGATAACCAGACTCTGAATGTAATTGTGAGAAAAACCAAGTTGGAGTTCAGGTTATTTTAAAAGAACTGTTTAACTTTATAGCATTGTAGGCTTTCACGGCCGGAGTCATGAAGAATATTTATAGCATTTGTCATATTTAATAGGTTAATTGTGTTTTACATACTCACCCGTTACTTATCACAAGTATCCATCAAAGTACATTAGCTGTCCCAAAGAATCGTATTAAGGCAGTATAAAAAAGGAAAACATATTATTCTTTCGGCGATTATGAACCTAAATCAAAGTATAAGATTATTGTATCGAGAAGTTATCTCTTTTATAATTTACGATGTTTCCTTTGTTGCACATTTACAACGTCCATTTCAGCTCTGAACTTTATTATTTAGAATAAGAGGATTTTATAACATTTATACAGAAACAAGATGCAAAACGACAAAACTATGCATATTTAAATTTCAAGATGGAAATTTGATTTTCAACGAGTCATTTTACTTCCTACCTCTTCTTCACGTTTTTAAATGAGTGTTGGGCAACTAAATATATTTAAAGTGTCACATAATTTGTAATTTACGTAACACTTAAATAATTTCTTTTCTTCCAAACACCCGTATTCATAAGAATAATTGCCCATTAAATTCACTGCAATTCCAGAGGCGAATATTCCCCTGAGAGGGCATGGCTCGCTTCGCTCCCTTGGCGCTTTTCAAAGGCTCCTCCCTTGCTCCTCGTAGGTATTGGAATACGCGCAATTTGCTCTTGGCCCTTATTAAGATCGCGCAGAAGCGATTTTGAGTGGCGCAATTTCTGTACAGGCGGTTGGCCTCCTCCGTCTATTGTTATTTTAGGCCGGGCACAATCAGCGCAAGGAACGAAATTGGATTGGATTGGCGCTAGCGCGGGGGAAGGTTGTGACAGCGAAGGGAGCGAACCGAGTAATAGTGTGAACGAGCTTGAGAGAATCACAGGTTTCTAAAATATGTTTATTACTTAAAAAAGTATTTCTTTATGATTCATCGACAATATAACTTTTTGACGCACAAATTCCCATGTTATGAAGCTAGAGAAATTGTAGATAATGACTAAGATTGTGGACATCTTTGAACTATAGTTTCTTTAAGTCAATATCATAAATATTGAAATTCAATACGTATTTCTTCGTATGTTACGAATCATGAAAGTATTATTGTTGAGCAACGTACTAAACAGAGCTTTAAATGCAGTCGCGTCTCGTGCCTTTCTAAATGGGGAAGGCTGCGAATACATTACATTGCATTGTATTTCTATTATATACATAATCTCTTCAAATACAGGCATAAGGGAGTCGTGCTCCTATCGCGCTTTGAGAGAACTAGTTGGTACTCAATGCTACTCGCTGAGCTGTATAGTAATGCTATCTGGTGATCACTATTTAGTATTCCTGGTAGATACCTGGTATCTGGTGGCTATATTGTATTTTTAAACAGGATTTGTTTTCTTTAATATGTCCGAGCGCCTTCAGTTTCTGCATCTGCAGTGCTAACATCTGCATTTCTAGTTTATTAGTAATCAATTTAATTTATCTTCCAAAATGACCGACTAAGCCCTTGCAATGGAAAAGTAAGAGTATGACAGCACTGTTTTTAATCAAGTAAAGATTAAATTTATTGTGTGATCGTAGTGTGAAATGACTTGTTCAAATACCAATAGGTAAAATTAGGTCCCGGGGCAATGAGGCGACATCAAAGGTGAATAAAAGTGTTCGCAGGCCTATCAGACGGGCAATGGTCACAAGGCACTCAGTGAATGCAACATAGCTGAGGCATTACACACAGCTAACAGGAATTTGCCGTGGAATAAATGTAAAATACACCCAGGGATTTACTGTTTTGAAGCCACCCGCGGCGCAATTGCCTCTTCGTCTTGGTCGGGGCTGGCGCGCGGCGCGCGGCGGAGGCGGGGGCGGGGGCGGGGGCGGGGGGGGCAGGTCTGAGTTCGTCCGGCGGTGGTATTATCTGCGGAGAATGGCAGTTCGCCCCCACAGCGCCAGTGCTATGAAGCTTTCCCCATAAAGGCCGCAGCAGTAACGACGCTATACCCTCGACCATAAACGGCGCCTCTGCACCTGCTTTTGCAGTTAACCGCTGTCTCGACTGCAAATCTTCGCTGAAACTGACAGAATACTGAGGATCATTTAACATTATCTAAAGTTAACATTACTAAGATTTTACTTAAGACGTTACATGATTCATGACCTTTATTTATTGCAGAATAAAACCAATCTATGGGCGTAAAATAAAACTAACATGTTAATATTAATTTAATTTTCAAAACAATCAAAAATACCTTATCTACTACCCTATTATTTTACTACCGACCTCCCCAGCGAGTGAGATAACTTTCTCGAGGAAATAAATAATCTTATCGTCGAGTTAATATTTGATTTAATTCCAAATTTTGTAAAATAAAAATAATATGTTACGTAAGAATAAGTGATGGGATAAGTTGTTTATTCTTTCGCCACTAGGACCGCGTATGCCACCATCCGAAGCCACCAGGGAAGTAGAAGCCAATTATTACCAGTAGGAAATAAAGAGGTATTGTCGCAGCATATTAGAAGCATCGTTAACCTTATGAATACAATAAACAATTTGTCAATATTGCTGTAAATGAAATGTCACATGTTTCAATGAGAAATTCTTTCAATTCTAGAATGAGATATTTGAAACATCTTATATTTTATCATTGTTTAAATATTAAGCAATGGTGTATTATGTATGGCTTCTTACTAATTCGCTTAATAACAAAAACTGTCACAAAAAAATTTTAAAAATATTTAATATTACTAAAACCTTAGCTAAACTAAAAAATAAAAATGATACACAATTCTCCTAACAGAAAGTAATACATTCAAAATCAACTGCCGTTTCACGAACATCCAAACGCATTATTTTAAAATCAGGTGACATATTTGACTAAAGATATACTTATTTCCAACAAAAGCAAGCTGCGTCTCCGATTTCTTGCTAGTATCAGACTTTTAAAAATATTGTTGTAATAAAGCGTAATCATGTTTTTAAAAACACTTTTACTTAGAACATGAATGGAATATTGTCCCCAAAGGAAGTAAAGCAACGCATAATAATACATTCTGATTCAAAATATTACATTTTTCTCCTGAAACAGAAAATATAGATTATTCCATTTGCTTCTCTTTCAACTGTTGTGTAGTAGTGAAATAAATTATTCAATCTTTGATAATGGTTTGTACGTGAGCGTGTTGGATGAACAGCTCTTTTGACAAGATTAGCACACGTAAGCACTAATAGAAATGCTTCAGAAGCACATTTTGAATTCTAAGCCAGTTCTGCTCTTTTCCAATATGAAGAACTTCGCCTCGAGCTTCTCTTTGATCGTTCGCCTGGGCATGAATCTGACGAGGGGGGGGGGTTGAACACGTTGGTTGGGTTATTGGATCTTTCCTTTTCTGAAGCACCAGGCTTTTCTGGAATACATCTGTGAGAATATCCAACTTCCGTGAAGTTCCGCTGAGAGTTCAAGATTAACTTGCAGGTTACTGACCACTCATCACTGAATATTATTCTATGCGTTTTTTCTCGTTGGGTTATTAAAAAAAGGCAATTGTGAACGCTTTTGTTTCACTACCGTGTTACTATCAGAAATAATGAATTAACATATATTCTATAATTGCAATGAATATTAATTCCAGCCACGAACCTTAACCACAGCAGGAAATTATATGATGGATTTATACCATTTGCATGTAGACTGTTGTATTTTAAATGGGTAAAGAAGAAATTCAACGTAAACATTCTTATCCAACATTAATTTAGTGTAAATGACACAAGACCCTTTATAACGTACCTGAGATAAATTACTAAAGATATCGTCTGGTATCAATAATTTGAATCAACTTATGATCATTTCGATCGCGTTGCGATCATCATCAGAGCTAAAATGTAATACAAATATTATTAAATACAAATATTATACAAATATTATTAAATACAAATATTGTTAACCGGTTGTAGGTAACAGGTTATTGTATGCAAGATTCGTAAGCAAGCTGGATCGTACATACCTTGCAGCTTCTGGGCCGAAAACAAAGTTCTGCGAATTTTTGCGCGTGTGTCTTGTTTAAGTACACAGCCGGGCGGCAGCTGGGAGGGGGCGGGGAGAGGGGTGGGGTGCGGGTGTAGGGTCGTAAACCGCGGGGGTGCTGGTGGAGGCTGAGAGACGGTCGGGCGAGCGAAGGACAGTGGAGTAGGGAGGGCTGGGGGTGGGCTAGGGGTGTACACTTTGTGCTAATTTTAGCAGAGGTGACGAGAGTTCAGGTATTTGCTGGTTGAGACATGTCATGTTCTGTTTTTTGAGCACGTTGTGTATGTGTATGGTTTCTAATTTTATTCTGTTCCAGTACCTGTTTTCAATTTCTAGAATTCGGAAATTTGTGTGTTTGTCAAATGTGTGTTTGTTTAAATTTAGGTGATCCGCAAAGTGTGAGACTGTGGTAGTGTTATTTTTCCATGCTTGTTCGTGTTCTTTGATTCTCTGTGTGAATTTACGGCCTGTTTGTCCTATGTATATGGCATTGCAATTGTTGCACGTGAGAGCATAGACTCCGCATAAGGATGTAGGTGGGATTGGGTCTTTAGTGTTCGATAGTGTTTTGTATAATGTATGAGTATTGTTGAAAGAAGTTTTTAGGTCGAATTTATTGAGTGTGGAGGCTATTTTAAGAGAAATCTCTTAATTTTATGTAATCTCTCATTTTATGTAATTGTTTTTTTCTCCAGTGTGTCAGAATGGCGGTAGAAGATTATGTTTATTCGCTATAACACTTCATAGAGCTAGGGAAAGAGAATATTGTATTAATTTTCTTGCTTCATTAAAATATTGATTAAGTGTATTATTTCAAATTCGTATATTATTCTGGAAATAAATCTCAAGTTTTAACGTGAGACTGAGAGACGAATTTTGTTTTGTTATTTATTTGTTCATTCTCTCTCAGATGCCCAAGGGTCTATTTTCAATTTATATCTCAAAGCTGTATCTGGGAATACTTAGGAAGGTCTTTGATTCAGAAGATTTTGGACGTTCTTGAACCGTTCACAAGGACATAAAAAATAATTCTCTCTCAAAGAGGGAGTAGTGCAGAATTACAGCTTCAGAACTTGTAATATTTATGAAATGGGAATTCCCTTTGAAAGGCAAACTCACAAATGAGACAAAGCAACTAGTTTCGTGCGAGTGGACTCAAAGGCGAGCGAATCGCGGCTTCGGCAGGTAGAGGCGGCGAGTGCGCTGGAGGTTCCCGGGGGTTGTTTCTTGAACAAGCGGCTGCGTGGCTGCCGGCTCTTTGAGGCCGGCCTCTTCCCGCACTTGGAGGGTCGTTTCGTGGCCATTGAGCGAGCGCTGCAGCGCGGCTTCGGTGGACGGGGCGGGGGCGGGGGCGGGGGCGGAGGAGGAGGAAGCGGCCGCGGGCGCCCCCGGAGGCTGCCGCAGAGACGCTCGAAGGCGGAAGCGGCTTCACGACTGCGAGGTGGAGGGGCCCTGTGAACGGAGGGGCTCGAATGATGAGGGAAGTGAGGAGATCCTGATGGCGGAGAATATGTGTGGGGAGGGGAGGTGTGAGTGGTGGGGCTTGTGGGTGCGAGGAAGACGTGTGTGACCGGCAGGATGTGGCCGCCATGACGTTTTGGGCGGCGGGGAGGAGGCGGCTAACTTGTAAGATGTAAACAACGGGGACAGTGAACAAAGCAGGATGGCGGGAGGATCGTTGAGAGCAGCGAACTCGGAGTACGGCGAGACGGCTGTGGGGTGCAGGAAGCAAATGGGCGGAGGGAACACTAGAAGGGGGCAGGATAGCTGGGTCGGGGAGACAGTGCCCGGGAGGTCGCCGGGGGCGGGGCGGGGAGCGGAGGGACGGGGCGTGGCCCCGAGGGCGCGCCGTTATTGCGGACTGCGACGCGCGTAAATGTTTGCGCGCCGCGCGCTGCCTCGGGAGCGCGCCCAGCTGCCGCCTGCGCGCCGCCCCCGCCCCCGCCCCCGCCCCCGGCCCAACCCTGCGCACGGCCGATCGCCCGCTCCGTCGCTGCCCTCTCGCTCACTCGCCAGCCCCACTGCTCGGCTATTTGAATAGCTCTGCGCGTCTCCTCCACTACCCTCGCCCACAGCCGTGTTCTCTGGTACATTCGTCCACTCTTCGCTTCAGTTTTAATCCCCCCTTTTCATCCCATCAATGCAATTGCTAGACAACTACACTCTGACGGTACACCATAGACATAAGTCTTAGATACCGATATATGAAAATAGGTTTTTTTTATTATGTTGTATATTTTCTTAAATTTTGTAAATATTTTATTAATTCTCATGTAAAAGATCCCGAGCGTTGTATATGTCCATAAATAAATTTTGAAGTGAGAATCAAACATCAGTGTAAATAATCAAGGTATATTTGTAGAAATTCACTGCTATAATTGCTTTATTATTTTAAATTTCTTCTCGACTAGGCAATTTCCCAAGGAACTGTCTCGAAGTATACCTAAACGACTTTTCTTATTTATTAATCTATTTGATTGCCTACAATCAATGATCGTAAATATAATTAAATAATACAGTTATAGAAATTAAAGAACGTTAGTAATAGTACAGTATCTGCAACTACTGGCGTATTTACATACTTGCTCTCCTCAATGCAAAACAAGAATCATCACATCAATCTATGAATACAATGAACGAAATATTTTGTAACAAATTCATATTAATTTTGTTAAATACCTAATGTATGTGTTCGAAATACGCAGTGATGGAAAGATATTCAACAGAAATCGGGTACGTTGTACCGTGAACACAGATCCTTAGAGAATTTGAAACGCTTTTTGAGTGCCGCAGGGGGTGTATGGACATTAGAGCGCAGAAATTATGTAAACAAATACACCAGATACATTTCTTTTAAAATTAATAACCTTACTTGCTGAACTTATTTTAAAGTTTGTGAGGGCCTTACAATTTTATCACATAGGGGTGATAGTTAAATTACACACTTGCACACCATAAAACATATTTTAGAGTACTTGATCGAAAAAAATATAAGCGATAGTACTTCTTATTGCCACTAAATGGTGTGTTTTGTTGTGTTACATGAAGAAAGATTCACATGAAAGAGAATTGTTGGGTACTGTCATCCCGCTGTCTTGCTCATCAAGCTTACTCGCGACACGTCTTTCTAAACATTGAACTGAAAACTCGTGTCTAAAAAAATTACACACAAATTATAAACAAGGATTAGCTCATTCTCTATACGAATGAAATAGATTTATTTCAAATTGATTTCTCTCAAACGAGGTAACTGATTTGATTAACAAATGAATTTCGTAGTAAGGTAGAGTAAATTGCGCTAAAAGTGTTAAAGTACATTTTCAAAGTCATTTAGCGAGTGTTTGCTGCGTCATTTGATGATGCGTCTGCGTGTGCTTTACGGCGAATTCCACTTCTGTCGATGCTCTTTCTTTTATCGCACATTTCACTTCCATACCTTAAATATTTAAGAAAATTAATATTTATTTTTTCCAAACATTTTTCGTTTAATAGAGAAATGACTTCTTTTATAGAATAGAATATGGAAACTCGATGCGCAGCTATTACAGTTAGAGAGGTATAAGCGACAACAGTATACAATGATTCTAAATGTGACTTTTTCTAGCAACACGACTACCTGAACCACGAGCTTTCACGTCAGAAACATTTGCATAAATAGCAGGTTTGTTAAAAATGAATGAATGCCGTTCCTGAAAGTCTAACCTTTGTCTAACAATTTACGGTTACGTTAATGTTAGAGTCACACATTGTTTTCAAAACATTACATTATGTTTTTGTGATCTAAAATTGAAAGGCGCTGTAAATTAGCCATAAAATCTGAACCAGCGGTACGTTTCGTGAACAACGAGCAATTGCAGCAGTAATAGAACAGAAGAGTTGCTGATGTGGGTCCTCTTGTCGCGCTCTGGCGTACGCTTTCGCAAGGGCCACCGGCGTAGCTCGCTGCTTCTGGAATCAGCCAGGCGGAAGAGAGGAGAGGGTGGGTGATCTGGGCTGTCCGGGTGACGCCGCATCGAAGGCTGAGTTGCCGATGTTTCGACCATCCTGTCGTGGTCTTCCTCAGGGCTGGTATCCGCCGTGATGGTCAGCGCTCGTGTGTATATTCAAGTCTAGGCCGAGTACTATTGGCTGAAACCGCGGCCAATCGGAGGCCGCACAGGTAGCAGCGCGGGGGGGGGGGGGTCAAATCGGGTACCGCGTGATTGGACGTCGTGGCGCGTGATCGGACGGCGCGGAAAGGTATATCAGGCGGGTCTGAGTGGCACGGGATCGGACGGCGAGAGCCGGTCCGCGATTGGCTCGCATGGCGCGGCCTGTGGTCGGACGGCGTGGAGCGGTCCGGTTCGGTGAGCACCTGCCGAACGTGAAACTCTCAGGAAAACCTTCGCGGCCAATGGTTACCACGGACCCGTTATCCAGAGATCCCTACGTCTCACTCACCACCCGACTGCTCCGGGGAAACCAAAACTGAAATCACGGCGTATACCAGCCCTGAGGAAGACCACGACAGAATGGTCGAAACGTCGGCAACTCAGCCTTCGACGCGGCGTCACCCGGACAGCCCAGATCACCCACATGACTCTGGCCGCGGAGGCCTACGACTTCACGAAAGAGAGGAGAGGCGATCGGATCTAGTGTAGTGGAAGGAAAGTAATAAGCAGGTAACTGCAGCGGGCTATCGCGACTAGTATGGTCCAAATTCTTGCATTTAAGCAACCCTGTCCTACATTATCAATTGATTTATTATTTCGTGTTTCAAGGCACGTAAACTGTTATGGTCATTAGTCCTGTAAGTGTTGTGCATGTTTTTAATCGGGAGGAGGCGGTGTTCTTCGGCACCGGGCGCTGAGACCCATCGCCGATCTACAAGTCGGTTTGCGAGCTTTTCCCTGTCGTCGTATCTCACGTCAGTGGGGCAACGCCCCAGACGGGACAGGCTCTGGTCTCCCTCCATTTGTGGTAGCGTAAGTGTGTGAGGGAAGATGATAGGAGAAGGAAGAGGAAGGAAACATCGTGCGCGGTCCGTGGCTCGTCTATAACGGCTCTTCTACGATATTGGTGGTATGTTGATCGGAGAAACTAAGGAAAAGTACCGATCAAACCATCCGCTGGAATTCTTCTCCAGACAACGGCTGGTGTCAAAGTCGTGCCACCGTCGAGACTCGAACCGTGCACTGGAGTGCCATGAGCTCCACACAACAGCGCAGGCGCCCCCCCCCCCCCTGGCCACAGCGTGAGCGTTCGAGAGCCAGCACGCGCGCCCGCCCGCGGCCCTATGGCCGGCATCCCGCGACGCCGCGCGAACGCACGCGGGCGGCCTCCAACGTCAGGGGTAACACGAATAATGATAATGATGAGAATAATAACTATTATTATTATTATTATTATTATTATTATTATTATTATTATTATTATTATTATTATTATTGGCGTATAGGCCATTACTGACAACGCTACACGATTAACGTGTGTAATTCTTCCAGGATCAGCTTTCAGCTTTTCAGCATAAGGTAGTTACATCTTGGTGTCAATTATGAGATCATAGGATGACGATGAGGGATGAAGGGACAATCACAAATACGACCATGTATACGCAGGACTCGAACCTCCAGCCTCCTCTGCAGTAAATCGCAAAAACCTGCAATTAAAGTATCAAAATTTGGCATAATGATGCCATGTAGCCCTAAAACCCTAGCTCATGCACTTATCGACTTATTTTACATTTTATTATGAAATTTAGGTTGATCATAATATAATTTTAGTACTTTAATTATAATTAGTTTGAATATATAATTTAAACAAATAGAATTTGTTATTTTGAAAATTATTCACTCCCAAAATTAATATAGCACAAAAAAGTAAATATAGACATTGAAAAATACAAAAAGATCACCAGAAAACAAAAATAATGAAGCTATACAAGAAATATTATTCATTGTTTTAATTATAATTTACAATTGTGTACACATTCCCAAATTATTTTCTGTGAAATGACTAATGTAATTTTCTGTGAAATGATCTTCTTTCATCTAATATACTACGTTTCATACATAAAAAATTCGTTCCATATATACGTATGTGAGTGTCTAACTTCACTCTGACGTACGTGTGCACACAGCTGAAAACGGTCAAAAACTGCGAACATTCTCTCTCGATTTCTCAGGACAATATTAGTTCCAAGAAATTCGATGAATTTGACACCCAGTACAGCTTGCCACTAAGTTTCCTAAGTAAGGTCAAATGTGACTCTCGGGCGTGCAATCTCGTTTGGGAGAGTTGAGAGAAGAGTGACTGACCGGGTATATGATCCGATTGGGAAGAGAAGATTGACCCCGGACATTGCGTTAGTGCGGCGACTGCAACCGAGGGCCGCGCACTAAATTCGTGGCAACAGCGTATGTCCCTAATCCCAACTGCAATCCCTCAAAAATGTTAATTAGACAATAGACAAATTTAAACGAAACCTTAAAAAACGTAAATTAAAACAAGTTGACAATATAAAAATTATATTGTATACAATAAAACTAAGAATCTTGCAAATTCGTCCAGTAAAACCCTAAAATGTGCCATTTTCAGGCAACGTTACCCCAAAATGCAATTTGGTGCAAAATGAATCAAGTAATAAAGTAACGTCCGTTTCATGACTTAAATTTCTGTCAACGTTTTATCCAGTACAAAGAATAAATGTACTTACACGGAAATCCGCTCTTTAATAATAATAATAATAATAATAATAATAATAATAATAATAATAATAATAATAAAACTTGTTCAAACAATTGGTTGCCCCGACCAGAACTCAAACTCGGGCCTTCTGGTTTACCCCCAGCTGCTCTGACCACTAAGCTACCGCGACAACCAAGAAATTAGAAGGGCGGAAACCAGAAGCCTGTTTAGAGTACCGGTCGGGGCAACCAATTCTTTGAACAAATTTAATTAGTAAAATGCATTATTACTCAGTAACGTAGTCGCAATTTGTGTTCTTTACTACTGAGGAATATATTCTCCTAGCGTAATGGCGTCCAACAAGGTGACGGGATAGTGACAATTACATATAATAATAATATGTATTTTTAAAACATTGTTTTCGTTTAGAATAGATATTCAGCTTTTTTCTCAATCGAATTTCGAAATTTTTGCTTTAAACATAGTTAGTGGGGCCTTTATGTGTTACAAGTTACTCATTTTAACTGATTTGTAGTAAAATAATTTTAAAATATTAAATCAATAAAATGAACTGTCTTCTGACGTCATTTGTTCATTACGTCATTTTAAAGACCAACTACTATATAATTTCTTGTAAGAAGTGGTAAAAAAGATGACGAAACATCTATCTGCACCAGGTTCAGATTCAATCCACTGTTACTGTCTCGAGAAGCTTCACTCGCTAAGCAGATGCACAACCTTCTTCAAACAGGCCTTTTACAGCTGTAGATGCATGCTAGACACTGCTCACCATCACGGGCCGAAATAGAGGAATTGAACCCTGCGCTAATCAAACTATAAAATGGCCACTAAGATACAACCTCTTGAGATATACAATTACAAATGAAATACAAGGTCATCGTGCCAGTCTCCTGCTAAGAGAGACTTCATGTATACTATCATGTATCCAAAATTGAAACAACCTTCTAAAACTCACATGACCTTGCGTGCGTGCGGTCAAAGTGAGAGAATTTCATTTTTGGAGAAAGTCGTGTGAATTTTTAGGTGCTGTCTACAGTCAGACATTTGTTGCTGTCTGTTGCTTCAGACCAGTTTTTCGATATCAAGGATCCATAAACTAATTACAATAGGTAGTGAAGAAAACAATTTACTACATATCGGATGAAGAGAAATGTAATTTTTTGGTGTCAAGGACCCACAAATTGTTTTTCCTTCAGCACTACAATTTTTCTCTATTCTACTTATACAAAAAAGTATAACAGTCTGGGATTTCAAGATCTAGCCATCAATCGGTTACCTAATAACAGAGAAGAGAAGCAGGTATGAATAATAGACGTTTCCATATCAACAGATTACAAAATGGACCTAAAGGAGGCTGATAAAATAATGAAATATCGTGATAGAGCTGGATACTCTAGAAATCGATTGATTATTCTCGGGCGCATCAATTGATGAGGTCATTTTTCCCGTTGGCGTAGTGCATTCTTTTTGCTTGGAGGTTGAGGGTGATCTTCCCCAGCTGAATGGCGAGGTGCGGCGCCGACGTACCGTTGGCTACCGTGGTTTTCCCTAACCAGGCATCTCCCACCGGAGTGACTCTGCCCCAGCCGGGACCAGCTCTAAGCTGCCGGCATGCATGGTAGTGTTGTGCATGTAAGTGTGGGTGTAAGTAATTGGTAGGATAGAACAAGAGATAGGAAGGAAAGATCTCGAACTGCCCGTGGCCGGTTTGTTAGGGTACTGCTCCGGCATTCGCCTGGTATTGATCGGAGAAACTTCGCAAAACTACCGATCAGGGCAACCGGCCGCTAGAATTCTCTCCCATGCATCTGCAGAGTTCGACCTAGCTATTTAGCTAGTGTAGAAAATCCTGCCACCGTCGGGCCTCGAACCTAGGACTTCCCGATCAGAGGCACTGCAGTGACATCACTTGATGCCCCGTGCCACCTCCCCCAATCTCTATACATCGAGGAACACGGTTGTCCAATAGTAATTGTTCATATAGAAGCTAGGCGAACCATATTTGCAACTGACATGTTGATGCTCGTCTCGTTTACTAGAAGAAAATATTGCATTGCCGGCAACCACTGACATCCTGCTTAGACATTTGTGGCATTCCTACGTCCGTGGGAGGAATCCGAATTCCGAGAAGTAACTGTCGCCATAGAAATCAGTTGACAAACCTTTTGCATACTGGAAACAACGGAATGTGAAGGCTTCGAGAAGAATTCCAGACTCAACAGAGTTGTGGGGCCAGTGCGCTCCACAGGCTCCGCGAATGACTACTACATTCTCGTTTTATTTTAATTCTTAAAGGGAATGAACACGATTTCATGAAGAACGAAATTTGTGATTGAAATTTTTGATATTAGAAATACAACGAATCCTGCCGAATTAATATCGTTAGTACTAGTCAGGTAAATTATTCAAAAGTTCAGTGATATTGATTTAATTATTTAAAAGTATTTTATCATTATCAAATAGAAATAATTCACATTAGTCAGTTGAATATACAATTAACAACCACTGTAAGGATAATTTTTATTTTCAGTAGTTGTTTCAACATCGTTTGAAGTAACATTCACCATTAACAATTATCCTTTCACATATTCACCCATTATACTTTTACTACATGTCTACAGTTATCGGTTATCTCGTTATCGTTATCGTTATCTCGGTTATCTCGTTTCATATTTTGATTTGAACAACAGACAAACTTCCAACAATTCGTAGACTTGAACACTATTTTTAAAAAAAACTACACATTTTAGGTCAGCATTTTGAATCCCAACTACGCTATTTTTGACACTTGGTTGCATTCGACTTGAAGTATTTGACTTAAAGACATGACTTCAGTGGAACAACGTAATTTGTTTGTGGCACGTGTGAATGGAAAAAAAAGTTTTGTGTATTAGTAGATAATCCAACATTGAATGCAATATCTAATGGTTTCGAAGATATAGAAACTCCCGTATTTCTGAATAACGTTTTTGTTGGGTGTTCCAAGTTATCCTTGTCAAGACACGCACATAAATGGCAGTAATGAAAATATTGAATGAGTGTGCAGTTACGATTAAGCCTGCCGTTGAAGATAATCTTTTCCAGCATTTGGGACTTTTGGTTCTTAATTAAAGAAAAATCTTGTTACGTTTTTGCTCATTCGAAATCCTTGCCAAGGAGTCCCAGAAAACACGTTCCAGTGGGCGTTTTTGCCGTCATTTGCACCCACTGCGCGACCCAGATTCCCTTTGTACGGTCATCGCAGCAGGGCCTCCCGCGGCGCGGCCCCGCTGCCCCACTGTCCCACTGCCTCCGCCCCTGCCGGGGTGCGACGGCCCTTTGCGCGCCCGCGCCGGCGCCCTTGTCCGACCGCCCCTCCCTTTGGAGGCGGACATCCGCGCTGTACACTGGCGATGGGGGGTCGGCCTCGCCCCGCCCCGCCCACTCCCGCCAGACGCCGACCCGTTCTTATTCACGGTGCAAGGCTCTGGCTCTCTCCCTGCCTTCCCTCTGGCCCACCGTTCGCTACTCCGCCGCTCTCTCTCTCTCTCTCTCTCTCTCTCTCTCTCTCTCTCTCTCTCTCTCTCTGTTTTCTTCTAAATCATCCTTTGGTCCAGTTTCAGCCCTGTTGAAATCACGGGCTGCACGCTTTCTCAGATCGGATTTTCCGTTTTAAAGCTTTCTTTCTTTCCTAAGCGGATGAATTCTCGACAGAGGAACGACGTTCTTATCTCTCAGCTAGGATAGTGCCGCTCGTTGCGCCTCCTATTTTCCGAACGGGCGATCTCCCTAGTTGCTTCCTGATTCCAATCTCTCTCTACCTAAGCCTCGGGTTGACGCACTTCCCCTTCTGGTAATCTCTTACCATGGAATATTTCCTCAACTTAAACCAGCAACGCCGCAAAGATCTTAGCTGTATTTGCTCCGTCAATTTCGATGCACACTAATCACCATTTGCTCTACACCGGCCTCTTTCACCGACTTAACCACATTTGGCAAAATGAGCACGGTTTTAGACCAAAGTGCGAATTCTCAAAAGTCATTAATAAACCTTGGGCAGAAGCTTACCATGCTTTAGCAATCTAGACTAAATCGACATATTGCTTTCAGGAATTCCAAAAGTTCCTTATATGATTAGTTTAGGATGTCTACGTCCTTTCGATGAAGCACAATCAGACAATTATTTGAAGAGAAGCGTATTAGGGTGGAAGAGAAATGTGCGTTGCCAAACAGAAACGCAAGGCATTAATGAGTTAATCTTCTTCCTCTTCCTCTTCCCCACATTGTTTATTACTCGTTCAATTTGTTCCCGCCCTTCTCCTCTTCTGTCTGTCCCATTTTAGGATTTACTCGCTCAGCTCAGAACTCAGTACTTCGTAGACGTCCCCCGCACTTCTCGTCTTAATGCGCCTCCTTATAAAGATTTAGAGGATTCCAACAATGTAGTAGTAAAGAGACCTTTTTACAACTGTCGCCTTTTCTCGTTGCCTAATTTCCATTTCTTCCGATCTTTCCAACTCTCATCCTTTAACCCTCTAGCCATTATCATTACTCAAAATTCATCTTCCCACTTCCTTCTCTGTCTTCCTCTATACCCTCTTTCTTCAAGTGCGAACCCCCCATACATTTTCTGACAATCGCCTACTGTTTAACGTTTTCAAATGTTCATACCAAATCAATGCCTTTGTATCCATAATTTGTAAGGTTGATTTTTCAGGTTTCATTATGTCTCTATTTGTTCGGTTTTTATTTTTTTTTTCTGGAGACCCTTCACCAAGTTCTCCAATACATCATTTCTGAAATTTTATTTCTCGCTGTATTTGGAGTTAGTAAATTAGGTCCGTAAGTAAATAAGCTTTCGACAGATGTTTTATACAAGGAATATTTTTATTATTATTATTATTATTATTATTATTATTATTATTATTATTATTACTTAAGTCAGCTCCGTGCCATTGGATGCAGTACCCTCAATTTATTTTGTTTAGAATATTGTTAACACGTTTCTAAAATAGTAAGCTAAGGAACGCCACAATTAATTTGTAATACACAATGACTATCAATTGAAGGCAAGTATGCACGTGCATGTTTATTCATGTACTTTTGATAAGCACTGAAAGTAAATTTAATTTGTGTTCAGATTCATAAAATATCGACTGTGTTTGAAAAAATGTGTATTGCGCCGAACGATCTTAAAATTATTTACGAGTAATTTTTAGAAACCTTTGTTTTTAAGTCACTTGCCGGTGCAGTCACTCTTTTATGGTTTACCACATCCTTCAGCGTTCCCTATTAGTGGACTGGTGATAACATAGAAAAAATAACACAGGGGAAATCGAAACTCACATAATCCCAACTATTTAATCAATTAGCCTGACAAATTCTGAAGTCGTAATCCCTTAAAACTGAGTGAATTTGCAGAGGAGCACCACTAAGATAAAGTACAATCTGTCATTATTCAGTAGTGATTTTGAATTGCAAGTAAAATTGATATGTGTTGCATGTCGACGTACACTTCACGTAAAAGGGTACTTTCAAAGAACAATTTGTTCCTTTAATATCACACTAGGAATTGACACTTGTCAATACACTCGTATAAAAAAATATTTTTAGAATAATATTAATTTGCATAGGTACGTCTCCTTTCAATATAAACTGTGCTTCATCGGATCATACCATAAGCTCTCATGTTGAAGTATGGGAACCACGCAAAATATTGCATCCTCCACTATATGCACGTAATAATCGCGTGATGAATGTTTTTCGTTTTGTAAATGCGTCGTTCACTTGGTAAAATAACATTTTCTCAACTGAACGTAGATTAGTGTAAACAATGAGTTTGCAATTCTCCCACAATTGTTGAATAAGTACAGAGGACTGCTCCTTTTCTATTTACAGAAGATCTCTACATTCATTACATATTTTCTCATCTTGCACAGTAAAGAAGATCTTTGGACTTATTCCATATTTTCTCGTCTTGAAGTGTAAAATGCTGTCTGGTTCCCGACCTACTGGAGTCTTTGTGCTTAAAATAACAACGAGCGATGGCGTATCAACGAGTCAAGAGAATTCATAGTACGAAGTCAAAAGCTCCGCACACTTCAGTATTCAATGACAATAGGTAGTGCATTTATAGGTCTAATCATAAAACTAAATACCACAAACCTTGATAAAAACATAAAGCAGCAAAATAAAAGTGAATCCTGTCGGTATTTCTCACGCAGTAGTTGCAGCTGATGAAATATCTCGAAATTAACTTATTACATCTGGTCTTCTCTTTACTGATTTGTTCGAACATCGACAGCAACAAGGACTCGACAAGAAGTATCCCGGCAGCCATTCGACTCGAAGTAACTATTGCCTCAACCTCTTCGGTGAGACCACGCAAGCGATGCTGCGCTTCTTTCGCCGTAGAGCGGAGAAAGAAGATGCCACTTGTCAGCGGAACAGGCAATTCAAATTTATCTCAGAGGCTCTCTCTCTTTAGGCTTGCAGATCTTGTACGAACAGGAAATCTACCACTCGGGACTGTCTGCTGTACGTCCCTTTCGGAAGAAGTCGCACGAAGCATTTTTTCGCCCTCAGAAATCCTCGACTTGGATTGGGTTTCAACCCGAAACTGGGGTATAACAGACCAATATGCTAACTTTTATACCACCTTATAGTGGCCGACACAATAGTTTTGTATCATGCTTATTAGTGCGGTGACTGTACGAAGTAGTTGCAAGCATTTTGCACGGTTTTGGTTGCTTTTTAAATTTCCCTATGGAAGGAATGTCACGCATACTTAATAAATTCTCCAATTTGTTGTGGGAATTTTGTTTTTCTGCTTAACTTAGGAGTTACACAATTTTTTTAAAATGGCACTACAGAGTAAATTGTTTTGTGCCCTAAATACAAATGAACATTTTGGTAATGCATGTTATTTTCAATGGGCATTGGCTAAATGTATTTTGAAACCGTGCCAATATCCCGGTAGTGTACACATATTAAATGACAAAATAAAAACATACTTGACAAACGCAAACACTCTGCACTTCGAAAATCTTTTTCAAAGTGAAAATAGCTTCATTCTGGAATTCAACTTCGAACAGCCAACTTCCATGTGTTACATTATTACAGACAAGGTAGTGTGCGTTCGTAATATTTATTTATTTCTAAGATTTATGAGCAAACGTAATTTTTATGCTAGGTAGATTAAATTACACATCCTATTAAATAGTTAAATTTTATACACATTTCTGACCATTAATTCATTGAATAGGTGTACCCAGAAGAGCTAAACTCCCAAAAACTTATGAGAAGGTCAAAAGTACCCTTTTGTAGAATTCGCCCTACAAAACGAAACTTGAGTTCCACTTGTCCCTCCGCACGTTTCTCTCCATGTTCTCCGCAAATTTTTCGTATTTTGCCCTTTATGATTCTCATGTGTTGCCCCACACTTCACTGCATTTTTCTGACTCGTTCTTCGCAATGCAAAAATATTAAATGACATTGAAAACTCATTTCGTACGGCTTAAAAATTTACCTTGTATTCTATGAAAGACCCAAATGTCTGGTTTTAAGGTCCTAGGAATCCTTGTATTTTACGACGGAAACGTGTGTTGCAGGTTGAATGTCGTTTTCCCTATATCATAATCCGCCAACATCCAATTTTCTCGTCTTAAAAATCTTTGATGCTCCTCTGGGAATAATTCCATGTCTATAAGTACCAAACTTACGGCGTTTTGTGGTGGTACAGAGGAAATACAATGCGTAAAATCATTGGGTGGGTTGGTTGGTTGGTTCTCAGTGTCTCCCATCAGCGGGGCGCCGCCCCACTCGGGACATGCGCTAAGCTCCGGACCTGTCTCCCGACATGTGTGGTTGTGTAGTGTATGTCAGTGTAAGTGTGTGAGGATAGGACAAGGAAGATCACGCGCTCCGAGCCCGTTTAGAAGGGTACTAGTCCGGCATTCGCCTGGTGTTGATTGGAGAAACCACGGAAAACTTCCGATCAGAGCAACCGACCGCCAGAATTCTCCTACAGACAGCGACTGAGTTCGACCCAGCTGACAAGCCAGTGTCAAAAATCGTGCCACTCGAGACTCGTACCAGGGACCTTCCGGTCAGAGGAACAGCAGCGACATCAGTTGATGCACTGAGCCACCTCTGCCGGTAAAATCATTGTCATGTCATGGAGAATTGTTTAATACACTGGGCTTCTATTTGTAATGATCTGCTACATCTCGAAGGACCTCTGCAATTAATTTGTTTTACACCGTGGTTTGAATAAACATTGCATTATTTCTATTGCCTTAGCAATCACAAATATGTGATGATTTTTCATCAATTACTTGCTTCCACACTACAAAACCATGCAGATTGTGTACTTTCATTTCGTTCTTTCTAAATTACAGCTTCAAGCTAGTACTATATTTTTCGTAGAATTGATATGTGGTGTTTGCTAAACAAATAATTTTGAATATACAAATTATTTACGTGTTTGTAATACTCTGGTCAACGCATACAAATATTTATAAATGTGGTACATAAAATGACATTGAAATTTCATCTATTATATCTGACGCATAAAGTGGGACAGCATTTGCAAGAAAAAGCTGCGAAGAAGATGTACTGGATTTTCAAGATACATCGGTAATTACTTAACAAAAGTTCTCAAATGTTTTGTCATTAATTTTTTGAATTCATTTGTGATAATTTAATTATAAAATATTGATGTGAGAAGGTAGATTTTTTCATTTGCAGATCCAGAAATTGGAAAAACGTTTGTTTTAAATGAATGCACAACTATATTAATACTTATATCAGTTTATTAATTTATTACATCGTTAAAACATCAATAAAATCAAACTTTTGGCGTTGGACTTGGGTCCCCCACCCCCCTTTGGTAACCCACGGGTTCGCTTATACCATGGATCAGTAGGGTTGCGTTTTCGGTTTAGTTAAATTACGTTTTCGGTTTTAATTTTGTGCATTTAAACAAAATAAGTAGATGACGTATTTTGAAATCCATTAATGTTGATATTGAATTTAAAGATAAAGTTCATAGCTTTATTGGAGCGTTCATTTTTTACTCCAATATTCCCTTGTACCTACGCAATTCCCAACAAATCAGCCTTAAAGTTATGCAGGTGAATTAGAGTCGTATTACCTAAGTAGCATAAGTAATTACACGACAAGCTATTCAATGAGAATTATTCGCTGGAAGTCAAAAATATTCATTGAATTCAGACATGAATTAATACCTCGGTGAAAACGTTTATTATGCTGTTTGTAATTGTAGAAAAGCAAAACCAACGTATGATTAAAATTAAAAGCGTATGATTAAAATTACCGTTGTAACTTAATGAGGATTTGAACAAATATTCAGTAAATAATGCTATTACTTGCAATCAACTCATCTCCGGATTGTATTTTTTTAATAAATTCGTAGGGTATCATTTTATCATTCCTGTTCACTTAGTTCGGGAGCTGACTTAGAAATATAGGAACGTATAGCAAACGTTTCCGCTAACTGTTGGGATTTGGTCGGGGAGGTGAAGATGAACAGCTTGAGGGAGGGAAATATGGTTCTGCTAAGCGCAGGTGTTTTCCCCTTTACTTTGTTAATGTGTTTACAACGCGCACCGCAACGTTGGCAAATTGCTCACCGTAACTTATGAGTTGACTGCCTGATCCAGGGTGTTGTCTGAAGCCATGTAAATCTAAAAGGGTTTATTTCCGAGCACCAGGCAGCAGTGGAAAATCGAACCTTACAAGATACCAAAAATTCAAGTTATTACGAAACCATCTTTCACATTTTTAGTACTACTTGTATTGTTTAATTTAGAAATAGTCTTAGCTTTTACTTCTAGATTTCATTTGTTTGTTTCGAATGTAAAATGATTTTACCATTTATTTTCTCTTGATAGCAACTTTTCCTCTTTGGCCCTCACGAAGCTGCTTCGCAAGAAGAGAAAGTTCTGTAAGTGGGCGCTAGAAGCGTGAAACGGCGAATTTTCGCCAGAAAAAGTGTTGCTGGGACCTGGTCACAAAAAAGTGGACAAATCTAGTTGCTAAATTTAGGGAAAAACACCCTCTAACACGGGGTGTTTGTGGGTCGTTAATACCGAAAAATCGATTGACGGCAAAACGTCTGGCTGTCAGTCTCTGCACAACCTGGCGCCTAAACCGTACAGCCGATTCCCTCCAAAATTGATATTCCCCGATCGACCTAAATGAACTGGAAGATTTTGGAGATTCAAACGAATATTTTGATTTTTGAGGGTACTTTACATGAAGCTTTAAAAACATTTTCAAACTTTTCTCAAAAAGGTCATGAATTTTACTAGACAAATTCTACTATAAAAAATCAACTCTTTAAAAAATGTTATGTACATGTTTTTGAAAAAATGAGGGTTTTTGCGTTGTTTGTGCTTGAAATTTATGTAATTTCTAAAAAAAATGCTCAATACCCGCTCCAATGTTTTTCTTGAATTTTTTTCACACGGTTAGAAGAAGGTATGCTTGAAATATTGGCGTGGGTTTAATTTTCATTAATGTCTCTGAATTTTTGAAAACTGCAAATTTAGAAATAATGCGACAAAATAAATGTGTTGGTGCACTACTGGTTTACCAAAGAATACAGTGAAACAGTATTAAGCGACAACTCTTGGTTCCGTGAAAAAGGTGAGTTTTAGGGGGTGGAATAATTAGAGGGAACCTTTTCTTTTTTACAAATGTATGAAATATTATTATTAGATATAGAAAGTTTTGGAAAATACCTTTTACAAAGAATGTTTATAAAATATTTTTAGTCCAAGAGCCTGAGTTAAGAAAAATGAATAAATTATACATCCTTAAACCGTCCGTAAAAAGAACGTTTAAATCGTCTTAGTTTTAGTACACCCAATTATTGTCGACAGGTACCGGATACTCCTTTTTTTCTGGAGACTCAATATGTCACTTGAATAGAGATACCACTTTCTGTCTTACAAGCTCAAAAATTTGTTTTTCTCACACTTTTTCGCATATATAAAAAATCAAAGGACGAGTATTGGATGAGTGCTGGGTTCGATTTCCGAACGCAATCCAAACACTACCATATTATGGGGCACGTCGATAACTCAGACTTACGATATTGATATTCTACGGCACCAGGTGATCTTCCAAGAAGGTAGGTACGGAAGGCACTGTTATTTCAAAGAATTGAACGTTATAATACTTTCATATCTACCGTCGCGTTGGAAGAAATAAGGAAAAGGAGCGAGCAGTCGCCACATCAGTGACTGCGGTTAACTGATTTTAAAGAGAAGAAGAACGACTGACGGACGAATGCTTTCAAATAAAACCAACACTTTTTCAGTATTTGGGGACCCCAAAACGCGTATTTCCGTTGAAGTCCCAAAATCGATTATCCGCAGCCTCACATAACTTTGCCTACACAGCGTATTTTACTCTTACCTACGCACGTCTACGGGAAAGTAGAAAGTGCAATCATCAAATTTATTTTCTCCACGTTCACGTAAACAGAAGCTTTGCTGAACCGTCTTTTCGAGTTCAAAATTCCCTGTCTTTTATATGTAGCAGCTCGACACTCGCTGTTGCTGATGTCACACGTACACCTTTCCAGTGGTTGCTTTGGTAACCGCCGTGAGGTATTGGTGATCGGTGAACGATTCAGCATTCGGGATCCCGGGTGTCAATCCTTCACGCGGCGACGTCGATGCTTGTGCGGTTTGGAGTTGATGTCTCTCATCCTTCCTGATGCGGTGTAAAATACCTCGCGAAGCATTTTCTTTGCACCTCTCGTCTCACAAAAGCAGGACGCGTTGCCCTCCTTCTTCTCCTCAGGCGTGGGAGCACGTGGCATACGCATTTGACGTCTAACCTAGCAACCGGCGCACTCTCGCTATTGTCTGAAGAAGATAGTATCACTAGCATGTAGTACGATTTCACAGTACGGTATATAATCTAATTTTGGTTATTTTCTGAGTTTCAAACCGCAGTTGTTCCTCACAATCATTTTCAGAAATAGTCAGGGAATCATTCATTCTTCGTAACTGTACCTGGCATTTCTGTTTAAGTTGCTATTTATTATTATTATTATTATTATTATTATTATTATTATTATTATTATTATTATTATTATTAATAATGTTTATTTCCTTAATATGATATTTCCATGAGAGTTTTTGTTATAGTAATACGCCTAAGTGTAGCTCTGGGTGTTGGTTTTTGTTCCATTTAAATTTAAATTTTTAAATTTTAGTGTGTTGGGCAATTTAGATCTTAGCGTTGTACACAGAGAGAGAGAGAGAGAGGGGGGGGGCGGGAAATGGACTTGAAAGGGAGAACTTGCGGTAGCGGGCTGAACAGGTCCATTCTCTGTTCAAAGCGCCGCACACCGGGACAGAAAGGGCCAAAACCTGGTAAAAAACCTAAAAACTAAATTACGTGTTCACCCTTTACAAGTCACTTTCTTAAAAGAGCAATGTTCATTCCCTTACGAAAATGCAAACATAAACACTTTAACCCTCCTGGTTCTTGTGAGGGGTGTCCAAAAAGTTGAGCTCAGCCTGCCGGACGTTTCCTAGCGACAGTCGCGACTTTTGAACAGTAAAATTTGAGTCATCACAATATCAACATATGGAAAGACAGGAGTAATATTTTTGGTCATTGTTCTCAAGTAAGTAAGTAATTTTAGGTGTTAATGTGCAATTTTGCTACAAAAATTCCACTTAATGTTAGCTACCATTATATCTTAACCTGTAAAACCCCCTGTTTTTGGGGTAAGTTCAGTTTGGGTCAGGGTAAGTGACCTGTTCCAAAACGAGGCTTATCGCAAGCAATTTATCATCTGTAGAATATGGGGCAATAAACAGATACGAGCGCAAAAGAGCGCTAACGGTATTTTTTGTTTTTAAATTTACCACGCTACTTTCAAGTGAAAACTTGGAAACGAACTAGTATATGTGCCCCATAGCCACTCTTGTTCATAGTCAATTATGTCTACTAATACTGTTAGTAAGTGGGGTAGTTAATAGTTAATCTACTCTTTGATTTTTTACTTTCTCGCTAACGGCAAAGGGCTAAGTTTAGAAAAAAATTCTCTAACACGTGATGTAGACAGAACTCGTGTTTTGTGGTTCCGTGATACCGTAAAATCTATTGACAGCAAAACGTGTGTCCGTCTGTGAAAGTCGCTAGCCGCTAAACCATTCAGCCTATTTTGTCCAAAATTGATATTCCTCAATCGATGTGACTTATGTCGCGGCCCCTTGAATTTGAAAGAGATATTTGAATTTGCAGGTAAGTTTCACGAAGCCCCTGGTTTTTCCATTTTCCATTTTATTTTTAAATGGCTTAAACATTTCTGATTAAATTCTGTTGGATAGTGTGAAAGACGTTTAAGAGATTGGTGCAGGTCTCATTTTCATTAAAACAACTTATTTTTGATAATTGCCTAAGTTCAATTTTTTCGGTGCCTTCTTATAACTAAAATATTGAAGATAGCGGTTTTTGTCTGGATGAAATGTGTTTAGGAATGGGGCAATTATTCAGCCGGTCTTTTCATATGACTATGCAATCTATGTTCATGCCTTCGATACATACTCAATAGAAACGGGTCGACCTTTGTTTGGTAAAAGTGTATCTGTGGTAATACATGCCAGGGATTGAACCTAAAATTTTGATTCACCGATCACAAGTTATGAAAAGTGTCCTTATTCCTATTGGACAACTTTTTGAAGAAGCCCAGAAGTCGCTGCACAAAAACATGAAAATATGCCGCCGTCATTACTGCAGTAGTGTAACTACATTTAACAACCTATTATTTGGTTCTGATCCTCTCAAGTTAATTTCGGAAAACTTAGTAAAAAAGACATTTGATTTGTGGGAGGAGAATATTAATATCCTATTTACAGAAAATCAGGAGTCCCTTCCACATTCATCTAATGATGACGGTGTAATGGTAAATGCACCTACGTACATTGCGCTACGTACGCATTGCTTAAGAAGAGCAATGAATATTTCTTTCAAACTGTACGAGAAAGAAATATTACCCTTCATGCTTAAATTAGGGTCGCGTCGGGAGCAGGCGCCCTGGCTACGGTCAAGGGTGATTAGGCTCCCCGAACCGCTGTCAACGCTAACACGATCCAGGCGTGGAAACAGGGATGTTTGGGAACTTGTGAGTTTTCAAAAGGGCAAAAGTCCTCTGACAGTTATGTCCAGGGCATGCCGAGTTCTGGCGGGGGGCGGCGTAATGGCCTCGTAAAACTCCCTGTTTCCCATATAAGGATCCTCTAGCGTTGAGAGGCGGGAGACAGCCTAGAGACTTTGCTGTGTACACGTCACGCTGCTCTGCAGCTCACTACTTTTCTTCGATTAAACTTTCATACTTCATCGGACTTGGTCTCTGTAATTGAAACCTCGCTCACCACCACGCTCCTCCAGGGAACTTAGCTTCCCTGCGAACCCAACTTTTATTGCATCCTGTACTGGAAGCAATTGTAATTGCCTGCAATCGCTGCTAGTAGCACTACACCTGCAGCGAAAGGCATTACAACGGTGATTGAGATTAAAATACATTATTGTAAATAATAATTAAATATTTTCTGTTGAAAAAATTAAATGTGATGTTCTATATGTCCAATCATATTTTCCTAGTCTTTTAATGACTATTCCCGATTCCTCGTTTGAGAAGGACATCGATTTTGACTGAAGACACGGCGAAAGTATGATTATTATCGAACATTCTGTTTGTTTACTTATTATATACTAATGATATACACTGAAGAGCCAAAAACTGCCTAATATCGTGGAGGGCCCCCGCGAGCACGCAGAAGTGCAGCTACACGACGTGGCATGGCCTCGACTAATGTTTGCGACTACAAATAAGCGACTTATCTGTATGACAGATTTCATTGAAGTATTAGTAATGTTGAATGGCTTTCTGATTAATTGTTTTCTACAAAACTTCTAAAAATAAAATAAATCCATTAATAGTCTTTCGTACTCATCATTCATTATTAAGATGTTTAGAAGTCTTCAGAAATTATCACTAGTATGTATTCGCAATGTTACAAGTATATCTTGCAAAAAAATATATCTCGATCAATATTTGGAAAGCACTGCACAACAAGATTAGGAACTCGCTGTCACATATTGAGAAGGGGAAGCGACTCCGATTATTAAAATGAAGATCTTTACAAAAATATTGGTATATTTAAGTGTTATTTTTAAGCCAGTTGGGACAGTTATTGATTGTATAATGATTATATTATTATATTATTATATTATTATATTATTATATTATTATATTATTATATTATTATATTATTATATTATTATATTATTATATTATTATATTATTATATTATTATATTATTATATTATTATATTATTATATTATTATATTATTGTATTATTATATTCATTGTATTATGATTGTATTAGGACAGTTAATGACAGTATTATGATTATGTGTGCTGTGTATTATAGAGGACATTATTCTGGAGGGGGGTGAACAAAACAATCCTTGTAAAAGCGGTCGCTGCAAGAAAACGTTTGGATACCCCTAATCCAAACAAACAGAGCATCGATTGGCTCATGGCGAGGGATCTAGCTTTCTATTGCGCGTTTTTTTTCCGGTTTCCATTCCAAGATAGGGCAAGACGATAACATGCGCTCTTCATTGTGATGTCCAAGTTCTATAGTTGGTGTACGGGGTTGCAACCTGCTAACCACAGGTCTATCGGGCCCATGGCCATCAGGTAGGAACGCTATGGGATGGCCATAGTCTGGCAAGGCTATGGTGTCAGAGAAAACACACTGAAGAGCCAGTAAGTGGTACACCTGCCTAATATCGTGTAGAGCACGCAGAAGTGCCGCAACACGACGTGGCATGGGCTCGACTAATGTCTGAAGTAGAGCTGAAGGTAATTGACACCATCCATCCTGCAGGGCTGTCCATAAACTCTTAAGAGTACGAGGGGATGGAAATCTATTCTGAACAACACGTTGCAAGTCATCGCAGATATGCCCATGTCTGAGGATTTTGTGCCCAGTGGAGGTGTTTAAACTCAGAAGAGTGTCCTCGGAGACTCTGTAGCAATTCTGGACGTGTGGGCTGTCGCATTGTTATGCTGGAATTGCCCAAGTTCGTCGGAATGCACGATGGACATGAATGTGTGCAGGTGATCAGACGGGATGCTTACGTACGTGTCACCTGACAGAGTCGTATCTAGACGAAGAGGTCCCATATCACCCCAACTGCACACTCCCAACACCATCACAGAGCCTCCACCAATTTAAACCTTGTTTATATGGAGGACCCATGAATTCATGAGGTTGTTGCCATACTCTTACACGTCTATCCGCTCAAAACAATGTGAAACGAGATTTTCCAGATCAGGAAACGTATTTCCAGTCATCAACATTAGTCTGTTCAATGTCGGTGTTGACGGACTCAGGCGAGGCGTAAAGCTTTGTGTCGTGCAGTCATCAAGGGTACAAAAGAGGGCCTTCGGCTCCAAAACCTCATATCGATAATGTCTCTTTGAAAGCTTTGTGCAACAACACTTGTGTACAGCATAGAAAACTCCAACAATTTGCAGAAAGGTTGCACTTCGGTTTCATGTAATGATTCTCTTCAGTTGCCGTCGGGCCCGTTCTTGCACGATATATTTGCGAACGCAGCGATGCCGGAGGTTTGATGTTTTACCGGATTCGCGATATTCACGGTGCACGCGCGAAGCGGTCGTACGGGGAAATCCAAATTTCATCGCGACTCGGGGGAGTGGGGGGCGGCGCGCTAGTAAAAGGGTGCGGCCATCTGCGGAAGGCGGAAGTGACGTCACATTGACGAGGACTTAGTGACGTGGACAGAACAGTTACTTTTGTTTGCCAATTTAAGTACCAATTTATAAATAAATTAAATGATTTTTGAAGAATTTCTCTTCGTTGAGCGATATCTTTATTTGTCGTGAACAGAGCTGTGTCATCCGCGAAACATGCTGTATCTGTTGTTTCCATTGCTGTAGTCTGCAACAGAAATGTTAAAGAGGGTTGATGAGAGCGGGAATAGGGTCAGCGGCCTTTGCCACATCAAGCAAAATAGCTAACGAGTGTTTATTATCGTGGAATCCGTTTGCAAATTTTAAGACTAACGGAAAATACACCAGATGGGCGTGAAAAACAAATGTCCTTTTGCAATCATATTATTTTCTTTCCAAAATGTAGTTATCATAATTGGAATTATTTTTTCAAATACTTTTCCTGTATTAGGTTATAAACTTATGGGATATGGTTTGACGGCAAACTGTTATCCTTGCTGGGCTTGCTTATTGGTAGTATTATGGATTGCTTCCAAACATTCGGGAAGTAATGAAGTTTTACGGCTGCATTATATAAGTCCTGCTATTGTCTGGGGGGGCTCTTTTAGAATGAGGATGGTTTGTGATCAATGCTTGTAATTTCCTTAGTTATAACTTGTAGACTATTTTACGTTTTTCAGCTGGAGATAATTATAATTTTTGAGGAACTGCTCAGAACTGAGCAGAAAATAACTTTCAATTTGCATATTTTAATTCATAAATTCCGGATTATTTAGGTAAATGTCACTTCAAAATTATGGGACAAAGACAAATGAACTGATATTGACTTTGAAGGAGATAACTTATTATTTTGTTCGGTTAATTTTTTAATTGAGTTCAATAAGTGTCTAGATATTTGTGTCTTTTATTAATACTGGGAATCTTTTAGTAAGAGTGTCCCAGAAGGAATGAAAAGGTACATTTACGAATTTCAGGAAAGTTTTTGAAGCTCACGTAATATATAATTTTCTTTAGATTTATTGTATATCGGATAGCTCAGTGGCTTCTGTTGCTTATCCTCTTAACGAGTGGGCGAAGGAACGGCGTTGTTGCAGATCATAAAACAAAAAAAGAAGATAAGTGGAGATAATAGAACTCAGCAGCTGGGCAGGTTGCTGCGCCGAGGGGGCGGGGGGCGCCGGAAAGGGGGCTTCGACCGCGCAGGCGACTTGCCCCACTTTCACCCCTCGGGGTCTTCTCTTCGCCGTTTAGAGCGCCCTGGTTAAGATTATTGCGGTTGGCTCAGATGAATTCAGGAGAACGCTCCGATAAATTCGTAACTTGGGTTTTCCAGCCCTCGTTAATAATTTTGTGCAATAATCACTTATAATTTCAGTGCAATCTGAGTGAACGGAGGAAACTTTCACTCGAGTCTTACACGCGACAATGAAAAATGTACAAGGCCCAACTTGGGCGACCGATTCCACTGCTCGCTTCATTGCACCCTCCCTGCGATCTCTATCACGCCGAGCCCATCTCACCTCTCGCCCCCCTCGCGCAATGCTTTTCCGACAAGCCCTCGGCTCGCTCCACGCTTCCGCCCTCCCTCGAACCTTTAGGCTCCCTAATTCAGCCCTTCCCTTCCCAGCAAATCCAGTCCGAGAAGAGGGTGGCGAGCGGGTGTAAACCGTCGGCGGGCGCAGGCTCGTAAACACCGGGGGAGGGGCCACGTGCGTCTCGGGTGGTCGCAAACGAAGAGCTTCATCTATCTTGCCAAAAAATTCCTTACATGCAATCGGATTTCACATGAAATCATCCTGATTGTAGCTCTGATCGAGTATCCACATTATTGTCACACCATTCTTTTCTGAGCGGGCGCTGAAGTCTCATGCAACAGTTTCCTCCAGGTCTTAAGAAAGATTAAAGAAAAGATTTCTGCATCGTGCACCATAATTGGAGGATTTTTTTTTGTTTGATTGGAGGAGGCGGTTTATTTACGTCTGTGTTTACTGGATTGCCATCTTCAGTCACTGCATTGCCTTGTGCCGCGTATCTGCAATACGTAGGAACATTATATAACTCGAGGTTTCAAAATCAGTCGCTTTAATTTCCTGTATACATACGTATATACGGTGTATAGGGAAAGTTATATAATACTGCGCGAAACAACAGTTGATTTAAGTATAGAAATAATTCATTCAAATGAAATGTGTTGTTCATAATCAAGGTCATGTGTATTTTTTTATTTCAGTTGTTTTCGAACAATACTGCATTCAATATGGGCATTTTTTAATAAAATACGAAAACAAGATTTCCACAAAAACGGATCCACATTTTTTCTTTGAAATTATGTTAGGGATAATGCTCAATGCACTCTCTAAGATGGCAAACGATATAATTGTGTATTATTTCGATTTTTAAAAAATTACAAAACAATTTATATTTATTTTTCTTGACTTGTCTCTCACGGCGTTAATATTTACATTACCGGCGATTTTTTCATATTATTGTATTTGTGAGTACATTTACTTTAAATGTCAGATAAAGTTTCTCGAAAACTCAACATTTTCTGTGAAAATGAGCTCAAAATTTCGCATTTTCAGAAACGCTCAAACATTTTCTCAAAAATGGCTTCAAATTTGTTTTTCAAACTCTTCAACAGATAGTGCTAATATGACATAAAGTTAATGTTTCTCTATTCTTTTGATTTTTCAAAAAAATACTCAATTATGTTTTTGAAATATCCCTAATGCCCTTAATATATACATTTGCACCTATATTTAAACACTATTTCATTTGTGATTGGACGTGCTTGAAATGTCGTCGGATGATGTTTTTCGAAAACTCAGTAGTAATTGGTAAAACGAGATTCAAATTTCTCATTCAGAGTAACGCTTAGACACCATTTTCTTAAAAAACGTCTGTCAATTTTTCAATGGAAAGTTCCATATAGGACAAGGTTTCACTCTTCTTTAATACTTTTAAAGTAATAATTCAATTCTCGTATCAGGAAACAGAAATACCGAGAATTTTTTTAAAAAAATGTACTTAGGGTGGCGATAGATGACAGCTGGCAAGATAATATGGAAGTACAAATAGCTAGCCAAAACAAAAGGAAAGAAAATATACGGGAAAGTCTGCGCCATTCTGTACCACCACTAGTTTCTTTTAATATTGGTTTACATTGGTTTACTAACTGGTTAAAAGTATTTGAGTTTCCACTACGATGTTTGATCCATTCTTGTTCCCTCGCCAGATGTGCTTGTATCTGTATGGTTCCGGTGTACCCGTATTTATGCACTTTTTGAAGATCCTACATTCTCTGTCTTCAATACCTCCTTTTCGCTGTTGGGTGACCGCTTTTTCGTAAAGTGGCTGCTGAGACGTTACGTAGAAGAGATAGATGATCGGCATCGACACCAGTTGTGAGGGTTGCACTAGTTTTGGAGTTTGCACAAGATGTTGCTGAAGTCCCTAAACACTGTTTTGCCTTCGTAACACCTTATGATCAATGATTGATTAATATGGTTTCACTAGAATCACTGATTGAAGAATTAAGCTGTTTCATAGAACAGCAATTAGCTGCCTCGCATTGGGACAGCAACTCGCTACATTGCCACAATCCCTCCTTCATTGACCGCGAATACAATACGCAATTCCCAGGTACCGCTTTTTCGTCAGGATGTGGTGCTTGACGTGAATCGCTCGAGAGCTCGCCAACAACTGACACTGACATCTGAAAACTTTCCAATTGATTGTTGAATTCGCGTTTCTGGCTATTGCCTTGTTTATCATTGACAAAATATTTTAGGTTGTCTTGACCTTGTAAGAATGAAAGTTGCGCAACAAACTAATTTTAGAAAATGAGACTTATGCAAGTGAATGCAATGAATTTCAAGAAAATCTGAAGAGACGGACACATTTTTGGAAACTGCAGAATAGAATACTGATAATTAATATATCGACAAACTTAATTGTGAGTATATTTAGTGCCTGGATAAAGGAGTGGTATCACAAGGAATGTGTTGGTGAAATAGAGAGTAAGAAGTTGGTATGCGGAAAGCGAGACCGGTGCATCTGACTCTGACTTGGAAGGCGAATCCGATAATGGAGGGTCACTTTGTAATATAATTGTTACATTTTCGACAGTAGGTAAGATTTATCCGTGCGTTATTTGAAGAACAAAAATGTTAACTGAAATGACCAGTTTTTATAAACGTTTTTTTAAAAGTTTGATTTTTCAGTTTTGACCCGGTTATGCTATTCACACGATTGTACACAAATATGCATAGCTTCCAGTGGTCTCCTACTCAGTGAGCAGGGGGATGCAATCAGAGATTTTGAAATTAAACGAGGTAGACGAATTTCGATACTATGTGTTTATGTATTCCATATTACGATGCACATACCTACTGTATTATAGTTGAGAATGACCAATTTTGTGTTGCTTGCTCTAACAGTAATAAACAAAATAACACAAAAAAATACATTGAAATATGAACAATACACCTAATTGTCTAATTAGAGGTCGCTTTGCCGTCATCTTCTAGCGTTCTTGAAAATTGAATAGAGTTTTGGAAACCTTTCAAAAGACATTGGGAGTTTTCACTAAACGTTTCCTGCCTCGTGTAACTCATCTCCTTCTACAAACCATGTGTTTGCCACGTCACAAGTTTTTCACACGAAAATTGTTGGCTTCTAATTATCGTGTTAGCTTCTAAACTATGATTTTTCTTTGTGGAAGTCATGTTATTCTCTATAACGCAGTTTCAAGAAAAACAGCACTTTTGCATCAACCCATAGTACACATGAAGAACCTGGCAACGAAGAACTACAGCCGCGTGCGGTTATTTGTCAGTACTGACAACCCACCTCTTCTAAATGACGTACTGGATCAGGACAGTTGGCAAACATGAGTACGCATTCGTGTGTAGTGTAGTCAAAAAGATCCCCCTCTCAACCCCTATGGAGTCCCCAGCCGTTAGCACGTGACCACTGGGGTTCCCAGTCCTACTAACAGAAGAAAGGTGTTCAGAGGCGGCGATGGATGCGTTTTCGGAGGAGGGATACAGATCACCAATGAAAAGAAAAACATTTTAACAAAAGTTTTAAAATTGCCGAAAAACTTTGGGATGCGACACATCATTCGCATCCATTGAGCCTTCGCCTCTGGCAGTTTCCCTGCAGGGGCAGCACAATTGAAATCTCCCTTTCGGGAGGCGCTTATCTTCGCGGGCTTCCCCGCCGCTGCTTGGTGGCAGATTTCCTCGCCTCCAGCGTGCACGCGAGTCGTGGGCCGCCCTGGGCCAGGACTGGGTCCGAAGGCGCCGCGCATCCTGCTCGACACCGGCCGTGAGGCAAACAGTGGCGCGCATCGGTCCCACCTCCGGAAAGGTCCGGAGCGCGTCGCCTTCTCCTTCCGCGCGCTGCCTCACGACACGCTTGCGGCCTGGTGAGAGCGAGCGGAGACAGCCGAACGCGAGGGGGAAGACGCGCGGGGAACGCGACGCCGCGCCCCACCTGCCACGCCTCCCAATGGGCCCGTGCGCCACGGACACTTTGAGCCAAGTCAGTGCCGTGGCGAACAGTGCGTAGTGTAGTGAAGTGCGAATGAATGGGAAGGATGAATGGTTATGTATATAATGAAACTCGTATGAATGATGTGTGAATGTAGAGAAAAAGAAGAAGAAAAAATATCTCGTCCGTAAAATAACAAGCTCTGTAGTATTATAGTATTGACAAAACCGATCTTAGTATAAGTTAGTAATGCCAAAGTGCAAATAAGTTAACTTAAGGACTAGCATGTTTAACTTAGCTGTAAGAAAAAGCTCCTCCTCTACCTGCTTAAGCCGCAAGGCAGCAGGTTAATGTAAAAATTTAAAGTAAATAAATTCCCCTAATCCACAGGGTTACTGTGGAGGGGACCAAAGAAAAAAAAACCCTGAGCCAGGAGGAGCCACCAGCCTTTGCTGTCCCTGAGGTCTCCTTCGTCGTCGTTGCCCTCAGAGGAAATGCCACGTAAAGAAACAATAATGTTGTCCACAAGCCCATAGTCGTGTCTGTTTTCATATATTATTCTTGGATTTTCCTAAGGTGTTGACGACACTTCTTACATTAATCTGGGCAAAATTAAAATACATTTTCTTTAACTCGTAGGGGGCTCAGATGCTTTCTTTAACAACACGATTCTTGATGTAACTTGTAAGTAATTCCAAGGAATTGAGATCGGGATGGTAAGGCGAGGGCTTCATGTTCAAGTCATATGATCTACGAACGGTTGTCTTCAAATCAAACACACTATGTTACGCCAGAGAACTTCACTGGAAAGAAGGCCTACGCTAAGACGCGCCACACTTCCACAGCTCTCGAAGACGAAGGGGATACGAATGAGGACCTGGAGCGATGTCTCCTAAACATATGCTTCTTTTACTGAATCTTAATATATTAGTAGTAAGCGTTTGTGCGTAGCCAGCTGTGGTTGTTTTGAATTGGGTAGCTGTCACTTTTACTGCGCGTCGGGCGCAGGCGTTCCCAGCCCCCCTACCCCGGTTGGCGCGCAGTGCGAGTGAGAGGGCGACATTTTCAGGGGAAGTAGCGGTAGGAGGTGGGAGTCACCCCCCTTGCGAATGCGCAGTCGAAGGGAGATTGCAAACGTGTTCCAGTATAACAATACCTACAACGAGTCCTCGAATTTATTATAGATTTTTTGAATGCGTTTTTGAATTTACAGTCGGAAAACAACTGCAGTAAAAATCGGAAAATTAAGTGGTCGCAGATTTATCTTTACCGCACACTTTCTTGCAGCTATTTCGCATGCGTTGTATCCATGCTTCCCTGAGCATAGGAACGCCATCTAAAGTGCACTTCCCACTACGAAGAGTGCAAAATGTGTGGCCATGTCGAAATGGCAACGCGGCGTTTGGCGAGTGGCATCTGGGAAGCCGACGCTCCGTCTCAGGCGAACCTCAGCTGCGCTGCCAAGGAGGCGCCCCTCCGCCCCTCCGCCCTCCGCCGCGCGGCCGCTGCGAAACTTCGACCCAGCGCCGCCACAGATCGGAGGCGGGCGGAGGGGACGGGTCGGGAAGGGAAGGCTCGGCGGAGCGGGAGAGGGCACAGTGAACCCAAAGGGCATCCAAAACGTGCACAACATGTTTGGTGAAGTTTCGAAGCAAGTATTCGCAAGCAAACATGTTTAAAAGGCTTTTTAAGCAAGTATTCTTAAGCAACTTAAAATAAACATGTCTAATTTTTCATTACCGTTCTCGTTCCATGTTTCATTTCACGATGGAAAATGTCTTGTGTATGAAAATTTCTGACGTGCCCTTTTGGTCATTTACTTTCCGTGTCTAAAGGTCATCGTTTATAAAATGAAGAAAAATCGGCCTGTTTTATAATTATTAAAGCTTCTTAGAATTTGTTTTCTCTCTCATCGAAACAGTATGGAATTGCGGAGAGCCGAATTTAGCGGGCCGCCGCCGGCCCCTTCGGGAGCAGTGGGCTGCGCTGCGAGGCCGTGGGCGGGCGGGCGGGCGGGCGGCGGGCGGCGGCCGCGCCGCGGGGCCGGGGCTGCTGAATGGGCAGCTTGTTGCTGTGCGGCCGGAAGAGCCCCTGGCGCGGAGGCGGAGGGGGCGGGGCGGGGGCCGCGGTCGCGCGCCTGCCAATCGGCCGAGGGCGACGCCTGCGCGACCGCGCGTTTCCGATATCCGCCGCCCCCCGCTCCGCTCCGCCCCGCCCCGCTCCGCCTCGTCGCCGTCACAGTGCAGCCTGTGCCAACGCAGCCGAAGACGCTTCGCTGGGAGTTGCCTTTTGTTCACTTCGCTCTTGTTCAACTAGACAACTATAAACGATGAAAAGAGTGGATTCAAAGACCTTTTACGTGTTAGTTTGTGGGTTCCTCTATCTTCAAAAGTCGTACCTTTTTACCAGGCCTTTTTTCTCAAACTGAACGATGTTCTTCGCATTTCTAGACACTTTTCTAACTTTGATCTCTTTTTAAATTAGAATTATTTATAATTATTATACTATTTATCAATAAAATAATTTAATATTGAACGTTTTTCATTTAAAAAAGTTGATATCATCATCCATTGAACTGTTGCAACATTTTTCTTACTTATTATAATACGGAATGTCAAATGTTTTTAAGTATTAATTATCGTTTTACAACATTTCCATAAATAGACGAAAGCAAATTACATTAATTAAACGAATGTTTAAAATGTCATGATATTTTATGAAGTTAACATCATTTTCAAATAAATAAATAAATGTAATGTAAAGCAAATTAACTCCTTTCAATATTAAAACAAAAAAGCACATTATTTAAAATTTAAAAACTGAAATATGATAGTAATTAATTTGAATATATGAACTGAGTTTATAATATTTAAAACAGATATTCAGTATATTGAATGACTTAAGAAACGTGTTTGTAATTTCAATATTTGTAACATCATTGCACGAAACTTGCGAAAATAGAGCTGGAAGGTATAAGCTCAAAACTAGTGTACTTTGAAACTTTGTCTGATGAATATAATTTAAGAAACTCCTTTTAAAGTTGTAGGGATTCTTATATTTTCCCCTTCACATTAACACCAGGTGCATTACAAGTGCTTCCCATATCTACTTCCTGTTCTCAATACAACTTGTGAACTGAACTGCCTTACTTGCTAGTGCACAACGTAATTTTCTTCTTTATGGTCTCCCAAAGTTTCGAGACGTAACAACCTGTGTAACTCATTTCCACATTAATGCACGGCGCATATTTCACATATTTCAGCAAAGTAGGTGCTATTGGAAATAGTCAAGTGAATATTTTATTTTTTGGCCCTTGCGAACGTAAGAAGTGAAAGTATAATCGTGCGCCGGAAGGCGAATTTTTTCTGATATATTTACTATACTATTCCTTCTATAAACGAATGGGTGAAAACTAGAACGGTATAAGTGACATTTTATAAATTCTGAGAAATCGTTTATTTAAGTCATATCGCTGTAAAGTCGCGGTGCTTTGATTCATCATTAAGATCATGGCATATCTATTGTTCATTAAATCCACGAAAATACATTGCCACTGAAATATAGCTTATAATAAACACATTTTTCTCAGTATATAATACGTTAAGAACAAATGACTGATTACTTCCTTTTATAAGAAACCATATACACAAACCCTTAAATGTTTACATAGATACTAGTTAGTTAGGGAAAAACTGAGGGGAAGGTCCGAAACAAGCAGATCAATCTCTATGTACAATAAAATTGATTCATTAATAGGCAAGACACGACAGACCTAGAATCCATCAGCTTATATCCATCAGGTTGGTATGCAGAATGAAGTTATCTTCAGCTTTAAAACAATGGTGCCTCTGATCGCGTGGTCCTAAGGTTCCAATCCCGACGGCGGCAAGATTTCCGACACTAGCTAGACAACTTGGTCGAATTCACTTGCAGTCAGCATGAGAATTCTAACGGCTGACTGCTGTGATAGTTTTCCATGCTTTCTCCGATCAACACCAGGCGAATGCCGAAGCGGCACCCCAAGAGACCCTAAGAAACGGGCCGCACGCGACCTTTCCTTCCCCTGCCTTCTCCTATCCTCACCTCTTCCTTACACACACGTGCGCTTACATGCACTGCACACCCACGCGCGACGAGAGACCGGTCGGTTGCGTCGATGCTACGCTGCTGAGAGACACCTGGTTGGGGAAAACCCGTTTTCCGATGTGTAGGTCGGCGCCGGATCTCACCGGAGCCAGCTAGGGAAGGTCACCACCCTCTCCCGCAGTAAAAGATGTACTATACTGACAGAGCTAATGGCCTTACCCAGTTAACGCGACACCTGACACCCACTTTTTCTTCTCTACCATCCATACATACGTCGGGAGCTTAGAGGTTGTTCTGACTGTGGCGGCGCCATGTTTTGGGGAGACACCTGGTCGGGGAAAACCCGCTATCCGACGTGTAGGTCGGCGTCGAATCTCACCATCCAGCTAGGGAAGATAACAACCCTCTCCCGCAGTAAAAGATGTACTATACTTACGGGACTAATTGCCTTAGCAGTTGATGATTGATGATGAATCACTCAATCAACCGTTAGACCGTTCATCAGCGCGATGCCGCTCCCGCCCCGATGTTCACTCGCGCTGCCCTCTCCCCCCCGGCCAGGACTGGCCGCTCCCGCCGCACGCACCTTATGCCGCCGTGTCTTGCGGGTTGCATATTCATTTTCAACCGCCAAACACTGGGAGTGAAACCTAGTGAAGTTTTCGAAAATTACCCATCGTACATTTTGAAACATACTAAATAATATTTATAACTAAAACATAATAATTTAAAGTGTGATTACACCCGGAAATGAGAATTGTGTAATTAATCTTAAAATAATCTGTAGACTTTTCTGAACATTCTGATACCTTTTTTAATGATAAATTGTTATTTATCGTTTATTTTATAGCGTTTTCAATGTGAATCAGTACAGACAGGCCATGTTCCTCATAAACAGTCATAGTTCTGAAACTACTGCGCCTCGAAGTCTTTTGTTTTCGCAGTTTCATATTCGTTTCCCTTCTTGCAATTTGGCGAGCGTATTGTTCTCTATTTTTAAAGTTAAGTGTCACTTTATCTCTCTTGGGGCAAGTGATGGAATAGCCTGGTGTGTGAAAGATTTGTCAACTAGTTCGACTGAAATCACGAAACCAAAAGGCGTTTTAAAATATCATGTGAACAAGGGAAATGCATTCAATTGAGAAGACCGTTGACGATAACAATGCATTAAAATACGTTTAGTAATGAAAATCTTATGTCCCGAATTGATCCAGTCAAGCGCCCTTCGTAATCAGGGATTTCAGTTGAGAAAATGACAAAAAATGCTCCAAAAATGGGCATTAAACAGCTTATAGATATAAGAAATAAAGATAATAATTAACAAAATGGGGTAAGTTGTTTGAAGGTTAAATAATGCAACGAATACAATGGGAAATTCCTAGTAAAAACATTAGGAGAAACAGTTTTTCGTTACAATTGACCGTTTTCTGACAAATATATTAAACCTATTTTATTGATTCCTTTACAGATTACTAGACAATGTGAAGCGTGAATCTACATTTTCAGGTTAGCATTATTTGTTTCAATTTTATAAATTAATTTGTCATTGCATTTGTGACGAAATGGAGGCCCGAGAAAAAAACATATTTCAGTTCTTGCCAACCCATTCTTTTCAATGTAGGTAAGTAGATCATCAATAGTACAGTTAATGGACAGTAAAAAATTCAAATAGGTATCTACAATAGTTTCTGAGATAATGGATCATTAATATTAAGAATTTAATATGGGTAATATAGAATGGGGAGTCTCTCATGTCCGTAATGTTAGCATACCCACTTATCACAAAATTGAAAAAGAGTATCCCAGAATTTGTTCTAATTAAGAACTAATTTATACTCATATTTAAAAATGTTCTACCGATGCACAACATACTCCCTCTTTAGTATTGAATATTTTGATGTTCAGGGTATAAAATAGTTCTTAATTAGAACAAAATTATGGTATATTCAGTTTTTTAGTTTCACGGTTTTTTCTGGTGTGGGTAAGCTAACTTAACATTAAGTTAGCGTAGTAGCTAGCTCTTTAGTGTTGTATTTTTTGATGTTGTGCATTGGTAGACAATTTTTAAATTTGATTATAAATTAGTTCTTAGTTGGAACAAAATCTGGTATATTTAGTATTTTTCAATTGTTCTTAAAAAAATGGTTGCAATTTTTTAACATTAATGCAAAAAAGTGTTTGAGATGATAAGCTAGGTCAGACTTCTTTCTACGTTATCATATATTTTAAAGCCCTGCCACGATTTTTTCATTTTCCATTTAGAGACCTTGTTTTAATTCCTTTTACGTGTGCTGGTGTTTGTAGAACCTCTAATGGCGGTTGCAGCGAATAAATAGAGAGCAATACTAATTGAATTTAAGTGTAATCGATAATAATTGCATATTTCACCGATGATAAAACTTTATACTGACATTTGAGCGAACGTACGGAAGTTTCTGGCTGCGAGCCAACAGAGTTAAAGGGAAACAGAAAACGAGGCAACGGCGATTTCTTGAATAAGCGGCCGCCACATGGCGTATTTCTCCGCAGCCAGACGGCACATGGGGACGCGTCGCTATTCGGACGACGAGGAGCACGCAGGCAGCACGCGAGCTGTGCAGCACCAGTGCGCTCCCAGCCCTCCCCCTCCCCCCACCCCACCCCTCCCCACCCGCGCGCCGGGACCTGTTGCGCTTGGCTGCCCCGCGCAGAGTGGCGCCGCCCGCCCGCCGCCCAGCCACACCTGTCGCTCCGTCTCCTCGAGGCCCCTTCCGCATGAGGAGCTCGCGTCGCTTTCTCGCCTGTCCTCTCGCGTTGCGACGTTGCTGGCGCCCCCTCCCCCTCACGCCCCCCACATCCCATCCGCTCCCCTGAGTGGATTCCCGGCGCGACAGCTACTTAGGTCATTAGTCCGTTGAATGTAGTACTTGTCAAATCCCGCGCGATGGCGGTGTTCCTCTGCCGTTGGAATATGAGATCCCGCGCCGACCTATACACCAGCCAGCGACGCACCGCCCCAGCGGAGACAATCTCTAAACTCTCGATTCTTTTCGCGACGTTTGGTAGCGTACTGCAATTTAGTGTAAGTGTGTGCTTGTGAATTTGTGGAGAGGAGCGACAAGGATGAGGAAGGAAATATCGCACACAATCTGCGGCGCATTTATTATAGTACTCCTCCCGAATTCTTCTGATGTTATTCGGAGAAATCATGAAGTACCGAAAACAGAACGCGGCCACTAGAATTCTCTAGACAGCGGTTGAATTCAATCTAACTATATAATTAGTGTTAGCAATCCGATTAGAATCCTACGGCCTTCGGGCTAAGAATGGTGCAGACGTCACGGCGTTGATGCTGAGCAATCGCAGCCCAACCTGTGCCACCACCACACCAGCCCCTTTCGAGCCCTCACTTTCAGCGCCCTCGCACCACTGATTCCACCGCCCGCACCATCCATCGCTCGCTAGCACTAAAATTACCCCCCCCCCATCAACCCTCTGCTCAACCTGCGGGCTTCTGCACCTACTGCTATGCAAAGGCAACTGGGGCCTGACGAACCCGCCTCCACGCACCTTCTTGCCAGCCTGTGTTCGCCTACACCTGCCTCCTGCGTTGTGCTCGGCCTGCCCCCCCCCCCCCGCCCCCCGCAAATTCCCACCACGTCAACTCACTTTGGGCTCGGCCGCTCTCGCCGCAGCGCCCACACTTCCACCCCCACCCCCCGCACGCTCGCCCGCCAACCGCATGCGGCGCGCGGCGCCCGTCAATATCCGCATTGTGTGTGCGTTCACGCTCAGCCGAGCGCTGGCTCGAGCTGTCAAGGCGGACCGCCTGGTATGCGCGGCGCCGCCCCCGCCCCCGCCCCCGCTCCGCTCGCTGCCCCCGGCGTGGATGTCGCCCGTCTGTCGCCGCCAACAACAGCGCCCGGCCTCTGATCCCCGCGACGCCTGGATTACAGTGAATCTTCAACGCGAAAGGAGGATGCACCGATGTAATATTGCATGTCGGCTGTGAACTACGTCGTTCGTCTACAAAAGTATTAACTTTTGTTGAAATGCATTACCCCCCTCAAAAATGGAACAATTGTTAGTTAGTTGCCATTCTAAATCATTCTATTTTCCAAGAAGTTTCACAAATTTAAACAGAATAATATTTTCTGAATATACGATTTTTTTCAAAACCTCCGTTTTATTCTCGGTAATCACTTTCTTATTTAGGAGAATAATATTAAAAAAATTTAAAACATGCTTCCTGTTTTCCAGCTTTAATATCCAGTTTATGTACGCCGATCTGGATGCCCGATTAAGCGCCTAGGTCCTTGGGGTCGTGGGTGCGAGCCCCGACGTGGACATGGATGTTAGTTCCCTGTCTTTCATGTACGTGTGTTGTCGCGGAAAGTCTTGAGTCTGCTGAGAGACTGAGGCGCCCACAAGTGTGTCAGCGTCGAGGGTAAAGGTGAATGTCTCCCCACGAAGAGCATAGTGGATACCCGGCGCGGATAGTCGAAATCGACATTCCCTGAAGCTGGAAAAAGGCGCAGGAAGAAAAAAGATCATTTTAATGTTATAATTCTTGTATTAATTTACTTTGCAAACTTACGAAGTCACAAACACTTGACATGCACAGTTCGTAAATTTTTTGCAAAAATTCCACTTTTTTTAGAAAATGCTTATGAATTTTCTGAAAAATTAAGTAATCTGAAAATATAAATTAAAATTAATGATTGGCTAACAATACAATTCAGTGCCACGTGTGAGCGTCCGTGTTTAAATTATGTAGGTTATTACTCTTTCATGATCGATATTTTTAGTTTAGTCTTTTTAGAGGAGCCCACATGTGTGTCTAGAGTAACAAGTTAATAAGTGAGGGACATAGTGGGTACCAGGCATTGACAGCCAAAATCAGCTTGCCCTGAAAGCTACAAAAAGTCTCCGGAAGAAACAAAACCCAGTTAATGTACAGTTATACATCATGGATACTATACAAAAGTATTAAAATGGTTTGATCCAAAATACATTTTACATTTGATGCTCGTTCTATTCAGTGTTCAAAGACATTCCTCTGCCAGCAATAAAAAAAAATCTGGGGAGAGTTGTCGGAGAGAATTTTGAGTGCAAGAGATTGAGTTCATCTGGGATGTTCAGGTATGGAGAAAAATTACTGCGTTAGTCAATTATGCAAATAAGTATATTTTCTGCCAAGTACGACATTGTAAAATGTCCTTTGCATTTAAATATGATCATATAAATTAGCACTAACAAACATGTTTTGTCGTACATGTTTTATCATTTTTACACTACACGATTTATCATTTTTTCATTCATACACTTTTTTATCATTCACATTTTAAAGGTCTCAATTTCAGGTAAACTACGGGGTCCGAATTTGAAGTACCTTTTCCAAACAATCATTTATCTAACTTGATAAAAAATTTCTCTGTCAATATTCATTTTTCTTAATGTTTAGTACAACAAACCCATGAATTACAACTTCAAAATTGCATTGTCTTAGGAAAAATTAATATTACTTTATCAGTAATAAAGCTGCAGTAGAGAAACCAATTCAGGATCCTAATTTAATGTACTTCCCGGACATTATTGTTTATTTTATTTTGTCGTTAAAAAAGTGCTGCTTGAAAAGCATAAATATCTCACTACAACCCGAACTACTGCCTCCTCCAGATATAGTCAGAAAAAAAGTTTTTTAGAGAAATCTTAGAAATAACCTCAGCAATTCACTTTAAGCACAACCTGTTATAGGTTATAGAAAACATGTAAAGAAACTGGTGAGCATTCACGAATCGTTTTTCAACAAAAATTATATAAGACACTTTATTTTTACTTTTTTGCCTTACGAATTTTCGGTAAGATGAGAAAGTTAGGTGCGCCAAAAAACGCCGAAACTCTGTTCTAATATCGAAAAAGTGGATAAATCTAGTTGCTAAATATAGAAAAAATCCTCAAACACGTGGTGGAGCCAGAATCCATGTTTTGTGGGTCCTTGGTACCGAAAAATCGATTGACGTCAAAACGTCTGTCTGTCTACCTGTCTGTCCGTCCGTCTGTGCACAATCGTGGCGCATAAACTGTTCAGCCGATTTTCTCCAAAATTGACATTCCCCAATTGTTCTAGTTGATTTCGTGGTCTCTGGAATTTGAAACAAAAATTTTAATTTTGTGGGATACTTAATATGAAGCCCATGGGACATTTCCAATTTTTTTTTTAAATGACAAATTTAAATGTTGTTGAATAGTAAAAAAACGTTTAAGAGAATGATGCAGCTCTCATTTTCATTGACATTCCGAAATTTTCGAAAATTGAATTTAAAAAAATGAAAACCATCAAAATTGGAGATAGCGACTTTTGTCTCAGACAAAGTCTATTATACAAAATTAGCTCTTTAAAAAAGATCATGTACATTTTTTTGGAAAAACGAGTACTTTTTGTGTATTTTCCGTTAGAAATTTACAAACAAAATTCTCAATATCTGCCCGAAAGTTTTTCTTTAAGTTTTCTTCACTTATGTAATAAGATACGATAAAAATACGGTGGTAGTCATATTTTCGGGTATTGCTCGGTTTTTTGAAAACTAAGAAAAAAAATTAAGCTACATAATTGAAGGTAGAGATTTTTGCCTCTGACAAAGTCTGTGGTACAAAATTAGCTCTTTGGAAAAGGTCATGTATTTATGTAAAGGTCATGCTTGGAAAAAACGAGTAGTTTTTGTGTTATTTCTGGTTGAAATTATTGGAATGTATTCAGGTTTTACGCCAACTACGGGCCGTGAACAAAATTGAATGAATGCTATTATGAAACATAATTGATTAAATTTTAATTATAATTTCCTATCGAAAATGCCAAGATTAATTCTCTTTTTGCTATGTGTCCCGTTTACTTTACTTAATTCTACAATTTGTATTCTCAATGTATTGATGTATATAATATTAATATATATAACCATTAACCATTAATGGTTAATATTAATACAATATTAACCATTTTAAGATATCACACAACTGTGGAGTGCAAGCTACACCATCTAGAAACTGTAATCTATGTGGAATTGGTGCAAAACAATGATAGGAGAGGAAGTGTTTATCAAAAATAGATCTTCAAATAAGGTCATGTTCAAATTTTTGAAAATATTTTGAGTATTTTTGGGTTAATTTGGAGACAAAAGTAATGGCCGGCCCGAATTTCCGAAATTGGGATGCTTCGTATGTAGAATTTGGATGTTGTATTTCCTACATCTTTGTTCGTTTCTTACATTCGATTTTTGTTATACATTTACATATTAATCTTTTAGAAATAATTTAAAATCTATTTAAAATACTGCTAGCTTTCATGGAATATCAGATTGGAATTCTACAATGTCTCGACAACAATGACTCGGAAGTTAATTTTTGTGATTGTGTCTTATTGTTGGGACCTGATTTACCTACAAGAAATCAGTTATAATTGTCAAATTTGCCTTATTTGCTTGAAAATATTTATTTTTTGCACCAAATGTTGTGCGATTTGTAATGAATAGGACTGTATTCAAATACTTGTATATGAAATACGTATTTTAATTCACGCGTTCATCTACGCCAGTTGAATAAATGTTTTCATTTGCAGGATTTATATATTTGCCAACTACGGGCTTATTGTCTGATGATTTCTTTGAAAAAATCAGTAGTTTTTAAGGAAATTCCATTTCTTTCTGTTATACTTATTTTCGATATCATTTTATATTTGAAAATGTTTATACGTATGATTACTGTAATCATACGTATAAACATATTACATTATAATATTTCTTGTTCATAAATGTATGACTGTCAATTACTTATTACTCTAATTGACAATATATTGTTGTAATAAAAATGTATAATACAAAATTGTTGTATTTACAGTATTTTGAGTAAAATGTACTCAAAACACTTGTAATTAATTATTAAATGTTGAGAAGTTGTAAACGTAAAAGCTCTGTAAAATAACAAACCATTATCCCGATGACAGACGTTTGCGCGCTTTTTAGAGGATTAGGACGAAACGCGCAAGTCGGCAACACCGTGAACGTAGCGCGCTTCATTCAAATCGAGCGACAAGTTTCTTAACAAGAGTTCTCACACTTCCCTCGATGTACTGGGAGCAGTGGAAAGACCCTTAATCCTAAAAAATCTTACTTTTGATATTAACCAGATTTTCAGGAAAGCTGAACTTTTTTGATGTAATACAAATATAAATTTTGTTGGATAGAAATTACAATGAAGAAATTTTTTGAAGTTTTGGAACTTTCGAAAAATTAGGGTTTTTAACGAGAATGAGATCTGCACCAACCGCATTAATATTTTTCCTACTATCGAACAATAAAATGTAATAAAAAACGTTGGAGCTATATTGTTTTGTTTTGAAAATGTCCCAGGGGCTTCTTGTAAAAGAAAAAGCATCACTGAAATTTCAAATGATGAAACATTCATTCATTTTAATAATTTATTAAAAATTGTATTACCTAATTAGTATATTAGTAAAAAGTAATACATAACTATTACTAAAGACGAGAAAGTATGTGCTGTTTTAGCACCACTAGTTGAAAAAAAATTACAAAACTACAAAATTGAGGATACAGTTTTTCGTCTCAGACAAAGTCTGTTGAACAAAAATAGGTCTTCAAAAATGCTAATTTACATTTTTTGTACAAGTTAGTAGCTTTTGCGTACTTTGTCCTTGAAATTTACGATATTTTTCTCAAAAACCGCTTGAAATTTTAAAAAAATTTATTTTCACATTTGTAATAAGGAACGGTAAGAAATATGATGCTATTCCCATTTTCAGGTTTGCTCGTTTCTTTCGAAACTTGCAAAACCATTTCTAAACTACAAATTTGAAGATAGATATTTTTGCACAAAATTTATGTAAAGAGGCGTGTGCCGGGGCGTTGTCATGGGCGAACGTGAATTTTCGATCTTTCCACAATTCAGCTGTATTCCTCATCGTAATGTGCCTCAATCTCTTCAGTATCGCAACATTCACTGTCGGGCAATTAGGGACATATTCATAATTAATCAGCACTTGTCAGTCGAAAAAGGCAGTGGGAAAAACTGGAACCGGCTTATAGATTCATCGCCAAAGGCGTTGTTTAATGCGTTTGAAGGGATTTGTACAAGTTTTGCTGATACTAAAACAAATTTAACGCGCACATGCTGCGCTTCTGTTACGCACTGACACAACAATTGTGCCGCAGGCCGGTGCGGGCTCAGACAAAAATCGCTGTCGCGGGGCGCCAATGCTTTGCAGTGTGATACACCAAGCGTCGTTTTAATTGCCACGCCACGAACACCGCAAATTGGCGCAACGTGTCTCATTTAGGTTCGTCAAGCAATTGGCAAACAAAGAGCTCAGTCCTGGCTTTGCTCGAACACACCTTGCAACCGAAACAATAATACATAATAGATGTCCTGAAGTCGACATTTCTAGTAATAAATAAATAAGTAAATAATAGTAGTTTAAATTTCAATATAAATCGCAAATATTGAAACTTAACCGTCATAAATACGAGAGAATCTTATCCATTTTGTATTTTTGCTGACATTTTCTAATGTCAGCGATTCTGATTCTACAATTTGGGAAGCTTACTTTTTTTTCTGCGATACGCTCTGCACCAGGTATTATAGAATTTGCCCATACAGGCATTGAAATAAAAAAACAAACATCTTTGGTGATTTTCTTCATTCGTCATTAAAACATGATACTTACATAGTGAACTGTAAACTCATATCAAGAGACAGTAGAATTTAGCCCTTTAAATTTAAAAAAAATCGCATTTTGAAAACGAGTCTGTAGCATTTTATAGCATTACAAAAATAACGATTTAACATCTTGTAGCATTTGTTGAGAAAACTATTGTTAAAGGAGACTCTTTGTGATTAAAAAAATATTTTTATACATTTTAAATTGCCTCATTAAAAAGGGGAAGGAAGGAAAACTAATTTAATATTTCGATATTTGTAATCTTCAACAAACATAAAATCCTAAGAAGCGCAAGGAGCAATGCGTGCCCCGTACAGAGATCTCAGAAAGCTGAGACCCCTTGAAGCGATTCTGAGCGCTCAGGCTTTCAGGATCGGTGTTTAAAAATTGTTTTATAATTATTTTCTTTGTTTTGTAAGTAAATATTAATTGTAAATTAATAAACGCTCTCAAATTATATGTTTTCAAACATCGGTGTGATGTGATCGTCGCTGGCGCATCCCTAGTTAGAGAGCGAACGCGAAGAAAACCAGAAAATGCAATTTAGCAATTTCATCACAGATTCACGACCATTTAGCACTCTCTACGTGATTTTGCATTTTGCGATCGATTTCACATTTTATCGCAGATTGAAAACCTTCAAAAATATCCTGCATTGACCGTCTGTGCTTTTTGTGACATTTCGCGTAGCTATTGCTAAAATCTACCATCTCCACTGATAACTAATTTATTGCTTTTTTTCTATTATTTACACTATGAGTTGAAAAAGGAAATATTGTCAATGTACATATTTGTTTTTAATATTTTTGAAATTCTCGGACTCAATAAAATAAAAAGTACAACTATTCCTAGTTTTCTTCACAGAGAAAACAGACTTTGGTAATGAGAAACAAATATTAGATAAATTGACATTGTACAAATTATGTAAATGATTAAATGTATATAGTATTTCTCTACAAGATTTTATATTATGTTTAACCTTATATATGTTTAACTGTAAATAAATATTTTTAAACTAAAAATGTAGAATTTTCTGTTTCACACTTTGAATGTGTGAACTTTTGGAAAGAGCAGAGTAAACAGATGTCATTTCCCGAACGTAGATGCGCACGTGTTTGAGCGTGTGCGTTCCACTGATTTGCATCAGTAATCATGACATATTGTTTGAGTGTTGGTTGATAAATTGTTTGATTGATATATCTGTCCACCCGTCATTCCTGCTACTATTCAAGCGTTCGTTTGTTCACCTATCGATCCCAACAAGAGCTGATAGCGCTCTTTCCAAATTACCAGGATTTATCACAAAGAATTCCCATACAACCGTGACGAAGATAGGACACGGTGATTATTTGATATTTGTTCTATTTGCCTAAATTTGCTCCCTCTATGAAATATGTAAAACTTTCATTAGAAAGATGTATTTGTAGTAGGGAAAAAGAATGGGACTAAAAAGATCACGTTTTCAATTATAATTATTTATGGCAAGAAGTTAAATGTTATAAATTTCACTCTAATGAAACAGTTCTCTGCAGTGGATTAAAATAAGACGTACGTTGAGTTACTACAGTATAATTTTAAAATTGATCGCAAGTTACTGTATGTACCATACTGTATGTACCATTCCGCCGAAGCCTGCCTGAATAATTGTTTCGTCAACTCCTGAAACAACTTCAAATTTTTGAGTTATTTTATGCTATTAAGGAAACTAGTAGTGCTACAATTGCACATACTTTCTTGCAACATTTCTAACTTTTTCAACTTAAAAGAATTCAGAGAGTTCATCGAAAATGATACCTGCACTATTTTTTAAGCTTTCCTTGTTCTGTCCACGGAACAAAAATTGAAGATCACATATGGAATGTTTTTTGAGAGAAGTTTTTTTAAGAATTTGTATTAACGTCAATACAAATTTTATTTCAAAAGATTGTTCATAAACTTTTTAAAGTTGATATTTTTTAGATCACATTTCATTTAAAACAAAAATATCTTCAATTTTTTTTAGCCAATTGCACATCCCATTTAGAACACGGGCCTCTTGCTCGCGCTGGAAATTTTTAATACTTTTTAATGAAGCGATAGGATAATGATGAAGAGTGAAGGTATAATCACAAATACATCCATGGCCGAGATCACCACGACACAGTCTTAGTCATCTCTGCTATTCAGATCGACGCAGTCAGTGTTGTACTTGTGCAATGTTAGCTTCCTGCAATTTTCCAAAATAATGTGCGTTCGCTGAAAATGGAACTACAACTTTGATACAGTCCTTTGACACAAATGAGGTACAAAATTTAAAGAATTGCAGCCTTTTGAGATAATAATTATTTTAATACTTTTCATATTTCACGCAAAATTACGCGAAAATGACTCATACTTTCTAAACATCGTTCATAAGCTTATTTCAAGATTTGTCTTTCAACTGCAGATTTTATAAAGAAAAAATCTCTATCAATTTTTCGATTTTGCCACAAAAATGCAATTAGGCTAAAATCAGGTATTTCAACAAAAATGAGATGTGCTATTCTTTTAAGCGTTTTTTACGCTATTCAAGGACAAAATGTAATTAAAAATTTGGATCTTTTTTGAGAAAATTTTGAAAATTATGAGACTCCGTGTTAAGTTCCCCCCGCCCCCCCGAAAAAATAACAATATCCGTTTCAAACTGGTAGCGCCTTGAGTTCGTTCAAACTGACCAGGAAATATCAATTTTAGAGAAATTGAATGGTTTATGCGCTACCGTTAACCGCAGACATACACATGTTTTGCCGTCAATCGATCGACTCATCGGTATCAAAAACCCGCATGGATTCTGCCTATACAACGAGTTAGACGACGGAATTTATTACATACAGAAACATGATTTATCCTCTTTTCGTTTCCAGGGTCCGGTATAATAGTTTCCCTGTCAAAAAATCGCCCTTTTTTTCTTCTTCTTCTTACAAAGTAAGACGACAATGAGGGAAGTAATAATGAATAAATCTGATAAGGACATTATCAAATCAGATAGTAAATTAAATCCAGAATTGTTTAACATGATTGTACATTACATTTTAATAAAATGCACGAATTACACTGAATTGCTTTGTTTGTAATACATCTATTCTACCAAATTTTGATAATCTGATTATACTGGGAAAACCATTACTTTACAAACAAAGATGGACTATTTGCACATAAGTGTTACTGTTTCAATAGTAGTGTTTAAATATAGTAAGTCCCAGTTTTTGGTCTAAATCTATTTCTAGTTCGTTACTAAATGCTAATGGACATTGTCGGTCTCCAAACATTGTATTGAAGTCTCATTTCCAATGCACATCTAGTGCAACCCGTCTAGTGGATGGCCACCTTCTATGTAAACAAGAGTTAAACTAACTATTAAGTTCATTAAGTATCGCTTTTACTGCAAGGAAAGCAAAAGCGTACCAGGTAATTGGATGCTGATTGCCAATATATTGTCAATGAAGGTACGGTGAATTTTAGTACAATTCCAAACAAACAGTAAAATTAACAATTACCCCTTTATTTGACTTTCATTTGTAAAGTTTACGAATAAACTAAATTTATGTTTATTCTGTGTCTGAAAGTATCAATATAATTTCATCTGCATATATTCACGTTGTAATGTACACAAATAACTATTTAAACTAATAAACACATCATATAGGAAGTAGTTTTAATTAATTTACCGGTGTTGATAAGACAACTTATTTGAGACACATAGATTTAGATATCGCTTTATTGTGTGTGCACATCGTCTAGAAAATGAATCTGTTTCTACAATCTGACTACAGTTTTGGTTCTAGATAAGACAAACATAAGACGTTACGTAGACATAAACATAAACATGAGATAATAAATACCTATCTGACACTGGAACACCCAATATCGAGTATCTTCTTGAAAATCGCTACGACAAAAATTTCATTGGCACATTGGTTCTTTCGATGTTAAAATTTCAGAACTACGCAGCGTATTTAACTTTAAGAGGTAAACATCACAACTGCCTTTTCGAAACACAACGTTATATTTTAATTTTTTTATATAGTTGATGTAACATAAAAATCCTTAGGGGACTTCATTTGCCAACTATTTTCCAAGAAGATAAGAAACTCTAATCCCGGATTACAATTTTAGCTGACAATGAGGGAAGAGGATTATACTTGTATTTAACTTATTTGAAACGAAAACTCACAAATTTAACACTTTTTTAAACCCAAGGGACGACATTGAATCAATTGTTTTTTATAATTATAGTACCTACTTCAAATATCGTTATGAAATATCTCTTACTTCATTTTCGTACTTTGAAAAAGGAAAATAAAAAAAAGATCCAGGTAAATGAATGAACTTGATGAGATGCTGAAGTAATAAGGATGAGAGAACAATTGATATTAAGACTGTAATAACCCTAGCCGACCTAAAAAATAATACGACATTTTATTTTATTTTTCCGTGAGCGACGCTTACTAATTAACAGCGAGTAAGTGCTCATGAATTGCTAAGCACCGCCGGTTGCCAGCGCCGCCCCCAAAGAGACGACGGGGACGCAAAGGGCTGCGCGCAGCGACCTTTCCACCCACGCACCTCTGCGGCGACGCGCAGACGCCCCTCCACGCCAACGCTCCCCTTCCCCCCGCCCCTGCGCACAAACGTCGCTCCCTCGCTCTCGCTCCCACCTCCCACCTCCCTCCCCTGCGCACAAACGCTCCCTCGCCCTCGCCCCCCCCCCCACTCGCTTCGGGAGGGATGGATCAGGGCATCAGCTGATGTCCCTCTGACCTCTGAGATCCTAGATTCGAGTCCCGACGGTGGCAGGATTTTCGATAGTAGCTTGTCAGCTACGTCGAATTCAGTCGCTGTCTGGAGGAGAATTCTAACGGCCGGCTGCTTCATCGGCAGTTTTACGTGTTTCATCGATCAACACCAGGCGAATGCCGGAGCAGAACCCCAATAAATGAGTCACAGACTGCGCGCGATCTTTCCTGTCTCTTCCTTGTCATTTCCTCATCCCTTACACACACTTGCACATACACGCACTATACTAACCCATATGCCGGGACACCGGTCGGGAGCTTAGAGCATGTCCTGGGCGCCGCCACGCCCTGTGGGAGGTACCTGGTTGGGGAAAACGCTGCTAGCCGACGGTAAGTCGGCGCCGGAACTCGCCATTCAGCGGGGGAAGACCGCTGCCACCTACCAAGCAAGCAAAAGCATGCACTACACATACAGGACTAATGACCCTAGTTGCTGACGCGCCCGGAATCACTTAGAATCAATCAATAAATGTATCGCGCCCCCGCCTCCGCCCCCTCGCCCTGGCGCCCCATCCTTCCCCCGCCCTAGCTGCCCCACCTTTCGTCCTCCACCCTCACTATCGCGCCCTTGCTACTGTAACGTCGTGCCTAGGGTTCAGATGGACAACACATGTCGGAAGGCCAGCGAGGGGGCGAGGGCAGTGCTTTGGCGGCAAGCGGAAGGCCACCACAGGAGGGCCCCTCCTCTAGGGCCCGGGTGGGCGTGTCTCGGAACGCGGGTGTCAACTGGCGCAGAGGGAATTGATGGGTGAGTCCAGCCGCGGTGCAGCTGGACTCCAAAATTGCAAACAGGCCCACGTTTCGGGATGAGAGGACGCCGCCGGCATGTGAGGTCTGTCACGTGACCCCTCGCGAGGCGGCTGGAAAGTAACCAGCCGTGGGCATTCGAGTTTGAACCGAATCGCAGTGCGGAAGGCACATTTCACCCGCCAGGGGTTATCGCGAGCTTCGGCAGCGAGGTGTGGCGGTTGCCACGGGACGAGAGACCAGGAGCGGCGCCAAGCCGCTGGGGTCTGCGTCAGGCTGGGGCGGGGATGCTTCAGAGAGGTGCAGTGCTGGGAATGCAGCGCGTTTCCGAGGAGTGTGTATATAGTGTAATAAAACTTGTAAACAAAACTGTATAAACAACTCCGTGTATGTGTTACTCGCACCCGACGACGCCACACTACCCTGCCCTCGCGCCCCGTCTTCCTTCCCCACCCTCACTCCCGTCTTCGCTCCCCCGCTCTCGCTCCCCACCCTGCCGCCCCCTCTTCACTTTGCTTTAGGAGACTTCTTCAACCCTCACACGCTCACGTTCTTCTTCGACCCACATCTTTTTGTTTCTCCATGCAAATTGGCTGCAGCATCGCGTCATTTCTTCGCGACTATTGAAACACAGCATCTCTTTTGTTAATCTCAGGATCTCTTCGCCCTTTCCAGAGTTGTATCAGAGTTGTTTGATTTAAGTAACATATTGTAGCAAATTGCTCGCCTGCTCAGGGTCAGATTAGTTCCGTACATTCTCCCGTCCATCAGGATGTGTTACTTGATCTTTTTCTCCCTGCCCCTGCCACCTTCTGGATGTATGACATTTCCGCTCACTTTAACAATATCTTAATTCTTGTTACTAATTCTCATAATTACCTCATATTCTCTTTAATTTTCTCGTGTGACATATTCTTCACAAAACGTATTTTCATTTTTTACATTATTTGCTACTCTCATGATTACATTCGCCAGTGCACGTCTTAATTGGTATTTTCGATTTCTTTCATGCTCAACGGTCGTTCTCGACCCTTACTATAAGTACAATTTGTACTCCTTAATTTTTCTTCTTCCATTGACTTATTTCTAGTTCTCATTCAACGTAATCTATCGATAATTCTATTCCATGTTACATAACCGTCACCTCTCCGCCTATTCCTTACACTCTGTTCTCAGATAACGGTTCCCTAACTTTGTGGTGATCTCTATCTCAATGACTTAGTCCCCCTAATTATCCTTTTCTCACTATCTTGGCGTCGCCAAATCATACGAGTACTTAGATGTTTAACTCCGAGCACAACCTGCCTCCAAGTGATCACATCTCGTGTATTCCCCGCCGCCTCCCGCCTGCCTTCTCTTCCACTTTTTACAGCTTCGAGTCTTTCCAATGTCACTGCGGTCTTAATATTTTCGATGTCTGCCCGTCCGTACTCCCCGCTTGAGTTTGTCGACCTGCTTCCTCAGTTTCTCTCAGCTTCCCTCAGTTTTTCTGCACTCACACCCGTTCCGCTTCCCCCCTGTCGACCTCGGCTACAACTTCGCGTTCACTGTTCCTACTACTACGACTCCCCCGACCAACTCCACCGTTTCACCTTAGTATCATCCACCGCATTGCCTCTCGCGCACTCCCACCCGTTGCCAGAAGCGCGGCTCGCTTTTAAGAATTTCAAATGTGGAATGTGCCGGGCAAAAAGATGAACGCTTGGCTGGAAAACAAGTAAAAAGCGAAGCGCGCCTCCTCTTCCCGCGAGCGGCGCGCCGGACCCGCGCGAAAGAGTTTGTTTCTCTTTGATTTTGAATTTGCGCAGGAGCGCTTGGCGCGCGGAGGCGAGCCTGGGGGGGGGGGGCACGGTGCGGGCGAGGCAACGGTAGAGGTGGAGGCTGTGATCATGCGGAGGCGGAGAGTCGGAGGAGGGACGGCGAAGGTGAGGCTGAGCGGCGGAGCGGGGGGGAGGAGGTACGCAGGGCGAAGTGGGTGAAGGGTGCGGAGAGGGGAATGGAAGAGGAGCGGGGGTGGGGGGTGAGGCCAGGCTGTGGAGGTGGCTGGGACGAGTGGGAGAGGGGCGAGGCGGAGTGAAAGCGGGCCAGAGGGGGCGGCGGCGGCGGCTGTGTAGCGCGGCAGGGGCGCGGGGGGGGGGGAGGCAAAGGTGCAAACAAACGTTTCCGAGCGTGCGCGCGCTACCGCCGTTCGGCCGGCGCGGCGCCTCTGTCGCGTGGGAGGAGGCGGCGGAATGCGCTGGCGCTGCGCAAAGCGACGTCGTGCCTTCCTGATCGCTTAACTTCCGCTCTTCGAGTGCAGACTCACGTGAGTCGCGTCACCCGGTTTGTTTGCTTCCGCAAATTCCTTTCTCATTGTAACTGGTCATTCACTGGGTAGAAACAGCTACAACTCATGAAAACAAGGTGTGTGTGTGTGTGTGTATATATATACATATATATAACATTAAGGTTGGCGCTTAAATAGAAAAAAACACACATTAAGGAATATTGAAGTAAAAAGAATATATATGAACATGTGTATTGAAAATGAAAATCGACCATATTTCATTTCCTCATAAATTGTCTCACATAAACTTACTCAGAAATATGACACACTCCCACATCTATTATGAACTTCTTTAGGATCTTCTCTGTATAACATCCAGCATCTGTCATGATAGAGTCTGATTCCGGAAACATTGCTAGCGCTGCTCCACTGCTCGGTGGAAACGCTCGCTTTGTTCATCACTCTCATTACTGAGGATATTAGCGAAGAAATCTGAATGGAAGTGTTGAAAGAATAACGTAACTGTCATTGTATTGCCCAATTTTTGAAATGTACACAAAAGTCTCGTGATTTCATTTACAAAATCTGAAGATTTGTTTTTCTGTACGAAATGTTCCACTGAAAACAAAATCCACTGAAAACTTGTTCATCTGGAGTCATCGTTTGCATGATTGTATTATCTTCTAAAAACTCTCGGAATTGGGGTTCTCGGGAAAATCCATTTCTGATTTTTGGAAACGTTTCACAGACACACTCGAATGCTCCAGAGGTTGTCTTTCCCATCGTCTTCACCAAACAATTAAATCTTGATTTGAAGAGAAGGGACACTTGCCCATTCACACGCTACAAGATCATTGGTCTATATTAATATAGTACATCCAGGCGATATTCAAGAAAGCCCCATTGACAAAACGTGACTCTCCAACAAATAGAGACATATATGAATGCTATCTCGTGTGTTTTGAGATACGCAAGTGAAAACAAAAGCTTATTTCATCCCTAGTAATCACAGTTCCTCAAGGAACGGCTTTTGGGCCATAGGGAATCGTCCTTTCGCAAAAACTATTCGCATTAGAGAAAATTTAAGAATATATTCGAAATAATTACACTTCGTAAATCTCAATATTTCCTCTTCTGGTGATTTTTCATTACCGACTAGGTCAGTCCTTATTTTTAGGGATAATTCGCACATTCGCCATTTTATTAAAAAATGATATGTGCTAGAGAAACTCTAAGTATATATTGTTTACGTTCTATCATTACTTTATAAATCATGAAATTATACATTTTTCTTCGTGTGAAGTGTTATATTAATTGTAAACACGACGCACACATCTTACCTAATTCATAACGTAAATTGAAGTGTGAAAATCTCTTTTAAAATTTGTTTGATAAACAAATCAGAGTTCTTTTTTAATTTGTGTGAATATGAAATTAATTTTTTAATTTCAATGAAAAACTCAGTTGGACGGAACGTTATCTGAGAAAAATTGTGGCAACTTTAGTACATTGTGTGTAATTATGAAGGAATATTTCTTATTGAAAAAATATAAGGGCAACATAAGTCTTAATACACCCATATGCATTGGCGAGTAGAAGCAGATATTGGGTCGAGGAAAATTTCATCTTTTTCTGAGCGCCAACGCTGTCGTAATATCTCAGTCATTTGTACTTTTGAGTTCCCTTTCACATATTACTATATTGAAATCTTCTTGGATGAACGATCGTCCAGGGACGATTCAATTTCCGCCTCTTGAAAGGAAAATTTAATAGCGGTCCGTTTTGGAACATTGCCAGGTGCCTAGCGTAATGTGAGAACACTTTAATACTTGTCTAATACGTCATTCTTTCTCCAAGAAAAATTATTAGCTTGATCAACCTTAATATATTTCAAATGTTTGGTAAAGACTGTGACTAGATTGTATAGAAATTGGTACAAAATAGTTTATTTAAAAATATTTATTATATTAATATAAATTAAGCGACAACGATAAATTTTCTAAAACATTGCCTATGATTTGTTCTGATAGATTATTGTCAATTTTCATTTATTAAACAATTATATATAGGTGTGTGTGTGGGTGTTTGTATAATCTTTCTTGTAAGTCACGGTAATTTGATAGGTCTACAAATAAAGGGAAAAACAAATACAAGAAATTGAGGAAGTTGTTCCTTGTATTTAACATCTTGTTAATTTCACCTAATTTGTAAAACAGGAGTATGATACTTTTATTTTTACTTATACTTTATTTATTTACTTTATAATTAGTCATGTCTTCGAAATTAATTATAGTGATAGGCGAGAAGTGAATCTATGACGCAGGAGCCAGGAGCCCCGCGCACGTGATCTGCACGTGCGGTGCAAATCCGGGCAACGAGGGCAGAGATAAATAGATTTCCCTTTGCTGGGTCAGAAAAAATAAAAATCAATGCGAAGGTGACACCATGCGTTTTAAAAGTCGCCAAGTTACTGAAGCTTATGACGCAAATTGGGCCAGTAGCACTCAGCTACCGGATTTTCTCAAAAGAAGTGAAAGGTTGCTAGTGAACTAAGCAATGTCGTTATCTCCGAGTGAAGAAGTAAATTTGATGAAATTGATTCATTCTTTTGCTTTTCCAAACTCAACTTTCAAGTTGTTAACTGTAAAACCACACAAATACGTTTTCTATGTATAACTGCTATGCTGACATACGTATTCCTTGATTCGAGAAAAGACGATTTCTTATGAAAAACTACATTTATTGTCATTGTACATCCACCGGTTGTGTATAAATTGCAAAATAAAAATAAATTATACTTTCTGAGCCTGTGCAAATATTTGTAAAGCATAGTTTAAAAGTTAAAATACATTAATATTGGATCCCATCACCAAACACCAAGCCTCTGAATTCTTCATTAAACCATTACGAGTTTGATACCAAGTGTGATTTAACATCCGAATATTGCTAACCGGAAAACATAATTTCAACAGAAGATACTTCCATTCAATTTCATCGCCAAATTTTATTTTTGTCTGCAGACAAGAAAGCCGGGTAAAAGGTTCCAGGACGCGAGTTCTGCACAGGCAATGAGTGTTGTGGGTTGCGATTGTCCGTCACCAAACCATTATCTGCGGCCTTTCTTTGTTTTTGGTGTAAATCTGTTTGATGCGGCAGTGAGAAATATTTCCCTATCCATACTCTTTCTAAGTTCGGTGTTCGTGTTTTCTTGTAATGGTACAAAACTGCCATCCTCCTTTACTGTATTAATAGATTTAATTGAGGCGTTCAGAAGTCAGGCCGACTAACTCCTTTAAACGGAAATTTTCAGTATGAACAGTTTAAGTGTTTTATCTATAAAAAGTCAGCATATTTCGGATAAATTCATTCTTTTTTTACAATTAAAAATTTCAGCACTTTATAAATATACTAAATAAATTCTCTCTTTGCCATAAAAAAAGCCACTTTAAATGGAGTTAGTCACATTGCCAACTGAAAGGTATTGACATGATATTCTGAATGGTTTCTAAACAAATTATTTTATTAAACAAATACGTCCAGAACAAAAAGAATTATTAGAAAAGTTACCAGTATTATTGCAAGTAAGTAAACAGTACTTAAAATAAAATTAAAATAAAATAAAAATTCTGCCCATTTCTGACCATTCTGCGTGAGTGATGCAGTCTTCATCACTGGCAGCTTCTTCTTGAAGGATACCTCTTGCAGACGTGATGACTTTATAATAGTTGTGATGAATTGGAGGTATGAACTTCAAGAGGCCTATTAAGTACACCTTTCTTGCCTTGGACAGCGGCATTGATGTTCTCTAAAGAAGAACTTGTGAGACATTAGCTAGACTTTCTAAGGACGTATGTTTCCACTTTCTTTGGGATATTAATTTTTCCAAATGCAATTTTTGGCAAGAAAGTAGTTTTATATTAGATACAAAATGGTTCAGCCTTCTCAATCTGAAATCTCATTGTCTCATTCTCTGACATCTCATTGTCAGCCAGTTAACTGGTTCACCTTCGGCACTTTTTTCCTGGTGGCGATACAAGTTTTCTATCGAATGGAACTATAAATAGTTCATTTCGCTAAGGGAATACTTTGTTGTTTTCCTCCAGCATGTCATACCAATCTCTTAGAGAAAAATGGGGTAACTAGATTTGGCTCTTTCTTCAATAAAGGAAAAAACCTGAATTATTTGGAAGATAATTGTGTCCTCGTACAAGGAAACTGAAAATTGAGTGTTACCACTCTCATTTCATGAGAGAGAGAACTAGTTTAATGTTGCGGTTTTGATCGCCACGTGGGTCAGAGTATATGACTTTACGTTTGGCTTTATAGCCATTACTTCATTGAAATAAGAAAGTAAACATGAGAAATACCACATACACAAACACTGTAAAGTTGAAAACAAACGAAACAGTTTAGTTGAATTCAAAACAGTTCGGTTAAACATATGCTGTCGTGAAGCCAATGAGTTAATCACACTGGCCGCCGAAATATTAATTTTACAATGTTCATTTGCCAGAGCATTTAGCACATTCCAGTGTCAAACCATTTAAATTTGAAATTTGGCCACTGACAAATATTTACTTGTGGATCACAACCATGGCATTATTCACATTTTTTTTTAAATTGGAGTCAGATTGGCTTTCAAGATGATTGCATTTCTCTTCACAAGTTAATTAAGTAAAGAAAAGAACGGACAGTTTAAAGATATTTCGAGCCTGCCTGTACATTATACTATAAGCTAATTTAATGTTAATAGCATTCAGTTTTCAGATACTTTCTGGAATCACTTTTGTTGGTCACTTTGCATTTCACTTTGTATATACATTTACTCTTATTTTAGTTTTTACACTTACATTTACTTTACTATTTTTACTTGCACTTATTTACATTTAGCACTTTCTTTTTCTTTACACTTTCATTTAGCACTTCCTTTCACTAATGCTTTGGGTCATTTATTTCTCTTAAACCTTCCATGTTTCCTCGTTCCTTGCTGTTCTTGTCCACATGTTGCCATTTGCAAGTTGTCTTCCTGAGACATCGGCCATTGTTGTTTAGGATTTTCTCTTCTTCTTTGTGCCAGTCTTGGGCCCCAGGTTGTTAATATGTAAGTCCGTCTATCATCTTTTAGTCTGGCAACGTGACCACCCCATTTCAATTTTAGTTGTTGGACCCTTTCTGCTAACTCCTTTAAGCCGCTCTGTTTTACAATTTCTTCATTATTTACTTTATCCTTCAGTCTGATGTGTAGAATTTTCCTGTCCGTGTTTCTTTGACAAACTCTTAGAGATTTCATATCTTGTTGTGTTAAACGCTATATTTGTACTCTATGTAATAACACCGGAAACACACAGCTGTCGAAGATATGAAATTTTAATTTTACTAGCTAGATAGGTCAAATTCAGCCGCTGTGTAGAGAATTTTAGAGGCCGGCTGATCTGCTCCATAGATTTCCGTGGTCTCTCCAATAGCAAGTGAATTCCTAATTATTGTTCTAATAAACAATTTATGAACCGCACGCGATCTTTCCTTTCTGAACCTTGTTCTATTTTCACCCCTTTCTTACATACACGTACACTAACATGCACTACACCATCGAGAGCTCATCGAGAGCTTCGAGTTTGTCCCGGCAGGGGCAGTGCATTGCTGGTGGGAGATTCCTGAATGGGGAAACCCACAAGCCGATCCGGACCGGGTCTTACCATCCAGCGGAGACAATGAACATCGACACCTCCGATTCAAAAACAGGCGATGCACTTGCGGGTCTAATGACCCTTACAGTTGACGTGTCCAAAAACTCGAAATAATTAATTAATGTAATATATCGTCCGTTTAATGCACCAATGTTACTGTACATCAGTGCGCGCAGCAAACGCTCCTTCGGCTGGGTCGGGTGGTCATCGGCGCAGCGCTTCACGACTCCCTCTCCTGCCTTCTCGCTCCTCTCCTCTCCTCTCCTCTCCTCTCCTCTCCTCTCCTCTCGTTTCGTCTCGTCTCGTCTCGTCTCGTCTCGTCTCGTCTCGTCTCGTCTCGTCTCGTCTCGTCTCGTCTCGTCTCGTCTCGTCTCGTCTCTTCCGCTCAGCTGAACGGCGGCAGGCGCTGCCCCTCCCCTCGCAGCGCAAGCATTACTCCGCGTTATCGTGGACTTAGGTGTAATAGAATTAAGCACGCGCAGGCTGTTTCTATCCGCTTGCTATCTATAGACGTCGGATATGTCAAGGAAACTTCTCACAGTGAAAGCTCATTAAGGCAAATGCTCATTAAGTCAGCCAGCACATTAGAGGCCCATGATCCTGCAAGTGGCACATCACAACCCTAAAGCAACTGGTGCTACGTTTGTATTTCGTATTTGAAATGGGTGCAATTACGTTCAACTGTATTGCTTTCACTGAGGATCTACTAACTAAGGTGGTAATCGAAGAAGTACGTTTACGTTTTTGTAAAATAGAAGGCTCATGGTAAGGGGGCCCAAGTAAATAGCTGTACTGAGAATTATCATTCTAGCATGTTCATATTAATTGTTAATGGCTAATTTTCGATAACCGTAGAACGTTAAAGCTGCAGTAGCTTTATCTTGTAAATACAATATGCAATCTTTACCTGGAGAAAAAAAATTAGCGAAGTTATATTTCTAATCAGCGGAATTGTGTTTATTGATGGCAAAATTGTAGCATTTACGAAATATTAAAATGATTGTATTTCAGATAAATCTATCATGATTTATACAAATGTAACAATCCTCAAGTAGCCGAGAAAAATCTTTAAATGCCGCATTTTGATGTTTCCTAGGTGGAATGGTGTTGCTATTCATCGTTTTAAATTTGTATTTTTGTTGTTTTCATGAAATATCGCAGTAATTGGAGATAATGGAAACACACTCATTGATATTTTTAAGCAAATTTTACAAACTTAACAAACTACATACTATTTCTGTTAATTTTATCACGAAGCTCTGTAAATCGATGACCTTTAAGCATTTTTGATTTTCAAAAAATGCTGGGCGCTTTGTATTACAGAGTGTCCTTAAAAATGCATATCCGGGCACGTGCAAAATCCCTGCCTAAAGCGCGCTCCATGCGGTCGGCCGTTCTCCCACGCGCGGGCAGTAATGTGCTCGGATTTACTCCGGCCGCAGAAGTGTTTGCCCCGCGAGGATGTACTCGTTTATTTTGGCGGTTGGGCCGCGCGGGCTGCAACGTGCGGCGTGGCGCCGGACTATTTCTGCAGCTCGTGACTCACTCCCCGCGACCTGCCCCCTCCCCGCCCCCATCCCGCTTTCTCTGCCGCGGGCGCCTTCTCCCCCGCCCACGCCCTCCTCCGCACCTCCAAGCATTCACCACTCCCTCTATGCCCGGTGCATTTTCCTTCGTCTTCGCCTCCAACCCTTCAACGCTGTCTCAGCCGCCGATGCCTTCTCCTCCGGTTTGCGATCTCGCCACCGGCGACTTAGGTTCGGCTTTCATAATCAGCCCTTTTTATATCTTTGTTTAACCTTTTCATTTATCGATTAAGAGTCGTTTTAATTTCGCTTTCACCTATGCCCTAATTCATCCTATGCAGCTTTTTCCACTTTCGTTTACTCTCTTTCACTATTTGATTGGTTTTAATTAATCAATTCTAGGGGAATGCCGCAACAAACGAGCCACGCACGCGACGCGGCCTTTCCTTCCTCATCTTTGTCTCCTTTCGATTGACTCACACGTTCAAACACTATCGTATATGTAGGTAGACCATTTTTTAGTTTGAAACGTGTCCCAGTTGGCCGGTGGCCGCTGGAGGAGATTCCTGGAGGAGAAATACTGCAGGCCAAAGAGTACGGTAGCGCCGTACTTCACCTTCCAGCCGGAGACGGTCACAACCACTTCCTGGGATATATCATGTACGACATTTACCAGGCTAACGATCTAAGTAGTTGATTGTCTGTCTGTCCGTCCGCCCGTCAGTTTGTTTGTTCGTCTCTCTGTCTTTCCGTCTGTGTGTCCATCTGTCTATCCGTCTGCAGTCAAGGCTAGCATCTAAAGCGTTCTGCCGATTTTCTCCAAAATGGATATTGGATCGAGTTAACGGATCTCCAAAATGGATCGATCTAAGCGGAAACGTGCTAAAATTTTCTATAATGGTTGTTAAAGTACTAAATACTCTCTGACGTATTGACACCGATACTCGACCGAAATCATCCGCTTATAGATAATTTTCCGTGATGGTGTACGCGCAAGCAAAATCTGTCCGTCGACAGCGAGGCATGGCGGTATTTCCTCCTCATACGTAAACAAATGAGGCCCAGGCCAGCGGCTTTCCCGCCCCTGGGGATTGCGCCCCAATCACTTAGACACTAAGATTATAACTGCTAGCGATTCCCACAGATCGAAGGTAATAAAAGTTTGTCTTCGCGGTTGGGAAGATCGAATTTCAAACGGAATTTTTTCTTTGGTTTAGGGTACATGCCAAATTTTTCTGTTAATGTTGTCAATAATGGATTATTTATATTTAAATAGTTATAGATCTAATTCATAATAGAACAAATTAATTGGTAAGGAGTTTTCTGGTTGCAACTTACCAAGAACTTGGATACGTTTAATTTAAATACGCACTTAAAGATGAACATTTTAGAACATGCAACGTAAATAGAAGAGGACGATTGTCTCGAATAAATTATCTTTGCCTACTGCATGGGCGAAATCTGTAAAAATTCAAAAGAAATACGACATTTTTTTGGTTGGTGTTTGACGATACTTTATACCAAAGATTATTGAAAGAACGTTTTAATTTCGATTAAATTTTGTTGTTGGATAGTGTGAAAGACGCTTAAAAGAATGGTACAGGTCTCATTTCCGTTGAAAACCCTGATTTTTTCGAAAATTGCAAAAGTTCATAATTTTTTCGGAGTCTTCCAACAACTAAACTATTAGAAAGATAGATTTTCTTCTTTAATGAAATACGTTCCTTGAAGATAAATTAAAAAAAGGTTATGTACAATTTTTTGAAAGTTTGAGTACTTTTCGTGTCATTTTGTGAGATAATACGGGGTGAAGCACGTGCTGTTTTAGCACACTGGTTTTTCTTTAAAATTATTGTAATTTATAAGGGAAACACTTATAATGGGGGCATCGGTCCGTTTTTCACTTTTGACCCTCAATTTTTGAAACTTGCAAAAGATTGACATTTTTTTCGGCATTTTCCTACAACTAATCAGAAAATTTTGTACCATTTATTTGAAAATTTCGAAAATGTCTCAGGGGCATCGTGTGAAGTACTCCCCAAGATAAAATATCGCTTTCAAATTCAAGGAACCGCGACGTCATCTTGATCAACAGGAGAACATCAACTTTGTTTCGGCCGATCGGTTTAGCCACTTGCGTTGTTCACAGATATGCAGATGGAGGCCGTGCAGACATTTCGCCGTCAACGGATTTTTCGGTATCAAAGATCCACTAAACATGGATTCTGACTACACGTTGGAAACAATTTTTTCTACATTTAGCTATTAGATTTATCCACTTTTTCGTTACGAGGGATTGGTAATAAGCTGTAATTTTGACGAAAATTCGCGTCTCACTCCCCCACAACATGACTTTCTCATGACTTAAGCAGTAGCGAGAAGGTAAAAGGTGAGTCATTGAAAATGGTTGACCGTGAAATCACTTTCATAGCGAGGTGCGCTTGATACAAGTTTTAAATGTTGATGCATTGTATTTAATGGTATTCTTTTTTTAAATTGTGAGTGGAAACAAAATCGCAAAAAAATCTTGGTCTCACCGTTTTCTGGTCACATCGTAGCATATGGTAAACAATTGAGATCTCAATTTCTTGGTATTTATAACTATTTGGACATGAGATTCATTCACACATGCGTGGTTATGGTTAAAGAACATAAAAACGTATGTTTTTTCATTTGTATTTGTACGTAATCTTGATTTCTGATTTTAAAAATGATAATGAAAATAAAAATGCGTATATATCACAACAGTGGTTTTGAAGTGGTCTTTTTCTGACCAAATATTACAGGCTGATGTCGTGTAATGCATTTTGATATCATATTTTCGGGAGATGTTGAACTTTGCATGATGTTCTGATTTGTAGTACCACATGCTCAAAAGTTGATACCAACGTACTACATACGAGTGCGAACAGAATAGATAGTATATTTTCCCGAGTCCTTTAATGCTATGGATTGTAGTATACAAGCATTTTCTTGTGTATGAGGGCTATACTTGCAGTAGGAAGGGTAAAATATTCTAAATTATCAAAATAGTAATCTCCAATTTCTTGTTTTAAAAGATTGGAACCATATTTTATGAATGACGAAAATTTCGGGGTGATTCATCTTCTTTAACGTATAAAAATTGCGTCCACAATTATTTTCGATAATTACATTTGTATTCTTTCAAAACAAATACTTAAGAAAGAGTAGAATAATGAATGAAACATGTTGAAGTTACCATGAGTGAATTGAAATACCATATTTATGTTTGCGAAGAGTCTCTGAGAATCGATCTCTTAGTCGCCATTAAGTGCCGCACTTTGATTCCGTCTAAGAGTTTACATAATGAAACTGAGACTAGTAATGATGATGGGGAAGACACTTATAAATATTTGCACCAGTAATAATAAATAAATTCCGACTAAAGCTCTCAATAGTTTGATGGCATCAACATTTTTATCCCGATGGTCGTTGACCTACTAATCTCATCTTCCTCTTACAAGAAAGAAGAGTTTAATGTTCCGCTTCCTACTTTCGATGTGACTAAAGAACTTTTTCCTAAAAATAAATGTCGCATTTAATAATCTGCTGTCCCATTACAGAAAGTTTCTAACAGAACCTTCATTAAGATTTTGAAATGTGACGATAAACATTCCACGCGTACTTAAGGGCAGCAATAAGCAATTCGTTACGGTGCGAGACAAATAATAAACACAACAGAACAGAATGTTTGCAACCTATTCATGAACTGAATAATACATGAAATGGCAATTTAACATGTGAGTAGATGGTTGAGTGCTTAGAACGCATAACAGTGTCCCTTGATATTTGGAAATATATCAATGAGAAATAATTCGTCAACTGAATCAAACAATGGGAAATAAAATATTTCCAGCACCTTTAGACGAATTCCTTCCTAAAAGGCAATAATTAATTTTAAAAACATCCCGAATGTGAGGTCAAAGTAACGTTTGAGAAGAACGCTGTGCTATTGTGAAAGCCAGTCGACAATATCCGTGCAGTATTTCCGAAATCAATGTTCCGATTCACTTACTCTTATTTTGTGCTCAAGCACACACAAAAAGACTGCTATTGCGTCGATTAAAAAAAATGTATTGCCCGAAACCAAATATATGACGCATCGCGCTGTTTCCTGGAAATTCTGAAATTTCTCTTTAAGCATCAAGTCCCAATAACAAATGTAAAGCAAAACGCTTTCCAAAGCCAGTCACTCGTTATACGCAAAACTTAATTACATCTCACAGTTCGCATCGATACAGAGCAGTGCTTGTAATTCTGAAAATAACAGAGCTTAATTTCCCGATGGATTTGCATATCCCTTCGTGCAAGGCGCCCAGTGGGTCATTAGCAAGCCCAACGTAGTGAGCCCTGCCCTCAGGGCGGGGGGGGGGAGGCGTACCCAGGCCGGACCGGGGCGGTCGGGCCTCGGTCGAGCGGCGCTTTAAGCGGCCCGTGGCTCCGAAGGGGCCGATCCGCGACGCGCCGAGACCTAATGAGGCCGCTGTTGACGGCGGGGGCGGGGGGGGGGGGGGCGGAAGCGCCCCGGGCCCGCATCTTCCAGGCCGCCTCCGCCCGCGCCACCGGCCCGGATATCGAGCGGCCGCCCTCCCTCTATCGCAAACGCTCCATGTCATAAGTGGCGGTTACGTACACAATCGGTCGCGCCGGAGAGAAAAAGACAGCGGCCGGCGCAGACAAAGAGCGGCTTCAGGAAGAAGGGGAGCGGGCTAGCGATTTAATGCCTTAAGGTATGAATGTGTGGTCTGCAACAGAGTGAATGATGTTATGAATTGAGGGGAAAAATGCAAAAATTGGACATGAATTGGATTGAACGAATTGACAAAGAATGAATAAATGACTAAACAAGTGGTGAAAAAGAAACAAAACAACCACCAATGAAAGAACGGAAATGTAAAAAAGACAACATTTTGAACAAAAATAGAAAAGAATAGCCACTCTAGTCTTCATTTGAAAGAATTGAAACAATACTTAATGATGCAGAAATAAAAGCATACACTCTAGTAATACATGCGTGAGTGCTACAAAATTGTTATCGCACAATTATTTTCAAAATTGAAAACTTAAGTTCTAGCATCCTACAATAACTTGGAAGAAAACTCTCCCAAAATATTAAAATATCTTGCTGAACCTCTTACCGCTGAACCAGTAGGGTCATTTCAAGTTCCTTAATAATTATGAGAAAAACAATTTTCGAGTGGCGTTAAATGTCCATGCACTTAGTTCAGTCCTTGTCCTTTCACGTGTTTCCACCCGTGCTCGTATTCTCACAAAAATAGTTGTTATGGTTTATGCCTGAACTCTCGTATTTAACTGGCAGAGTGCCATTACTTCATTCTGTAGGACTGAAAATAATGTTATGGGCTAATGAGATGAAATTCTGTGTCTTGTGAATGCACCAATCAATGTACAGTTAATCAAATTAAACTTTTTGACTCTGCGTTGGAGCTGCATCTCTGGAGGTCATCATTTTTAATAAAAAATTTAATAAACCCTAACAAACGGGCCACGTACCGCGCGCGATCCTCCCTCTTACTTGACCTATCCTCGCTTCTTACACACACTTACATGCGCTGCACTGCCTCATACGCCGGGAGAGCAGTTAGGAGCTTAGAGCTTGTCCCGGCTGGGGCGGTGCCTCGCTGGTGGGAGATACCTGGTTGAGGAAACCCCGTTAGCGGGCGGTAGGTGACGCTCGATCTCACCATCCAGCGGGGGAAGATCACTGCCACCTCTCGAAAAACGTCTGCTCTACCCTTTGGCTACTTACCCGAAGGTCTAAGCTCTCCTTATACAACAAAATTTTAGTGTACAAGACAATAATCAAGCCAATATGGACTTATGGAATCGAACTCTGGGGAACTGCCAGCAAGTCAAACCTGGAGATCCTGAGAAGGTTCGAAACAAAAACATTGAGATATATATGCAACGCCCCATGGTTCGTCACCAACAAAAATTTGTACAAAGATTTGAACATCTCAACAATGTCAGAGACTATCTCGGAGAGAAGCAAGAGGTATCAGATGAGACTGGAAAGCCACCCGAATCAACACTCAGTGAACATGTTGGACAATAGTGAACATGTGTATAGGCTAAAGCGTGAACATATTCTAGACTTACCTTTTAGATTCTCTTCATAGCAACTTATATCATGTATACCATTTACTAATTGTTCCAAGTGAACAGATTGTAAATTAGCAGAATTGAAAAAAAAATATCTCAACAATGTCAGAGACTATCTCGGAGAGAAGCAAGAGGCATCAGATGAGACTGGAAAGCCACCCGAATCAACACTCAGTGAACATGTGTATAGGCTAAAGCGTGAACATATTCTAGACTTACCCTTTAGATTCTCTTCATAGCAACTTATATCATATATACCATTTACTAATTGTTCCAAGTGAACAGATTGTAAATTAGCAGAATTTAAAAAAAAAAAAAATCTCAACAATGTCAGAGACTATCTCGGAGAGAAGCAAGAGGTATCAGATGAGACTGGAAAGCCACCCGAATCAACACTCAGTGAACATGTTGGACAATAGTGAACATGTGTATAGGCTAAAGCGTGAACATATTCTAGACTTACCTTTTAGATTCTCTTCATAGCAACTTATATCATGTATACCATTTACTAATTGTTCCAAGTGAACAGATTGTAAATTAGCAGAATTGAAAAAAAAATCTCAACAATGTCAGAGACTATCTCGGAGAGAAGCAAGAGGCATCAGATGAGACTGGAAAGCCACCCGAATCAACACTCAGTGAACATGTTGGACAATAGTGAACATGTGTATAGGCTAAAGCGTGAACATATTCTAGACTTACCCTTTAGATTCTCTTCATAGCAACTTATATCATATATACCATTTACTAATTGTTCCAAGTGAACAGATTGTAAATTAGCAGAATTGAAAAAAAAAAATCTCAACAATGTCAGAGACTATCTCGGAGAGAAGCAAGAGGTATCAGATGAGACTGGAAAGCCACCCGAATCAACACTCAGTGAACATGTTGGACAATAGTGAACATGTGTATAGGCTAAAGCGTGAACATATTCTAGACTTACCTTTTAGATTCTCTTCATAGCAACTTATATCATGTATACCATTTACTAATTGTTCCAAGTGAACAGATTGTAAATTAGCAGAATTGAAAAAAAAATATCTCAACAATGTCAGAGACTATCTCGGAGAGAAGCAAGAGGTATCAGATGAGACTGGAAAGCCACCCGAATCAACACTCAGTGAACATGTTGGACAATAGTGAACATGTGTATAGGCTAAAGCGTGAACATATTCTAGACTTACCTTTTAGATTCTCTTCATAGCAACTTATATCATGTATACCATTTACTAATTGTTCCAAGTGAACAGATTGTAAATTAGCAGAATTGAAAAAAAACCCTTTGGGAGCTAATGACCTTAGCAGTTGACGGCCCGAAACTACTAATCGATCAACCAATCATTCAATCAAAACAATATATTGTAACCTGCCACACCCAATACATATTGTAATCAAAGAAACGAGTGATATCATGAAGGACTTGTGCTAGACATATCTAATATTCCTTGGTGTTTAATTTCAGACTCACCTTATTTCAATGTGCCGCTCAGTGCCATATACCAAAAGTGACTATCAATCTGCAGACGTCCCACCGCATTAGCTCTCTCTGACATTGTGTTTTCTGAGTGATTTCGGTTTTTATTCGGCTGTTATGCATGCTCATTCAAAGTTTACGTAGTAAATATAAAGCTCCATAATGGAGATGCCAAGAGTTTTACGTGGGTGTCTGCAAGTTATAGCACTAATAATAATGTCATCTGCTGATTTTATCGTCACTCGCCTCAAATGCACACTCTGAGCAATCCACGCGTTTCTTTCTAGAATCTGTACTCGGTAAGATGAAAACAAATCAAACACTATGTAGAGAATATAAAAGAATGACCGTGGATATCACATAATATGAAATACGGTAGATGGTTAAGAGAGAAAGAACACTTTTGCTAAACGAGGTTTTTACAATAAAGGTGTTACGAGAGCAGGAGGCAGCTACATCGATGGAATAATATTTGGAAAGGGCCTGGGCGTGGTCGTGATTGCTGAGGAGGAAGCTCTGTCGGACGGGAAGGAGCAGCAGGAGATCAGCTCGGGCGACATTCGAGTAATTGCTTGCTACATAACATGACGCACTGTTAGGAACAGGGGGCGATAGCAATCACAACCGGCAAATGTGAAATTATGTGAATTAATTAGATGGAGAAATACTGCCAGAAAAAGGCATGAAAATAATTTATTTCTATAGGCTGGGACGAAGAACAAGAAATATAGAAGAGTGAAATCCACAAAAAGAGGAAAATAATGAAAACAGAACGAATACAAATTGGTGGGTAGAAAGAGCAGGATTTAATCGACTAGAACAGTGTTACTGAGGACAGTAACGCCAGAGCGACGTCGGGAGCGAGAGGCTTTCGAAGACGGCTAATTACAGAAGCAGATTCTAGTTTTAGAGGCGCACGGAATGGATGCAACTGAACGGGGCGCAAGAACGTCTCGGAGGCGATGGCAGCAGGCAAGGACGTACTGGGGAGGGGTACGGGGAGGAACGAAGCGGACAGAAATGGAGTGCCTGAGGGGGTGGAACGGGGCGGGGAGGAGCGGGAAGAGAGAATCGTGGCTAGGGGGAATGGTGCGGGGAGAGGGGGACCGGAGAATCTCGGCAAGGAGGGGCGGGGTGCGAAGGTGGGGGATGGGGAGAACGGAGCAAGAGCTTGGAGGGGAAGAGGCGGTGAGGGGAAAGGTTCCGCAGCGGGCAGAAGCGCGGCTGGCCAGGGCGCGGGGGCGGGGGCGGGGGAGGGGGGCGGGGCCCGCATGCCTCAAGCGGCGCCTTTCGCCTTTCGAGCGCGTCGGCTCCCTGCGCGGCGTCGAGGCATGCTCCTCTGACGCCGGCTGTCGCTGCGCGTGACAAACTATTTATCTGCGCGGCGAGCGCCGTTTGCTGCGCCAAGGCGGGCTCTGGCCGCCTGTGCTTCGTTTCGCTGGTTTGAGTTGGGTGTTATAACTTACCAAGTGCACAACATCTGGTAGCAATAAGACGAATGAAGTATGTTTGCCCAGTTAAGAAAAATAACAAATAGAAATGAAACGTTATCGAATAACTAAATACATTTTGACCGTAATTTTTGAAAATATTTTAGTAGTATTTAAGAAATAATAATGTAAATAAATGTAATGAATTAAGATATACTACTTTGTTTTGTGAATCGTTTAAGAGTAAACAAGTCACCAAATTAACGTTAAGGAATAATTTAAAGAATAAAAATTGTATCTGTACGAAAAAGAACCTATTAATATTGTACATTTACCTAAAATAAAGTGTAATTTAAGATGCATCTCAAAGGAAACAATACCATAGATGAACCATTTTAGTTTATATGATAATCTCTGTTTATGTGAAAAACTTTGTTTATGAGAAAAATGCTCAATAATTTGAAACCATTCGACCTCAAAAAATACACATATTGAATATTCTCTCGGCTTCAGAACATCAAGAGACAGTGAACAATTTCGATTTAGCTTTTGGGTAATGGTGATTGTACTACAACTGTTGCTGATTGATTACTACTACTGCTGCACACCGAACATGAATCTAATTATTTTAAAAGAAAAGTATGCGATTTATTCCTTCGTACATCACAAACTTTACGTTAGATATATGAACTAACATTTAACACACCTAACAAGTAGATACACACACCTAGTTTCTGCTTGCAAATATGAAAATCGCAGCTTTCATGTTTTATACAAAAATAATTTAAGCCCTTTTTCAATTTCTGTCATCCAAATTTCCGAGCGCAGTTGTTATTCGCAATTTATCGGTGACTGCACTTAATACTCGGATCATGTTATACATTTGGAGGCTTTTGGATCAAATTAATTGGTAATTTCAGCACGTGATGCCTCCTTCAGAATAAATTTGACTGAACACTATTAAGCACTTCACCCCTCTTCATCAAATCTATGTAAATTCATGTTAATTGCATCATTAGCCTTTGATGTATCTGCTTCGTTATAATAGACCATTAAAGGACCATTAATGGCTACATTGACATGTTATTGAAATACGGTAAAGGGAAAATGTCTTGAATTATCTGGGACGGGATCATTTTTATTTACTATATTGAATAAAAATGTGATTATAAGTAATCCACTCCTCCCCAAAAATATATTCAGATGTTAAAAAAATATTTTATAAAATTATTATTTGTGAATTTTTGTACAGTATCTGGACATGAGGAAGTATAATACATTGAGAGTTCAATGAATTACCCTTAATTACTTTAAAACCTTTTAAAACCAAAGAATTATTTGAAAATGCCCTTTCATGTTACTGAACTCTCATTGTACTTAGCCGTGATTTTCTTCATTCATAACGACCATAATTACTTTCTTACATGATTAGATGACCCAAGACCTAAGAAATGAAGATTTGTTTTCAAAGTACGAACTCCTGAATTTGATCTTTTAATCAGTCGATTGTATCTACTATGAACCCAACAATATTCTAGGGCAACTAGTGGAAACGTTAAACTTCAAGTAACAAATACAACAAAATTTGTATAAAAAGCTTTCACTTAGTTTTTATTTTCCCGTATACGGTGTATTATATGTAGTATAGGGAAAGTTATGTAATGCTGCGGAAAATCGATTTCGAAATTTCAACGCTAATCCACGTTTTAGGGTCCTCTGATACCGAAAAAGTTTGAAAGTTTTCAGTGTCTTACTACAACTACAAAATCGAAGATAAAGATTTTTCCTTGAAAATTAAATTTGTTCTCAATAATCAGTATTTTCAATCATCAATTTTAGTTGTTTTCTCGCAATATTGAGTGAAATACCGTGAAAGCAAAAGTGGAGTAAGTCAAACAACTTCTTTCCGGAAAATGACATGGAAACAAAAGACGCTTTAAACTGTAATGCTTAGAAATAAATGTCCTAAAGTGTTATGAACGTGTTAAGAAGCTATTCTTAAAATTTACTATAGTTATTTTGGACTTAAATATTGCTTATTAATTAAGTAATTAACTATTTTATTGACTTACACCACTTTTGCCCACAAAAACTATGACTTACAATTGGCATGCATAATTTTCGTTTGCGATAGTAATGTGATGGAAAAATAGGGAAAGAGAATGAAATTAATTCAAAACATAAAATAATAACGAACACAATTATTATTTGTATACTATTGGTTGATGTTTTATACAATGTAAATTAGTTTCTATTGAACAAAATAGAATTTTGTTTACTATTACACATTTTACATTAAGCCACTAAGAATATGCACTTTGATGAAGAGTAGGTCAGCGTACGTCAGAGAAAATCGGACCTACGACATCTTTATAAGTGCATTTAACTCTATTCTTACAAGAAATTTAAAGGCAAAATTTGAAGCTGTTTTTGAAAAGAATAGAAAATGTCGCAGGGACTTCACGAAAAAAATGTGCAAAAAATTAAAAAAAATGGTTTTTGAAATCTCACAGCTTGCAGTCGAATCAGATCGACCGGAAGTATTTATTTTGATAAAAAATAAGAATAATTTAGGTGTTAGTGTTGTTCGTAGACGGACGGACGGACGAACTGACGGGCAGACAAGCAGAAGGGCGGACAGACGTTAAAAAAAAACAAAAAAACACTTCTTGGATATCAGAGGAAACCGATATCAGGGGAATGTATTTCCGTTGAAATCTCGAAATCGATTTTTCGCAGCATTACAAAACTTTGTATTTATATTATTCCTTATTTAGGTACGAAAGAAATTCAAATCAAAATTTTTATAAACGTACTTTGCTCAATTGACGAATAAACAAAGAAAATATTTAGAGCCATTTTGGAAATATCCTGTGACTTCTTGTGAAGTATCCTAAAAATAGAATATCCCTTTCAAATACAAGGTGCCGCGGCATCAGCCAAATATATTGACAAATATCAAATTTTGTAAAAATCCTATCAAAGTTTATGCCCTAGAGTTGTCACAGACTGACAGACTTTTTCCTTAACCAATTTTCTGGTATCAAGACTCCTCAAAACAAGAATTCATATTACACACCTTATTAGTGGCAGTAATTTGGTACTTAATAGAGATAGTAACACATCGGAGCAAGAATTTTACACTTTTTCGGAATAAGGGACCCCACAAAACGAGTGTCTCTGTCGAAATGTCGCTGTTTAGCTCCGCATCATTACACAATATTTTCTGTAGCACATATTTGTGTTTGAGAAAGTAAAAAGCTTTATGAACACGTTTCCCCGCTTCATTAAAAAAATGAAGGAACTTTCCTGAGGACAATTGCTACTGGTGGGATATCGCAGTGAAGTGTAGCAAATTGCCTCTAAACTCCGCGAAATGTTTCGATGGAAGCACATGTTATACAGATTATCGCATCATAAATAATGGTAATGGTTGCGGGGATAATAAATTAACAGTTAATGATACATGGTGTATACAGCGAGAAGAAACAACGGAATTTTTGCGCCAGACGTCCTCTCAGAAAAACATAAATTCAATTACAGATCGTGAAAGTCGGAGGGCAGGCAGTTCTTCAGACACAGTGCCATTACACACCCCTACATACAATCCAGAGTTAACTCTTTCGTAAAACAGTTTTTCCTTCGTCCCGCACCGTCTAACTCCTAATAATTAGCTGGGAATGCGAAGCCCCCGAGGGCCGCTAAAGCAGTTGAAAAGTTCAAACCAAACGTCAGGCCCCGGGCAGAGCGCTGGCCCTCCGCGCTTCACCCACAGCGTCGCTCTCGCCGAAGCCGCCCACGCAAGGCGCAACGGGGCGCCTCCCGAAGCGCCGGGGGGGGGGGGGGCGTGGCTTGTGTGTGCGCTGCGCGCGGGCGTTCCGCGAACCACCGCCCGCCACCGCATCCTCACAAATAAATCCAGACTTCGGCGCCGGTGCTCAGCGGCTTAACGGGGAAGATGTCGCAAGAGAGAGAGAGAGAGAGAGACAGAGAGAGCGAGCGGTGATGGTGATGGAATGAAGAGGAACAGCGTGCGTCAATGCCGGGTAGAAAAGTAGGGTCACTTGTTTCTTTGTGTTAGTGAATCTGGGCACCCCAACTATCAGGGCCATTAGTCCCGTAAGTGTAGTGCATGATTTGCTCGGCCGTTCGCGGTGGTCATTCCTCCGCAGTTTGGTGAGATACGGTGACGACCTACCGTCGGATAGTGGGGTTTCCCCAACAATGTATCTCCCGCCAGCCGCCCCGTCAGCCAGGACAAAATCTACGCTCCAGACCGGTCTCCCGGCATTTGTGGTAGTGTGGTGCATGTTAGTGCAAGGGAAGAACGTAAGAGAAAAAAGGTAGGAAAAATGGCGCGCGGTCCGTGGCCCATTTTTGAGGGTACTGCTCCGGCATTCGCCTGGTGTTGATCGGAGAAACCACGGAAAAGTACCGATTAGAGCACACGGCCACTAGAATTCTCTTTCAGACAGCGATTGAATTCGACGTAGCTAACAGGCTAGTGTTGAATCCTGCCACCGGCGGGACTCGAACCTCGGGCCTCTCGGTCAGAGGGACTGCAATGACATCAGTTGATGCCCTGAGCCATCTCTGAAAAGAAGGGCCAGTAGTGGGAAGAAAACTCGGGACGAAATTGGGGACAACTCTGGGGACCAACATTGGGTGCAGAGGGAGCGGACGGAGACGAGTGCGGCAGCGGCGGGGGAGGAGGAGGGGTGGTGGTGGTAGTGGTGGTGGAAGTGAGGTCGACGGCGCGATGGAGGTGAGGAAGTATGGTTACGTACACACAGTTAACATTTCAGTCACATTTGGTAGAGGAAAGTTTAGTAAATGTACTCAATGCAATGGCATTCATTTTTGGTTCGGAGAATTTTTATATTCAAACGTATTAAATTTAATATTTTTTTCACATAACACGAGTATCTGTTGTTATGATTATTTGGTTCTAGTTATTGCTGGTTTAATGGTTAGTCATTATCAATGTACAAATATGTTTGTCTTTTATTGTAAAACTAGAAATTGCCTAAGATCCCTCTCCTTCAGCATCTCTACTTCACTCGGTGGCAAAATCTCCCAGAAGAACGATCATGCTCCATTTCGTAACACAATATTTTTAACATAGACATGGAATACGTATAATACTATGGGATCCAAAGTGTACCAAATCGGTGTCGTGTACGGTCTCAACTTCAAAACTATTTACATTTAGAATAATTTTCAATAATTCAACGAATGACGTTATTCGATACTGTGTTGAATCGCATACAGACCATCTTTGACGACGACGCACGCCCATCATCACCGGCACTTTCACTTCTTCCGTCGCGGCTACCACCGTCTTCCTTCAACAATGCCATCCCCTCTTTCCTCAACCGTCTCTGCCGTTGCCATCTCCGCAGCTTCCACCTCCACGCAGCCGCCGACGCAGGACAAAGCACATGATTGTTGGGTGCCGAGGCCGACATAAATATTGATTCGGTGCAGACAGCCGCGCCCGTCACCCCACGAGCCGCGGCTGCGAGTTATTAACATTTCAGGGCACCTCTGGCGGCCCTGCGACGGAACAATGCACGCGCCACCCCCGCGCGCTCGTCGGCGTCGGCCCCCCCGGCCCCCCGCCCGTGAGGACCACGCGGGCCCCACCGTCCCCTCTGCCCACGACCACGCCGTCCCCCCCCCTCCCGCCTGCGCGCGCCTTCCCACTCGCGTCCGCGCGCTCTTCGGCGCCTGCTAATAAGCCTCGTGCGTTGGCTGCGCGCTGGCGCGGGAGGGCCTGCAATTGTCACTGTTTGCCAAGGCTAACACGGAATGTTTTCCTGCCAAACACGCCGCTTTCAATTGCGAGCAGTGTGTTTGCAGTATTGCATCACGGCATTATGAATTCACTTCTACGGCGCAAAAGTTTGGTACCTAATGAAGAATTGTCTACGTGAGGTTTTGTAATATTTCGAATGCTAATAAAAACATTTAATTTACATTAAAACTTACATAAGAGTGTATATATCATACATTATATATATATATATATATATATATATATATATATATATATAAATTCTTCACTTTGTTGATTATCTTAGATTTTATCATTTTTGCTGTATTAAATTGTTCGTATGACTTATGATTTAAATAATTATTGTATTGGTTCTCTCATAACTTTTATTACACTAATTATTACATTTTTCCTTCCAGGTGAGTGGTGTGTTGGTAGCAGTCTGTTGTGTTTCCGTTTCTGAGACATCATGGATCGACATTTCGAAATGCTTCAAAAGTAAGTGATAAGTGAGTTATCCGATCAATCAAGAGTCTTTCACATGTCAAGTGCGACGTTTACATAAACAAGAAAAACATGAATACTTTCAAGAAATATTAAAACGATATTTCCCTGCAGTAATTGTTACTTATCTGATAATTTGTAGAAACAATTTTTCCGCATATTCTGACAATATTGTGGCGTCGTTAACACGAGGGCTAGAACCGTTAGGTCGGTGAAAGTGCGCTGCGGGGGAGGAAGGGGTTGAGCCTGAACTTCCGGGATTTGGCGCTCTGGCAGTTGACGCAGACAGCGTGGCAGAGCCAAAAATAACCTTAGGCTGAAAACTCCTAGGAAGTTGGCTAGCGAGCCTCGCTTGCCAACAGCAGGCGAGCCTACCTGGGAATCTTGTGTGGTGGGGGTGTATCCCCCCTCCTAAGATGCTGGCAGGCGAGCCTCGCTTGCCGACAGCGGGCGAGCCTATCTAGGGAACTTGTGGGGTGGGGGTGTAGCCATCAACTATTTAACGCGGCGCCATCTGCGCCCGCGTTCTCATTCAGTTTACTTCAGAGGGCCTAGTACGTGTAGGTACAGGGAGCGTAAGAGTGGGGGCAAGATGTCCGGAGTGTAAGGGCCAGACGATCTCGGGTGCTTCGTGCACGCGGTCCGCCAGACGGCGACCGGTTTAAATTTTGGCATCAGGCCATGTGACGGTAATTGTCACGGGACGGAAGTCCGACAGCTCGCATCACGCGTGGCTTTGTTTCTGCGGTAAAGCAGGGTACTGGAAGGAAAAGGTTGCCGGAGTGTTTAAATTTAGCAATTTATTCTAACTAGTCTGTAACTTTTCAATATACTATTTTTATTTTGGTATTTGAATTTATTCTCATTTCACTACGTCACAATATTATAAATCTTCCATGACGAAATGCCTCAAACGTCATTAACTATTTTTCTGCTATAAAGTTCAATAAATGCATTGATATTCAAGAGAACTAATGCATTTATATTCTAGTATTTTTTCATACTATCATCGTTTTTTTAATCACTCTTAGAATTATCATGATCAAATAAGTGAAAAAAAGCTCATATAAACACACAATGTTTCATAGTATAGTTTTCTAATGATAACCTAGATTATAAATTATTCAATTATATGTATCTACTAAAAGGTACCGCTAAACGATTACGTGTGTAATTTTTCCAGAATCAACTTTTCAGCTGTATCCCATCAGTACAAGGTTGTTACGCCTTGAAGTGTGAATTATGAGATGATAGGATAATGATAAGGGATGAAGGGACATTCACAAATTCGACCATGTCTACGCAGGACTCAAATCTGCAGCCTCCTCGGCGCAGACGACAGTTGCCGCAACAGCGTGCGCACGGAGCCCATATGAAAATTTATTAACCAATTTATTAACCTTTTAACCATTTCACCCAACACTTGGGCGAGTCAAAATCTGTTGGTGTTTGTAAAGTTAATGTGAGGTAAACGAATACAATTTGCTTTGTTGACCGCCAGGTCTACAATGTCTGATTTTTCTCGACGAAATCATGAAATTACCAAGTTTATACTCCCATAGTACAAATTTTTATTTTTGGTATGGGTTCGCGAAGTCACCCTGATACAGCGAACCGAAATATTGTTATATTTATTTGGGAACCTAGCTCTCATTTGTTCTTTCTCCTGTTATTGGGTTTTTGTTACCTACTGAATATATACACACAGATTTTTAACAATGCTACCAATATCTATAATAATAATAACAGTATCCTATAATAATACAACAATTATTTATTCGTAAACGATACTCCGAAGTGATACTCGGCGTATTCAGCTCTCTGCCCTACATACACCAGCTTCCTATTGCTCAAAACATAACAATGACATACATATTGACCCTTTTAAAATACAAAACAACATATCTTGACAAAACAAATACAAATATTATTCACTCATTCATTCATATTTAATTTACGTTTCATTCACCCGAGTGCACTCCCTTCAATAATTTAATTTATTCTAATGGCCATTTACTAAAATGATACTTAAATTAATCACAAGTCTTGCGTTGTTACAAAATCAGTTTGGCAAAATTGCGTCATCTCCCTGGTTGCTGGTTCGCTGGACTCGAAATGGCGCCTTCCCCGACCGCTGCAAATGCCCTGCGTCCACTGGTTCCTGTTATCAGTCTCCAATTGAAATGCTCTCGGATAAGAAATACACATACTAAAAACGTTACTTTTGCAAAACGAGTTACATTCAAAACGAATTCTACATGGAAATAAAAACTCGATGTCCGTCACCATGTTTTCAGCTCAAGATCAGAAACCCGTCTGTCTATATGTATTGTTGTCTTGTTCTTTTTCGCCGCACTGTTTTAAACAATCGACAGCTCTTCTCTTTGTCAAAGCTTGCTGTACATTTCTACATTCCAATTTACAAACGTGTTTAGACTTCTGTAATTTCTTCATTGCATAATAATAAATTTTATCACAATTTAAATTTTATCATAATTTAAATCCAAATAATAAATTTAATGACCTTTCCTTTTACAAATTCCTAATATTGTTATATCTAAACTTTCATGTAATCGCTTATCACTTGTACAACATTCAATTGTTTTTACCTAAAACAAATATTCATTTAATAAAAGTTTTTCGTTATTCTCAAATTACCTAGAGTTTGAGTGATTGTTTACTTCTTTTCTAAATATTCTTTGTTTATTTATTCACTTCTCGCAGGTCTGCTAACAGCACAGTTCCTTGAATTTTTAGAAGTAAATAACTTCACACTTCCACCCTTGCACCTTCGACTGTTTGTCTCTATATTAAATGTGGCAATTTTAGTTATCTTGTGTAGTGTTTATTTAAATTTATTCATATTCATTGGGACGCGTCGGAATCGACCGTCACAAGACGTAATCCTATATTGTTATATTATTTCAATAATTTATGGACTCAGTTTTTGAATTTATCATTATATTCGTTCTATAGATAGTCGAATCCATTGGCTTGGAATTCACTAAAACATCAAGATACACAGGAGATCTACTTATCGAATTAATCCAGAAGTGTCCCTAAGATCCTCGCGACTACAGTGGTCATTACAGAGAAAGAGGCCCAAAAGTAAGCGGCGTTCCCCAAGAGCTCCTCTGAAGAAGTCTTCCTCCGCCGAAGTTAGCTGTGGTGAAGCGGCAAGCGAGAGTTCTCACGTTTCTTGCGGCGAAAGAACTTCAGCTCATTCTTCGCGTGTCCCCAAAAATTCCGAAATGACATCTCCAGAATTCTCAGTTCTCTCTGAGTCACTGTGCAAGGAGAGAAGTTAGAGAGAAGTTCGCAGAAATGCGTTTTCCCTTCCATATTGCTGCCGAGTTATTGACACAGCGCTGATAACTGGAACAGAGGAAAGTTTCCCGACGAAGACCAATAACCCTCAATTACCGCCTGAAAACTGGGAAATGCAAAAGATTATTGGATTTTAGCTTTCGCAGTGTCGACAGATAACCTACTTTACATTTAAGACTGTTAATATTGCGTTCAGTTCTGCATATCGACATGCAAGGAAGAATGAAATTAGAAGTAAAGTTCCGAGCTGATGGTACATTTTCGGAGGACATCTTCCAATCTGTGAGACATACAAAAGAGTTAAAGCTGTTTTGATGTACTCGGAGAGAGCTGCTAATTTTATTTTCTATAAAACCGATGACTGATGCTTTGTTTCGCAAACTTTATGGATGTTCGCCCAGTGTTTTATATTAATTGGCAATAAGACTTTCAGGACCAGCGAGGCAGCAGAAACGATCCCTTGAAGCCAATAAGTTATCAAAATATGACAATGTATAAAGTAACGTAGATACTAGAATTAAAATCAGTTTCCCCATTTCATATCTCCAATTTATTCGGCATACTAAATATTTTTGTTGTAGATTATCAGCTCTAAGCATTTTGATACACTTTTCGTAGAGAGATTTTATATCAACAGGATAAAGTTTTCTCCTAAATATCCACGAAGAATTGTTTTACTTTCTTGCATACTAGTTACGTAGTATAGATAAACAGCGATTTTTTGGCAGAAAAACTAGTTTTGTGAATCCCTGAGTTATCCATCAGAACGTGGATAATCTTGTTCCTGTATGTTATAAATAATTTATTATTACAGTGTATTACAGTAAAATATATACTGTAGTATTATTAAGTAATTATTACTTCCTCTATCACACTGCGTACTCAGAACCCTCGTGCCGTGGGTTCTTGATCCCATTTTATGACAAAATGTCGATTGTACATTTATCCATCTATTTGTCCGTTATCCGCATCTGTGGCCAATACTAGCCCCAAAACAGTTAAGATGATTTTCTCCAAAATTGACATTGCTGGATCGACCTGGGCGAACTCGGGGCGAATTTGAAACGCGGAACGTGACTTCTGGGGGTTAATGAAGTTTCAGCATTTTCAACGTTTTATTAAAAATGGCTAATTTAATTTAAAAATTTGTCGATTTAAATATTTATGTTGGATAGAACAAAGCACGCTAAAAAAATGGGGCAGATTCAATTTTCATTCAACTTCTCTGAATTTTGGAAAGTTGCAAAAGTTAAAAATTTATTCGGGGTCTTTCTACAAATATAATGTTGAATATAGATATTTTTTCTGAATAAAACCTATTCATCAAATATATATACTTAAAGAAGGTCATTAGCTGCAATTTGTTAAAAATATGATACGTTTTTGCATAATTTTGCATACAATCTAGATAATTTTAAAAACAAGAATTTCTGAAAAACAGCTCCAAATTCTGGATTATTTTTTTGTTCGTTTACGTCATACACGTACGTTTATAACAATGGTGCAGGTTCCATTTTCGAAAAAATCGAAATTTCTTTGGAGTCTTCGTACAAGTACAATATTCCAAACAGGCACTTCCTTTTTTAATGGAATATTTGCTTACTAGGTAGATATGTAAAAGTCACGTACAATGTTTTGAAATCATGATTAGTTGCCGCGTAATTTGTGCCTGAAATATTTTCTAAAAAATCTCCAATTTTTATTTAAACTATTTTCTTCGAATATGGCAATATTCGTTTATAAAAATTGCGCAGTTCTCATTTTCAAAGATTTCTCGGTATTTTTGAAAATTGCAAAACAAATATTCTGAACAACAATATTGATCAGAGGGAGTTTTTAATACGTGATGTGAGGAGTTTATGGATTACGATATGCCAATAGGATGCACTGAACCTTGTATCATTGAAGCTTTTAGAACAATCGAAAATGTCAACTGAAATAACTGTGCACCCGTGGGATATTTTGAAAGGGAAAGAGAGTTTGAATGTCTAAAAACAGTGTGTTATTTCAGGTGCTATCGTGGAGAACGTTTATATTTACCTTTCATTTGTAATTCATTTATCATAGCACAGTATAAAAGAGAGCTTGATATTCTCTTTTGAACAATTACAGTGAATGTGAAGTGAAATTGAATATGTGAGGAAAGTAAATTCTAAAAATATGTACAATCGAAATAATTTGAGATTTATAATGAATATGCTTTCAAGTATGACACATTAATTTTAACAAGTAGAAATCGTATGTTTTAATGTTAAATAAATTCAGTTTACTAATTCATTTTTTGCTTTTTTAATCTACTTCATACTTAGCTTCAAAAACAAACATGCTATTGGACGAAAGTACACATTTAAATAATATTGCTTAATTTGATATGAACTCGGAGGGTGAATGATTATCCTCCAGAGTGTGGGTTTGATGCTGGCTCGAAGTGCGGAAAATCTTCAGGGTTTAAGAAATTGCGGAATATAAAACAAACCTCGCTAAATCCCCGGCAAAATTTAATTCTGCTGCAATTTCCATTCTAATCATATCTCGTTTCTGTTTGGTGTAGGAACGGTTCAAATTTCTTAAGATTGATAGAATCGCTTACCTAATTTTGTTTTTTAAAATACTGTTCCTTGTAAAATATTTTTGTTACACAAACATGAACCTTTTACCATTTCGTCTCGGTGTTTTACATGAATAAGTTTCAAAAATAAGATCAAAATGAAGCCCTGTAGATGGTTTAAGAAGACAGTTACATGGCTGTGCATAAAAGGCTCATCAGCAATAGATGGTTCTATGAATCTTAACTACAGACAAATGTGTAGTGCTTACTAAAGAAAGTGAATGTAATGAGATTAATCACTTTTGAAGACAGGGATGAGCGGTTTTTTGATATGGTTTAGGGTTACGAATTAAGGAAATCCACAGTTACATAAAAACCCTCATTGGTCAGCGTGCTCGCTTTCCATTATGCCATTCCGGGTTTCGATTCCCGGCCAGACGAGATTATAGTGCGCATTTCCCTTGCGATGTCCCAGTGTCTGTTGCTGTGTGGCGATGAGAAAGCTCACTTCTCAGGTTGAGAAGACCAGAATACGGCGTGGGGATGTCTTCGTGCTAACCACACGTACAACCTTAAACCCATGGCGCGAGGTTGGGGCGCTGCTGGTAGGCGGGCTGTCGCGCCGAGTACACACAGACAAGTACTAAAAACGATTATCCACAACTTTCATGAGAGCATGAAATTCGGGTGCTTAAAGCCAAATTGCAACAACTATCCCCTTCGTTTTCCTTAACACGTGGTAAAATAAGAGCTCATTAATCCTACTAGGAGTTAAAGTAGATGAGAGAAATAGTTTGTGAGGAATTCAATATTTCTAGTGTAACTATGTTAATCAGCGACCAAGTGTAAATCATTCAGAAACATATTATTAGTTTGCAAAGTTTGTTCATTATTTTCTGAATTGTATTCTTGATTACAAAATGTATGTTGCTAAGATCAGTTTAAATTTGCATTCAAAGGGAGGACATTAGTAATACCTAAAAACAACAACAAAGACATCATCTTCACACTGCTCGACTATTTCAGACAGTATCTTTTGAACCATGTGATAAATCTCATCTCACTAAGATTGAATGTTTTGTGTTTCCTGGCTCCTCAATTGGTATGACTATCAGTCACCTAAGTATTGTAGCTTGTTTTAACTCGAGATGCAGTACTCTCCCTTTAGAACGTAATTTTTAGAATAAACCTTCAAGTTTTGCGAGGATTTTCTTTGCGTGGTTACCCGCCAGAATGGGGCACCACCCCAGCCAGTACAACCTTGTATCTTCCGACTAGTCTCCCTGCATGCATGTTTGTCGCGAAGTGAATATAAATGTGTGTATAAAAGGGCAGGAGAAGACAATAACCAGGAAGTAAAGATCGCGTGTGGTGAGTGACCTGTTTGCTAAGCTACTGCTTCGCCACTCGCCTGGTTTTGATAAGAAAAAGCACAGACAACCTATGCCTAGAGCCGTCCGTTAAAATGCTCCTCCAGAGAGAGACTGAATGCAACCTAGCTACTTATCTAGTGTCGTAAATGGGGGCTCGAGCCCTAAGAGCGATCGATCAGAGACACCAATAGAGAGAGCCCGAGCAGGGGAGCCGGCTTGGAGCGCGACCGCGAGCGCTGCCACTGTGGATGTCCGTGGTCGCGGCCGCGCCGCCAGCGCCACCTGATCCAATCAGCGCCCCGGGGGGCGGGCGAGGGGAGGACGTCGGCGGAGGCGCGACGGAAAAGTAACTTGAGGTGTGACGGACGCGACGGATGGGAGGGGAAGTGACGACGCACCCGGGAAAAATAGGGAGAAGACAAACGCTGAAAAAATAGGAGGTGGTGACGGCCCGGCAAGAGTCGGTTAGCCGTTAGAACGGACGATTCAAGGGCCGGTGAGCGAACTTAGGCAGGGGTGGAAAGGAGAGGGGGCTCGGGATGAATGTGAGGATCTGGCGGGGAAAACGTGGATTGAATGTGGGAAGGAACACGTTTTCGCAGAAAGTGCCGTCAAAAGGGAAGGATGTCTCAGGCGGAGCTGTCGCTGTGATGAGGACTGGGAGAAGTAGAGTGGACACGTCGGAACGAAAGAGGGAGAAAAGAAGTCAGTGGAAGGCAGCGGTATATCGGGAAGAACGGTGTGGAGCGAGTGGAGGAGAGCAGGTTGAAAGTTGGTAACCGGCTTGGGCGTGGCCGGGCGGGGGCAGCAGGGAGGGAGACCGGAAGACGCGACGGCGACTGTGCTGGATGGGGCCGGGCGGGCGGGGCGGGGTGGGGAGGGGGCGAAGGTGGAGCAGAGGTCTGCGGTGGGCTTCACATTCGCTTGGCAGCTGTCTGCACGGGCGCCGCCGCCGCCGCCGCCGCCGGTCACCACGCGTTGCTCGCCACCGCCAACACGGCGCTCCCGACGCCAGTGGATTTCGTCCTCCGACTGGGTAAGGAGGGAGCCGCTGGTGGCGGACCGTGCAAGCAGCGCTGACGGCAAATCTGATGCGGCCACGAACCATTTCCTGCGAGTAGGGGCTTATCGTCGGGGGAGCTAGCTGCTCCGGCACATACATCAAATGAACGGCCGGATAACGGAACACGTAGTTAAAACTTTCCAGAATTAAAAATTGGCCTCTACTCTTTAGGAGCTCATCATATTGTTGCTCGTTAAATTTAAAACATCGCGTGAGAACTCAAACCCGAAAACATACAAGTATATTACAAGTGTTTTATTTGTTTGCTTTGAGAATACAAAAAAAAAAAAAAGAAAATTTGACATAGGGAATACTACTTTTCACTCTCTTTTTTATTTATTGTTCAAAGATTTCATGTTTCAACAACAATAATAATATAATAACTATAATTGACAATTTATAAAAGGTCTTTATGTAAACGATGTTTCTATCCTTCTGCCAGTCTTCGTTTAAATAACATTTATAATAATGTTGACAAAAATAACGATACGAAGTTTTAAACCACTACCTGATATTGAAAACAAATGCAACTATTTAAGACAAGTTATTATATTTAAACAGACTTACTTCAAACGATTTGGAAAGTAGGAACTGAAACTGAAACACGATCAGTTAAGTGTGTGGCTAGAATAGTACACAATTCTCTCTGAAAGATGTTTTCTTGTTTTGAATATATTTATAAATATTCTTGTAATACAATATGTTTAAGAATGATAACTCACTATTGTACTAGAAAATATTATTAATACAATTTATAGGTTTGAGCTTGATTTACGGAAATTCTAATAATAAGTAAACATTTGGTGTTCGTAATTTATGAAGATTAGGAAACGTCGATCTGGTTTGCACGGTACATATTTTCTTCTTGCCTCTCTTTATAGCTGAGGAAAAATTAAAATGACTCGTGTTATTGTTTCTGAGAAAAATCCTTGTTTCAAAATTAAGAAAACTGTATCGTCAGACGGTGTGAAAACGAGACAAAATATCATTGTTTTTAATTACTTGTAAACTGTGCCAAAGAAAGCATAAACTCACACCAAATGTTCATACTCACCTTTTTATTTAATTTTTAGGGACACAAATATAAAAATTGTCGCTTTGGTGGTAATGAAATACATTATTTCCAATACAATGTGGCGTCTCCAACGCTATAAACTGTTTTAAAAGTATTTTCACGTGTTGAAAATTTCTTTCATGCCCAGCATTGTTCAAATATGTTCTTTCAAAATCAGACATTAGACTTACCAATGAATCGTAGTGGATGATAATGTTAAACTTCCGTTCAAAAGTTACCAACACCCAATGGCCTTGTGTGTTACCTCCATACGGGATATGAATTGGTCTTATTGCAATTTGAAAATTATAAACGCCATAAGAAATACTTTCAAGTTTTATTGCTAATAGTACAAGTTTAGTACAGATACGTTTTGACGCAAATAAGCACAAAAATGCATATAGCATATTCGCTTTAGCACAGATGCTAAATGCAAACATTCAGATCATTGCCAATTAGTTACAAAAATTCTGTCTTCTGGAAGATCTTTTACAACTACATTTGATTCTTGTCCGGATTTCCTCAAAACTACCATATTTTCTGCCCTAATTTTTCAAGAGATTAAAACTTCACAAACTTAGTCTAATTTGTGTTCATTTCTACTTGTGCAACTGCTCTATTAATCGTTTTGTATGTGAATCCAGCGTTTCATGCAAATCTAACATTGAAAGGCGACGTTTGGTTGCAAATCTAACATTGAAAGGGTTTGTACGTTTTATGTGAATAAGGTGGTAATTAATTTGAATAAGTTGTGTGTCACACTCATTTGAAAACGGTATTTGCACACTTACGTAAGAACGTAAAAGTGCGAAGTCGAACATAATAACGTTCATTTATTCTCTAGCATTACTTGCAGTTTTGTTTCCTTCATATTCACTTGAAATTCTTTACATTTAATAAGTTACGAAGCAATACTGTTCAAAGGTTATAGGGAATTTATTTAAAAAATTCAATAATTAGAATTCAAATTGAAATCAAGCTTCAGCGCGATTTATTTGATATTTCAAATGTTCACTTGTGGATGTCACCAGCGGTGTTGCCAACGTCGTGAAAGAAAATTATGGCGTATTTTGTGAAAAATATGTTTGGATACTGGTGTCTATTCAACACCACTTAAATAGATCAATTTAGGAGGAGTTGGTTTAATTCCTGGCATATCACTAAGATCACAGCGTCAAAACACGAAAAAACATGGCTTTGGAAATTTCTTTGAATCTTCTGGCCGGATTGATAAAAAAATTATTAGTTCCCCATCAGGTGACCGCGATGTCTCGAGTAATACGTCTCGATTGGTGCACGCGAAAAGGTCTAGCGGCGAGTGACGGCACTGCACACATCCGCACAATCGCACATACTCACACTCCGAGATTTACTCCAATACTGCATAAGAATGTATCATAGTCGTCCCGTTGAGTAGGGTGAAAATGGGATATACATACTTTAAACTATAATTATATATTTAAACTATTTTAAACTATGTAAGATATAAGTGTTTTAACATTCTCACTTCCAACAGAAAAACTACAGGTTGGTAATTATCAATTTTTTGGTGAATATTAAAAAAATGATTTATGGAAGATAAAAGAAAACACAACTTACATAATTGGTTTGTTTATTTATTGTAAAATGCTTTTTAAAAACTTTCTCATTTATAGCAGAAGATAAAGAAAGTGAAGATGTTTTAATCAACTTAAGTGACTAGAAACAAAATAACAAAGGAATGTACCTCTAGGGCTCGGGCTTTTATATATTTTTCCGTCATAATCTTCAGCATGAAAACTTTACTAGAAATTCAAGTAGCGTCTCATAGTTTCTGTATACCAAATAACTTATCACCTAAGAATAATTTTGTTGCTTAAATTGTATAAAAAATAAATATGAGTCGAAACACATTCGCTAAATTATTTCACTAAAATATTTTTAAAAAATATTTCACTAACTTTTATATGAATAAATGAAAATTTTCAGCATTTTCAAATGTAATACATTTACGTTTGTTGATATATGGGGAAAGAGCCAGTTTGGAATGCAGTGGTGGGTCACACATCACATGTTACTGTAGGACATCCCCGATTGAGTGGAGTGAGTCTGGTACACGACATGTGAACCTCTGAGGGCTATTCTAACACTACTGTCGATTCAGGCAATGACAATCCATTGATAACGTACACTCATTACAGGAACTGCTCTCAAACTTCCTCTGATACACAGTCAAACATGCAGAGTTATGAAGAGGATGACGTCACGTTTTACTTCGAGTCTTCTCTTGATCTTAGTAACGGGGTTTCATATCCATATGAAACCCATGGATAATAAATACATATATACTCGCTGTAACGCATATTTTTCATTTTCTAAGCACATAAAAATAAATATTTTTCAGATTTTAGCACAAAAAATCCGAGCCCTACTTATCACTTTACTATTCCATGTCAATCCTGAATATTAGTAGTCTCCTCTCTACATCTTTTAATTTGCACTACTGTGAATCTTCTCTTTCTGATCATTTCCAATACTTGCATTACATTTCTCCTTTAAATTAACTCTTTAAAAAAGGCCTATCAATTGAATAATTGGTAAAACGGAAAGAGGTGTGGTTAAGTGAAATTATTTTTCTGCAGCTAAACGTATAGAAAATATTTTGTTTTATTTAATATAATGTTTAATTATTCATCAGCAGAATGTATTTCCTGCCAACTTTTTTACGTTGTGGGGAGGCTTACCTGCTGTACAGAAATGTAAGTGTCCCATTTTCACCCTGCTAAATTCTCTTATTAACGTTATTACACTTATTAATTCTATTATTATCGTCATTACACAAAACAATAAAACTAAACCAAATTAACCACACGGTCTATATAACAAACTATGTAGGATTGATAAACAGATGTTCAAACCCACGAAGTTTAATCATAACGAAATACTTTTTGATACCTATCCTGTAACACATCACAATGTGAATAATCTAATTAGATTTCTGGAATAAAAAGGACTGCTAAACTTGCCATCATGGGTTTGAGGTAACAGAAATTATAGAATGTATAAGAAGCCACAATGTTGTCTCATTTCTAACCAAGCTTTACTGTTTTCATTATTTTTGAAAGTATGTAATAAAACTATAAAATCAACACTTTTCGTCGTAGAAACACAATAAAGGTCTTGTTGAATGTCAGTATAGAATTAATATTAGTTACTGAGAAAGAGACTGAGAATAAATATTCTACATTCTCCAGGTGATAAATATTAAACTAGCGGTGTTATAGAATGGCGCATACTTCTCGTACTAGATAGTTTTCTACTTTTTTGCGTCTGGGCAAGCATTTATATCTTGTCCTATTCTATTACAAACTGCAATCTATCGCCGCCTAAAGTACATTGAAAAACTTGTTCTTGGTTTTTCGGTTTCCTATTGATAGAACTGAAATATTACTTTAAGAATATTAGAGAAGAGTGAAACCTCGTCCTCAATAGATATTTTTATTGAAAAATTTGGAGCCGTTTTTAAACAAATGGCGTTTAAATGAACTTTAAGTCACATTAACATTATAAGTTTAAATATTAAAGAAGAAAGTGGGGCCTTTTTTGAGACAATTGCGTCTCCAAATGCAGGTTTTGGATTTGGTTATCACAGAAAGCCGTTTAATGCACATGCACCTGCAAATATAATAATTTGGACAAATCGCCGGTAATGTAAATATTAGCGACGTGAGAGACAAGTCAAATGCATTACATTTTTTTAATTTTTGAAAAATCAAAAGAATAGAGCAATATGGCATTTATGCCATCTCGTAGAGTACATTTAGCACTATCCCTATCAAAAGTTTAAAGAAAATTGCAGTCGTTTTTGAGAAAATCTTGTTTTTGTAATTTTTTTATATTTGTGTATATTGCACACAATATTGCAATAATGCACAAAAAACTACTAAAATTTTCAAAACAATATACATGACCTTAATAAAAATTAATTACGGACAACAAATTTCATTTCAAGGAAAAATCTCTATCTTGAAGTTTTGTAGTTGTATGAAGACACCGAAAAAATCATACTTTTGGAATTTTTGAAAATTGAGATTTATCCGTGAAAATCTATGCCACTTTTGTGACCGTATTTTATTGTATTCTTTGAAGAATTTACGTAAAAATATTGGTTTGTTTATGAGAAAATTTCGAAAATATTCTAAGGTTTCATGTAAAGAATCCCTCAAAACTAATGAATGATTTTCGTATTCGCAAAGTTTCTGCTCAGGCCAAACGGACAGAGGTCACTTCAATTTGAAAAAAAATATCCAACGCATATCTTAGGTGCTATAGACAGTCGGACAGACGAACGGAGAGACACTTGGACTGGTAGAGAGACAGGTATTTTGGAAAGAACACTTTTTCGGTATCAGGGGATTCCAAAACTCGTATTTCCGTTGAAATCTCGAAATCGATTTTCCGCAGCATTACACAACTTTCCCTCTTATCTGTGTACCTACGGTACGCATACAGGAAAGTACAAATACATTTGTGTAATTTTTAAAAAACAAAAGAATACATAAAAATGAATTTTATTCCAAATTAAACAGTATAATTAGTACTATCCGCACGAAAAGTTTGAAGAAAAAATGTGGTGTCTTTTTTTTGTTGAAAAAATGGCATTGGAACGTTTCTGAAAATGCGGAGTTTTGAGCACATTTTTACAGACAAATGTTAGTTGTCAATGTATTACAAAAATACGAAACTTTAAGAAGATACTTAAAATTTTTGATATAAAGTTATGTGTTTTTTATTTTGGGAATAATTTTTAGAACATAAATGTTTCACGGTGCATAATGAACAAATTCAAACTACAGAGCAATTGTATAATAATTATAAAAGCAAATTCGTTTTAATGAATAACAAACAATGATAATAAATTACAACAAACATCTTTTATGATTTCTCTGAGAAACATTAGTACTACTTTTTATTTCAGGAAGTAGCGGAAATTATTTCTTGTTGAGATTTAACATTTTTAATTAAAATTTAATGTTTTTAATTACCCGTTTTATACGATTCTCATTTACATTCCAGGACAATGTTAGGTTTAAAAGAAGATAAAATTTGAAATATTTTACTATAACAATTTAATGAAACTCTGCAAAGTAGGTAATTGTAATGCGATTTTGTCAGGAGGACGTACATTTTATGCTGGAGTGTTCCAGCCTCGGTGACATCTCTTTCTGTTAACATAAAATATTTTATAGACAGAAAAAAATAATTTGAGAAACCCAGGAGATTAAATGGATATGTAATGAAAAAAATGTGTTCAATTCAGATTATGTTTTGCTTCTTATGATATTGCTCCATATGACCATATCATTCAAATGACTACATTAGGAGGAAATTTGACAGTATAATATTACGTATGTGAATCTCTGTTCGGTATTTCCTTGACATGGAATTATTGGTTGCTATGAAATGAACTTAACTGTATACAACCTGTAAGATCAACCAGTTATCCTGACTATCCATCATTTATCCCTCCCAGGATGATCACATTTCTGTTTATGGCAGGTTGTTTTCCTTGAGATCACAATATAAACTCTGAAAATAGCTCATTACGAAATTACATATATCTTAATATCAGTAACAATGTTCTAAATCAGGGGTGTCCAACTTGCAAGGCCTCAAGGGCCACCAGGGCCTTGAATATGGTTGCGAGCCACACTTTCACTACTCGGGCGATCGTCACGTGGCCTGCGTTGTTGATCTCCGCAGTTTGCTCCGGCAAGGGGGGGAGGGGATGGACCCATGCGTGACATCAGACCCACCATGTTTAGCGCAGTGAATCACATTGGGATGATTTTTAATTTATGAATTTACTAAGAAATACTCAAATCAAACGTAACGGCGGAATATTCTCGCCCGGCACGAATGCAGGATGCTTTCACGTTTGTCTAATAACATTTTGCGGGCCACAATAAATGGCACCGCGGGCCGCATGAGGCCCGCAGGCCGCCAGTTGGACAGCCCTGTTCTAAACACTAAGGTAAGGCATAGTTTTATATTAAAATAACGATGCAAGAATGTGCAGAACATTTTTAATACTATACAATTAAATACTCGTATATGTTCTGATTTTCAACCAATAATAAAAATGTTTGATAATTTTCTATACTGATACTTCTTAACATAGAATTTTCATCTGTAGATGCAAGTACTAGTTATTTGGTTGAATGCAACCCGCAATACATCTGCATATGGCGGAACAGCAGAGCGGGCTGGAACTTGTTAAGAGCGGGCCAGCGTGAGACAGAAAAGAATGGGAAAGGGACCGCAAATTCTAACAGAAAAATTGGCAGGGCGGAGAGGACTGAGAGGGGGAGAGGATGGAGGGGGCGGAGAGGGATGAGAGGGCGAGTGGACGAGGAGGGAGACGGAGCAGACACAAGCAGCGAACGAGGATGTAAATTAAAATTACTTCCATTAAAAATTACTTCATTTATGAATTTTACAATTATTTTATAATTTAAAAATATACCTAATTTATTTTACGTTCTAAAAGAAGTGGTCTGCAGTAGTAAAATTTGTTTAAAAATACTCAAAACAACAAATTCGGAGTTAAACAATAATCGGACATGGGCCATTCTTTTAAGCGCCCCCTGTTTTATCCGATTAAAAAAAATATTTTTATAAATCGAATTAATTTCAAACAGATATTTCTCAAAAATGACTCATTATTTTCAAAAAATTTACATGATATTTTTAAACTAATATTTTAGAACATATTCTTCAAGATAAGAAATATCCACCTTCAATTTTGTTCATTTCAAAGGTTAACTTTTTGCAATTTTAAAAAGTATACAGCTTTTTCCGCAAATGAAACTAGTACCAATTTTTTACCGTACTTTGATCCATATGAAGAGAACATTCAAAGAAAAAACTGGGCCCATTTTTTGAGAAAAAATGTTTAAAATATTTCACACACGATTACGCAAAAAATTCTCATATTTTCGAAAAATTGTATCTGACCTGATTTCAAGATATGTCTTTAGAGAACCAATTTCATACAGTAAAAAATCTCTATCCTCAATATTGTACTTGAGGAAGACGCTGAAAAAATTGAACACTAACAATTTCATAAAGATAAGGGATTTTAACGAAAATGTGACCTGCACCATATTTGTCCTTTATGCTCGTATTTGAGAACAAACTTTACTAAAAATATTTTATCTATTTTTGAGAAACGTATGAAAATGTTGAGACTTTATGTAGTCAATATTCCTAATATTACAATATGTTTTAAATTAAAGAGAGTTCATTTAAATCGATCGTGAAATATCAATTTTAGTATTTAGCATAGAGTAAGATCCAAAAAGAATATTAGTGACACTCACCTTCTTATGAACCACCTTATTAATTATTTTAACAACTTGACGTTTCAGCGATCTTTTCTCTCCTTTAGACAAAACTTCATAACTTCAAACCTTAACGAAGAGGGGAAATATTGATATCAGGGACTGCTACTTGTGCAGATCTCTTTTTATATTTAATACTTCGTCATGAGTGCATCGTCATCTTTGTTTTGCCACCTGCACGAAGGCGACTGTCCCACATGACAAAAAGCTACCAGCAATTGTTTGTCTCAACGCCTCGTGTAATCTAAAGTTTTCTCGCAAAGTGTGAATTGCGCGGAGAGACTCAGAACAAGACCATTCTGTCTAACGGTACCTTCGCCTTTCTTCCCCTGCAGTCTTCCCGCCCCATCAAGGCCCCCTACCAACGCCCCGGCGCCGCGCTCCTCGCGAGAACACGACTCCCAAGCGCGAGGCCTCCGTCGACCCGCGAATCGATAGGTCGCGCGATGAGAATCGAGAGCGAGGCGGCACGGGGCTTGCCCCGCGTCGCGCCTCAGCCGCGCTGATCCTCCACAGGACACACCGGCCACCACTCGCTCAAATTTACCTACTTCGGCAAGGGAACTCTCTCTTCTTTCCCCAGAACCATCATGTTTTTATTGAGATGTGAAATGGATTCTCGGTGCGGTACAACTTACGACACAGCTGACTCCATGTGATGAGAGAGAAAAGTTTCAATGTTCACATACACTGCTTCAGAACAGCCAATTTCTGCTTCTGAAGGGCCCCACTTTTCACTCACTCATCAACAGCATTTTGTTCATTTATTAGCTATATTTATCAACATAGAAAATGGCTGTTTCAAAGTTTGGTGCTCAGTAATATTAAATAAAATGAGAAAATTGGAGTGTTACCATTATTTGTATAAAACAAAATTCTGCCACATTGCTCTTTTCCTGTAAGGCTAATACTAGCATGAATCTCTATCTTTCTCAAAGCTCGAAAACTTAAATGTTGCATACTATTCAGAAATAGAATGAGCAGACATGGAATTCTAAGCAGACAATACTATGCTATTCACAATAAAAAGGGACATTTTTCAAGAAATACCATAAAATATTTAGATGTTTTCATAAATTGTTGTTCTGAATCCAGAATGAAAATAAATACAAAAATTAAAAACCTAAAGTAGAATAATATTATCAACCAGAGAGATTATTTAGGTTGTGGCATGTCATATAGTGGCGTATACTTGCAGCCGGAGACATGGACATGCGAATGCCCGAGCGACTGCTGTCGTGTCGACTGTGAACGGAAGATCCCCCTGAGCTCCTCTCCGTTTTCAAGAACAGAGAGGCGATCGTTTGGGTGAGAAGAGCAGGGCCACGCCGCGAGAGTCTGGGACGCGACGGCCAGGCCACGTGACTCTGAGGCGAGCGACCTGAGCAGCCAGAGGGTCAGGGATGCTGTCGGGCAGATTTCGCTGCCAAGAACCAGGGCTCTGCTGACGAGGTCGCGACTTTCCGGAGCTGCACTCACGCGAAAATTGTCTGGAGAGGATGGCACAGAATGTGAGCAGTGGAGGACTTCACATGCGAGACGAACTCAATTAAAAAAGAACGTTTGACAAGGGTGGCCTAAAAGGTGAATTTACTGTAACCTGTTTTGGGGGGATTATTTCACATCAAATATAATCTTCCTCTTGTTAAAAACAAAATATTAAAGGTAATAAAATAAAAAATTCTTATTAATAAACATATTGAAAGTATTCATGTCTTTGCTACTCAGATATGCTTGAAAATCTATCATTTATATACACAAGCAACCGTGGTTTTTATGAATATTGGGGCTAAATTGCTTGTTTGTTTGGTATAACTTTTTCATTACGTTTTAAAGAATACTGAGGCATGGGCTGTTATATAGCAAGTTGTATGTGGAATGATCAGACATTCACAGTGTTGCACTTGTTGTTTGCCTCGTCTTCTGAATGGACATCCAATATTCAAAGAGAAGTCTAAGTAGATATTACCTGCTGTTTTAACTTTCTATAGTAGAAAATAATTTAATTTTTCTTATTTGTGTAGATTGTACATATATGCTAATGTATTATCCAACAAAATTGTTGAAGTTAGTTTTTTGCAAATCTTTTGTATATCGAAGACTGATAAGAACTCACAAAACTCCCTTTACTCATTTCACAAACCTTCAGTTACTGATATTAAAAGTGTTTGTATTCAAATACCCAAACTAAAATGAAATGCTAAATTTGCTAAAATAATAGATATTAAATTCAGAGAAATGGAAGATAAACTATTACTTCAAAAGAAATTTAATTGTGATGTCCCAGGAATATAATGTATTGACCACAATTTTCATGACTTAAGAAGAAATTGCGTTTTTTCGTCACTGGAACTATTAAAATATTAGTAGATAACTTGTAACGCGTAATACGTGCAAGTTCTTTATTTCTATAATAAGGTTCATTGGGTATTTAATTGTTGTGTTATGTTATTTTGCTGTGTTTGATATTGTTATAATTTGTAATTTCTGAGGACCACAAGAACACGTGAATTTGCATGCTACATTATGTGTGTTTTTTTTAAATTTTATTCGGTTACATTCACTTAGTTTTCCATATCCTCATCGTCACACTCTGAAGGGTAATATATTCGAAAATTCCACCCAGACAACAGTCTAAGATTTACAGCGCAAGCTACACGCTATAAACATTGCAAACCCGTACACTTGGATATGCGTAGCCTTTCAGCACTGCTCAGGTGATTGCGACCGGCTTTCATAGCCGAGTTCGGAATATGGCAAGGTATACTACTCGACATAAAGTATTTTTACTATCTTGAAGGTAAAGAGTCACATAAATAATTTATAGACAGACAACTGACATGTACAATTCTTTATTTCGAGAGTCTCGTCATTTTATTCGCAACAGTTTCGGGGATATACTGACCCAATCATCAGGCAAAAACGACAGAGCTCATAGTATGAAAGTAAAGTTCTGCACTAGAAAGAAGCCGTGTCACATTCAGTCATCACTGGCAGAAGAGTGATACACGTCGTCATAAATGCTTACAGCCGTAAATGAAGTTACATAGAGAAAATGACCTTTAATGGTCACGTGTGCTTCAGAGATCAACATTATATCTACATTTAGGTTTCTTAAGAATATTTCTAATTCTCGGCTCTGTTAGGAAGGTCTGTTTGCATTCCAATTCGGAAGGTGTTACTCATATTTTTGTTATTATTTTCGACTTGAAGCTGAGTTGAGTTGTCATTTTTTCTACTTGTTCACTTAGAATTAGTTCAAGTTTCTTAAAATACTAGCTTACATTTAGAATTAGTTTATTTTAAACTTTGTCAGTTGGGGCATTTTCATGAATAAGTGATTCGGAGAAAGTACGTGAAGGAAGAGATTCTGCTGTTGAAGGATGTCCTAGTGTTGGAAATTCAGATTCGAGGGCTACATGTGGGCTTCTGTTTCGATGCCTTCTTTCGTTTCCATTCAGCTGTATGGAACTCGGGGTAATATTTCTTATCATTACGGAGTCTCTGATACACTTCACAGCACTTGCAGTTTAGCGAGGTACCACAAAAAGGGCAGTTTGGAGGGGCGTCTCTGTCATTGGCGCAGTCACTACTGGAATGGTCTTTACTGCATTTGACGCAACGATATAGATGGCCACCGTATTGTTGGGAGTGGTTGTTGTCTTGACATATTTTGTATTGCACTGTGTCAATTGTTCCCTTGGGGTTGAGATGCAAATTTTACTTAATCATTTAAAATATGTCCAATTTCATAATTTTCATTATTGAAGGGTTCTAAATCAATAAAGACAAATGGCAAAGAAACTTTGGTCACTCTTTTTAATGTTGTAGACCTAAAGTATTTTGTGACCTTCCTCTTCAATAGTTTTCTAATTTTTTGATGCCTGTATGAAAGTGCATGTGTCTTAGAACTACGCGAAACGGCTTTTCATCCATCAATTGATATGTATGAAACAATTTTCTTTTCTCTAAAAGTGTCACTAGTTTTTTGTGGCAAGGTGAAGCACTTGGAATTTTCTGGAATTATTCTAAAGTCATTGTTAATCGTGAATTTAGTACAATAGTCAAATATGGAAAAGACATTTTGACGTGAATCAACTATGTTTTGTACATTTGTTAGGCCAAGTACAATTACAGGTGGAGGTTTGAATTCAGAACAATTTTTAGCATTTTCATCATTATGAGGGTTAGTTACGTTTGCACTTTTCTCGCCGAGACTTTTTCGACGTGAAGATTGATTTTTGCTTTGCTTGACATTCGACCTCGTTCGGCTTTTGCCAGGCAGGAGAAGCTTTTCTAACCTATAAACTTTTTTTTTGAGATACCATGTAAGCTTGCGTACATGCATGCGATAACATACATACAGCGTAAAATGCGTGCATGCATACATGCATGCGTAACATGCATCAGAGGCGCTTCTTGATATTCAGATGCCTTTGGCAACCATAGATTTTGCGTCCCTGTTAGGATACTTTAAATTAGGCTAGTCATTTGTTTTAACGGGTCTACTCTAAGTAGCAGCCCTGGCTCCCATGGCACGTTCCGTGTCTGCCATACCATAGATACGCCTCTGCATGCTTGCATAACGCGATACCCATTGCACATACTCAATTCCAAAATTATTGTACTGAGGAGTAATGGAACATGACAGCGACTTGATCCTTTCCTCTGCACTACAATTAGGTCCATCTCGCAATTCATAGCCTAAACACTGACATCACATGACTCCGTTCTTCACAGTACAATTCATCTTGCCTTAAATAACAAATTTCCAAAATAATGCACTTTTGGTTTATTTCCTTTCTCCTCATGCTCATTTACTTGTATTTCATTTCCATTCTCTTTACTATGTGCAGAAAGTTCTCTCATTCTCAACCAAATCTCTTATAAAATGACCCTTTACTGACTCCGTGGCACCCTTAAGTCATTTCCAAGTGGTAGTTACAAAAGCGCGTGCTTTTGTAGTACTGAGACCCGCACTCAGATCTTTAGAGTTAACATGCCGACACGTATGCTACTATCACAGAAGAGCCGTATGGGGCAAACGCGGGCAGATGCATGAAAACGTAAATGCTCTCCTCTTGCAGAAAACAACTCTAACAATTAAAATATCTTTTTAGAACTCTCAAAGCTTAGAGTTCGCTCAGAACAATTGAGGAACATCAGTGTTGAAGAAAATCGGCTTAACACTTTAGACGCCAGCGTTGACCAGAGACGGACAGACACACACTTTGCCGTCCATCGATTTTTAGGTATTAAGGAAACACAAAACATGGATTCTGGCTACACCGCGAGATCGATTGTTTTCTATATTTGGCAACTGGATTTATATACCGTTTCGTTACCAGGGCCCTGTAATAAGAGGTTTTCTCACAAAAATGCTCCGGACACGGAGAACCCAAAGCCCCATTGACAGTTTTATTACAAAACAGTGGTTGTCTCTTTATAATTAAGTAGTAAAATTAAATATAAGTAGTATAGGCAAAATTATTTCATATATTATTTTAACATGAATAATTCAAATGCGTTCTCTTGACAAACCCCTGAGTGTCCTTTTATTCCTATGTTCCTCTGTGAACAAACAATCTCTTTATTCTGGAAAGCCCAACTCGTTATTTTGCAATAGACGCCCCAAAACTGTCACATATACGTTCTAGATGTAATTCTTTCCTACAAGTAACTCATTCGACCTGGAATATTTGTACTAATGCATATTAGTATTTGAAAATATGTTTCGACATTTTTCATGTAGTACTCCAAATTATTTTAGCACTTTTTAAATAAAGCTTATCAAAACCTTTAAAATAAATTATTTTTACTTTCTCGTATACGTACGTACAAACGGTACGTACAAACGGAGTAATATTAGAAATATAGAGAATGTTATTTAATGCTGCGCCAAAAAACGGCGATTTTTCGACAGAAAAATTCGCATTGTGAAGCTCGACTACAGAAAAACTTGATAAAACCTCTTCTTATACGAAGTAAATTACTCACTCTAACACGTAATGTAGTCAGATTTCAGCAATTCTGTGACCTGAAACGTTTTTTTTAAAACATCCGCCCGTCCGTCTGTCCGTCCGTCCGTCCGTCCGTCTGTTCGTCTGTCCGTCTGTCCGTCCGTCCGTCCGTCTCTCAATCCGTCTTTGAACTCCACTAGCGCCTAAACCATACGATTTCTTCCGATATGGATATTCTCTGGTTGAACTGGCTCGACTCGAGGAAATGCGATTTTGAAAAGCTTTCTTCCAAATTCGGGGGTCTTTACATGAAGCCCCCAGGACATTTTCAAAATTTTGTCAAAAATGGCTCCAATTTGTTTCTTTAAATCTTTGGGAAATTTTGAGAACCGCTTAATGTCATGTGTCGTGGCCTCAACGCATCGTGGGCATCTATTGCAACTGTTTTCAATTCTGGCTTGAATGTTCCCTTTTTAAGCCACATAAATGACTTTTTGATCTGCACCTTGTCGATGCTTTTTAGATATTGTCCATGAAGTGTGATTTGTCTCTCCACGATATCTTTAACAATTTCTGTGTCTCGCATTTCATGTTAAGTATCACCAGACGTATATTGTCTGTGTTATTCTGAGTGTCTTGCGTACTTTTCTTCGCAATGCTTCTTGCTACACTAACAATGCCTCTGTTCCCATTCTTCGGTCAGATTTAATGACCTGCCTCATTAGTAGGTCACCTTTCTCACTGACTACATACTTTCCTATCGCGACTATTGAATTGTACCAGAGGCTTTAACTTGTCTCAGGCGTGTTATTATTATTGTTATTATTATTATTGTTATTATTATTGTTGTTGTTATTGTTATTATTGTTATTATTGTTATTATTATTATTATTATTATTATTATTATTACAATCCATTTCAATTTATAATGAAAATTACAATTGTTTTTTACAATTGTGTGAATATTATTTTAATATTCTCAATGAGAATAGGTGGATCTAGAGAGAGCATTATTGAAAAGCTCCCCTCCAAATACAGTTTTTTTGTAATATTTCTCGGTTGATTCAATACAGTTTCTAAGGCGTGATTGAATCTCTTTCAGAAGAAGAAATTTCGTTATAAATATTGTGATTTTATTGCAAGTTGTTATTCAACAAATAGAAACCGATTCGTTACTTTTTCTATTTCCTCCCTTCCGTACAATGCCTTCAAGTAAATCTTTCCCCTTCATTTTAAAGATATCTTTTATCCCACGGAAAACTCAGACGTGAACCCGACTGCTGAAAATATACATATATTATAAATAATGTATATGCATGAAATTGTTTAGGTATGGGCAAAAAGACTGGGGTGCCTTGGTGTCTTTTGAAATGTTTACACATATTATGAATTTGTACTCGTTTATGCGTATTTTTAAGCAATTTTGGTTTTAACTCGTTCTGTGAAATAAATACTATGCACATACTATAAACTTATTTTTGTTGTTTACGTACCAGCACTTTTCAATTAATTCTCAACGGACCAAATTCTTTAATGGTACCTTGAAAATATAATCATTTTTATAATGTCTTCTTCTTCTTCTTCACTTCATGGATTAGGCTACTGCCTGTTCCGTCCTCACAGTTTCTCTCCATCGTTTTCGTGGCCTTCCCACGTCTCTTCTTCCTCTCGGCGCGTACAACAAAGCTGCTTTAGGAAGTCTGCTATCACTCATCCTTTCCAGATGTTCTACCCATCTTTGTCTATATTCTTGCATTCTAGTATTAATTGATGTCACTTGTAACTCTTTTCTTATATTTATATATTTTTATATATAATTTTTATAATGTAAATAATAATATTTGAGAGAGTGGGTCTGACCTTAAATCTACCTCTCCATTGAAGCACTTTTGGTTGCGCTCGTGATGAGAATATGTCATTATTATATCAGTACTGTGCATATGCTATTGTTGTTTGAAAGGTTACGAACTATCGAGTACTAGTACTACTAAGTTAGATTACTCTAATTTGGTATTGACAACTTTCAAACAATATATTTTTGTTATGATCATCAATTTGATGTTCCAGACAAATTCATTTCAAGAATAATGCATTTAATTATTAGAAGACCAATTTAAGTGCTCTTGTGTGTTCATTCTATTTGTTTTTCTAACATATTTTCAGATTTTGTCTATCCCAACGCTCCCGTTTAGGACAAACTTTCTTCTTCTCACATTTTAAATCATATGATACTCTCACATTTTATTCTGTACTTTGCGTCACATTGTAATTGTGCGACAAGTCATATTCACAAAACTGGGTTAAGCCCGAGGTTCACAATTTTTCACCAAAGACGTTTGTGCGAGGCGTCAGGCTGACAAATGATATCTTTCATTTGTAGAACAGCAAGAGCAGAGGAGGCGTAGACAATAAACCCTGTGATAAAGATAAATGATTTCAAGTATTAAAAGAAAAAAAATGTCGCGCTGTTTTATGTTTCTCAGAAATATTCTGAGATTGGTATACAATGCATTATATATATGAAGTAATAAAATGAGCAAGAGTTATTTTTATTTCTGAAGAAGTGTGATTTGACGATGGGAAAATATCAATTTCATATTAATGTTTTTGAATTTTTTTAGAATATTCACGACCCAAATACTTTCCCATTGTGCTCTTCATTTGAGAAAGAAGTGAATTTGATTACCTATTTTCGTCCTCAGGTTCTAGTAAGACATTTGTATTGTTTGGATTAATAGAGAAACCTTGAAAGATGTAGTTAACAATTTCCGTGCATTCGTAAGTTTCCATGTAACCGATTGGCTAAAAATTCATTAATAACTAGAAAATTAAAATAAATGCTATAAGAAAAAAACGAACATTATTTTATGCTAAATTAAAAATTATTTTTAACTTTTAACAATATCCCAAGGCTAATAAAAAGAATATCAACATAAATTGCGGCAAAAATATGAATAAACTTTCAATTATGGAAATTGTGTTGTAAGAAGACCTAAAACAAAGATGCTTATTAAAACAATCCCAATCGACCTTCAAGTATCCAACACTCTTATCAACGAGTTACAGACGCCTCTGACATCATTTAACTTTCTGAAAACTTAGGAAACACTAACTTACTGCAAGACAAGGGCCGTTCCTCAGAACCATCCTATCGAGGTCTTTCTTCCCCGGGGTTCTGAGATGGGCCCCACAGCGTCTGCAAAGTCTCCGGGGCACGTTCTACACCGTCATTCGAAGACTTCCGCAAACAAACGACTGCTCCATTGTAGGTCATGCCCCTCCGCTGGCGCGCTTAGTTATTGTTATCGCACGGGAGGGGGGGGGACTGGGGAGGGGGAAGGCGGCCCGAAGGGCTTCGCGCTCTAAAGGGGAGAGCGTCGAAGGCGCAATGTCTCATCGGGCGATCGCGGAATCGGGATTCGATTCACGATAAACTTCATTTCCTCATTTCGGAAGCGCACATTTGCCTGGTGTAATGCTCGAGCACTGAACCCACGCAGCTTGTGAGAGCGGTAAAGTAGGACTCCGAATGAAGAAAAAAGAAAGCTTGTAGAACATCTGAAGGCAAGAATTGGAAGAGGAATGAACGTGGGTAATTCAGACAACTTGTATTATAATAATATCCATCTCTGTGATACCCCCTACATTAGACGTGGTAATCAAATCACAAAAATGCAGACACCCCATACCAAAGTGTCTAGAATCGAAGGGTCGCTATTTGGAAAGCCGCCTAGGGCATGATGTTTGAACGTGTTTTTTCTCTTTTAACCACCACGAATCACTTTTCTCCCTTGTTCCTTCCGTTCTTTGCCGACCTCGTAGCGCAGAGACGTGGGACTCTTGTCACCACGAACACGTAACACCAAGACAAAGAGTTCAAATCCCTCGCAAGGCATGGGCGTTGTTATGTCACGCTGGAGCTATCGCATTAGCATGTATCACCTTCTCATGTTTGCTTTGAAAACGTTTATTATAAAAATGATAAAGAAAAATGTGTATTATGGTATATTCAGATATTCCTTTAAGTGCTACTCCAATTTTAATGAATTTAGTATGTGTTCTTTTTGAGACTTTCTATGTGAATACAAGGTTTTTGGATGTCGGAAGTCAATCGCATTTACACTTAAAAGTCTACTGAAGATTGGTTGCAAACATATATTCTCTGAAAGAACAGTTTTAGTGAAATGTGCACGCCTCATTAGTTTCGTAAATTTAGAGCATGTTATACCCAGATAGGTTGAGGTGTTTCTCCCCTGATGTAACGCGAGATCCTGTGCCGACTAACACGTGGGCTTGCGGTTTTCGATCTTCAGTTACCTCTACTAGCGGGTTTCTGCCCCACCTCTGAGTTCCCGGTTGGTCTCTAAAGATGTGTGGTGTTGTAGAGCATGTATGTGTGTGTAGGGTGGCGATATGACAGAGAAGAGGAAGCACACTTCGTGACTCGGTTGATAGGGTAGAGCCGCTATTGATCGGAGAATCTACCGATCGAAGCAGAGAGCCGCTAGACTTCTCCTCCGGACAGCGGCTGCATTCGACGTAGCTCGTCTCACAAGGACGTAATCGTCAGGATTCGCATCCCGATAGGAGGCTCTGCAGTCGCATCAGTTGCTTTTTTAACATATCTCCGAAGGTACTCCTGTGTACACTAATCTAAATTTGAGAAATAGTCAAAATTCAATTTGTCAGTGCAATTTGTATGTGCAATCTAGAAAAGGGTAAGATGTATTTTCAATTTTAGCAGAGGAAAAATTGAAAAGTAAATATTGGCAGACAATTATATTGCATTTGAAGGCTGTAGCATATAAAGACGATTCTGAAAATATATTTTTTTGCATTCGTCGCAATTCCAAAAACTTTTGTATTGAATAATTATGCATGGCTATAATTACGTGCGCCCATTTAGTATTCTATAACAAGATAATTTTTTTTAACATCTTCTTTATTTGCAATTTCTTCTACTCGAACATTCGGCAAATAGAATTGTACATATATTATTGACATGTAAAGAAACCATACAATTCTGGTTCTTTCTAAAAATGGTTTTAAACTAATTGTCCAGTTCAGAGAGAGAAGAAAAAAAGACAAACAAACAAGAACAACAATAAACAACATCACATTGAAATAACAATAACACAATAACAAACAAACATACAATAGTGCAAGCATTGTGACAAACAAAATATATCTACAGTAACAATTATTTTAAAAGAAAAATATTATTTATATCTGTGGTCCAGATCAAGAGGATGTACTCTTTTCTATCTTCTTGTCATTGTGCTGTTATCTAAGATGTTTATGGCCAGATGATTAATATGATTTTCGAGTCTGTGTTGGTATTTGTGAGATTTGAGAGTGATTTCCTCTTTAACAGTGGTGATATTGAGATCTTTATGTAGAGTGGCGTTTGATACAAACCAGGGAGCATTGCTTAATAGTCTGAGACATTTGGATTGAAATCTTTGAATTATTTCTATATTTGAATGTGATGCTGTTCCCCAGAGTTCAATTCCATAAGACCAGAGAGGTTTGAGTATTGTTTTGTAAAGTAAAATTTTGTTTCCTAGATTTAAACAAGATTTTCTTCCTATTAACCATATCATTTGTCTACTTTTCAGTTCTGCTTCCTTTCTTTTAATCGAAATATGTTTCTTCCAGGTTAGCTTTTTGTCGAGATGTAGTCCGAGATATTTGACGGTGTCTACGTTTTCAATTAGTTTTCCGTTTATTTCTATTCTTGTATTTCTTGTTCGTCTGAGGGTAAATGTTATACATTTGGACTTTGTTTAATTCATTCTTATTCTCCAGAGATTACACCATTTGTTTATAAGCTCGAGGTGCTCTTTCAATGTTGTTGTTGCCGTTTCTTGGTTTTCGTGCGAAGCTAGCAGGGCTGTGTCATCTGCATATGTTGCAGTGGTGACATCTGGGGACTGAGGTAAGTCAGCGGTGTACAGCGTGTACAGCACTGGTTCAAGGATGCTCCCCTGTGGCACTCCTGATAATACTGGATGAAACGGTGTTATTTCATCTCCGAATTTTATTTGAAAAAATCGATCTGAAATAAAGGATCGAAGTATATTATAGTATGGATGCGGCAGACATTTCTTGATTTTATATAGCAAGCCTTGATGCCACACTTTGTCGAACGCTTGCGCGATATCTAGAAACAAGGCGGAACAATACATTTTATTTTCTAGAGCTCCGTTGATGGTGTCGACTATTCTATGAATTTGTTCTCTTGTAGAATGACGATTTCTAAAACCGAACTGATGGTCTGGAATTGCGTCATTTTCTTTAAGTAATGGATATATGCGAAATAGTAATAGTTTTTCGAATACCTTAGACAAAGAAGGTAATAAACTTATTGGTCTGTACGAGGAAACATCTTGTAGCTGTTTTCCTGGTTTTGCGATTACAATTAATTTTGCCAGTTTCCACTGCGAAGGATAGTGTCCGAAGCGTATTATTCCATTGAAAATGGATGTTACAAGGGCAATGAGTTTCTTAGGCAGTTTTTTAAGCATTTCCCCTGTAATACGATCATGTCCAGGAGCCTTATGATTTGGTAGTAGTTTCAGCCCTGCTGTGACTTCTTTTGTTGAGAAGAATTTAATTGGTGGCGACATTTGATGGGGACATTCCAGGAATTCTATGATTTCTTTTTCTTCTGTGAGTAGTGCTGAGGGGTGTGGTTGAAATGTTTTTGCAAAATATTTTGCAAATTCTTCTGCCTTATCGTTTTCCGTTCTAGCCCAGCTTCCATCGGTTTTACGAAGAGGGGGGACATGTTTTGTAGACCTTTTTAATTTTTTAGTAATTTTCCATAAGGAGTAATCTGTAGCTTTTGAGGGTAACAACTTTTCTATTCTTTCCTTCATTTCCTCCGATTGAATTTCTTGTAATTTTCTTGATAAGAGGCGGGAAGTTCTGTTGAGTATTCGTTTGTCGTCCGGGTGATGAGTGCGTTGCCAGGTCATCTTCATCTGTCTTTTCTCTTTAATCATTTTTAGTATTTCTGATGGGTATTTATTTTTTTCAAACACTCTCATTTCTGGAGTTGCATATACGGCTGCCTGTTGAATGTGTTGTATTAAGTATTCAACAGTATCGTCGATATCTTCTGAACATTTTAGACGGACCTTGGCAGTGGTGTTATGGTAAAGCCAGTTGCTGTATTCTTCCCAGTTCGTTTTTCTGTTTGTAAGGTATATGTTTTCTTTCTTTTTGATTTCAGAAGAACTGATTGTCAGTATTTCTGGAGAATGATCAGATGAAAGATCAAAAGACGGTTCTATTGTGTGATAGGTCTGTGCCATTCCCTTTGTGACGAAGATATCCAAGACATCAGGTACCTTGTTACCATCCGTTGGCCAGTATGTGGGATTTCCTGATGAAATTGTTTGGAGTTTTAGTGTAGAGATGGCTCCTTCTAAAGCGCGACCTCTTGTAGTTACCAGTCTTGATCCCCATAGTTGATTTTTAGCATTGTAGTCTCCTCCAGCACTGAACCTCGTGCCGAGCGTTCTAAAAAACTTGATATACTGATCGGTGGTTATCTTGTGTTTTGGAGGGGAGTATATAGCTGAAATAACGAGCGGACCGAACTTATCGTATACTTGTATAGAGGTTGCTTGCAGATAGTCTTTAGCATTATCTTTGTACATATTATGTCTGATTCTTGTTTTAATTATTACTGCTGTGCCTCCATGAGCTGTCCCATCTGGATGATTTGTGCAATATACTTCGTAGTCAGATATACGTAGATAGCTTCTTTCGGTAAAATGTGTTTCAGACACTAGGAGTATGTCAATATTTTCTTGATGTAGAAACACTTCTAACTCTCTTCGATGTTGAAGTATTCCGTTGGCATTCCAGGAGGCAATTCGCAGTAAATTACTCATAGTTTCTTCATTATTGCAGTCATGATATTAATTAGTCTGGAGATTTGTTCAGCTTGCTTTGCTAAGATGGACTCGAATTTTTTAAATGATTCTTGCATTATGGATATCAGATTATTTTCATACGACACATTTTGATTATTGATTTGCGAGTGTTGGGCCATTTGTGCATATGTGAGCTGTCTACCTGTTCCTATGGTTTGATTACTTGTTAGTGAACTTGAATTGTTACCTTCAGTTATGTTTTGCGTAGCATTTCTACAGTGTTTACTTTGACTAGGATACTTGCTGTTACGAATTTTTTGATAGACTTCGCAGCCTTTATAATTTGCTGGATAGTCACGGCTACATAGAGCACATGTAGCTGGTGTGTCTCTCGTTTTAGTATAGGTTCGACTATCGTGATTCTTTCCACATTTGACGCAGCTATACGGAAGCGTACAATAACGAAAACTGTGCTCGTAGGACTGACATCGCTTGCATTGTACTATTTCTCGTTTTTTTACGCTGTGGTTCAAAACTTATTTTTGCATGTAGTAAGTATTCGAAGTCATAATTTTTGTTGTTGTTACTTTGAGGTTCTAAGTCCACAAAAAACATTGGTAGAGGTGCTTTTGTTAAACGATGCTTGATATTATGAATTTGTCTTACTTTGTGGCCTTGTGCTTCTATGGCTTCTTTAAATTCCGTTTCGTCTGCTGTTGGGTGCATGTTTTTTAATACTACCCGAAAGGCTCTTTCTTGTTTTAACTGAAATGTATAATGAGCAATATTTTTTAGATTCAGATGTTTAACAAGCTTTCGATAAACATCCGGTGTTTGAGGTACGATTTTCACATTGTTCATTGTAATTTTGGCTTCATCTTAGTAGGTTTTGACAAGTTTATATGAGAAGTCTTCATCTTTAATGACTTCTTTAATAGATCTGATCATATCAGATATTTCTCTGACGCCTGGTATGAAAATAGGCGGTGTTCGATATTTGTCTTGTTCTTGTATGCTGCCCTTGGTTGTCGTATCATTGATTTTCTCAGATTTCGAGGTTTCTTCCAAATTTTCATCACAAGAGAGATGTTCATACCTGTTTTTTGATGATACGGGGTCATGTTCACTGTTAGTCTTCTTAGAGGGTCGTATAGAGTTGTCATCATTGCGTCTTTTTTGTCGACGCAGCGGGATTGTTTGCCATGAGCTGCACAGGGTTGAGGCCGTTTCCTGCGTTGTAGATGCTTGGCCGTTAGTTGCTGTAGCTTCTAGCACGGTAGCTGGGATTTCTTTTGCACGCACATATTGCTGTATTTGAAATTGTAACTGTTGGTTCTGTTGCACTAATTGTTGTAAGTGTTGTTTTAGCTGTTGATGTTCATGCAATAAAAATTGATGCTGTTGCTGAAGGTTCTGTGTTACGTCACTGTATTCTAAAGTCGATCCGTTCGTACTATTGTTGACGAAAGCTTCACTGTTTTCTTGGTTATTTAGTATTTCTGTTGATTGTGTGATTAGTCCCCCGAAGGGCACGTGATCAGTTAACATAATTCACTTCACTATATATGGGCGGTATTGATTTTCAATAGTTCTTGATACACCACTGTTCACACGAGAATGAAGTCACCTTTGTACACAAATAAGAGCGGTAACCACTGTATCACTAGTAAATTTGAGCGGTAAGTTGAAAACGTTCCTAATTCACCACTGTTCACAAATAAATGCACTTCTTTCTGACCCCGGACCGGCACAAGTAGCGGCCGGGGCAGTCGGACTTGCGATAAGCGCTAGCCTTCGGCTAACTGGCGGAGCTGCGGAGCACGGTTGCTCGTGACCGCTGCTGAGCGAGAACTCATAACAAGATAAATAACTAAGAAAAACTTAGTCGAGGTAAATCCGGAAATGATATGATGTTGAGGAAAGTAATCGAAATGAGGCATTAGGTCTACTTGTAGCCTTCCTCAGAGCGTACTGGTGAGGAAGGCTTACATGTTGGCCGAAACGTCAGCCACCACGACAGAGACACGGCTCGTCGCGGAGAGCCTAGAGAATACGAACTCCGGTCGCGGAGGCCTACGCTTATTCTGACCATCGAGTTTCCTATCACGGTTACTTAGCTGCCTTGTGCGGGTTCACGTAGCATCTTTGTTTGCTGAATTTTTGTAGGTTGTTGTAGGTAGATTCACTCTCACAGACTGTCAAAGCAAAATATAAAATTCCACGAAGATCATTCAATGAACACTCAAAATAAAACAAATATTGTAATTAATAAAAAAACATGTTTAAAAAATAAAATTTGTGCGGTTAGTTCTAGAACATAAAGAGAAAATTAATATTATAAGCCCAGCCAAGAATTGTAGGAAAAGCAATGATTACGAGTATAAATCACATTTATTTTCCTTATTGACCATTCCGTTTTTGACTCATGAGTGTGACTGATTTATCAGACTTTAAGTTGTGCCAAAATTTGGAGCCGTTTTGGGGAAATATTGTTTTTAAAATGGCCTCTATTTCACTGAAAATGGATAGCCAAGGTCGGCCAGACGGAGGTTTAAAAAAACGTTTTAGCTATTATCGAACCTCAAAAGTGCTTTTTCGTTGAAATCAAGACTTTGGTTTTTTATGGTTTCATTGCTTTATCTACGTAATTACCTAATTACTTCGTGTATACGTGTGAATACGATAAAGTAATCGGTCGTGTATTGGTTTGAAGAAGACTATTTGGCTGAAGTTACACTATGTGATCCAAAGTATCCGGTCACGTGCCTGACAATACATTACCAGTTTGTGACGCCCTCCATCGGCAATGCTGAAATTTAATACGGTGTTGACCCTCCCTTAGCCTTGATGCCAGCTTCCACTTTGGCAGACATACTTTCAATGAGGTGCTGGAAGGTTTCTTGGGGAAAGGCAGCCCACTCTTCACGGAGTCCTGCACTGAGAAGAGGTATCGATGCAGGTCGGTGAGGCCTGGCACGAAGTCGCTGTTCCAAAACGTCCCAAAGGTGTTCGATTAGTTTCAAGTCAGAACTAAGCGCAGGCCAGCCCATTACAGGGTTGTTATAGTTGGGTAACTCTGCCATAGACCATGGATTATGAACAGTTGATCGATCGTGTTGAAAGTTGCCGTCCACGGATTGCTCTTCAACAATGGGAAGCAAGAAGGTGTTTAAAACATCAACGTAGGCCTGTGCCGTGGTACTGCCACACAAAACAACAAGGGGTGCAAGTCCCCTCCATGAAAAACCCTACTACAGCATAACACCATTTTGGACGTGGCTGGATACTTTTGATCACATAGTGCACAATCCTGTACTGGCCATGTTAATATATTAATATTGATCATGTTCAGATGTAATTAATTATACACAACCTAATTAAATCTCGTGAAGAATTCTTAACTCGTGAGTACTGTTGCTTTGGTCTTCGTGTAACGTATGTGGTATTAAGTATGTGAATTGAGTGTAGCATGACAGATGGAATGCTTGAATGAAAGTATACTTTCTGATATTTGGCGAGAAAATAAGATATTCTCGTAAACGATTCAGTAGTGACTAAAGAAAAAACTTCCTTGTGCTTCCTTCCGTGTTTCCTTTCAATTCAATTTAAGAACACTTTCGTAGTAGGTCTGCCAGCAAACTGTCTGGAGTAATTCTGTATAAAAAAACGTTGGAAAATATGAGTTGAACGGAAGTAATGTTGAAAATTGCAAATCACGGAGACTGAGGTTGCATTATTACCGTCAAATTGAAAATGCAAGAGGGAGGTAATCAAATTAATCGCGTAATATGTATGTCAAATACCAGAGATTATGCAAAACCATTTTGTTCTTATTGAGTAAATCGTGTTTATTTGTGCATATATTAATGGCATTGGGAAAAGAGTGCTAAATAAATTATCTATTAACGAAGTCAAGATTCAGTCGAGATAGATATTACTCCTTTTTATTGGGTAGGTTTTTTTTTCAGCTTTTTCAAGCTATCCGCGCGAGGAACCCACTGTGACCCTCATGGAAACACGTATTAACCTTTGCCCTTGATCTAGCGCCTTTGCGCTAGATTTCTCGGTCTGCAGGCAGCCGACTCACAAGGCCTCCGCAGCAAAACACGTACATGAGAGACGAGGGGCGAAGAACCGTGCCCGCGGGCGGACTCGAACCCGCGACCCTGACCGAGGCACTGAGCGGCTCACGCAATAGCCACCTCGCCCATCCAGATCGGCAGTGGAGCTACTGCTCTTAGTTCTAGTTATTTTTGTTATTTAAAACAATGATTTACAACTCGCAAAATGTTCGAAAGGGTTAAGGCAGTCATATTCATTTCAAGGAAGGAGAACTGATAATGCACTTCTAAACGGTACTATAATCTTAAAAATCATCCTTAAACGGATATTAGTAGATCTAAGCCCGTATCAAATTAATGAAGATTTTAGCAAGTTATACATTTGAAGTGCATCCCAAAAATTCCAAGCATTGCTTCTGAACCTCTTAAACTTTTCAACTGAAATTAATTTTTCGTTTTTCCAGAGATAATTCTGTGTCGTGTAAGTTTCTTGTTGTTCTCTGTGAATATTTTTACGACCACTGGATCAACGCGTCTCTGGTAGACTGATTATATTACTAACATTTTAATGTGAATCGCATAACGCTAATTCGTTACTATTATGTGCATGACTATAATGTAGGCCAATGCGTGCACAGACGTCACAAGCCACATCCTGCGCGACAAGCACGTACATCCCTCTATTCGTTGACCAGCACATTTCGCAATTTGCATATATTGAGCAGTCCTTTGCTGCGGCGCTCACGTGCTCTTTGATGTGGGTTTCCACCGTGCGATTTCTCCACACTTCTTGCAAAAGAAGGATTGACTTTGAAATATACAGACTGTCAAATTTATTTGATTTCTGAAACTATTTTCATAAACGATAAGGACTACCAGTAAATGTACTACTGCTGAATAAGGAATTGTTATACATTGGTGCATCGAACAGATTTAAAACAAAAGTTATAGAATATTGAAGATTATGCTACATAAAAATCAGCAGGCGAATTTTGCTACAACACAGATTAACATAGAAAACTGTTCTTTCTAGGTTTTTGAAAAATCAAAAATTGGTGTATTTCATCTCTTAAGAATAGAAAGCAAAATGTAAAGTATACTAATGTTATATCTCATGAATTATATTAATTATTTAATTTATTGATAATTCATATTAATTACCTAAATATATGACAAAACTTATTTGCTAAAAATTCGAAAACTCAACAATTTGCAGATGATAGTTTATTTATGTTATGAGAGAAACATAAAAAGAAATTGAATTTATAATGCAATATGTTTATTTGTTATATGTATACATTTATAGTGTTATATGTTTATTTTCAATATGTTGAATTTATAGTGCAACGGTTAACCGTAAACCAATTAATAATGAATGTTGAAAAGACTAAATTTAAGGATTGAGGATAAGGTATAAAAAATACGAGTAAGAGAAACTAAATTATTTGCTTTCTGCGGCCTGTTTGTAATGGTTGCGCTCCGGCTTTCGCCTGGTGATGATCGGAGAAACTAAGGATAACTATCAGTCAGATCAGCCGGCCGCTAGAATTTTCCTCCAGGCAACGGCTGAATTCGACCAAGCTGACCAGCTAGGATAAACAATCCTGCCCCTGTCGGGACTGAAACCCTAGCACCTCCCGGTCAGTGACATCAGTTGATTATCTTTACCGGTCGAAAATTTGAAAATAAAAAAGTATTTTAAAGGCCGTGATAAAGACGTAAAATGCAGTCATATTTTATTTAATATGGGGCAATAACGAGTTATTTCGAATAGTTAAGTGAAATGACGTAATACCAACAAACCATTTGGTGTTTTGCGCATTAAAAAATCTTGTAATACTAGCAAGGGAAGGGGAGTGCTGAATAGAAAATCCTTCCAAAGCTCTGCGACTTCGCCGAGCTCTGTCTGGGAGGCGCGGTCGGCTGCCAAACCATGCGCGCGCGGCACGGCGCGTCGGTGGTAAGTTTCGGCGGTCAATACAGAAGGCCGGCGGCGATCCGCACCCCAGCGCCTCTTCTAATTCTCTTCAAAGGGATCGCTGCCCGCCCGCCGCTCCCTTTGACTCTGCGCTCGCCTCCCCCCCCGCCCGCGCCGCCCCCGCCCCCGGCCCCGCCCCCGGCCCCGCCCCCGGCCCCGCCCCCGGCCCCGCCCCCGGCCCCGCCCCCGGCCCCGCCCCCGGCCCCGCCCCCGGCCCCGCCCCCGCCCCCGCCCCCGCCCCCGGCCCCGCCCCCGGCCCCGCCCCCGGCCCCGCCCCCGGCCCCACCCGCGGAGCCTAGCGCTGCAGTGACCGGTAACGCGAACACAACGGGGAGGTGGAGCGGGACGGTCGGATGTTAACCGTTAGAGGTGGTGTGACCTCTGTCTAGTCACGGACACACACATACGCGACGACAACACCAGCCAGAGCACACAAGAGCTTACTTCCAGCCGCCATAAGAGGCGGCAATGTAGCAAAAGAAGGAAACTTGGTTCGAGCGGCGTCTCCTCTGCCGTTTGCTCTGAAAAAGTCCTACCTTCGTGAGAGCAGTTACCAGAGGTCGTTCGCTATGGGTGCGGTGCGCCACGATAGAGAACGAAAAGTATTCTATCAGCAAAGCATGGCACGACGAATCAGATTCTACAGAATATTACATACAAGAATAGCTTCAATTAGGTAAATATTTCAGCTTATTATAATTATTTAATTGTGGAAAGCATATAGACATAAAATGCTTTCTGTGACTAACCCGTGATGGGTACGAAATTATGGTTTTTCGACTATTTTTCTATCATAGCTTACATTTACCTTTTTTATAATCTTACTTCAATTTATGAAATAAACTCGACCCATACTTACTACAATATTCTGCTACAGACTTCATGAAAAGTATTATTAACAACTGGATATCTATGAGCAAGCATGTGCAAAAATATTTACAAGATCTGCGTGGCGTATACATCACGCGCCCCAAGTTCTACTTGCCGAGGAGATTTCTACGAGGGGACATCGCCGTGGCAGAGAGGAAAGTCTACTCGTTGGGAAAACCTATAAAACTTTCCAGAACAGCCACAAGTAGTAGCAGTGCACCGTAGTCGAGAAGAGAAGGCAAGCAGTTGGGATAGATGCCGGCTTCCTTCGCCGAGGGTGAAAAGAGGATTCGATACTGTAGAAAATTTCTCTAAAATTTCGGGGCGTTCGATGCGTCGTATGGTTTTTTGTCTGTCGCAAACTACATAAATTAAAAATCATAAGCGAAGCGAATGAGGAAATCGACGTGCGAAGCAGGTAGGGATTGCTGAGTCCTGGGCGGGACAGAGTGAAGCGTGGCGAGTTGCAGGGGAGACAAAGAAAGGGCTAGCAGAAGGGATCTGCGTGACGGAGATAGCGGGTGGGAAAGGGGATATGAAAACTTGCACCCTTTGTTGTTTTGTAAGGCGCTATCACCACAAAACCCCTTCTTGCTTCCCACTATTGAAGAGCATTTCGGAGATTGCATCTTTCAACACGATGCTCACCTGTTCATACTGCACGGTCTGTGGCGTAGTGGTTACACGGCAATTACATCCCTGCAATGGACTGGCCTGCACAGAGTCCTGACGTGAATCCCGTCGAACACCTTTGGGATGTTTCGGAACGCCGACTTCGCGCCAGGCCTCACCGACCTACATAGATACCTCGCCTCAGTGCAGCATGAATGGGCTGCAATTCACCCACAAACCTTCCAACACCTGATTGAAAGTCTGCCTGGAATCTCTCATCAAGGCTAAGGATGGACCAACACTATTGAATTCCAGCATTACCGATGGAGTGCGCCACGAACTGGTAAGTTCCTTTCAGCCACGTGTTCGGACTCGTGCAGATCGCAGGGCAGATGACGCCGTCGCTAAGCCTCGAGGGCCCTCGCGTCGCACTCTGCTCTTAGCGCCACTCGCACGTCGTGCCGGGGAAGGGAAAGGAATTAAGGCAAGCATTAGCTTAAATGCGGTACATGTGCTGTTAGAAAAGCACACCATTCGTTAAGCGGGATTCGAACCCTGAGCCCGAACGTAACGCAAATTTAAATGCAAATAGCCCAAACCTTTACGGCAATTGCTAGGAATGGTAAAGAGAGTGTTTAAAGAAGCTACATTGGGGTTAGGAAAGCCCCACCATTGCATACCTCTCAAGCAAGCATACATGTTCCAGGCGAATTAGAACCGGAGTTGAATCGAACCCAGGATCCTTTGAAGTTAGGCTGCTAAGGCGGATCGCAGCTAAAGTTCAAATTTAATTTTTATTGGCTGATTTAGAAAGCAAAAAGTTTTCTGAAAAATAAAAAAAACTGGAATGGTGCGTATCAATCTTCTAAGTAAATCGGATAAATGCCCTCGAAATATTTTCCGAAAATAATGTCTTACCCTCGATGTATTATACACTTTCTGTTGTCAAGCATCTACGAACCTCGAAAACGCTTCCTACAATTTACCAGGATGAATTACTTAAACGAAACCCATAAAGCATTCATGTACAGTGTTTATTGAGAATTATAAATGGTAGTTTATCTGATAACGTATTCAATTGAGTAAATTAAAACACATTTTATTTATGAAATTCCGAGACAATTAGTCACATAATTTTGAATCCAAAAGCAATAAAATATTCCTACTTCCTTCCCTGCACATCCCGTAAACCTGTTACCTGTGGGTGGCCGGACCCTCTCCCCGACCGTCCAAGCGTCTGGCACTATAAATGAGCCTAATCCTCGCTCCCTCTCTCTGCACGTTGCTCACTTAAATGCCCAGTCTCTGCCCTGCCATTTCGACGAAGTAACGGAAATAATATCTAAACACCGTTTTCATGCACTTCTCATAAGCGAAACCTGGTTAAAGAATTCTCTCAATTCCGCGCTAGTAGCAATATCAGGGTACCGCCTAATAAGAGCCGATCGGAAGGCCAGCGTCGCCGCACACGGTGGAGGCGTCGGTATATACATTCGCGAAGATCTTAGGCATAAACTTTTACTATCTTCAACAAATACGGATTGCCTGCGTAGCGAATATCTTTTTATCGAAGTAGGACTTTTAGGGAAAAAATGTCTCTTGGCTGTAATATATTTACCTCCTAAGACAGGCAGCATAGATATGCTGGACGAAACCATTGCATCTGCGATAAATTCCTATGAACACGTTATTGTAATGGGTGACTTTAATCATAACTTATTAAAACCTTCTCGCTCTGCAGAGCTTTTTACGCGGTTTTTCCACAGCATGTGCCTTGAAATTTTACCTCTAGCACCAACACACCACTCAAAGAACACAGAAACTTGGATCGATCATATTATAGTGTCTAATGTTAACAAAGTTCGAAAACACGGACAATTCCCAGTTCCTGGGATTTCAAAACACGACCTAATTTACCTTGTTTACAACCTGAAGTGCCCTAAATACTCACCTCACATAATCAAATACCGCGATTTTTCAAAATTTGATAAGCAAGCATTTATTATAGATGGATTGGCACTTCCATGGCACCTTGTGCAAGAAGAAGAATTACTGGATGATAAAGTAAATATTTTCACTAACTTAATAACACAGCTCTACGACCGGCATGCGCCTTTAAAAATTTCGCGTGTAACTCGTCCTCCTGCACCATGGTTAACTGCTGAAATTCGAAATTTAATGAAAGATCGTGATGCAGCATATGCAATTTTCCGGAAAACTAAATGCGAACTACTTAAAAAACAGTACAAAATGCTCAGAAATTTAGTTACGCAGAAATGCCGCAACGCTAAAATAAAATATTACCACACCACCTTCGGCAGAATCAGCGACTCGAGAACGATCTGGAAAAATTTGAAAAATCTAGAAATAGGCAAAGGTCCTCCCCAAATTGAAGCGAATATACCCTTAGAATCACTAAATCACAGTTTCATAAACAGCGTTCCTTCATTTGACAGTAACTTGAAAAAGCAATCTCTTTTGTTTCTCCAAAACGCAGAAATAAAATCCAACGATAAATTTTTCTTTTCGTCCGTTGAACATCAGGACATAATCAAAATCGTTCAAAGTCTAAAATCAAATGCTTCAGGTTCCGATGGTATCAATGCCAAGCTGCTAAAAAATAGCTTAGATGTGACGTACCCAATTATCACCGAAATCGTAAATTTCTCACTAATGAGCGGGCAATATCCCTCATCCTGGAAGTCTGTGCTCGTGCATCCTATTCCCAAGACAACATCAACCAAAAACCCTATTGAATACCGCCCAATTAGCATCCTCCCAACTATCTCTAAAGTACTCGAAAAAGTCGTCCGGAAGCAAACTGAACAGTATCTTCGAACAAAATCACTTTTAAACGATCAGCAATCAGGTTTCCGTTCCGGCAGAAATACTGGAACCGCACTACTAAACGTCATTGAAGACGCGAGAACAGCAATAGATAACAGTAATATAACTATTTTGGTTCTTCTGGATTTCAGCAAAGCATTCGATTCAGTAGATCACGACATCTTGCTCGCCAAACTAAAGATCATAGGTTTTGCACAGCCCACGTGTAAATGGTTTCTTAATTATTTAACTTCCAGAACCCAAAGAGTGGTGTCCGGTAGCCGTAGCTCAAGGGACTTGAAGCTTAACCGCGGAGTTGCTCAAGGCACTGTGTTAGGGCCACTGGCCTTCTTAATCTATGTAAATGACGTGGGAAATGCGCTTAAATATTGCAGTCATCAAATGTATGCGGACGATCTCCAGATATATCTAAGTGGTCACCCGTCTCACCTCCTTTCACTCGTACAAAAAATTAATGAAGATTTAATAGCGGTAAACAACTGGGCAGCGTCTTTAGGCTTACAATTAAACCCAAACAAATCACAGTGCATGGTTATCAGCTCGAAATGTACTATGAATAAAATCTCTTCTTCTCCTTTGCCTAATATTTATATAAATGACACCATTTTACCTTGGTGTTCTGAAGTCAAGAACCTAGGTGTAGTTATCGACAACACTCTCAGCTGGAACTCGCACGTAGATTCAACCTGCCGTAAAGTTTTTGCTTCAATGCACTCACTGAAACGCCTGCGAGCACTTTTACCAGGTAGCACACGTGAGACTCTCATCAAATCACTTATCATGCCACATTTCGACTACTGCGACTTTCTTCTGACCAACATGACATTCAAATTACAACGTAAACTTCAAGTAGCCCAGAACGCATGCGTACGTTTTATTTTTGATCTAAGAAAATTCGACCATGTATCCGAATTTTTTGACAGAATTCGTATGCTTACTCTAGACAAAAGACGGTTACTCCACTCTTTACTTCTTCTTTATAAAGTTTTAACCGGTTCTCATGCAACACACCTCATAAGTAACTTCAATCCTCTGAAACTAAATCGAGCTCGTGAATCAGCCCTGCTTTGTGTACCACGTCACAACACGACTTCATTCAGTAAATCATTCACCATTGCAGCTATCCGAGCCTGGAATAAATTACCAGCGAAACTAAAACACTTAAATACTTTCGGCAAATTCAAAGCTGAATGAACCACATGGGTAAGGAATAACGACATATAGAACGGCGTTAACATCTTCTTCAATCTCCAGACTTCTCCCACTTCCAAGCGCCCGGTCACCGCCCCCGTTAAACACCCTCTATTTCCCCCTCTTTATTCTCAATATTCTACCCCATACCTCATTGCTCTATCCTCATCTTCCATTCCCTCTCACACCTAAATTATGAGCATTAATTTTTTTCTGTGTTCCCTAATGAAATTGTTAATAAAATATACAAAAGTATTAGTGACGTTCCAGATGAAATATACTTGTAGCTATCTTTGTACCATCATCAGGATATTCACTACAATATATTGGCATAAACAAAATTGATGTTAAGATACCCGCACTCTTTGTATTGTTCCTTGATACTGCCAGTATTGTGTTTAAAATTACTGTTGTTATTAGCTTATAGTGTATTGTGCTTCTCTGGTGTATATTATATTATTGTATATTTATGTTAAGTGCTACTGTAAACTAAACGTAGCTTTCTGTAACGTTCCTCAAATAACTTCACTTTTTTCGCCTACTTCTTCTTTCGTCCTTTCCTTCCCTTTTTTCTCTTACCTCTCCCTCACAAACTTTATCATTTATACTTTTTGACCCCTTCCCCTGTACGTCTTCTCATTTCTCTTTCACGAAACTTCCCTTTCACTACTCAGTATAACATACTCAGTTCTATTGATGTTCGGCCCTAAGTCGCCATCCTGATTGAGGTTTTTCTGGGTTTACTCAATCGCTTAAGGCGTATGCCGGGATGGTCCCTAGATTTGTTCTCCCAGACGTAAATGTACAGCCTGTCCTCCCCTCTTAAAATGTTACTAATCTAAATGTATGTAAATTCAGTGGTTAGGCGGAAGAGCAGGCCCTATGGCCTGAGCCTCGCCATTAATAAAGACATTATTATTATTATTATTATTATTATTATTATTATTATTATTATTATTATTATTATAAAATATAAACGCGCATTTGAATTGTCGCTTTGTGGCTTGACGGTAGGCCGCTCTACCCATGAGAGAGATCGATGTGACTGCGGTGAACGGTCGAGAGCTATCGATTCGCGCGTTTTAGCGACACAAATCAAATCATTTTGTTCATCGAACGCGTTAAGCGATTCGCGCAACACGGCCCGATGTTGCGTGTGGTCTGCTCTCGACCAGGAGATGGGTATCTCGCATTTGTATTGGAGGTCTTTTATTTTTATGGAATTTTTTCAGTGTTGGCACTCTAAAATTTCGCATTGGTTTGACTGCAGCACACTGAATTACTGTTAAATTGGTTAATGAAATCTCATTCCTGACCCAAGAGAAATCGTAATTGTTCTATGCTAACGTATCACTGTACAAAACGTTCACCAGAAATGCTTCTGTTACTTTCCAACACTTCCAGTCAGCGATGAAATACCTAGCGATCTTCCCTGGCCGGAAATGGAAACTTATTTCTTTATTTATCTTAGGTCATTATTAAGCAAACAAGATTTTCTAAAATAATTTATTTGTACTTTATAGACATACTGCCTTTCGTGGTTATCAATATAGGTACATGAACAAATACTAAATGCAATCATACCTTAAATAAATATTATAAAACTAATTAGGGTAGTGTACTCTAATTTGATGGAAATCATAAATACTATGTAAAGAACTTCTGATGTTATAAAATTTATATCGCAAGAAGTATTATTATGATGAGAACAGAGGAATACCAAACTCGCGTAAAATTATTAGATAATTGGTTCAATATTTCTCTCTCTCTCTGATACACCATCTTTGATACATGATACGAGCGAGTCTCGCATCTCCATTTCTATTGTTGGCTGTCACAGTAATCTTCTGCTCTTCTGGCCATTGCCTTCTCTTCTCCTTCCTTCCACGATATTCTGGTCTTTTTCGTCTTCTGCGTAAAGATTGAGAGGCCATTGTGATCACTGTTTAAATAACCATTCCATTTTAGTCTTTTTATTTCAATGGTTTCGATAATGTTCAGACTTATTTTCGCTTTTCATTTAATTACGTCGATTTTCTTTGTTCCACAATGTGAATCTGCAACTTCTTTGTCAATATTCCATTTCCATTGCAATAAGTTTATTCTCATTACCATTGGATATTTTCCAAAATTCCGATCCGTAAGTGACATTACTCTCTAATACCACTTTATCATCACACGGCTTGAAAATTATTACTGTTAATTTAATGGAACAAAAAATTTCACTTTCTAAAAATCTAAATAAATTTGTGTTAGATGACTTCAAATTATTTATTTACATTCGTATTTTGTGGCATAATATTATATTATTCTGACACTAATTATAGCATTATAATATTATAACCTAACATCTAGTTTTACACTAGACACTATGCTGTAAGAAAATGTAAATATTACATTTACAGGTGTAATAATCCCTCAGTAGGAAAGTATCCTTAATTCTATGAGATCCAAGAAATTTATGGAAGTATTAGTATGTTGTCACTTACTCTGCAGTTTCGGGTAATCACAGAGGTTTCGAATTAGCATTGCTTTCTTCCCCGGCTTAAATATCTTCAACGGGAATGAGGTTCCAGCACTGAAGCTCCACAGCAGGCAGAGATTGTTGACACGTTACAGGGAACCTCGAATGACGCGTGCTTTGGGTATCGACGAACGTTGCAAGCTGCTAGCCTCCTGTTATATTGCCAATATGAACAGAACATGTAATTAACAATGAGCTTCACATTCACAGTACCATTCATATTTGTATTTAGAGGTATATTGGTCGCGACGAAAAATTTGCTCCACATCAAAAAACGATACCTACCATAATTTGCACGGTTTTCACGTTCATAGGTCATTAATATCGGAAGAGTATTGTGTATTGAGTACAGAGAGTATTCGAGTAGTAAGAAAACTAGTAAAAGTACAGTGAAAGCGGCTTTATGGAATACTTAAGGAGAGGCCATTTGAAAAGTTAAAAAATGAATAGCTTTTTATTTGAATACTTATATATAATAAATATATTATTTTCATTTTGTATATTGTAATGAAAAAAATTTAAAATAAAGCATCGAAACAACCTTCCTGTAAATTATTTAATTTTGAATTATTAGATTTTTAAAATACTATATTTTAAAATTATATAAATTGTCAGTAGCAACAATAAACTTGTACTTGGGCGAACATTCCGCACTTTGGAACTCATTGATTTAAAAACGAAAGTAACTTCGGTAACTTCAAACCGCACGGCTCTTTACTGTACGTGACATCATATTATTATAGGCCGGGTGATGTGCATGGTTTTCAGAAAATTAAGGGCACGCCCTTCTTCCATTTACAGTAGATAACTATGAATATATTTGTAATATTCAGAATTACAATGTTCACGAATCCACGCAACATCCTTCGTAATCAACGTAAATCCAGAGTGGATGTTTACATGTCAATATCATAGCCTCCTTGATGACAGGACTTGATGCGAAATAGGAAGCGTAAATGGGGAAGTGGAATGAATTCGAATTTAAAAGATAATAGTACTTAACGAAACATGTGGATAAAGAGGGCTATAATTGCATCAGTGGAATGTTAAAGAACGACAATGCGAAGAACAAGTGACAATAGAAGCGAGTTTTTTTATATGCACGAAATTTCGTGTAACACGGATGCAATTATATCCCTTTATCCACATGTTACGTTCAATATTTCTTCGTTTCCATTTAAGAATAATTTTAATTTTGAGAAGTTCAAGCACATCTTTAACATGCGAGGCATAAGCTTGATGGCGTCGTATTGCTTTTGAAAAATATCTATTTTAGTGGCTTGATTGTTTGCAAAAAATATTTGTAAATGGAAGGTTATTGAACGAATTACGGATAAAATATTATAAGCTGACGAATCCATGAAAACATTACTTCCTACGAAAATAAAGGCAGGTATGATAGAGAAAACGTGTATATATTGGGAGGTAAGAAAAAACTACAAATTACTTATTTAAAAAAGAAAGGAATATATTTGTTAAAAAGAAAAACTAAAACAGACATAAAAAAGCAGTCGAAATGTGTAAATTTGGCGCATTTCTATTTCTGAACTTACGTATTGTGACACCACGCTCACGTGTGCGCTCCCGTCACCAGCATTCACACCAAGTTTCAAACCGCACGCCTAGGTAGTGGCCTCTCGCCAGTGGCCAGAGAGTATACGGAGCGACATGGCGCGAGTGACTGTGCTGTGAGTATACGGAAAACAAGAACAACCACGGAGGACGGAAGTAACGCCGATGGTCGGCGGCTTGCTGGAATAGCGAACTATCTAGTCCACCCCGGTAGCAAGGGCGGGCTCGAGAAGGCTTTTCGCGTGGCTGGACTGTGGTGGAAGGCCGAACAGGGCACTAGACTGCGAGCCAGATGAGGTCGACAGAGGTTTCCAACAGCGAAACAGATCGCAGCCCACGCGTCTAAAGATAAGTACGAGGCTAGAAATTGCACATTATTATAACATTAGACGAGATTAGAACGAGATCACGACGAACCTGAAGTTTAAAAACATATTAGGATGCATATAACTGTCAACGTTTTTCACTGAAGCTGTGTCTTATACTCATGGCGATGAAAAGTTATGGTGATTAAGGCACTTCACGTATTGCTGTGTTGTAAGTGCTCTAAGAGGAGCATCGTGTGATATTGCACATTAAATCTGTATATTCATTTATTTAAAACCGTTATCTTTATTGTGTAAATGAGAAGAGATGTGCAGTGAAAACGTTTTCGATGAGCTGGAAATAACGCGAGCCGTTACAAATAATCCGAGGAAGTATGTGCTGTAACACCACTAGCTTAACAATATTTATATAATCGTCTAATAATTCTATAATATAATACCTGCTCGTTTCTGAACACATGTCATAAACATTGTAAGATTACTCAGAATAGCTAAATCTACAATTACGTGGTTCAAAAAGTTTTCATTTGGTAGAATACATCTTAAGAAAAATAACTCAGGTTTCACATGCGTCCTCCATTTTTTGTGCATATATTCTCTCATGTCCTTAAACATGTTCCCAGCACATTCCTCGCAGTTTCACATTATGTTTAGTTCTGTCTCCCGCATCTTGCCACATGACCTTGAGATATTGTTTCGCAAACAGGTCCCTGCATGTTTCCTGTATTTTTTCCACATTTAGCGAAAGTTTCTACATTTTCTACACAAGTTTGCCCTCAAGTTTAAATTATTTCGTGGGAATATACGAAAAGTTAAAAATGTACCATTAAAAAGAAGGTAACGAGCCCTGAAAGATTGTTAGAGAACGAGCTGAGGGCGCGAGGAGTGATGGACGAGAGGGCGAGGAATATGAAGCTATGAAAAGTGAACGATGCGAGAACAGAAGCCTCGTCAAACTTCTAGAATGCCCCCAACAACTGTTATGCTACCCGTTTCATGTGAGGAGCTGCCGTGCAGGCATATTTAATTTTCATTCCATTAATGTTCCTTCATTCCTTTCGACCTACTTTCACGTATGGTGCAAAGTTCGATACCACTGGGGAGGAAATATGTTATGATATGAGTACTGGAGCCACAAAAGAGGAAAATGAGAAATGATGTAACGTATTTGATACGCTGCCCCCTTTTGAAGTCGAACAGAGGATTATAAATTTGCATTATTAATGTGAAAGCTTTACGTGTTCCAAAGCTTCCCAAAAGAGGGTCAAAGGCAAAATTAGCTCCAATTTATCACTTTGCTCATAATTTCATTTGAATAGCTTAATTAGTATTCTGTAAAAGGACCGCACCAGCCAATAAAAAGATAACACATATGAAAACGTGTGGTCTTTTATTCCATTGCTATCTAAAGAAATGAGATTTTTACCTTTACATGTACTAGTACACGGAGTGATTCCAAATTACCTTATCTGCTAGCTGGGTCACGGTGTGATAAACGGTACATATTATTTTGTTCTTGTAAAATCGTAGATATATTCTGACCAGCGCCGAAAAATGGTGCACCTCATGTTGACACACCTCTCGGTTCACTCGACGAGATCCCCATTTTGGCCAGGCCTTCCATTACCATATTCTTCTATAACCTAAGCAATAGCCCTAGAAAAACAGCTAAAGTGTCGCGTTTAAGTACACAACCCTCACTATTTCGTAATTCCAACTACGAGTACATTGCCATAGCATTGAGGTTAATATTTTTTCAAACTTTTGGAAGGATGGCAATAGAAACGAAACCTTTCGTTTCCGTGCCCTTATAACGGAATTATTTCCTTGCGAATTTAGTTTCGTTCCAAGTAAAGACCCGAAAATCTGCGCGAATTTCGATACCGAATTAACACATCATTGAAGTAAGTTTGTTTCCTTTCTATACCGAAGCAAAACAAAAGTGAATTTCATGCACTGAGCTTTGGGTAAGAATAGTAATTTGCATCATAAAGCAAGGAAATCGACCTTTTCGTGACGAGACAGGAATGTTTACCCGGTGAGGCCGGCAGGCCGAGGCGAGGAATCCTGCTGAGTCATAAAGAGGGACTTTTGCCGTGTGACAATCTTTTATTAAAGACGCTTTTATGCATGTTTTTCTGTAATTAAACAATACCACAGACAAGAAAGGTAATGATGTTCTCACTCGATCAATTGTTCACATTATTAGCATGATCACATATTTGTTGATCGTTTTTCTAGTTTTCTTTAATTGTAACTAGAATGACAAGTTCTATTGATGTAATGAATCTTGAAAGAAAAGATAAATGGAAAATAATGGAATCTCCGCCAGATATACTATGAAAAGAAGCAAGGGCCGCAACCTTGGACATTTCCATTAAAATCAAAAGATCGAAAGACATTCCAAAGAGAATAAAAAATAAAAAAAAATATGGAGAACTTTGTGAGTGGTAAGATACGAGAGGGGTAAGAAGAGTCACAGGAGACGTGCATTTGCCATTGTTTTCAGAAATTAGTGAAAGGTACCGTCAAAAACCGCTTTAATACATTTTTCAATCACAATTTATGTAAATATTTTCAAATAAAATGTCAATTGATAAGTGCATGTTTTGAATGTATTGAAAGCTACCTCAATACATATTGGCATGGAACCTTTGTTACGTAGCTTTCTGATAGTGGTTGTTTCTTAGCTATATGAAGACGTGGATTCTACTTCAAGTAAGAACGCTGTATACGTTGACAAACCAGATTTATAACAGGTTAACAAACACTAAATCATGATATTTTAATATAATGCAAGTCTCCTTGGTTCTTAGCGGGTACCAGCTACATGGTGAAAAGATGGTGACAGTCGAGTAAAGAAAGATTCATTACACGACGGTTTCAACAGAATCATCCTGTAATGCACAAGTTTCTTGCCTCAAAACAGCACAACAACGATCTACCTTCCAGATAGTCTCGAATAAAGTTATTTCCCTATTTAGTTTCGTTATTTGTCATATCCGTATTTCATGAATAACTAAATAACTTGAATCGGGAGAGTTCGATGAAAGAATTTCTATCCCAAACTCTGTTGATGTACATATTGTTGCATTAGGGAACTTTTTACAAGCAGTGATTGTCTATAGTTTTTACTCTATTCACTATCTATAAATTTCATTACTCTTCAAATTATTCCCAGCTTTCGGTCACTTCTTTCTCGCAACACTCACCGTACTTGAAGCTGTTTTTGGCATGAAATTTATCAACTGTTTCGTCGTAGGGTTTACAACGTAAATACCTCCGATTAGTAAAATGTGGCGTCGCCAGTGCTTTAAACTGTTTTAAAAATAGCGTTATGAGTTGAAAATGTCTTTGATACTTCAGTTCTTTAATGCCCAGCTTTGTTCAAATATGTTCTTTCAGTATCTGGCATTAGACTACTAATGAATCACAGTAACTGATAATGTTATACACCCGTTCAAAAGTTCCCAATGGCTTAGTGTGTTACCTCCATACGGGATATGACCAGATCTTTTTGCTATTTCAAAATTATAATCGCCGAAACAAGTACTTGCAGATTTTGATGCTAATGGTTACATTTTAGTTCAGCTACATTTTAAGCGTTTTCGCAAATATCCACAAAAATGCACATAGCACATTTGCATTATCACAAATGCTAAATGCAAAAATGCAGATTACAAATTAGTTCCGAAAATTTTGTCGCAACATTATTTACAACTACATTTGATTATTCCCTGGATTTCCTTAAAACTTCCATATTTTTCTCCCCTAATTTTTGAAGAGATTAAAACTTTACAAACTCAGTCTAATTTGTGTTCACTTCTACTTCTACAATGGCTCTATTGATTGTTTTGTATGCAAATCTAGCATCGCAGGCAAATCTAACATTAAAATGTGTCTGTTTTGTATTTTTTAGTGAATAAGATGTTAGTTAAGTTTAATAAACATACGTCGTGGATCACATTAATTTGAAAATCGGTATGTGCACATCATTTATTCTCTAGCGTTACTCACCGTTTTGTTTTCTTCGTATTCACTTGAGATTCATCGAGTTTTATAAGTGGTTACTTGGTCGAAGCATTACTGTTCGTCGGTTTTCGCAAAATTATTTTTTTTATATACGTTAATTCGAAACTAAATTCAAATCAATCTTCAGCACGAATTTATTGGTAATTTAATTGTTAGCTTAAAGATGTGTTGCCAACGTCGTGAATAAAATTATGGCGTATTTTAGGCATAATCACTAAGATTGCAGCACCACATCACAAAATAATACGTTTTTGGAAATTTCTTTGAAACTTGTAGCCGGATACGAAAACCAATTACCAGATCGTCTCGAGCGGTGCGCGAAAAGGGGTCTAGCAGCGAGTGACGGAATCTCACACATGCGCACCTCTGCGCGTACGCACACGCAAAGAGTTTTACTCGAATACGGAATAGGGATAAGTGGGGGAGGCTAGGTAACTGAACGTCTTGCTCCTTGATGTACCTTGAAAAGTCCCCCACCTGACCAATACGTCCTGCACTTTCAAACGCTGATTCTACTTCTTTAATCAGTGTATAGAGTATCCCATATGATGAAGCACGTTTAGGAAAGTGTTGAAGAATTATCTAAGACAAGAAATGTTGAACAGATGAAGAGTAGTAGCGATTAAAAACTTGTTGGTAATTTATATTTTCGCGAAGAATGGCACGCGGCTTGAAACAAATAGGACTGCCATTTGTGAACCACTTATAATAAACATTTTTTAAACGGTTTTGAACAATCAAAAATTAAGTAATGTATATAAATGTATGATTTTTTCTGGATAGTAGGGTACACATATACATTTTACGGTTTTGTAAATTACTCAGAGCTAGGTTGTTGTAGCTTTTTAAACTAAAATGTGTTAGATTTAGTCAACTCTGGCTTACAAATCAAAGAGATATTTATATACCTAAGATATTTTATTTGGATAATATATGTAACGAAATTTATCGAAGGCGAATAGACAAATTTAGATTTTCGTACAATATTTTTTCAAAGCACTGTACAGACATAAAATGCACAATAATTTTTTTGTGCATTTATACAGAACTGTGTAGTGTGGCGTCTTTGCCGGGGCAATATATCACAGACGTGAACGGTTTGTAATTTATTGAGTATTTATTTGAAATATGCTAACACCTGAATACAATTTACAATAATTACAATAAACAATATTGACCCGTTACTAGAAGGAATGTTCCTGGTCACCACCACCGCTGGCCTGATAATTCGATAACTTATTCGGTGTGATGCACCAGTAGCCTACGTGAGCATACAGGCGAGTATGCCTCACCTCCCGTCTCGACGTAGCACGCCGGCTTCAGTTCCCTGCCTCAGTAGCCTATGCATTGAAATGCAGCGCCGCGCACTACTCACACGACTTCCTACCGACGCGCCCAATAATCAGAAGAAGGAGTTTAGGTCCGGGGTCCGTTTATATTACCTCCTCCTGTAATATAAACGGCCAGCTGACGGAACTGCCTCATCTCGCTGTTTCCGCCGACGCGTTTCCGCAGCTGGCCTGCCTACGGGGTTCCCAAGTTTGCCGCAAGTGGTCTACGGGGTTCACAAGTGGCCACCCACGACACGGCACCCCTTCCCTTCCGCTCCCTAGGTTTGCCATTGTTCAGCCCGGCGTCTCTTCCCGCCAGCGCTGTCCATGAGCATGAAATGCACGTGGCTGATATTTGGTACGTTTGTACAAGGCGACTGATATGACGCCACAGTAGTTACTTTACGTAAAATGTCAATGATATAGTACCGCTTAAATATTACACACGCCAAAACACTGGAATTTGGATTTTTTTCGAAATTTCAACTGTTATATGTCTTCTGAGGGGCTATACACAATTTTGAAATTGCACACGAAATTGCACACGCATGATCGCCATGTTATCAAACTGCAGTATAAATTTCAACTTTGCAAAATATTCCCTATCTTTTACTAAAAATTGCGCAAAAACTACTATAATAAAAAACAGTACATGACATTATTTAAAGAACTAATTGTGGAGAGTACACTTAATTGTAATTTCATTCTTGGAACGAAACATAATTCCCAACCGCAGTTGAGTTTCGTTCCAGAGGCAAGTTTGTTACTAGTCTATACATTTCTTCGGTGCGCTTCGGACTTCTGTTTCGTTGCGTACTTCAGTTCCTGTGCACAAGAAACCATAACGAAATGACTAACTTTGCGAAGTTTCGTTTCTGTTGCCATCCTTGCTGCATATCGAAAGGCAACAAACGTTTTGCATTTTAATGTTGACAATGTATTATCGTAAGGCTGTTATATCTTCGTTGCTTAAGCCCTGGTTGAGTACTACAAGGCCTTAACATTTACTCACTCGTACTCGCTCGAGCGTTTCATCTCGGAGCGTCCTGCGCTCGCCCGCAGAGGCTGATTCACAGATGAAATGGTCCTGACGGTTTCGCTTCGCCTTTTGAGGAAGGGATAAGTGATATGCCATGTGCGATAGTTGCCACACTACCTTCCAATATTGATAAGAAGTCTTTCAGGCTAATGTTCTGTTTATTATAGTGACATGAATACACACAAGTGAATTAAATGTTTATTAAATATTTAAATAAATAATTGTTATTCACTTTTCTTTTCAAAACCATGGATCATAAAAATGCCATTAATTATTTACGAATCAATATTGCTTTTTTTTTCTAAAATAAAATTGATCAGCTTCACTTCAATTATTTTCTTACGTGCTGAATATTCAGCAGGTACACAAACTATTCTCAGCAGGTATATTACAGCGTATCTCACTGTCCGGGAGATCCAAGGATAGTCCGGACTGCCAGCTCTGCAGGGACACTTGGCCTGCAGTGATAGACCTTTAGCCCTCTTCAGGAAGAGGTTTCCAGGGGACACCACGGGGAGGCGGTCTATCGTTCGTCCTAGTCGAGTATCTGGCTCGACTACCATCCGTGCTCGGTGCTTGTTTCATTGTTCTTTGTTTATATTGTTTTGTTCATATTTAAATGTGTATTTCATGTTGTAATTTTTGTCGATGTAAATGCGATCTCACAAGTGAATGCCATAAGAAAATAATAAATAAGCAGGTATATAACTATTTCTGCCAGCTGAAAGTAAATTGCATTTTCCTCCCAACTTTTTCGCATATTTATACTCTTTGTTTAGAGGTTTCTATGTCGTGGCATCTCTAATTTGACATTTGACACTTGAAATCGCAGATCAAACTGGAGGAATTGCAAATACTTATGCGTTCCGCTTTCTCATGCAAGCGCTGTTCGATATGACTTCAATTTAAAAAACAATACGGAAGTTCTGTGAATTTTTATTGTTTTCACAATATGCAAGTAGAATGTATTTTCAATGTAATGCATGTAAAGACTACGTTAATTTACTGATATATTTAAAAATATTTTTGAAAATATAATAAGCATGTAGAACATCAACCAGCCTTTTTTGTATTTGAAAGAATGCACAAAACTAGATGTCAATTCTCTACAGAGAAGAAAAGTTATAAGGCAGAGTTATATCGCAGAAAACTGAAACAATAATTTTATATTTGGCTTAATGGAGTACCAAAAATATTTAATATTTTATTCAAAACCTCTTCACATTTATCAACACGTGGCACTTTACTCGCATTAAAACCCGCCTGTCTCTTCTTGAGCAGATTAAAATTTAAATAATTCTTCGTTGAAGTGAATTACCGCTCTCCAATATTGCACATCGTTTTTTAAGCTCCTCTGGGAAATCAATTTGGCAATTTTGAAGGAACAAAAATTAATTAGGAGTATAAGTAAACAGCAATTTAATTATTTTCCTGTTGCCTTCGCGAATCGCACACAGATGATCTTTTCCTTCCTCATTGTTTTGCAATTTCTTGCTTCTCAGATGGAATCGTTTAGTTCATAAGAAAATTTGTTGATATTCCCTTATAGTTAGAACAATCCAACGTCCTTTACATACTTACATACATTTTATTTAAAATAATTTATAAAATAAAAATATGAATTAAAGTTCGTAATAATCATAAATTTAATTTTCAAGATAGAAAGAGTTAATTTATATTTCACGTTTTTTAAAACGTAGAATTGTGTAATTGTTTAATTATTTTGTTTTCACCTCTGTATCAAAAAAATATTACTTCGGTTTTATTAATTTCACATTAAGTATATGGTGGGCGTCTATACGAACATTTTGGAAATAATACTTCTCTCGAGGGTATTAATCGTTAAACGCTTATTAATAATTCAGTGGGAATCGTGTATATTTAATGATTCAAATTCCTAGGACACCTTGAATTGAATTGAATTAATGCCTTATTTTTACGTGGCGAGACTCAGGCCATGAGGCCTGCTCTTCCGTCTGACCACGCAAATTTCGCTACGCTCCTTTCACCAACTAGCAGAGAAAGGAGGTATTTCTTGGGCGAGAAACAGGTGATTTGAATTTAGCTCAGAGGCGTCATTTTGGCTTGAGGATCTTTTACATGCAAGTAAATCTACTAACATGGGACAGCCGGCTTTACTTCCCCTCCGAAGGAAGGCGTACGAAGGATTTTTTCGCCCTGAATAATCCACGGCTTCGATCGGGTTTGAACCCGCCAACTTGGGTACAACAGTCCGAAACGCTAACCGTTACACCATCGCCGCCGCATAATTAACAGCAATACACCTTAGTTTTAAAATTCCAAATTTATGATTCCAATTTCGTTTTCCGTTCGTTTCACCGATTGATTATTTTGTTTCGGCGCGTCAACTGCTGCGGTCATCAATGCCGTAAGTGTGGTGTATGTTTTTCATTGCGAGAGGTGGCGGTGTTCTTCCCTCTCTGAAGGACGAGACGCGGCGACGACCTACGCGTCGACTTTTCCATAACCAGCTATTTCCCACCAGTTGGCACCGCAGCACCCGAGTCAAGCCGAAAACGTCCTTATAACCTCTGCAAAGGATCGTGACACCGCAGGCGGTTACGTCTCGTCTTGCCCCTTTCTCCTGATTGGCATGCGAATAACCAACTATGTATTATATGAAACCGTAACAAAATTCTACGACTCGTTCGACTACAACAATTTTGAACTATGAAATGACCTATAAACACCTAAGGAAGAGTATTTTTGCACCGAAAAAATAGTTGACTGACAAGTGTAATGAAGTCTTGCCACATGCCTCTCTATGTATGTTAACGCGTTGGATCCCAAACTCAAGCCAGAATTGCGCCAGCACCCTCCAGTTTTTTGCAATTTAAACTCATTTGGAGGGCGATGCCGCAATTTTGCCTTGAGATTCGGATTTAGCGCGTCGAAATACAATGAGAAAGAAGTGTCAAGTCGTTTGGTCTGACAAGTGTTTCTTCTGTGCCTCAGTTATAAATAAACTAATCTGCAACAATATTAAGGTTAATTAAGTTAAGAAATATTAGATGTATAATTAAATACTCTTGCTCTGCAATGTAACATAGACCATAGTAACCAAAAGAAAAGATACCCTACAAGAGAGAAAAACTTCATATCAAAGTCTTTCACACAATTAATAATTAGAATAATATAAGAACCTTCATCAAAATTAGGGCCGATATGAATTATTTTTTTTACATTTAAAGAAAATTCAAATAAACCCGGAAAGTACACATCTTTTCTGTAAAAATAATAGAAACGTATCATTGAATTTGCCTAAATCATTATTAATTTTACTATAGTATATTCAAAAGGATGATTTCACAGGTTGTACATAACAAAACGAAGTTAGTGGTACTTCATACCTGATATTTTTTAATTTAATAAACGATTTCCGTGTACAGAATCAGTTCTTTAAAAAAGACACGAAGAAATTCCATCGCAATCTGACTCAAAAACCGAATGGTAATGCTGATACTCCTTCAAAACATGACGATGAAACATTTTGAGCAGAAATCTGGGGGGAAGCTGATCCTACAACAAAGACGCATCTTGGCTTCAATCTGAAGTTGATACTGCCGATGAACTTGTGAAAACAATTGAACATGTTCACGAATTCTGGGAAGAGGACATTTTCCAAGCGATTCAGAACATGGGAAACTGGAAATCTTCCTGAATTGATAAGATTCAGAATTATCGGATGTATAAATTAACAGCAATACATTATCATCTAGCAAAAGCTCTTCATAAAATTGTAGGAAACCCAAAGGAACTTCCGCAATGGCTCACTCGTGGAATCACGTATTTGCTACCCAAAGCGGGAGGCAGCTCTTTGACGAAGAACTTCATGCCAATCACATGTCTGCCAAAAATGTATAAAGTTATAACTACAGCCATAACTCACAAAATGTACAGACTAGAGAAGAACCATCTGTTGCCAGATAAACAAAAAGGATGTGGTAAAGGTTCCTATGGCTGTAAGGAAATATTGCTACTAAATAAAGTCATTTAGAATTTTCTGGGGATACTAAAACGTAATTTTAGCATGGCTTCGATTGACTACCAGAAAGCCTTTGACAGTGTACCAGACAATGGAAATCTATTGCTTTTTCCCACACTTTTTGAGTTTTGCAAAGCTAGTATGAAGTCGTGGAGTACCAGATTACTAACATACAGCGGACAGGAAGCAGTAGAAACAAGAATTATTCAGATTAACCGGGGTATTTTCATGAAGATTCGCTGTTCGGATGTTTTGTATTAGTATGATCCCAGTTTCTTAACAGTTTTCGCACACTGACTTTGGTTACAGGCTCCATGGTGATGAAAGACCATAACATTTGTTTTACGCGGACGATCTTTAAGTGATTGCAAAGAATGAATTGATTCTCTACCAAATGCTGTCTGTCATCAATGATTTTAGCAATGACATCTGCATGAAATTTGGTCTTGGCAAGTGTACAAAAATCAATGTGAAGAGACGCAAAGTGTCAGAGAGCATTGGAGGTGATATGCACACTGTGATTCAAGATCTTGAGCCAGGTAAAACTCACAAATATCTGGGCCTTGAATGTGAGGACATATAGAATGACACAATGAAAGAGAAAATTCGCAGTATGTATTACAGAGGAGTGAGTCTTTTCCTGCAGCCGCTCTGAACTACAGGATTAAACTACCTTCATTTGGTAGTTTGGCGGGGCTTGTAGCCGAGTACAGTTCATTCAAAGCACGTGGTCATTCAAAACACATTTTGCTCAAAGGAAGCAGGACGCAGGTTGCAACCTGGAATAGATTTTATTTTCAACCAACTTCATAACTTTTTTAGTCGTGAAGTAGAGGATGATGATGATGATGATGATGATAATAATAATAATAATAATAATAATACACAATAGTAAATGCTCATGCTCATATAAATGAAGTCAATAAAAGAAATAAAGAAAAAGTTGAAATATTTTGGGAACAATTAGGTGATGTTCTCAAAAAGATTCCAGATAAACATAACCGGGCCATTTCGTCAACTTGCCATTGCGTCACCGGGTTCCAGTCACCCGTGAAATGATAGTCACGGCTTCTGTGACCCCCCATCTCTAACGACCCTTATCGCCTACTTAATTGTTCCTGCTGTTCCTGATGTTACAATACTTTTTTCCCGCCAGTGTAGATAATTGTAATATTTTAACCAAATAATTTGAAAATTTCTTGAACTGTGAAGAATTCAAAGAGAAATATAAATTTATAACCAACAACACCAATAACTAAGATTCTGTGCCACCAGATATCAAAGAAATTCAAAAAATTATATCAGAACATTTTTCAGGAAAAAATTAATAGTAGCAGATCTTTGGAAAAAAGCTCATATTCATCTTAAACAATCACTAGACAGTATTTTCAAACAAATCTGGGAAAGTGAAGACATACCATTAGATTGGAAAAGAGGAATAATACATCCAGTACATAAAAAAGACTCAAAGATGGATCCAAATAATTACTGAGGAATCTCGCTACTGGACGTAACATAAAATATTACCGAAAGCTTTATTGAACCGAGCAGAACCACATCTGAACTTTAAAACTGGAGAATATCAAGGTGGATTTAGAAAAAACCGACCATGCATAGAAAAAATATTTAAACTTAAAAGTGAATGAATACTTGTAAATTAGGTAAGAAAACCTATGAAATAACATTCATTTATTTTCAAAAAGCATATTATTCTATACACAGAACGTCACTAATATCAATACTAAAAGAGTTCGGCATGGAAACTGAAACTAAAAATCTGTCGTCCGGATGGCCGCGATCGTTGAGGCAGTCGTGTCGTAGCGACCTCGAACCGAAGAACTGAAGGATCGCGGGTTCGGGTCCCGCCATGGTTGTATTTGTGTTCGTGCTTTCACCCCCTATCATCCCCATATCAGGCCATCTTCATAGTTGCCATAACATTAAATCTAATAGTGTTCGCTGATGCGACAACTATTAGATGTTGATGCGACCTTAAATAATAAAAAAAGCAGCTGCAAATCTAATCAAATATATACTCAAGTCAATTTTATGGGAGGGAGATTTACGGAAACATATACTAAAGTCAAATTTATGGGAGAGTTATCGGACTCGTTACTAATAAAAACTGGAGTCAGACAAGGTGACAGTTTGTCTCCATAACTTTTTAATTAGACTTTTTAATAGAAGATAGGACACAAAAAATGGAAGTAGTATTTCAATTAATTAAAGATACATATAACAAAAAATCACTGTCATGGAACTCAAAAATCAAACATTATAACACAGCTGAAACACTAATTCTAAATAACAGAGGATTACTAGATTGTTTAGAAAAGAAAGAAAGAAAACTATTAAGGGAAATATTGGGTCAATGCATAAGTTCGTGCGCTTCTTAATATATTTTATCATATTATTTTATTTTACTCTCACTGTCTCGCACTGTAACTCTCAATCACAATCACTCAGCGAAGTATTCTCATCCACTATCTATGGACCTTCTGCCAAAGTTGAGGTAGCAGTTCAATAGAAGCCTGTAGAAGTCGTTTGGTTTTGACTGGAAGAAATTGGTTAGCTCTTCGCCTGAATGTGATTTGAAAGGGAGTGGAGGGAAGAGATGGCCATCCGAGTGGGGGCGGCGGATGAGGAAGTGGCTCCCAACAATCGCACCTTTGGCCAATTGCGCTGTATGCGGACGAGCATTGTCATGGAGCAATAACAATGATTCTTGTCTTTGTTTTTTATTACGATTTTCCGTGAATGGGCACCATTTTTGGCACGAGGAGTTTCTATCTTCCATAGGCTGAACCACTTTTTCCTCGTCCTTATGTTGGCATACATATATCATTTCTCATCACCGGGTACAATGTTCGAAAGGAATGCTCTGTTCCTATCATAAGCCAACCAATGCCGGGCAAGCATGTTTACTCATTGATTTTTGTAACTGTCACTTAGCACATGTGGTACCTGTGTACTCAATTGCTGCACCTTACCCGTCGGTTGCAAATTACGTACAGACGTTGAGTGAAATGAAAGAAAGGAGAAAAAGAGGCAACATCTGAAAGAATGAAGGAATATTAGAAGAAACGTAAAGAAAGAAAGAAAGACACATATGAAGCAATTGATCTAACATACTTCAAAGAGGGTGATGTGAAAGAATAAGAAGAATTCTTATTTCACTATTTCCCTCGAATAAATCGTAATCAAAACAATAGTGATGTGAGATCACGGCAACGGCGAGTATCGGTGTAATCATTCATTTTAAGACTGACCGACAAAAACGACAACACTCCAAATAAACAATAAACAAGAAAAACAATAATTGTAAGTTATAAAAATAGAAGTATAGTAAAACATAGAAATAGGTCTATTACAAATAACAGAATGTACCATAAACAATTCGAAACGAAATTTAAAAAATAATTTAATGAATTGAAATCAATAAAGAAACTAAAGTGGTGCTAAAACCGCAGGTATTTTATCTATCTATTTTCATGCAAAGTTGGGTGAAGCATACTCATTTTTGTACATGACCTCATTTTAAAATCTATTTTCAATGAAGTTTCCAGCAAGGGAATCTCTTTAATATTTTAGTTGTAGGAAGACTCCCAAAATAAATTTGAACTTTTGCAATTTTCGAAAAATCAGAGTTTTTAACCAACATAAGACCTGTCCCATTTTCTTAAATGCCCTTCAAACTATCCAGCAACAAAAGTTAACCAAAACAATGGAACAGTATTTGAGAAAAATTGTGTAAACAAAAATTAACTAGTGGTGCTACAGCTTGGCACAGACTTTCCCATATTAGTTTTTTATTTCCTTTGGACTCGAGCTTTTCTGACTTGCTACATACTCTTGCCAGCTCCCATTCATCCACATACATTTCTTTAAAAGTTTCTTAATTTTCGGTTTTCTAATAGTAGAAGGGAAATATTATTTTAAGATTAACAAAAAAAGTAATACCGTGTCGTATATGCCAATTTTCTTTGAAAAATTTGAAGTCGTTTTTAAGAACATGGCGTTTAAGCGTTAGTAAAAACGGAAAGTTGAAGTTCTTCTTCCCAGTAAACTATTGAGGTTTCGAAAAACTTCATTAGAAGTCATTTGAAGTACTTTAAATGACAAATGCAGTAATTTATACTAATCGTGGGAAATGTGCATACTAAGTGTGTGAGAGATATTTAAAAAATACACGTTGTATTTAAAAAAATACCCCCAAATAAACTTTATATGACTTATATAAACTCATATTAAACAGTGCAATTATTACTATCTGTTCGAAAAGATTGAAGAACACGTTTGGAGCCACTTTTGAGAAAATGGCGTTTGAGCGTTTCTGAAAATGCGAAATTTTGAGCTAGTTTTCACACAGACAGTTCAGTTTTCGAGAAATTTTATGTGACATTATTTAAAGCAGATGTACTCATAAATATAATAATGAGAACAAATCAAAATAGGTCAAAAAATTACATTTTAAAAATTTTTGATAAACAAAAGAATAAGCACTATAAAGTTTATGTCATCTTATGGAGTACAGTTAGTACTATCCCCGACAAAAGTTTAAAGAAAACATTTGGAGACGTTTTTGAGAAAATCTGGTTTTTGTAATTTTTTAAAATTGCATATTATGCACAAAATATTGCGCGAAAACTTAAAATTAAAAAAAAGTACAATTTTTAAAAACATGAAAGGACTAATTATGGACAAGAAATTTTATATAAAGAAAAACCTATCTTTAATTTTGTAGTTCTAGGAAGATGTTTCACATTCATGGTGCCTTGCCATCTGCTAGATTGATCACGGAATATCAATTTTGAGAGAAAATTGGATGAACAGTCTAGACGCTAGCGTTGTTCACAGACAGACAGACGTGTTTCTGTCAATCGATTGTTCGGTTTCAAAGTCTTACAAAGCAGGGATTCTATTTCACAACGTGTTAGAGGATTTTTTCTATATTTAACAACTTCACTTTCACGGACGCTTTTTACACACGTACAATACGTATCACTTTTCGTTATCAGGACACCGTAGTAAATTATTCTGCAGAAAATTCACTGTTTTTTCGTGGAGTATTACATAATTTTGTCTTCTTAAGAAGTTTCTTCTCAAACGCGAGAAAGTAAAAATGATACTATCTACAATCTTTATTAGTTTTGCAATTTTATGTTTAGTACAACGTTTGTTTCAGTGAATAAAATATCATATGTGAGTCTCAAACGTCTGTTATCACTGCACCTTTAATTTTCCCTTCAATTGTGAACCGAAACATATCGAATAACGCGAAAGAGCGTATGAAAATTTGAGCCAATTAAATTCTTGTTTTCCTCATGTATATTTTTTGAATGATTGTATTTTATTTTCTGTTTTTATTGAGAAATGAAATGCAGCAGAGCACGTAAAAAATAGACTCCACTCCCCGGTGAATGCCACAGTACTAGTTGGATGTCCATCAGATGAAAAATATTATTGCAAGAACAATCGGATCATACCTTCCTGACATGTTTGTACTTTTGTCACTCAAAGTTATCTTGTTTCTATTTAAGAGAAGAAAAAATGAAATCGCTTATTTGTGTATGATTTATTAACGTATCCATTGGTTCTAGCCTCTGAAAAGGAAGCAATTAGGCTGTCATTACATGTCGGCGTTAGAATGTGACTTCTTGCTCCTTTTCAAGTGTTTCAAGAAGGATATCATGTATCACCTGTCTTGGAAGTTGTTTGACACGTTTACTAGAAATATGTGCGTGCATGCATACATCCTCAGCGTTCTCACAGAGTAAAATATTGACTGCGGCACAAAGAAATTTCGAAAGAGCACAAAGCGTCGATAACCACTAACAAAGGCGAGATATGCGACAATGTCTTTCCTCTCTTCTGGGGAGCTGATTTAAACAATGTGTGCTAACGGCGTTTTCATTGGTTGTTTTTCACTGTTTTACGTCAAAATTGTCTACCGCGTCAGCCTGGCCACTGCTGTGAGACACGTAAAAATATACATGTGTTTTCAATAATGTCATATAAAATTTCTCGAAAATGAGCTCAAAATTCCGCATTTTCAGAAATGCAGTAAACAATGACAGTGAAAGTAGGACCTGTGACAACTTTTTAAGTATATTTCACTCTATTCTTACGAGAACTTCAAAGAAAACAATTGGAAACATTTTTGAGAAAAATTGATAATGTCTCAGAGGCTTCCTGTAAAGTTTTCCCAAAAAATTAATTAATGTGTTTCAAATTTGCTGAGCTTCGAGTGAGGCTAAATCGACAAAGGTTTATTCACATCGGAAAAAAAAATCCTTCGCATAGTTCAGGTGCTAGTGTTGATCACAGACGACGGACAGAAGGACGGACAGACATACTGACAGTCAGGGCCTTCGAAAACAACACTTTTTTGGTATCAGGTAACCGCCAAACGTCTGTTTCCGTTGAATTGTCGAAATAGATTTTCTGGAGCATTTCATAACTATCTCTTCACTTCGTATGCGTACTCTAACACCGTACATAAGTACGTACACGAGGTAGTAAAATGAACCACTCATACCTCTTACATCATAAGGATGGGTCAATCTTGAGGGGAACATATTTTCAAGTGTTGAATAACAAATAAATTTCTGTGAGTTGAAAAAACACATTAGCAATCATTACTTTTTAATTTTATTTACGCGAGTAATTTACTGCCGGCACTAAATTATATTAACTGTTCAAGTAAAATTTTTACGTACGGCGGTACTAAAACCTTGCAACACCTTTACGAGCAGTGGTGATGTATTTATCACATTATTGTTTCCCGTAGATCTTCCTCTGAAATCAATACCTATTCCTTGGCTACCTGTTCAAAGTCTCACCGCCGCCATCTTCGAGCCCCTAAGCGAATGGCGGGCAGGGCGGGGCGGTGTTGGGAGGAGCAGTGAGTTGGCGGCTTCAATGGCGGACTTCAAAGAAAGCTGTGAAAGCGCCGTGCCTCGGTCGATGGCCACTCTAGGGCCGGAAGCAACGATCCGACGCAATAAGTTCGCTGTTTCGTGGTGGATCACGACCTTCAGACCACCTCTTTCTATTTTCTCGTATACTAGTATAGGCAGCGTATAGATAAAATCGTGTAATGCTGCAAAAAATAGATGTCGAGATTTCGGTGGACGTACAGATTTGGCGTCCCTTTAACACCGAAAAAGAATATTTTTCAAGAATCAGTCAGTCCGTCCGCCCGTCCTCTATCTGTAAACAACACCACTAGCGTAAAAATCGTATATAGGATCTTCAAATATTGGATGTTCCTCGATCAATCTGGCGGAACTGGAGAGCCCTTAAATTTGAACCCATGAACAAAAGATTATTTACAAGGTGGCGAATGATCACTGAGAACCAAATACTGGATTATATTTATTTATTTATTTATTTCGTATATGCGCGATAATTAACATTTGTAATAAATGCCCATCAATTAATGCTGTGGACTACTGGAAAATGTATGCACCTGAAATAGTCATTTCCAGATAGCCTTAAATAAAGAATATGTGTAAATGTGTGCATTAATGTACATGCGTGCATGAGTAAATGCGTACATTAACAGGTCAGAGCACCCATTTCCACCCGTATGCACATTTCACGCTCACCATGCATCATTTACTAATTGGAGGGGGCGCAAAATGAGTACATTCCCTTATCTCTCATGGCAAGCATAATGCAATCAAGTCTACTCTAGTTCATTGATTGAAATCAATCGCTCGTACAAGTGTACTCACGCGTGAGTAATAACCTCTGAATGTTTCTATCATTTTTCATTGGATGACTTCCTTTTGATTTCGCACTATAGTAATTCAAAGTGGTCAGGCGAAAGATCAGGCCAAATACTCTGAGCCTCGCCACCAAATAGACTTTGAATTACTATAATAAATAAATACTAATATATATATATATATATATATATATATATATATATATATATATAATTTTTATTTATTTATTATACACTAGTTAGAAACATTTTTGGTTGTTATGTTCATCAATGTCCAACTATCATTAATATATACAGTCAAACCTCCAGAACTCGAACGTCGATAACTCGAAATTTTGATATGTCGAAGATATTTTTCATTCCGGTCGTGTTATTCGTATTTTACATTAAGACTGGGTCGTTAACTTGAAATCTGATATCACGAATTTCTCGATAACTCAATAGAATATCTTCTTCCTCGGAGTAAAAATGATAATTTTAATTCGATAGGGAAACAGTTTTTCATGCCTCAGAATCCAAACCCTCCGAGCTATTTCCCACGAAACACTGACCATTCTACAAACAAAAAAAATTAGATTCGATGATGACAGCTGAATAAGAAGACTTGCCAAAGGAAGAAGAAGTAGGGAAAGCATACAATTCTAAACTAATGTCGGCCCTGAGGTTCTGAAAGGATTAGACACTTTCCGGAAGTATTTTCAGGTTTTGTCACGTGTATGTTGTGTCAGTATATCAGATTTTAGTTAGTGAGAAAACTTTCAGTGCTGTGTATTTACTAGAAAATTGTGAGGAACAAAGACTAATTCTCAAGAAGGTAAACGGTACTGACTTTTTTGTACAAATAAAGTTGTTTTTTAAAATCACTTATCTTTATGATTTCTTTCACAATATTTTGTAACTAAGAATAAATGATTATTATACTATAACTAATGAACATCAATTTTATGATTTAACGATAATATTTAACCATGTCTATTTAAAACTGTTCCTATGTTTTAAAGAAAGTATTATTTCCATATCTCGAATTTTTGATAAGACGAAGAAATATTTCGCTCCTTTCGGAATATCGAGGTTTGACTGTAGTTTCATCTGTTTAAAATTTCCTTTATATTTCATTTTTTCATACCCAGCTTTGTTCAAATAACATCTTTCAGTATCTCGCATTGTACTTACCAATGAATCGTAGTGGCTGATAACGTTATACTCCCGTTCAAAATTTCCCAAAAACAAATGGCCATGTATCGTATGTTACCTCCGTAAGGGATATCAACTGGTCTTATTGCAATTTCAAAATTATATTCGCCGTAACAAATACTTGCAGGTTCTGATGATGCTCATAGTTAAATTTTTGTCCAGTTACACTTTTACGCTTTTTTGCTAATAGTCACGAAAATGCTCACAACACATTTGCATTAGCACAAATGCTAAATGCAAAAATGCAAATCATTCCCGATTAGTTCCAAAAATTCTGTCGCAACATCTTTTAGAACTACATTTGATTCTTCCTCGTTTTCTTTTAAGACTTCCATATTTTTCTCCCCTAATTTTTGACGAAAATAAAACTTTACAATCTTCGTCTAATTTGTGTTCGTTTCTACTTCTACAATTTCTCTATTAATCGTTTTGTATACAAATCTAGCGTTACTTACAAATGAAACATTAAAAGGCGACTGTTTTGTAAGTTTATATGAATAAGGTATTAGTGAAGTTTAATAAGGATACGTTGTGGGTCACATTCATTTGAAAATCTGTATTTGTACACTTATGTAAGGTTGATCCGGAGTTTAGGGTGCCACCGGTTCCTTTGGTTCACAGATTCGGTTCACTAATCTCGTGATTCACAAGGTTATAGTTTCGCGGTTCACTTCAATCACTGGAGAAAAATTTTGCTGGCATTGATTCAAAGCATAAATATATATACAATTTAACTATGCCACTATGCCATATAAAGTTATACATTTTTCCACTTACGAAAATTTTTTTCTTCATGACGACACATTTTAAATTTCAATTCACATCTAAAATTACACTTCACAACACTCTTTCAAAGCACAAAATTAAGACTTTAGCTTGCTGGTTGAAATAGACTTGATTTACTAATAAAACAGCCTCCTAATAACACATTTAGTTGTTACTATGACTACAAAATTATTTACTTCATAATTTTATGAATCGTCAAATTGCGAAGAATTTTGTAGCGTGAATTTGCGTGGTTTTTTGCCATTTCAAGTTTCTTTTTAATTGTTTTGTGTGTCTACCGAGGTGGAAGGTATAAATTCAGAATTTTTTTATGATTTGCGCCGAAAAAGAAGTTTGAATGTGATTCAGTGGTGTCAGAAAGTGGGTTTGCTTGCGTCTCGACGTGTATAAAATGTATGCAAGAATGAAATGAAGTTTATTGAGAGAAAGGATAGAACAGATGGTTTTGAGTGGATTTGTAGAGTCAGAGGCCAGAATGGAAATTGTGTGAAAATGTCTGTACGAAAGGATTCTTGGTTTGAGAGGAGACTTATTAATTTACTGAACTTTAGTTCATAAGAAGTAAAGAGTGTGAATTTTTTTAGATATAAGCAGATTTGGTGATACGTCGACGAAACTTTGAAGTTTTTCATGTTATAAGGATGTTCTACGTAATTAGTGCAGATATGTTACACTCATTTTACTACCATAGTATTTTTAATACTCTAAAAATTCTATAATTTCAGCGATTATGTGAGTTAATTTTTTATATTTTTTCTAATAAAATACTGCTATCTTTGACATATAGTATTTGTTTGAAAAAATAGTCTGGTTGATTTTTTATTATTAAAATGGGGGGTTTGGGGGGCGATAGCCCCCCAATAATAAAAATGTTTAAATAGAAAGTGTTAGTGAAATATACTGCGAATTCTAGAGCATATAAAAAGTGTTAAGTAGATAAGATGCTTTTTTTGGTAATTAAATTTTGGCTTTGAGTAGTAATGATAGTTTAAGTAGCATGCGAGTGTTAAATAGAAATTATAATTATTGCGATAACATGGTGACCATTACAACACGCGAACAATACACAAGGATTCAGTTCAGTGAATCGATTCCTCTCTAGTGAACCGGATCAGTGAACTAAATGAACCGAAGGAACCGGTGGCACCCTAAACTCCGGATATACCCTTATGTAACAATGTAAAAGTGAAACAGCAAACATACCGTTCATTTATTCTCTTGAATTACTCACAGTTTTGTTTTGTCTATATTCACTTGAAATTCTTCAAGTTTAATACGTTCCGAGGCAATACTGTTCGCTGATTTTTGCAAATTTATTTTTAAGAATACCATAATTTGAATGGAGAAGCACACAATTAACTTGGTAATTCATTTTTTCACTTAAAGATGTCAACATCAGTGTTGCCAACGTCGTGGAAGAAAATGATGGCGTATTCAGTGAAAAATGCCTTTGTGCACTAATCAACGCCAACTACTTTTTTAAACGTCTGTCCTTTTGACTGTGAACAGTTGGAGGCAAAAAACATTCAGACGATTTTCTCCAAAATTAATATTCCCTCAATCAATCCAACTACTGTCGCAGCCCTTTGTATTTGAAACCAATATTTTAATTTGGAGGGTAATTTACATGAAGCCTCTCGAATATTTCCAAATTTTCAGAAAAATGTCACGAGTAAATATGACCACGTTTAATTGATATATGAAAGATGACTTTTAACTGGTTTGGAATTTCACCAAATTTAAAATATGAAAGATATTGGTGACAGAAGCATAATATATAGTTTCTTTGCTTATGCATATAGATTTATTACATGTTAACAAATATTTTCAGATCAGTTTTTGTGAAAAATTATCTTTCCTATCTATTTTGATTATACAACTTAATATAATATGTGAGTAAATATAGGGATCCCAGATACCAAAGTATCTCCACATTTTACACTTCTCCCCGTAGTTTACCCAATGTTCAGTTTTTTTACGTTAAATAAATAATAAATACTCGTGCTTCTCGGTTGTTCTTCGAAAACCGATTGTTAGGTCGAGTCGTGGAGTCTTTGCAGAATATTTTGTTTGAATTGCCAATAGGCAGCAACAACCTTAAATGGAAATATTTCAAAATCCCCTTCCAAGATGCGCTTTCTGGCTTGAATTTCGGGAGCAGCGGCGTGGGTGGGCTACGAGGGCGGTGGCAGCGCAGGCGGCAGCTGGGTTGGCAACCGCTCGCCCCGCCCACGCCCCGCCCACGCCCCGCCCCGCCCTGCCCTGCCGTGCCGCGTCCGTCGCCGCGCGCAGCTCATAATCCCGCGTTTGTTTCCCCGATCAGCGCGATCGGAATAGACGCGCCAGGTGGGGCCATGGTGGGGGGGGGGGTGAACGCTCCGACAGACGCGGCGGCGGACCAAGTGGTCGACGGAAAGGCAGCGCGTCGAAAGCAATCACCTGCGGGATGGGCGGTCTGTGGTGCAGTCGCCAGCTTGCTAGGCTACCGCATCAAGAGGTTGAAGTCCAGGATTTTTTAATATAGAGCTTAAGCACATGACGTGGAGCAGATACACATACTTAACATATGCTACACAAGGGTGAAAGCAACAGTACTGAGGAATTAAGAATTCTTCACGAGATTCAATTAGTTTGTTTATAATTAATTACATCTGAACATGATCAATATTAATATATTAACATGGCCAGTACAGGATTGTGCACGATGTGATCAAAAGTATCCAGCCACGTCCAAAATGGTGTTATGCTGTAGTAGTGTTTTTCATGGTGGGGGTCTGCACTCATTGTGGTTTTCTGTGCCCCTATCACTGCACAGGCCTACATTGATGTTTTAAACACCTTCTTGCTTCCCATTGTTGAAGAGCAATTCGTGGACGGCAACTTTCAATACGATCAAGCACCTGTTCATACTGCCCGGCCTGTGGTGGAGTGGTTACACGACAATAACATTCCTGTAATTGGACTGGCCTGGACAGAGTACTGGCTTAAATCCTACCGAACATCTTTGGGAGGTTTTGGAACGCCGACTTCGTGCCAGGCCTTACCGACCTACATCGATACCTCTCCTCAGTGCTGCACTCCGTGAAGATTAGGCTGCCATTCCCCAAGAAACATTTCAGCAGATAATTGAATGTAAGTCAACGAGAGTGGAAGCTGTCATCCAGGTGGGCCAATAACGTAATGAATTCCAGCATTACCGGTGGAGTCCGTCACGAACTGGTAAGTCATTTTAAGCCTCGTGTACGGATACTTTTCATCACACAGTGTAAGACAGTGGCAGCTACAGTAGACGTAGACTTACGTGTTATTTAAAATTAATGGCCAGCACATACTGTCTCGCATTATTTCTATATTTGCAATTTTCTAAAATTCAGAGAGTTTAATGAAAATGAGACACGCGCCATTCTTTTAAGCTTCCCTTCTTCTATGCATGGTAAAACAATTTTAAGAAAAAAGTTTGAGCGGTTTTTGAGAACATGTTTTTTTAAATTTCTTTATACGCAGCATTAAAATCTATTTTAAAACATTTTCCGTCAACAACGAATTTTCCTCTAAACTTTTAAAAGAAATAGTGCTAAGCAGCTAAACACATTGTATAAGATCTCTCCTTCTCTCTCTCTCTCTCTCTCTCTCTCTCTCTCTCTCTCTCTCTCTCTCTCTCTCTCTCTCTCTCTCGTCGTTAAATAATATATTTCCGGAGATTTGTGTAAATTACAACATTTATGAGACAGTGCTTCAAATAATTCTTATAAGGTTTCTCGAAAACGTAATAATGTTTTGTCAAAAAGAGTTCAAAATTCCACATTTTCAGCAACGCTCAAACACCATTTCTCAAAAACGGCTCCAAATTTTTGTTTTTAATGTTTTGAACGAATAATGCTAAATAGACTGAATAATATGACATAAAAGCCACTTTGATGCATTTTTTCTTAAAAAATGACAGATGAATTTAATTCTATTGAATTATCTTTTACATCATTAGCATTTATATTACCAATTATTTACTTACATTTTTGCATTTGCAAGTAGATGTGCTTCAAATTATTTCCAATAAATTTTGTCCAAAGCTTCTAAGTTTTCTGTGAAGAAGAACTTCAAATTTGGACCAGGTTTTTTCTTGTATTATATTCTTAATGTCATCTTTCACTTCTACAATTCGGTCGAAAGAATGGTATAACGGGTCATGGTCAAAAAATAAGAAAATGAGAAAAAATGTACTTTGTTTCTACTAATACGATATTGCTGGTTGTTGCCTTCGATACGGAGCTCTATATTGTCTATATAACTTTCCTGTATCGAGAGAATCGTAGTGACGACGGAAACAGCTCAATGTTGCTGCATGCTCTCTTACGGAGGGAATTATGAAAGGTGGGGAAAAGGGGGGGGGGGTATGAAATGACAAACCTAGTCAACAACTAGTTAATTAGTAAATAAGTAAATATGAACAATTAAAATTAGGTAAAAAATAAAATTATGTGTGTACCGCGGGCGTTAACTGCTTCTGATGATCTCGGGTGACAAAGTACCCTCAGGCCTTCGGGCATTTTGTCGACGCTCGATCATTAGAACCCTTACAACGCCCTTGGAAAATACTTATTGGACGGCGATAGTGGCAGCTGGGAAGAGGGCGAGATAAAATCCCAAAACTTGCCCAGCCAAAAAAAACAAAACTAGTACGAGTGCCATTCTGTATCTCCAGTAATTTATGGTATTCTAGGGCAAAGTTTAATCCATACATTTGGACCATTTTTTGAGAAATTTTTGGAAATATTGATGCGGCTTCATGTATAGTTCCCCTCAAAAATAAAAATACACGTTTGGAACTCAGAGTACCTTATACTTCTTTAAATCGACCGAAGAATTTTAGTTTTAGAAAAAAATCGGCTGAACGGTTTTGGTACCCGCGTTGACCTCAGACACACACGACTGATGGACGAAAGTTACACAAAACATGGATTCTCGCTATACGTGTTAGTGGATGTAATTTATTATGTATAGGAACAAAATTTATTTACTTTTTTATAAAGGCCCGACAATAAGAGATTTCATTTGGAAAATTCGCGGAATTTCGGTGCATGACTGTCTCTTCTTACAAAGTAAGGACGAGAAAGTATAACGAAAGTAAGTGACATCGTTGTAGAACTTGAAGAGTATTCTTTCGCGGAGTTCTAAGGTATTTACGGCCTGCGAAGTGAATGTGAATTATTTTGGCGTTTCCAAGAGATTTATATTTATTGTTTGAAATAACCAGTGTCTTTCTTCAATAATTCCTTATTTTCTCTTTCTTGCTTATACAATATTTTTATATTTTATTCTGGAATAATTTACTTATTTTTGGACTCAGTAAACGTATTATTTTAGTTATTTGTCAAAGCCTAATGTATTTGTTAATGAGCTTTTTTCAAGAACTGGCAATATTTAACATATACGTTTGTCTATTAAATATTGCTCATTTTTTTCTAAAATAGATATCATGAATTTTCTAAAATAGATATGTTTACATTTATAAACACGATATTCGTATATATAATGATTTTGTTGGCTGAACGCGAAGATTGAATACCAAATTACGATTAATTATTTTTTCATTTAAATAAGACCTTTTATGGACCGAATAATTTTTCCTTTGCATCCCGATCGTTGTATTTTAACATCGTCTGTATACCAAAGACAATATTTATTCAAATATTCTGAATGAACAGAAAGAACCAGAGTTACACAGATACAGAAAATATTTTTAAAGACAAATCTCTATACCTTTTTCTTGCCGTATTATTATAAAATATGGGTGGATTCTGGCTTTGATGTAGAAAGTAATCCTTCAGTAGTCATATTGCTCAATAATGTCGATGGGTTTTCAAAGATGCCTAGTAATATTTTTAATATGTAGAATAGGGATGGGCGTGATTATTGTTGCTTTGTTAATTAAACAGTGTGGCGTCGTCGGGTGCGAGTAACTCACAGACACGGAGTTTTTTATACAGATTTATTACAAGATAATTACAGTATATACAGACTCCCTGGAAACACGCTGCACTCCCAACACAGTATACCTCTGAGGCATTCCCGCCCAGACTGACACAAACCCCAGCGGCTTGGCGCCGCTCCCAGTCTGTCTCCCGTGGCAATCGCCACACCTCGCAGCCTAAGCTTGCGATAACCCCTGGCGGGTGTCAAGTGCCTGCCGCACTCCGATCCGGTTCAGACTCGAATGAATCCGGCTCGCCACTTTGCCAGCCGCCTCGCGAGGGGTCACGTGACAGACATCACATGACGGCGGCTTTTCTCATCCCGGAATGTGAAATGTTAGCCATTTGGAAGTCCATCTGCGCCACATCTGGACGCACCAATCAATTTCCTTTACAACAGTAGACACCGCATTCCGAGACACGCCCCGTCCCCGGGCCCCCGAGGCGGGCCGCCCGCGGCGACTTCCGCTCGCCGTCAATGGTCTGCCCCCTCGCTGGCGTCCGACATGTGTGACCGTCTGACCCTTCGGCGGCGTTACAATGAGGCGGGGCCGCCTGGGCGGCCTTCAAAGGACTGCCCCCGCCCCCTCGCAGGCCTTGCGACATGTGCTGTCCATCTGGCCCCCTCGCACGACGTTACAACAGACACATGTATTGTTTCCTGTTTATTTAGATCGAATAGTTGTACTTAGCTGTTTGTCTTCTATCTGTGAGTTTTGCATCAAATTCCTTGGAATTTTCTCACAAGACTGAAATAGTCATTTGCTGGAAGAGAAGATGTGGCTTTTTCTCCACAAGCATGAATTTTTTTACATTAATAACTAGGAAAGTAGAACTGTTATTTATCAAAATCAAAATATATCTAGACATTATAATTCATATTTTATTTTTATTTTCAATTGAATTGATAACATCAACTATCTGTCCAACTATTTGTGCAAATATCTGCCCTATTACGTTCAGTTTTTGCTTTTTATAAGACATGTACACCCCAATAAAAAGAGATATACAAAAGTTACAATACCGAAATGAAAGTAGCGTTCTGTAGACGAGAAAGTAGTGCGAGAAAGTAAAAGGGGCAGTGATAAATATCATTCAACGCAAACAATTTCACAAAAGGTCCGCGTATTTTCCTTGCCGTCCAGATAGCTAATTTGAAAAAAATAAATTATTTTTTCGATACTTTTATTTGAAATACGTAAACATTATTATTGCCCAGTTTTCATGACAAATCCCGTCTCCCAACTGTAACCCGGGATCCGCGTTTCCACATCCAGGGCACACGTGAGCCCAAGAACATGGAGGGCAATTCGGATTAAATTCAATATATATTATTTTAACGGTATATTTATTAAAATAGATAATTATCGTAAAGAGTCGGCTATCTATGAGAAAGCATTATTCACTATCAATGTGTATTAAGTTTTACGTGAATGCATCTAGATGCTATGTAATTTTTGTTATTTTCAACCCTCTCATTTTTAATAAAAGTATTTGATTTCTGACATATTTTACCCTACAGACTACAATGAGAATTTATATTCTCTGTTGTAATATTTTGTATCATGTTCATTCTTCACCATTATTGTACAAAATTTCCCAACCTTCATTTGCAGGTCACAAATAAATTGCGCGCCATGACCTTCATAAGACTCATTGCTACAAACATTTGGCCCCTTCCCAACACAGTTGTTTTCCTCTCTTTACCCAGCAAGACGTTCTGTACACCATTTCAAAGCAGCATCCGCAAATCGTCTAGCAAACACGAGCCAGCTATGAGTTACGAGAGGTTGGAAACTAAACATTTTTTTAGAGACGACCGCCGTGAACTAAAAGGTAAATAGAAGAACGCGTTTATTGAACGACCAGAAACATACGGAGAAACAAACCTCAAAACAATATAAATGCAAATGATGAGAGCCGAAGCATTGGATAAATAGAAACTCACCCCGCTTGTGGGAATCCTGTGTTTGTTTGCATTCTTCGCCCTCGCTCGCAACCGCGGTTGGGCGCCGCCCGGGGGCGCTGGCGTGGAAGCCACTGCGAGGCAGAGTGCCTTTCTCCGAAGGATCGAAAATGAATCAGCATCACATTTTGCTATTCAATATTAACTTTCACATAGGAAGGTTTGGACTGAAAGTGTCTACAAAAACCACCCATTTTTACGGTAATATACAATTACACAGTTGTGAAATAATTTTGCATGGCTAAGCCTTCCGTTTTTCTTTCCTTCTTTTTTCGTGTAAAATTATTAATGTTTGTAATGTATGTTCTAGTTTTGCCGAAAAGCCTTATGTATTTTTAAAAACTGCATTTACATTGTATCTGTTATTTAAGCATAACTCAGTAATAAAGAAAGATGTGCAAAACAACACATCTGATATGATTTGATTCATTAGTGATTCAGGACGGCTCAACGGCTAAGTCACAAGTCCCGTAAGTGTGGTGCATTGCCTATCGAAGAGTGGCGGGAGGTCCCAGTGATCCGGCGCCGACCTTTTCCGAGGATTGCGGGGTTTCCCCAACCAGGTATCGCCCACCAGCAGAGCACCGCCCCAGCCGGAGATGGCTGTAAGATCGCGACTAATATCACGATGTTTCGAAGCATAGTGCATGTAGGTGTAACTTTACATTAACTTACAACATTACAACATTACTTACACACATGTAGTGCATGTGTGTGAAAGTAAAGGGTTAGGATTGGTCAAGGAAGAGGAAGGGAAGATCTCTCGCAGTCCGAGGCCCCTTTGTTATGGTATTGCTTCTGCATTCGCCTGGTGTTGAGAACATGGAAAACTACCGATCAGAGCAGCCGGCCGCTAGCAGCTGCTGAATTCAGCCTTGCTTCTCAGCTAGGGACTCGAACCCTAGGACCTCCCGGTCAGAGGCACTCAATTGATGCCCTGAATCACCTATGTTGGTCAGCACAACTGAACTTTGTTTCGCCCAACAGGAGAGGGTATTTGTTCTAAATAAGATTTAACTAACGAAATGTAATCGAAGAAGACAAAAGTTAGCCTATTTTTATAAATACTCACGGAATGATGATTTGGTTTTGAAATCCAAATGTAAAAACAATTATTGAATTATTTGTGTTTATTCTATTTATATTCTGAATTAGCTCGTTCTTCATTTTTCCACCGTTCAAAATTAACCCCCAAGAATGTGTCGTGAATTAAAAACAAAAAATAAATAACCGATTCCATTAGGGTCTCTCCTTAAACAATTTGTTATTCTTTTCTATTGTCTTTCTTTTCTCTGAAATATTATTGATCTCTCATGAAAGAGGTGTCGCAAGCCAGTGATTATTCTGCATCACGATGTATTGCACCCATTCCTTTCAATAATAATGCTGGGGCTTGGGTGGGGGTGTGAAGAGGTGGAGGAGGGAAGGCGAGATGGAGGGGGGCTGGGCCACGGCGTCGCTCGGTGGCGAGGCGGTGGCGGCAGTGGAGGTGAGGGGGAGTCGGCGTGAAGGCGACGGATGGGGGGGGGGGGGGGGCTGCTTGGCCGGCCACCACTTGCGAGTTTGGATTCGGGCGGGCAGAAGCGGCCAGGTGGATTCGCTCTTGCGGTGCGCGAGAAGTGCAAACAGAAGTCTCTGCTAGACTTCAACCCTTCACCACTCGCGTGGTTGTAAATTTTACAGCAGTTTCGATCGTCTCCTTCAATCGTGCTAAACAATAGGAACGCCCAACTGGAAGTTCTAATCCCCAGCTTGACCTGAATTTTGAACTTCGTATCTTCTTGTTTCCTTGGCAAAATAATACAAGAAATTCCCTGGTCAGTCATTAGGCTTCACCCACGATGGTTTCAGTAATACACAATATATTAATTATTTATTAAACAATTTTACAGTTCAGGTGTTGCTCCTGCAATATTTGTGTTTATTAAAGGTATGTGTCTTTTTGATGGTGGTGGAGGAATGAGGAGAAAACTTGGAATTGGAAAAAATCTTCAATCGTGCAAAGAATGAAGATGTTTTTCGTAATGGGATGTTAGTTGTATACAAACTCTGCCTATTTAATGAGTTTGAATAAACTTAAAGGCAACCGATCGCTTTTGTGCAAGTCCATCAGCATCTCACATTGCAAGTGTTGCAGAGGGTTTTTTTATGTAAAATGCCACTTTACCGTGATTGAGGTCCTGATGCTTCTTACACTTAGAAAAAGTCGCTTGTGTGTTGAAAGGAGAGAAAGAGTCGTAAGAGGTAGAAGAGCTGCAAAAACATAAACATTGCTCCCTTGTGACTCGCACTCACCTAAGTGTGTTATGATTTAAAAAAGACCTTTAAGGAAAAACAAATTTGTCTTTTGAAACACTGTTTACTTGGGAAAAACAAAATATATTTCCTTTCTCCATCCCATCCCTCGGAAAATATTTACGAAAATGTGGAGTGGAGACACAAAGGACCTTGCTGACGTTACAAAATTCCTTTAAAGTGTATGTGGCAAATATACTAGTTTAAAACATAACAAAAAATAAAACAAGAGTTCTCGTTTGGCAAATAACGACTAGTGGTGGAATGGCACATACTTTTATCGTGCTAGTTTCTTTTCTAATTTCTTCGGTTCGGGCTAGTTCTTCAGTTTTGCTCCATTTTCTTGCCAACTACCATCTATCGCCACCTATGTATATTAAAAAATTCTTATCACTCTATAAATGTTCTGCTAGCATAGCCAAATACGTGTTGATCCTTGTCCTTGTGTTTTCTTTAATGGTTATGAAAATGTCACTTTCTATCGATGTTAGTTTGGATCTTGAAATGGTAGATAATTTTTAAAGAATGAGAACTCCGCACGATATATTAAAGTTGTTTGTTGAGATGTTTCCATTCCATGAAAGAATACAGGGAATTTTGTAAGTGGCGCGTTGTGAGAGGAGTATGAAGTGCCACAGAAAACGTGCTTTCCCAATCTTATCAGAAATGAGTGGAAAGTACCACCAAAATACTCATTATTAGATTATTCACTTACAATTTATGAAAAAATTGTTCCAATTAAATTTCAAGTGATAAGTGCATGTTTTGAAAGTGTTGAAAGCCAACTCAATATATTTTGGCATGGATCCTCTGCGATATATCTTTCTCATAGATTATTTCTTAGCTAGACGAAGTCATTGGGTTACAGGTAAAAGCACTGTATGGGTTGGTAAACGGTATCTATAAAAGGATAACGAACACTAAGTCACGAACATTTAATATAATGGAAGGCTCCTTGGTTCTACGTGCGCGGCAGTTACGTGGTGATACGTTGATTACAGAGGAATTAAGGAATATTCATTACACGCTGATTTTAACAGAATTGCCTTGTAATGAACAAGTTTCTTGCCGTGAAACAGTACAACAAAGAACTGTTTCCAGACAGACTCGAATAAATGTAATTCAATCTTCTTCTTCTTCTTCTTCTTCTTCTTCTTCTTCTTCTTCTTCTTCTTCAGCTTTTCCCTTTTAGTGGTAAGGGGTCGCTGTTCCTTACTCTTCTCCTCCACTCACTCCTGTCCAACACATCTTCCTCGATTAACTCTTTCTCTCGCAGGTCTTCCACGACACAGTCCTTCCACCTTCTCTTTGGTCTCCCTCTCCTTCTTTTCCCCTCCAGTTGCATACTACTCACTTTCCTTCCCACATATTCCTCTTCCCTTCTCATGACATGTCCAAACCACTGCAATCTTCGTTCCTGAATCTTCTTTGAAACCTCGATCACTCCTCCCATCTTCCGTATTACTTCATTCCGGATCCTGTCTTTCCGGGTCTTTCCCATTGACCATCTCAGCATTCTCATCTCTACCACTTCCAACTTCTTTTCCTGAGCCTTCTTCACCGGCCAGGTTTCACTACCATATATCATTGCCGGCCTCACAACAGCTTTGAAGACCTTTCCCTTCATTTTCCTCTGAATCCTTCTGTCGCACAGCACCCCTGTCATTCTCTTCCAATTTATCCAGGCAGCTTGTATCCTGTGGTTAACTTCCCTGTCTAGCTCCCCTTTCTCGTTGACATAGGAGCCGAGGTATTTGAACTCTCCCGTTCTAGTCAGTAATTGCCCCTGTAGTGTGATGCTTCCGGGCCTGCCATCTCCTCCAAACCACATGTATTCAGTTTTTGCTCTGCTTATCCTGAGTCCTCCTTCCTCGACTGCCTGTCTCCATCTCTCCAGTTTATCCTCCAATCCATCTTTACTCTCATCTACCACCACTATGTCATCTGCAAAGAGCATAGTCCACGGGGCCTGTTCTCTCACTCCTTCCGTCAACACATCCATTATTATATTAAATAAATATGGGCTCAGAGCGGATCCCTGGTGTACTCCCACTCTCACGGAAAATCTTTCCGTCAGTCCCACACTTGATCTTACTCTGGTGTGTGCTCTATCATACGTGTCCTTCACCAGCCGCACATACTTTTCCGGCACTCCTTTCACTCTCATGCACCTCCACATCTCCTCTCTAGGTACTGTGTCATATGCTTTCTCCAGGTCTATGAAGGCTAGATGTAGTTCCTTCAGCTTTTCACCGTGCTTCTCCAGTAACTGTCTCAGGGCGAACAAAGCATCCGTTGTACCCTTTCCTGGCATGAAGCCGAACTGTTCCTCTGATATTGATGTTTCCTTCCTCAGTCTTTGCTCTATCACTCGTTCCCAAATCTTCAATGTGTGCGAGACCAGTTTTATTCCTCTGTAGTTTTTACAGTCCTGGATGTCGCCTTTCTCCTTATATAGTGGCACCAACACACTATCCCTCCAAACATCGGGCATTTTTTCCTCTTTATATATTTTAAGAAACAGATCTAGCAGCAGGTCTATACCTTCCGCACCTAAGGCCTTCCATACTTCTACTGGTATACCATCCGGCCCTACAGCTTTGCCATTTTTCATTCTTTAATTTCATTCATAAATGTAATTCAATACCTACTTACATATGAGACAGAATTGGTTTTTCCACTTTCTCGTATAGTACATACGTGTTTACGTTGTTTAGGGAAACTTACGTAATGCTACGAAAAATCGATTTCGAGATTTCAACTGAAATGCACGTTTTGGGGACCCCTGATACCAAAAAAGTATTTTTCTCAAAACGTCTGTCCATCCGTCTGTCTGTAACTTCGTCTGTCCGAATATCCGTCCGTCCGTCCGTCTGTCCGTCGGTCTGGTATGTGAACACTTGCGCCAAACCCATGAGTAGGACTTTTCCAAATTGAAGAAACCCATGTCCATCTGGCTCAAGTTGAAGCTTTGAGATTTTGAAAAAAACATTCCTTAAAATTTGGGGGGTACTTTACATGAAGACACTGGGACATTTTCTAAATTGTCTCAAAAATGGCTCCAAATGTATTCTTTAAATTTCTTGAAAACGTTTATTGTGTATTTTACTCTAAATTTTCGACAATTGCAATAACAATTGCACATTTTTTGAAAATTTGAGTAGTTTTCGAGCAATATTGCGTACAAAAATTGCAATTTAAAAAAATTATAAAAACAAGATTTTCTCAAAAACCAAAATATTTTTCTTCAAATTTTTGTTAGGGATAGGGCTAATGCACTCTATGACATAAATGCCGTATTGTTGTATTCTTTTGATTTTTCAAAAATTATAAAAATTTAATTTTTTGACCAGTCTCTCACGTCAGTAATATTTGTATTAGCGGCAATTTGTTCACATTATTATATTGATGAGTACTTGTGCTTTAAATAACGTCACATAAAGTTTCTCGAAAACTGAATTGTTGTCTATGAAAACTAGCTCAAAATTCTGCGTTTTCAGAAATGCTCAAACGCCATTTTCTCAAAAACGGCTGCAAATTTTTCTTCAAACATTTCGAACGGATTGTGCTAAATTCTCTCTTTAATATGAGGTAAAGTTGCTTTTGGGGTATTTTTTTCAAAAATTACACAAATTTAATCTTTTTTGGAAGATCACTCACGCAGTTAATATGCTCATTTCTACCAATTTATAAATATTATTGTATTTGTGAGTTACTTCTTTAAATGACTTTTAATAATGTTTTTCGAAAACTCAAATATGTTCTGTGAAAATGAGCTTTAAATTTCGAATTTCCCGTAGCGCATAAACATCATTATCTTAAGAACAGCTTCAAATTTTTCAAAGGAAATTGCAATTTAGGACTCGTTTTTACTGTTCTTTAATATTCTTATTATAATATTTGCGTTGTATCACTAGGAAACAGAAAAATTACTAAAATGTCAAAAAAAAAAAGGACTTTGGGCGGCAGGCAAGAGGGTGTGGCAAGTTCAAGTAGCTAGCAGGGGCCAAAGGAAATAAATAAATAATACGGGAAAGTCTGTGCATCTCTATAGCACTACAAGTTCACTCATATTTATTATTATTATTATTATTATTATTATTATTATTTCAAATTGTACTTTCATAAGTAATATCATGAATAGAAAAGAGGATTTATTGAGAACTCCAAATGCATAATAAATATTTCGTGAATTAGTTCGTTAATAAACCCAATTAAACTAAAAATATTACTTATCTTTTAACATATTTTCACATCAGGCAGATGTATTTAACATATTTTCATTATGATACTTACCTTACCATGCCATACTTACCATACCATGTCACTGCATGGAATGATTCGGTGTATGGAAGATATACTTAGAAAATGAATTTATAATGTTTTGTTCACATTTTAAAATACCTATTTCTGTACAATGAACATGAAAATACCACGAATTGTTTCCAGAACATTAGAAAAAATATAGTTATGAAATAAACAATTATTAAAAATACATTTACTAGTAACTCATCTAAAATTCGTATGAACTTTATTTGACATTTGTGGCGAAATATATTTCTCAGATTTGCTGGACATCTTTCCGGACGATTTCCCTGCCTTGTTTTACAGTTTTTGAGTGCTCTAGTGCTTATTTCTGCTGGTGAAGTTTCTCTTGAACGTTTCGTATGACTTTAATATTTATGGTACCTATTTTCACAGAACAATGCAATGTAGGCAACACATTCACAAAGTAAATGAATTTGGGTAATGAAACAAAAACAGGTGCAGGAGGCGTGAGTTATACTGATGGGAAACTTGATAACTTTTTGCTGGTTGGTTGAATTAATTGATGTTTGCATCAATTCTTTCTCCATTCATGTCTATCATCGAACTCTCGGAACATACATGAAGTACCCATCAAAACAAAGTTAGCATCACTATCATACCATTTCCATTACTCTGCTTTTCAAAAAGGAAAAAGTAACTTGCAACAAAAACCATGATCAATGTTTTAAACGGTACCTAATATATTTCAATGCGACATTTTCAGTGTTTCTAATCAGTGAAAAAGGCTTGCGAACTTGGCAAAAATATTCATAAGTAACTGCAACCTCGTGCGGATACCTGGCATGCATGTGCTAAATGTTGTATCTATTAAAATACCGGTCCAATATCGAATTCACTTGCCATTATATTTTTCACACGAAAGATTAAAATATAATGACGAATATAAGACTTTGGAGAATTCACTGACTTCAATGGATCGTGTCTGGATAAACTGAAATGGTAATTTATGCAAGTAGGGCGTGAAGTGATTCCCGCACGGGTCGAGTTTGTCGTCCTCGCGTAGCGAGGAGAGAAAAGGAGATGAGTGCGGGAATCCCCTGGCGCCCGTGTTGCTATTTTGAATGCGCCGTGAGCGAAAAGCAATGCGTCAAGAAAAGAAACATCAATAAAATTTAAAATAACTATAAATTTCTTATTTCTATAAAAGTAAATGGATTCTAGTCAGTGTCATAACACTATTGTTTGTAAATAATAAACAAAGACGTCGTCAAGACGAAAGACAATTGCCAATCGTTACAGATGTTCCGCATATGCTTCGCGATGTTTCGCACACTGTGAAAACAATAGTTTTCTTGCACACAAGCACGAGAAACACAGTTTCGCGCACAGCGTGTTCATTTTATTTTTTACATTCATTTCAATTCATTTTAAATTTTTTACACGTACAACTATCTAATGTAGTATTGAAAAGTTTTACAATACAACGTTTCATTTTTATTTCCACGTTGTATCTCTCAATTGCAAGAGTTTGATACAAATGGTTAGCTTATTACATGACATATGGGTGGACCTTTAAGCCATTACAAAACCTATGTTGAATAAACTTAATCATATATTATCTAATTTCATTTTAGTATATGTAATAGTTATATCTTTTAATTAGCCAAAATTGCAATTGCTAGATTGCGTCCATTCGCAAATCGATTGCATCTTAAAGGCATCACATCCCGCGAACACAGACGCTGTGCCACGCACTTCCTGCTGGCAATTCCCGGCATCCGCTGTCGCCGTGGCGAAACGTGCCGCCAACGCCACCGCTCCATCTTCATTGCTCTGTGGGCGCATCGTTGTGCCGTTGCCCCATGGACCTGCTTTGCTTCCGGGGGCCGCCCTCCGCCTTCCCGCCTCCGCCACTCGACGGCCTTCCCTCCCGCAGAGGCCGAACTCCCGCCACATGGACGTTGCTTCTAAAGCCCGCTATACACGGTCATGTTTGCATCATTTTTTCATCATTTTTCTGTACAGAAAGTGGATGGAAAAAGGATGTGCATTTGTTTCGGTACCGAAACGGGATGAACGTGATTCCGATGTTTTACACGATCATTTCTGCTCTGTATGTAATCGTGAAGAAAATACTTCCTCCACACGCCGCAAAAAGCGCTGGAAGTTAAACAGTTGAACATCGCACGTACGTAAACAATTGCAATACGCGGGAAGAATGATCAGATGGTTACGTATTCGCAGTGAAGGTGGTAGATAGTCGTGTGAAGTATTGTGGTTTTTGATTTTGAAATGGAAAGGAAAGCAATGATCGCTACGGCGGCAGCTCACATTATTGTGCTTCAGCTATAGTAAAAGCAGAACGTAAAAGAAAGAAACGCTGTACTTGGGTGAAATCCTGGGTGCAGAAAAGAGACTGAAACTTCGTCGAAATTAAGAGGAAGTAAAAATCCGCTGGAACTTACAAATTCGCACAAATGGCGTCGCTGAACACTCAACCTCACGAAATCACAACCAAAACAGCACAAAACGCTCTAATGTTCGAGCAACTCTCCAGGGCACGGAATCGAAGAAAGTTCCATAGAGTAACACCAGGAGCGCCATAGTCAAACTGGATGCAATTTGTACGGAAAAATGAAGCATGCTTCATTTTTCCGTACTAATTGCATCCAGTCTGGTCCGTAACTTGTCTGTACCGACGAGAAATGATGCAAAAATGACCGTGTATAGCGGGCTTAAGACAAGTTGGATTAGTATAGTCACATTTGTAATGATTGTAACTGTACGGATTGAAGGTGTAATGATTGTAACTGTACGGATTGAAGGTGTAATAATTGTAATTGTAATAATTGTGATTGAAGGTGTAATGATTGTAATTGTAATAAGTGTAATTGTAATAATTGTAATTGTAATATAACTGTAATGAGTATAATCATACTTCATGGGAGCTTTTTATCATAACGCATTCAATTGGGAAATACCCGTCAACTGGGAAGTACCAATAAATATGAATGTTTAAGCACGAGGGCTCTTGCGACATGTGACCCCAGCTGACCGCCATCAGCGTCTAAAGTGACGGACGACGGACGATACGAACAACGCAGGGGCACAGGCACAGAGGGCCTATTCAGCGCCTTCTGGCCGCGTCATGTTTGGGGAGGGGAGGCCACATGCAACCCACGTGAAAGCGTATGATTACAAAAAAAGCTCTGATTACTATAAAACAGGCGGACGGGCCCTGCCCGGAGGGACTCTCCGAGCTATCGTTCAGTTGGACGGAGGTCTCCACGTAACTTAGATGTAACTTCATTTTTTGTATAACTTCATTTTATGTAAGTAAAGGACTTTTGTTTCGACATTTGCTAAAACATATTCTGTCTTTCATTTTCACTTGTGCTGATCCACCATCCTGCAGTCTTCTGAAGGGACTTAGCTCCCAAGGACCCATAAAATCTAAATAATTTGTAATGTAATACGCGTTTGCTGCTTTAACTGCGACGCCCTGCCTGCCTATATCTGGTACTTTGTGAAGCTACGCTTCTACATGTATCTAATAACAGAGTTCCAGATGTGTGTGACAAAAGAATTGTTAAATTAACAAGGACACACTGGATCTCGCTATATCTGAGTAATGAGTGGTTATACGTTGCACCGAGCCCCGAAAGATTTGCAATTTTGTGTCCTCTTCAAGGAACACGAAATATTGTCTTAGAAAACCAAGGTAAACTACACCTACCAAAAGGTTGCAAAGGTTATTCTGCTTCCGCGACCTTATATGCTAGTAGTCAACTAGAAGTCAATCGAACTGAGCTGGACGTATTACCTGTAATGTCTCCAAATTTTGATTGTTGTTTTGATGAGGAGACAAAGGAGAAATTAACTAATTTAGATCTGGATACTCCTCTGCAGAATATTCTAACTTCTGCAGATGATTTAAAAATAGCGAGCTACAAGGTATCGGAAATAGAAAGGCTGATTAAAGACCAAGAAGAAAGTATTCTTCCTTCTGTCTGGTATCAAGGCGCAACATGGCTAGGATCACTAATTGTATTTGTATTGTTCATAATAATTACTTGCTGTAGTTGTTGCTGTTGCAAATGTTGCAGAGAATGTGGTTTTTGGTTGTGGGACAAATGGAGTCCCAGGGACTGTTGGGCACAGGCACGAGAGAGATGCTTGGTAATAAATACCTATCAACCTGTAGTATCCTACCAAAGGGATCTCGACAAAGTATCTCCTGTCCTATCAACACGTTCCCTCCCAATAACCCGTGAGCCAACCTTTGCCGACGTAGAGGCAACAGCAGATGGACAGCATACGCCATCCAGTATAGATCCAGATCACACGCCCAAGAGGCTCAGACGGTCCAATCGATATGTTCGTTGAGTAAAAGTAAACCACATGGTGGTTCACTTTTGAAAAGGGGGAAGGTGTAATGATTGTAACTGTACGGATTGAAGGTGTAATGATTGTAACTGTACGGATTGAAGGTGTAATAATTGTAATTGTAATAATTGTGATTGAAGGTGTAATGATTGTAATTGTAATAAGTGTAATTGTAATAATTGTAATTGTAATATAACTGTAATGAGTATAATCATACTTCATGGGAGCTTTTTATCATAACGCATTCAATTGGGAAATACCCGTCAACTGGGAAGTACCAATAAATATGAATGTTTAAGCACGAGGGCTCTTGCGACATGTGACCCCAGCTGACCGCCATCAGCGTCTAAAGTGACGGACGACGGACGATACGAACAACGCAGGGGCACAGGCACAGAGGGCCTATTCAGCGCCTTCTGGCCGCGTCATGTTTGGGGAGGGGAGGCCACATGCAACCCACGTGAAAGCGTATGATTACAAAAAAAGCTCTGATTACTATAAAACAGGCGGACGGGCCCTGCCCGGAGGGACTCTCCGAGCTATCGTTCAGTTGGACGGAGGTCTCCACGTAACTTAGATGTAACTTCATTTTTTGTGTAACTTCATTTTATGTAAGTAAAGGACTTTTGTTTCGACATTTGCTAAAACATATTCTGTCTTTCATTTTCACTTGTGCTGATCCACCATCCTGCAGTCTTCTGAAGGGACTTAGCTCCCAAGGACCCATAAAATCTAAATAATTTGTAATGTAATACGCGTTTGCTGCTTTAACTGCGACGCCCTGCCTGCCTATATCATTGTGGGTGCAAGCGAGGCCTAGCAAGCAAGCAATCAACGTAACCAAAGATAGCATTACACATTCATTTACTTATCACTAGTCAGAAACAGACATTACCATTAAGGCTGGTCGTTGAAAAATAGATTTATACAAACAATTATATACATTAAGCTGGCTAACACATAAATAGATCGTTTGTTTTCGAAAGCGTCAATATTTCCTTTCCTTTGCCAGTCGAATCAATGCTCCCCAATGCGCCAGGACAAGTCCCTCGTCTATGCTCAAAGTATCGGGCCACTGCCACGACGAAGCGTAGTGCCCAATTGGGAGCCATCCGGGTTAAGAATCGCCTCCTCACTGCCTCCCCTTCAAGAACCTAGGAAACCTGACAGGGGCCCATGCTGCTCGTCTGACCTTGTATGTGTGGCATGCGGAGCATTCCGAAGAAGTTCTTTCCGAATCCCACCTAAAGGCCGTCGCAACGGGCGAACCAGGCCACTCACTGCCTCCCCCTTGAAGCTAACGACGCGAGTGACGCCGTGGAACTCGCGGTCCGGGTGGCCGTTTGCAATCCTGCACCGAGAGCCGTGACCTCGTCGGTCGACGGTTCCCCCTGCGGGACAACAAGGGACCGCCGGCTTACGTCACCGAAGGAACACTACAACGGCTTTTTCGCACTTAAAATGCACGTGTACGCTCCGGTTTCTATCCTCCAACTTGGGGGTAATGGTCCGATGCGTTAACCGTGACGCCACCAAAGCCACAAAGAGGTCTGCTAGCGACGAATCGATGATTACTGTTTCCTGCGTGTATCTGTGGTCCCCCCCCGGCCATTGCGCAGCCCCTCCGCCGCCCCCGGCGCTGCTGTCCCCCTCGCCCGCCGACGCTCAGCGGCTGCGCCTCCGCTGCGTGGCCTGCGCGCAGCTGTCATTTCCGCAGCGCCGCCGTTCGCGCCGTACGAGATATCCTCGTTCTCTAACTCCCCCTTCCCCATTCTCCTGAACCAACTGGTTCCCGCTCGCAGTCCCCATCCAGCATTTATATGCCCTAAAAAAATGTTGGCAAGCATTTCTGACAACTGACAACTCTTGAGGTCTATGACCATAAAAGAAATGGTAAAATGAAGATCTTGTGACTTTAATTAAAAGTCATTTTATCTGTACATGTTGCAATACTGTGCGGGAGTCTGCTAGCCTTTCAACAACTGAAATATATATATATATATATATATATATATATATATATATATATATATATATTGAAACGCGGAGCTTTTCTCTAATTCGAAACGCAGGGCATTTTCTTCCAATTACGCCTATTTTGAATTGCGCGGCGAGTAACGGACGTGACAAGGGAACGAGTCAGGCGCGAGAAGGCGGCGAGACGGGGCGAGACGACGGCAGTTGCAGTGTGGAACAGAACTCTAAGGAGAGCGGAGCGATGTTGGTGCGCGCGGTAAAAGAAGGACAAAATTAAGTTAAATAATGTAAGGGAAGTTATCAAGAAGTGAGTTAAGTGTGACAGTGGCAAATGTTAAATAGCGCAAGCTGGTGATCGTGGTATTGGTGTCAGGAACAGTGGCGGAAAAAGGGAAGAACTGTAAGCCGCGTGGCTGGTAACGGCGTGGGTAGTGGCCACGTGCCGGCGTTATTAGAAAAGGAAAGCGAAGGAGAATTGGTGGATTGTGCCGCAAGAAAGCATCGAGATAAACTGCAAGGGATAGGCGGACAATAATATAGAAGCAGTGCCTACTCGATTTGAAAGACACGTGCAACGGTAGGAGTTGAAGCAGAGGTATTGTGTAACCGCCGCAGAGGGCCAGTGCCGCTTGCATCCACGCAGTCAACCGTCCGAAGGCCGCCGACCGTCGGAGCCGTTGGGAACCAGCCGATAAGAAACGAACTATTTTTGGTATTCAAGGTATTGTGAAATCTAAGATCAAGGGTATAGTCCATTCCTTATCACATATGTTCCACAGAAAGATACTCACTCGTTTTAAAACATGTGAATATTGATTTAATTCTTGAACGCCATATCATCCCAACTGTTCGCTTTTAATATATTAATGCTTCTCTCTCTCTCTCTCTCTCTCTCTCTCTCTCTCTCTGTCTGTCTTTCCCTGTCTCTCTCTGTCTCTCACTTTGTCTCTCTGTTTGCCTTAGAGCAAAAATTATTATATATGAACAGGACGACAATCATGGGGAGAAAAAACAGAATCCTTCAGAGAAAATCTACCAAATGTCAGTTTTTGCACTCCGAGAATTTAACACCCGTTAAACAAGTACACATCACACCGCTGAAGGTGTAAATCGAAAAGCCTATATAGTGAGCTCTTTCGCTCTTGTTTCCCAGACTCTGTGAGTCAATATTGATTCCGTCCACGTCAATTACTTAGGTTATTAGTCTCGTAAGTGCGGTTAATCCTACATCCCGACAAGTAGCAATGCTCGACCCTGCACTGGATCATGACTTCCATCACCGACCTTCAAATTGTCATACACTGGTTCCCCCAACAATATTTCGCAGCACAGTGCAACCCCAGGCGGAAAAAGCTCTATCACCGCGCTACTGGTCTTGGCTTGTGTGGTAGGGGAGCGCATGTGGGTAACTGGTGAGAAGAGGCAAGGAAGAGGATGTTGAAAATTTGTTAGGGTACTGCTTTAGCAGTGGCCTGGAATTGATCGGAGAAACCGGTTGCGAGGATCCTCCTTCAGGAAGCGGCTCAATTCGCCCCAGCGGAGCGCTAGATCGTGAGTCCTCCGTCGTCGGAAGTCGTACTTCTGGAATTCTCGGTAAACACTGCTGCAGTGAAAATGAGTTATTGCAGCCGCTCACGTCGCTGCTTTTGTTTCTCCTTCTCCGTGGCAGTAAACAACTCCTCACAATTGTATGTGACCTCTCTGTGTTGCACTTCCCCTTATGTCGATCCCTGATGCCAGAGACGAAACTAGAGTACTCTGACCTTTGTACCCGGGTGGGTTTTGTCCCTCCCGAAGTTCCCTTTGTTTAGCGGTACAGAAGTGATCAGCTTACCCCAAGATAAAAAGTTTTCCTACACTTTTTAAGGTTTCAAATAAGTTTGCCTAGAAGTACTCTGGAAATTATTACAAATCTAGTATATAATTAGTGACACTAAGTTGGCATAAAATATTATTTAAAAACATATTTATTAAATTGGACAATTAAATTAAGAGTGATCACTGTTTATTTGACAATTTGATGTAACAAGCAATCATGGTAAGAATGGCTTTAAACAAGTTGATTTGTCTCTTTGAAAATATTAAACTTGATGAATGGAGTATTTCAGTATTACGAGCCGTCTTGTTTTAATTATGAATCAATATCAATTGAACTGAAATATATTGTCTATTGAGGTCTTGTTTTCACCTTTTTGTAGGGTTAATATCATCACTTGTGTTTGTGAACCATTCACTATACAGAGATTACGCCTTTTGTTAACAAATCGGGAGGTAGCATCTGTCTGATTTATATCCCTTTCACGGCCAATAAATGGTTTATTTATTTCTTATTCATTAATTAATTCATTTATTTAGGGTCAAAAACAGTTTAAAATTGTATCTCTCTCTACAAGGAGAAATGTATTCGATGGACGTTAAACACTGGATTAAACAAATTGAATTCTGAATAATTATGGAAATGTGTGTTTTGACAAGACTCGATAAGAAAAAATTGTTCCAGTGTAATACGAAGCATTTGCAAAGGAAAATCGGCCATAGATTTTTGCTGTTACCCCTCATCGCGCCCTTCGTGAAGGAATCGACTTCATCCGCAAGAGCATGGAGAACGACAGTTAGGATAACCATAGAAATGAGTCTTGTCTTGTCATCTCAATGACATTTTTATAAATTATTTTTTTAAATTGCAAAATACCACTATAAATTCGTATAGTTCGGGAAATCAAAAGAAAAGGTGACGTTGCTATGATATACGTCGCTTAAATAAAGAATATTTTATAATATATGGGTATTGAAATTAAAATATAAAGTTTATTTTTATTTACTCCGACATTATTGAGGTAATAACAAAATATATTAGTATTGCGCAATAGGAGAAGGACAGCATTGCATCTAAGTTCTATTAAAACAACAGAGACAGTAACTGATCGGTAGAGGAAGATTATTGGCAACAGAAAATCATCAGAGGGGTGCAAGGCAGCGAGCTAGGCAAATGTGTGTTAGTCGTCAGCTAGAATGAATAGTTGGGAGCAATAATCGAGTAATGAAGGCTAAAAAGGAATTAGTAACGCTAAAAGGTAATGCACGTAGAAAGTCGCCATATTCGACATTTCAGTGGTGAAGTTAAGAGAACAGTGATAAGAACGTAAGCACAGTCGCAGCCAGGAAAGAAGAACGAAAACCCTCGGCTATCGGCCAAGAGCTGAACGTCTGCTACCACAGGAAACTGAACATAATTAAATACTGAGAACTATCATAAACCGTGTACAAGGACATGAGAGTTCGTAATTTTTAAAGTTTAGTAATAAATTATATTATGGACAAAGAAAATATGACTATAGTAAACAAAAATTTTTAATACTAAAATAGAACGGATACGACAGGTACGAGTGTGATATTTGTCTATATGGTGTGGGTGTAAAAAGTCATTTATTTACATAACATTTTACTAAGTATTAAAGCCAAGGTAAATATGTTGCATTCCAAAATTCACATTAGAAAATATTTGAGAAACCACAATAGACATTGTTGCACTACTGTAATAGTTCTGAATTTTAGTGTTATTTCGTAATTGTTTTAACGTGTGTCGTAAGAGTAGTCACCAATATAATTTCCCTCCCAAATATTAGAAATTTAACCAAACGGATTCTCGAAGGAACGGCAATTTTCAAATCCACGAAGCCAAGTAAGTAATTGAAGCTGTTCTGAGAATATATAAGTACTAGTTAACCCAAATTAGACAGTAAAAAAAATAAAAAACTGAGCTAGTCGAAAATAAAGAGGAATATTAATCAACGAGGTTACACGAATTTCATATTATTACTATTAATTAATTCATGATAGAAAGAGAGTAGTATTCTCTATATTTTCTATAGACGTCCAGCAGACGTGCGCAGATAATGAAGTTATATTTCTATTCAGAAGCAAAACACGGAGCCATCTCAGCACTCGCTCAAATCATCAGGGAAACTGATCGAAAAACCGAGAGGGGGGTCATTGACCCATGTGCTGAGGAACAATTCTTGTTAGAGGATTTTAGAATTATACAGTCCAATGAAAAATTAATATTACTTTTCTTTTTCATTCTCAGTATATTTAATAGAAACTGTTATACAGCAGAAAATATTTTACTTGGTACTTAAACTTGTGTAACGAATTTAATTTTTTAATGTCATGTGGCAATATAATCAATTGAACAATAATGGCCATGTATCTAATCTACACTGTAAATTCCCTTGGAAAATTAATTATATCTAAATTTATACTATTCTAGTTACATTGCACATGAAACCAAATTCCAATTTGCAATCTCCTGATTCAAAAAATATTACATGCGAAGAACAAAATGTGTGCAAGTGCACTACTCTCATTTACAATTTAACTGTGACTGCTAATAACAGAATAATAAATGTCCCAAATAGAATGTTTTAGGCAGGCAATAGCGCATCAAAAGTCTCCTCCTACAATACTGCAATTTGTTGCCACCCGTGTCCTCAATTTCCTAACACTTTCCGATACTAGTCTTTTTCCCTGCCGACGTGAACTTGACCTACTTTCCGCAGTTCTAAGCGTTACCTCACGAACTTCCCGCTTTTGGCCTTGATGGTCGTGCGCTGGTCTCTGCACCGACGTCGCTCGGTCCCAGCTTCTGCGTCGTACGAGACGGGATTCGCCCTCTGCCGTCTACGCTGTCTTCTTGCGTCCTCTTCCGTTCTTCCTAGTCGGCCTCTTCTTCTCCCTCGACTGCTAACGGCGCCTCTGACTACGCCCACGTTGTGAAAATGTCCCTTGCACTTCCCCGAATACTCGTGCAAGTTCCTCGCCCTTGCTACTTCTACTTTGTTAAACCAGAACTTTCAATGCTTTTCTCACAACTGGTAACTTTTACTTCCCGTGTTGTTAATTGAAGAAACATTTTACTAAATCTTCACTATCTCGCGGACGACTAACTAGAACGTCTGTTCGACGCCGAAAACTCCTACCTAGCAGTCGTTGCGGCGGCAAACAATATCTAAGCTGACATTAACGAGCGGTGATCAAAATGCTGCTTACTCGGCGAACGGCGACAATCAAAAGAGGGCTTCCGCTTGGGGGTTTGCGTATTTATTGTCCGACGCCTGGGGAAATTCTCAGTAGTGGGGCTGCCTCCCCTCTCTCAACCCTTCACAAGGAAAACGTTGCTCGCTAGTTCGCCTTTGTTTAGTACGGGCAACGGATACCAGGCTGCGCGTTTAGGCACCTCTGATTTACGCGTCTGCTATCCACGCTGCCTGTGTGTGTTCATACATATGAAACGGTAGTGTTATGGAGTTGCACAATCCCATAACGCCACTATATATATATATATATATATATATATATATATATATATATATATATATATGAGTAAGAATTCGTGAAAGGTAACAGGCAAAATGCAAATTTTTCTTTTTATGCTGAATTGTTACTTAATCGATAGATTCTGATGCCCTTATTAAGTGTGTAAAATATTTTTTTTAAAAATTCATAATTACTTAAGTTATAAACAATTCAGTATTTATGCATCTTTTAGTTGCAAAATAAATATCTCACAACAGAGTTGATATAATTTAATGCTTCCAACGGCAACTTGAAGGAAAAAGTATATATTTTAAGATACACAATATTAATTTTTAAAACTTATTAACAATCCCTTTTTTATTGCAAAATAAAATGTAAAATGAAAAAAATCCGTGTTCTGCGCTTTTTAAAAATATTTTAAGAAAACATTCTAAGAGGGAATTTAATATAGATTCAGAATCCGTTAAAAAAAGTTAGCAAACATTAATACATAAAAAGTAATTAATATTTTTATCGAGCGGCGCACGGTCGCGCCTTAGCTTGTCGGTACGAACGAGTCGCAGCACGCTTTTGTTTTACAACAATTGTTTTCGCTTAAGAAACCATTCTTATTGTTTCTAATTTCTACGCAAAAAGGTAAGCGTAATTAACATTGCATATGACTTCGTTTTTTATTTTGCAAATTTATAAACAATAATTGTGTATTGTTATTAAATAATCTCGATTAAAAGCGTTAAAATGTTCAATATTACTGACTTTATCAATATTATTAATAACAATAACTGATTTTTCTAATCATTTACATTATTTATTATTTCATATTGTCAGTTCTCATAGTTTTATGTTTTTTTATTATTTTAAACAGATTATATAAAATGCCTACCCCGAAGAAATGTTGCAACCCACTTAAAAAATCCAAACACAATCGTGTCTACAAAAATTTGAAGCTGATAACGACGCAGTGGAATCGTATCTTTTCTAATTTAACTGGAAAATATATCTGTGATTCATGCAGAACGTCAATTTATAGTCAAAAAGTTACTGTCTCTTCCGTCGAAAAGGAAATCATTATTGATACTACCGAAGAAGAATCTTCACGGGATGAAAACTACGTGGACAACGAAAAAAATGACCCTACATACAAGGAAGAAACAGCTGAAAATGATATGCTTGGACGTGCAACAAAGCGACAGAAATTGCCCGATGCAGACAATTCTTTGATAGACGAGACTTTGATTCGAGATGTGAACAATGCGTTGTCGAAAGCTATTTTCCGAAGTGAAAAAATCGAAATACTTACAACGCTTCCTGTTTGCATTAGTATAAGGAAAATGCGTGAGTTGTTTGGCGTTTCGCATAAAATGGCATCAAGGGCGAAGAAATTAAGGAAAGAAAATGGCTATAAGTCGCGTCCACCAAAGAAAGTTGGTCGAAAAATAAGTGAGGAAATTATTCAGAAAGTAACAGAATTTTATTTGAGTGATGATACTAGTAGAATGATGCCAGGAAAAAAAGATTGTGTTTCTATAAAAACCGATGTAGGTAGAGAAAATGTGCAAAAGCGTTTACTTTTGTGCAATTTGAAGGAAGCACATAAACGTTTTCAGGAAAAATTTCCTCAGTTTATCATTAGTTGTTCTAAATTTTCAAAACTGCGACCAAAACAGTGCATCTCTGTTAACAAAGCTAGTTGCCACAACGTATGTGTTTGTAAAACACACCAGAACATGAGATTAAAGTTTTTTGCTCTAAAATCCGAATTTCAGAAGAAAAATCACACCTTCACCTTATCATACCATAAGGCATTAAGAGAAATTATTTGCAAAGAAGCTCTTCCATCTTGTCATCTCAGAAATTGCAAAAATTGTCCTGGTGTTACTGCTTTTTGCGAGAAGTTGCATGCATTATTTACAGAATATTCCGTGAAGGAAGTAAAGTACAGGGAATGGATAAGCACTGATAGGTACATATAATTACATTTCAATTTTTTAATTTAATGATAACTTAATATATTGCCTAAATTATGCATAACATGAAAAAATCTATTTTAAACTTTCAATTAATTTTACAAATCAATTTTTTAAAATTAATTTTCTGAGTGCCTGGCAACGATTTGTCAAATTTCAGAAATTTCTTTTGCTATACAATTTTAAATTTAAATTGGAAATTTGATTTTTTATAATACCTTACTGTAACTCTATTAATTTTTGTATAAATAATTTCACAAATAACTTTTTTGCTTATTAGATTTTTTTTATCGGGAACGGCTGTGGGAAGATTGACTATCGGTCCTTCCTCATACCAATTACTTTTGCTTATTAGATGTTTTAATATATTTTTCTAGAACTGAATTCGTTGAACAAACAGATTCCATAGAAGCATTTTTAGAGAAGATAAGAAAAGATTTGCCTGAACTACTGACGCATGATTTTATAACAAAAGAACAAAGTGCTTACTTTAGTGCAAAAAAGGACAGCTTAAAGGAAGGTGAATTTTTGGTAACGCTGGATTTTTCAGAAAATTATACATTTCAAATACAAGATGCAATACAGGCGCATCACTGGTCAAATACCCAGGCTACAATTCATCCATACGTCATGTATACGCGAAAAGACGGCAAGATAGTTTCGGATAATTTTGTTATTATTTCTGAAATCGAAAAGCACGATACTGTTAGCGTTCACCTATACAATACAAAACTGATTCAGTATTTGAAAGACAAGTATGCGTGGATTGAACGAATTATTTATTTTTCGGACGGAGCTGCGAGTCAGTACAAAAATAAAAGTAACTTCCTGAATTTGATTCAACATGAAAATGAATTTCGTATTAATGCAGAGTGGCACTTTTTTGCCACTTCTCATGGCAAAAGTGCATGTGACGGTGTTGGCGGGACAATCAAAAGGAATGCTTGGAAAACAAGTATGCAAAGAACGAGATTAGATGAACCATTAACAAACGCAAAGATGTTGTTCGTTTGGGCAAAAAATTGTTTTCACAGGTCAATGTCTTTCGCGTATTGCACCAAAGAGGAATATGAAAATGGAGCAAAACTTTTAAAACCAAGATTTTCAAAATGTAAAGTAATCAAAAACACCCGACAGTTTCATTGCTTTTTACCGAACGATTCTAAGTCACTTAAATGTAAGCGATATTCGTCAGCGTCTGATTACGAAGCTCATAACGTTCTGTAAATAAATTTAATTATTAATAATAATTAATGTGGTTATGTAAATAAAAAATTGTTTTAAGCGAAAATTGGTACTAAAATTACTAAATTTTAAATTAAAAAAAATATTTGCGTTAATATTGAGAGTAAAATCGCAGAAACACAGTATGGTGCATCAAAACCTCCAAGCTACGGTACGCGTCTCGTGGCGCGACCGTGCGCCGCTCGATAAAAATATTAATTACTTTTTATGTATTAATGTTTGCTAACTTTTTTTAACGGATTCTGAATCTATATTAAATTCCCTCTTAGAATGTTTTTTTAAAATATTTTTAAAAAGCGCAGAAAACGGATTTTTTTCATTTTACATTTTATTTTGCAATAAAAAAAAGGGATTGTTAATAAGTTTTAAAAATTAATATTGTGTATCTTAAAATATATACTTTTTCCTTCAAGTTGCCGTTGGAAGCATTAAATTATATCAACTCTGTTGTGAGATATTTATTTTGCAACTAAAAGATGCATAAATACTGAATTGTTTATAACTTAAGTAATTATGAATTTTTAAAAAAAATATTTTACACACTTAATAAGGGCATCAGAATCTATCGATTAAGTAACAATTCAACATAAAAAGAAAAATTTGCATTTTGCCTGTTACCTTTCACGAATTCTTACTCATATATATATGATTATTTCCTCAGAACATCATGCCATATTTCAGGCGGAAATGAAAATTCGCGAAATACACACAACAAGCAGTATGAAGGCTGAAATAATAATTGAATTGAATTTGAAATAATTCTGAAATCATAGCAAAACGAACTTAATTTTTTGTTCAATTCATTATATGGACCTTCCATTTGAGATGTGACTGAATTGGAAGACCTAAACATTTTGTCATCTTAACATCGGTCAATTGAACATCATTAATTTTTAAGGGAGTAAGCAACTGTTTATTTAAAAAACTGTATTGAAACAGTTTTCTTTTCATTTATTATTAATTTTCTATTACGAAACTATTTGAAAATCTGATATTGTACTATTTACAGTTTCATTATTACATATAATATTGATATCATCTGCAAAGAGAACGGTTCTTCCGTTTCGAATTGTTGAGGGGATACGGTTTACGAATAGAGAGAGAATAGAGCCTAAAATCGAACCCTGCGGGACCCCTTGTGCAATGCACAATGGATCAGAAAGGTGTGTAAATAATGTCCCATCACCCCAGTGTGTTATTACTACTCCCTGAGATCGTTGTTTAAGATGCAAATATAATGAATGTAGAACATCAGAACAAATTCCTTATGAAGGTAATTTTGAAAGTAGAAAGCTGTGATCAATGACGTCAAAAGCTTTTGAAAGATCTAAAAATATTCGAATTGGTGCTTCATTTCGATCCATGGATAAAGAGACATTTTGAAGAAAAGAAAACACATGGGAATGTTCCGGTGCATAAGGATGCGTTAAATATTTGAGTTTTTTATACAGATGAATAATAGCAGGGACGCAATATGGCAGGGTTTTCAAAAACAATCTGGAAATTTATCTACACCAGCCGAATACTTATTTTTTAGTTTACCGATTATTTTGAGAATTTCATAGGAAAAAATTTCGGGAACAAACATCGTGACTAAAAGTGTTGTGGAAACGTATGATGTTCTATTTTGTGGCTGAAGACCCATAATGATATCGGCAGCAATTCTCGATACATATTGGTTGAAGAGTCTAGCCACTGTTGCCGGATCATTCATTTCTGTAACATTTAAAACATTCCCCACAAGAGATCTAGTTGATGTATGTTTCACAATATTCCATATTGCTGTTTTGTTACTTGAGTTCAAAATATCCTGATCGTGTTTCATGATTTTAGCCTGTCTTATGACTTTTCTGAAAAATGAAAAATGACTTGTATTGTTGGCAGTAGAGGAGTAAATCTTAAGACACGTTATGATTCAGAGAAATAAAAAAATAATTCGTTTGTTTTTACATGATGTTCCAATCTCTCATGTTATCCAAGAATTGTTTTTATGTGATATGTTTAATTTTCTTTTTTGAAGAGGAAGGCACATATTAAAGTGAAGTAAATGCATGGAAAAAATAAATTATATTTTTGTATATACCAACATTATTATAAGTTGGTTACATGATAAGTAATATTTTAAAATTCTCTCGAAAATTTACCTCCAGTTAACATAGAATAAGTAATAAAGGAACTAAAACCAAATACACTCATATTGCTAAAATACGTATATAAAATACAAAATTTAAGTAGTACAACCAAATGGATCTGTCTCGTAAGATGGAGTCAACCAGTTTCCTGTTGTTCGTATGGTGAGAACTGTTTTAATGCAAACGTCGTCGTGCCAATACAAAATCTTGGATTCTACATTCACATACTCCTCCAAGCAGATTCAACGCAAAACTACAGCCCATTTACATTAGCGAACGCTTCCCTCTCAGTGGAAGGAAACCCCATCTCCTCCTCCATATCGTTTGCCCCGCGCGCCGCGTAGGGCGATCGCCAACGCCATCACGGTGCTACCGCCTCCGCCTCCCCGCGCTCCTACCAGCTCTGTTCATTGGCGAGCGCTTGTTCGCTTGCTTGCTTTCTTTGGAGTCACAGCGCGCCCTCCCAATACCGCTTTGATACGTCAGCTACAGCATCGGATAAACAAAATTCATTTTCAAAGCAATAAAAAGAATGCCAGTCATAGAAAATGGAGGTTTTCTCGCAGCTATCTCTACTAAACAAAAAAGTAGAAAACTTTTATTCATGTTTCACATGCAGAACCGTAAAATGCGAGGCAAAAGTTCATACTGAATGTATACCAGCGTTGTAAACGAAGTAATGGAGAAACACATTTTTTCGGCAGTGAAGTGCCTATCGTACAAGGAAATGGTGACAAGTATATTATTCATTAATGATGCATTTCAAATATGGGGAATGGTATCTCACTCTCTGAACTAATGTGGAGCAATGGATAGAGTAGTGTAATCCACACCATGATATTACAGGCAGGTATTTAAAGTCTTATATAAATAGTTTATTCAATTTTACCTATAATGTGTGTATGTAAGTGATTTTATTTTCGATGATTAAAAAAATCAGTAAATAACTTTGCTTTCTCTTCTATATAGTTTGACCGTTGCATTTTTTTTATCACGGATGTGCCAGCACTGGCGGCGTAACTCTTCTTCACATAATACGTTCACGTCATATATTTGACATCGAGGTTAAATAATTGAAAATTATAGGTTTAAAAACCAAAAACCATTTACACGAACATACCTTAGAAGTATTACACTTATACTAAAAAATGACGTCTGCAATGATTTCCGAGGAAGACAAACAAAACTTCACGGTAAGAGGAATCAGCCGTTTTGTATATTTAAGCGTAGGTTTCGGTTGTTTGCGGGACATTTTAAAATGAGTGCTTTAAACGTTCGGGATAAACGAAAATATTGAGAGAGAGAGAAAAAGAGAGAGAGAGAGTCAGCGAGAGGGAGAGAGAGCGAAATGTGTACAATCTCACGCTCCTCCGCGCGGTTGGCAGTCGCAGCAACGTAATCGGAGAAGGAAGGGGTGGGGAGAACGGCTGCCAGCACCACTCGGCGCTTCGTTTTCCGAATAAATTGAAAAGATTCTATTCTGTTCTTTTACCATAGATACTCGTATTAATCGGAGCAGCCTTTTTTCCTTCTCTATATTTAATTGTGCGAGCAGAAAATTGTGTGCTCTGATCACAGACCTTCGCGAATCTACAGAATTGCATTCGAGTCCTCTAAAGCGGTTCAATTTCATGCTCCGAAGGAGATAACATAGTTTCCTTTTATGACATAATAAATCATAAAGCATCAAACTAGAGCAGAGTCATGTCCAGAAGTATTTGGTGCAATTGCAAACAGCTTGCATTCGCGTACTTTTTCGGGTTGTTTGCGAGGCTTTTGAAAAGTAATCAATCGCTTCTCGCTGGAATTAAGAGGAAATTCAATAGACAAAAACAAGTTTTAAACAAATATGCTTCATCCTACTCACCCCTACACGTGATTCAGCCAGCGTATTAGGCGAGGAAGACAAGCGAACGAAGTGAGATGTAGGACGGGGCTGCCAGTACCAGCGACGTGCAACAGCCGGCGACACCGACATGCCTAAAAATATTAGAAAAGAATCTTCTTTCTCATTGCCGGTACTCGTCGCATTTATCTGAACCCTTTCTATTTTTCAGCTACGTTTATTTTATTGTGCAAGCAAAATCGAACAGCCTTATCGACACTCGCCTCAGGCATTTGAGAGTGAATGGACCTCCATTCGACGCCCCTAAAACGGACCTGTTTCACCAACACAGAATATTCCGGGCCACGCCTCTTCGCGGCGCGTCGCGCGTCTGCGTGGAAGAGGCGGCGTCACGAGTGAAAACGAAGTGCCCGACAGAGCGACGCTAAACACTCGGACGAGCGCTTTGCGGTTGCAGGGGGCCATGGGCGGGACGCGTCACCGGCGGCGCGGGCTTTGTCGTCCGCACACGAGATAAGAAAATCTCTTTGATATTTTCGCTCGACATTGCGCCAGAAATTTTCGAGCGACCGGTTTCACGCTGTCCTCGCGTGCGAACGAGGCGCTCTGCATGACAACTCTGAAGTCCTTTATTTGGCCAGAACGCAATGCGGCGAAGGTGTGTGGAATGAAGGCCTGCACTTGCGCACGCGGACGAATTGTTCATCACAGAGAGTTTGTTCTCTTCCGCTCAGCGGCGACGCTGCGAGAAAATGTCCAGTGAGGAGCAGTGCAAATAAAATATGGGGTTCCATGAAGAGTGACTTCGCTTTGAGTTTCACACCTTGTTCCAGGATTCTCTTGTAACATAGGTTTATTAGATTATGTTGTGCTTCAATGTTTTCCTGACACCTTCATATGAACATTAAACGGAATATTAAACTAAGAAAAAGTAATGAAAAGAAAGAAAAAGAAATGAAAAGAAGGTTTTGAAAAGAAATGGTAATGATTTCAGAAATTTATCAACAATTGTTATACTTTATAATGCACTTGTAAAACCAATTTTATTGCACTGCTCTCCCGTATGGGCGCCTCATTTTGAAACCCATATTAAACGCCTGGAAAGAGTACAACATAAATTCCTTAGTTACGCAGCATTCAAAGCTAGAATTGCTAATCCTTCGATGTCACATGATTATTCTGAAATAGCTGTTAAGACTGGTTTGAGTACGTTACAGTCATTTAGACAATATAATGATGCTTGTGTTTTATATAAAATAATGAATGATCTGTTTCTGTGCCCTGAATTGTCATCTTTACTTATATTGAATGAACCAACTCGCGTATTGCGTACACATAGATTATTTGAGATACCTTTACATAAGAGTAGTTATGGTTTTCATTCACCAATGAGTAGAATTATGCGTTTGGGTAACAGTGCGTCATGTCCGAATCTTTATTTACCGTCTCTTGCAATATTTAAAAATTGTGCTAAATCAATTTATCTGAAAGAGTTTCACTGAACTATCGCCTTGTCGATTTTGTATTCTAAGACATTATTAATTTCATGTATTGTAAAACTTCTTTATCATATTTTTAAAACATCTGTTATATATATGTTATTTTGTTTCTTCACTTATTTCATTACTATAATTACTGTTATATAATCATTGTATAATTCGATATATATTTTCTATTATATGTATTTTACGGAATTTCTTCGAAATTATATTGTATTGGGCTTTTAGCCTGTTGGTTTACTAAATAAATAAATAAATAAATAAATAAGACTACGTTAAGTATACAGAAATTGCTAGATTCAATTAGCTTTAGAATAAAGTAATGTATTGCCTATTATAAACATGTACTGTATTATACCTCGTACGTAAATATAACTTACCAATTACAAGTTAAAACACAGTTTTCGTATTATTTAAACTGATGTTCTTGCAATAGGATGTACTGTATGTACTTCACTATTGAACATTATACTTAGAGTTTTAATATTTTTAAACAAAAGTTTGGAAAAATAAAGTGTATATAATCTTTCAGTGAGCAATATGTTCTCACCGTCACTAGAACACAAACGATATGACCAAGAAAATTGGTAAATTGAAATTTTTAATTTATCATGACACATACTTAATTTTTCTTTCGGTGGAGTATTTTCATAAGCCACAAACGAGATGAAAATTTACACATGTTATTTTGTTCTCCTTGTAATACAGAACAGGAAATTGCGATATCATGAAGAATACAAAACGTCTGGATGAAAATGAAGTACAATAATTTATGATCAACATTGAGTGACATCCCGTAATGTTACTTTTGAATCAAAGCCAAATGAGAAAGTATTTTTCAAAATGTCTAGTGTCAACGAAAGCTAAGAATGGCGCCTTAGCAATAAGATAATCCGCATTTTAAAAAAATATTCTAGTTCGGTAGGCTTTGTCCTTTGAGGTTAATAATACAGTACAAAATTTTTAGATTTTTAGGAATGGTCATCCATAAGCAGTGGTTTTTATGACTCGAAAGAACGTAAACTTTGCGCTAAAGTGAATGAAGCGAGGTTGAAGAATGATTGAGGTACGATCTATTGACAGTTATGGGTGATTACAATAGTTTGAATTGGTCTTTGGGATACCTAGACTTAATACTTGGATATACAGCATTGCAACCTAGACTGAAGAATGAGGAGCATGGGGAACAGTGGGTTCTGACAACAATTTTGAGCTATTTGTGGTCGCTTAATGAAGGAACTGTTATTTCTCTGCGAATGTGTATGTTTAGAATGAAGCAGTAGACATTTTAAGTTCTTAAAAATATATTCTGAATGGCGGTTAACTTATAGAGATTGCTAGGGGCTACATATCTCCAAACTGGACATGCGTATGTCTGGTTGGAAGAATTAAGGATTTAAGTAATAACAGTCGGCAGCCAACTTTTAATGAAGAACGTACATTAAATAGAGGGAAGAGTGTTGATATTTTTGCAGACTCTTTGTTGACTATTGCATTTATGTGGGGTTTCCTAGTTCATCTTTTGTCAAGCAACACTCCTGTACTTTATCGGCGAGGAACATGAATTGTGAAGATTTATTTCGGCAGAATTTTGGGGGCGACGTTTATTTTGATTCTCCGTTTTTGGTCCAGTTAATATACTCTTTTAGTGTGTTTTGAATACAGTCCATGGCTACAACAGTGTCGCAGAGTGCGTTGCAAAGAGGACTATATCATCTGCCTACAGAAAGAATTTCCATTGACTGACTTAGAGACAAACTCAGTGGGAATATAGTGGCTAAAATCAACAATCTTCATCCAAAACGATGAGTCGTTTTGGGGAAAAAGTATTTAAACAAAAATTAAACATTGAATGTATGTCATGCAAAAGTACGACAACAATACTCAATTTTCGAAAATTTTTCAATCAAAGGCTTTATAAGACGGATAATGTGTCCCTGCTTAAAATCAAAAAGTATTTCCTGAGGATTATAACCGCAAAAAAAACTTCCATGGTCCTTTAGAATCCTCCTCCCTACTCATTCTTCGTAAAAACGAAAAATATGTTTTTATTATTTTTTCTTCGAATTGGCCCAATGAATTTCCATTGACAATAATGATTATTAATCTACGATTACTCAATTTTTCAAAAATAATTTTTTTTTGCCAAAAAATTCAAAGTTTTAAATGAAATTTTGAATTTTTTAAAGCAAGTTTTAATTCTACTGGGGTATTCGAGAAAATTCCCAAATGTTGTCCTAATAATCAGCTTTCTTCTGGAATTTTTCAGGTTTTTCTGATATCTATTGAACACTGGTCGCAAAAAAATCAAAATCACTAAAAAAGTGCAAGTGTATCGTAGCAAGGCGTTCCGTCCGAGACGCAATGTCGCGGCACGACAAACTCGCTTCCCAGAGGCTGCTCGTTGTGCCCCGTTCTCAGATGCTGAGTTTGCGCCCTTTGGCGACGACGATGTGCACCGGCACTCGCTTGCACGTTTCCAGCGTTACCTTTGAAATCCAGTAATTTGGATTTGTTTCTTCCTACTGTTTCATATTACATAATGCTTATTTTACTATAATAATAATAATAATAATAATAATAATAATAATAATAATAATAATAATAATAATAATAATAAAACTCCCTCTCTTAATAGCAATTACATTTTAAATAAAAATTATGAAATTGAGTATGAAAACATTACACACGATTCTCATTGTGTAGTTGACATTACTTATGAAATGTAGAAATAACATCGGAATATTGCACATCTCGTACAAATTGCTAAAGAAATTAGTCCACCAACAGACACTTTTGCTATCATCATACGTTTTCACGGTTGAAAACATCGTTATGAATGCGTGCATCACTAAATCTCGGTATACGAAGTATCCAAAAAAGAGTATTGCTAACCACGTAAAGGTGTTAGACGAAGTGGTCGATTCGCTTACACCAGAAAAGTGCGACGGAGCGGAAGGCGGACGGGTGAAGTCATTAGCTTCATTGGAGTTCGACAAGCTTGACGAGCGCGAACCGTAATTCGCTCCGCGATAGGTCGCGCAGAATTTCAAAACATTCGCCATTAATCATTCGCGTATCGGTGCCGCGCCCAAGACGCGTGCGCCGGGCGTTTTTCCCGGCTCTCAAAAGCTTCTTCTCTCCCGCGCGCGTGTTGGGGCGTGGGCAACACGCTGCGCCATCCAATCAGATTCTTTTGACGCCTGGGCCTCGCCGCAGGCGTGATTTAGGTGCAGAGTGGGAAGGAAATACTTAACGTTCAGTCCGTCGCTGCTAGGAAGGTCCCATTGCTGCCGTATTTACTGTTTATTGCCGAAGACGCGAAAATGATGGATCAAATAAAATTCTCAAAAGTGGTTGGAATACACAAAATAATTTGTTTCAATATTCCATTTTTAAGGTGTTTTATAACTTTAAAAAATGACCACTTGAACAGTGTATCTGCCGATACTCGCGCTCAAATAACTGGCAGATGACAGTTGTGGAAACTTTCACAAAAAAATTATCTCTACTTTTATTTTAAAAAATACGGCCCAACTGACACATTTATTAAATTGTAGGTGAAAAACATTTTGTTGCAAACATGAAGATAGAACGAAATAACATATTGCTGGGTAAGCGGTAACTATATTTATTTATTACACATTATTTTCATTGACAAACCTTTTCCTTGGCGTCTACAGCGTCGAAAAATGTGTCGGTGGATAATATTTTATATGGTCTTCAATGATAGCGCACTAGTTTTACGTTAAAAACACATTGATTTGTCGAACAGTTTAATAAAAACCTGACAACGCCAATTATACACATATGGTTCGGACAGATGCCATAGAATTGCGCAGTCTCCGAGAATGGCAGCCAAGAATTCCAACGGGCGAAAGCGCGATGGAAGCATGCACGCAGGTATTGCAGTTAATATCAGAGTTTTCTATATGTATCTCTGGGGCTTTGCGAAGTGAGAATGCGAGATTCTGTTTTGAAAAAAAAATTAATACATAGTCAAAACGCAAAACAAAAATAGTGTCAAACGTACACCAACTTCTGTCTTGTATAAATATTTTTTGTTGATGTCACATTTTCGTCATTCGGGTTATGTTTACAATAATGTGTGCGAGTGCGTGCACACAATCGGTTTGTACATCTGTATTTCTATGATCTACTAGATAGCACACTTAAGCAAGATCTGAAAGGATCTGAAAGGAATTTTGTAATTGGCGACTTTGTTAAGTAGGAAGAAAAGAAGAACACAAGAGATAGCCCGTAGCCCCTTTGGCCTAGGAATTTGTAACGAAAGAGGCAAACGACGACTCGTATGTACAGAAGACCATAAACTAAAAATTGTAAATAACTTTTACAAATTGAACAATCAAGACAGATGGACTTGGCTGTCACCAGATAGCCAACACGAAAACGAAGTAGATCACATATTAACAGATGATCTAGAAAGTGTTACAAATATAAATGATGAAAAAGTGTTGAAGTTAATATGTATGATGTTATATGATAAAATGCGATATCCGAATATGCGAAGTCAGGAAGAAATATCACCACGGAAGAAAATACCAACACATGATTTCAACAAAAGCATACATCAAAAAGTTCTCAGAGTCGAAATAGAAACCAAAATCAAGAAGGTACTCAGTTCCCAAAAAAGTACTTAAGAGAAATACAACAATCTTGAAAAATGTAACCAGCCAGCGGGCGAAAAATGGAACCATGAACAGCTCAAGACCCAATGAAAAATGCAGATTACGAGAAGATACTCTACAACTTATTAACCAAAGAGAACTGCTAAGATCCACAAGGCATACTCCAGAATACGTTAATGAGTACAAGGAACTAAACAAGAAAGTTAAAAGAATAATCCGCAGAGATCGGAACAAATCATCTGACACACTTAACTCTCAGAATTATAGAAAATAGCAAATCTCTTAAACTACTACAAGAAAAAACGTCATTATGATAACAATGGATACTATCTTGAACAATACGGACAATTAGATGGTATCTTCAAGGAAAAACAAATACAACTACTCAATTTTACAGACGCCATTATGAAAGCACAAATCATACATCCACAAAACGGTATGACAACGGAAAAGATGAAACTGAAATTACACCACTCATCATATCTGAAATCCGTGGGGCAATTTCGAAAATAAAAACTAGAAAAACGCCGGGGGATGACGGCATTACTCTCGAAGTTCTTAAAGAAGGTATAGATGAATTACTCAAAGAAATTCCCAAACTTTTCAACCATGTATTAACAACGGAAGAATTCCCCTTACAATGGTTCATAAGTAATACTCATTCATTAAAATGCAACTATCGACTAATTAGTCTTCTGTCGAACATGTATAAATTCTTGACCAATGACCAAAATACTGAATGAACAACAGTCACCGGAACCAGCAGAATTTCGAACAGGCATCAGCACTACGGACCCCCTACAAACAATCAGATCATCGAACAATCACAAGAGTTTAATATAAAATTGTACATAGCATTTGTTGTCTTTACGTAAGCTTTTGACTGTATTGATCGCCCATTTATACTTCAAGGACTCAAGAATCGAGTAGTCCCCAATAAGTATAGTAACATTGTAAAACAATTATATGCCCATGGCCAAGCATAAGAAAGATCAGATCAAAAAGGAGGAATATTTCAAATTAATAGAGGAGTACGTCAGAGGGATCCAATTTCCCATAAATTATTTAGTAATCTGCTTGAAATGTGTTTCCGTGAAATAAATTGGTCAAAACAAGCAGGTGTAAATGCTAACGGACGGAGGTTAACAAACCTCCGTTTTGCAGACGACATTGCTCGGTTTGCTACATCGCCTGAAACTAAAAGAAGTGCTATGCGATATAAACGCAAGCTGTGTTGAAATCGGTTTACTAATGAACTGTTCGAAAACTAAAGTAGTGAGTAACAGTGAACCCCCAATTAATAATGGTGAACGACAGTAACATAGATTACGTCCAAGAATATGTGTACCTGAGCCAGTTAGTATCTTTTACAAATAGGTAAGGAAATGAGGAGAAGAATTAAATTAGCATGGTGAAAAGTTTGGAGCCTCTCCTTCATACTACTTAATAACAGACGAACCCCAAAATCAAAAAGGTATTAATGGACGTGTGCACCTTTCTGGAATTGATAGTTGACATGGTCATTAACAGTGGCGCAAATGAAATGGATACAATGATGCCAGAGGAAAATTGAACGAAAGATGATAAACTTTTCGCTCTTAGAGAAAATACCATCTACGGAATTTAGGAGAAGACCAAACTCAAGGGCGCAGTGCAGCAAGCCAAACTGAGTAAATGACGTTGGGTAGCTCACATCATGAGACAGGACCAAAAGTGGTGCGCTGGAGGAACCTAAGGAGACAGAGGAGAAAATGGGCCGACGAGCTAAGCAAGGTAGCCGGTCCCACCCGGCCGAGACTGGCCCAACAGAACACTACATGGACACAACTGGGCTACGAAGAGCAATTATTGTCTTTACGATTTCTTCGGAAAAAAAAAACAACCAAAAAACAAGCTTTGATATTTATTGGTAGTTTCGTGGGACCATTGCAGTAACAATTTCTGTCTTACGGCAACTATGGCAGGTTTTTATAGATTCAAACTTAACATTTTATCCTTAATAGCCATTAAAACTCCTCTTTCAATATATCCATTGGCTTTAAGAGTTATTAGTATATAAACAAATTATCTGGTACGTTTAATAACCCCAAGAGAAGCAGTTTTACGGTGAATATGAATAGAACCTATATTATTTATTTTTATCTTCTCTATTCAATAGTACGGCTTGCATAACTGTATATATATATATATATATATATATATATATATATATATATATATATATATATATATATATATATATATATATATATATATCGGCTAGAAAGGAAACCGTTTGAAGATATATTGCAAATTTCATTACGTCGAAAGGCTGGTTGAAGAAGCAATACTGCCAATCATATTTAGTCTCAAAAGCAAGTTGCTTTCAAAGACCTTGGTTCGCGTGACTTAAATAGGAAAATTAAACGAAGATTAATTTACTGATAAATGTGAAAAAAATTAACGATGAAACTAATCGTTTGCCGCAAAAAGTATTGCCATTGAATGAATGCCGCACAAATCCAATCGTTTCTCACACTTTGAAATTTCAGATACGTATTGTGCGCTTTGAGGTTAGGGTTAAGGAATATTTATTTTAAAATTGGGTATTTGCGTATCTGAAGCAATTGAGTGAGACGGAATTGCGATTTAACAATATTGTGGTAAAAATTTAAAATGTTATTATCTCCGTATGAAGGTATCGTCGAAGGGCACGATATTCAGAGTGCAAGCAAAACAAAAAAAACATTAAAAAATGACATTATATATTAAATCCGTGACGAATTAATAATTTCTATTAAGAGGACAAATCCCAATACACGTACGTGAATCTAACCTAATGTCAGTGGTTAACATAACTTCTTGATTTCTAAAGTAATATACGATTGATTTTCAGTTCTTTTACTATTACTATTTAAACATTTTAAATATCGAAAAACCGCCTTTATGATTCAATTTCAATATGAAGAATCATATAATAGAACATACATCATTACATAACTGAATGCAATATCCGACTCTATCATAACCAGTACTGCAATTTTACTTCCATTCTTCTACTAGATAACATTTTTGGAAAAGACAATTTAAACATTTTAGAACAATATGTTTATACGATGGTATATGATATAACAAATTACTTCGTTATGAAACAATAATTAATGTTAACAAATATATAACAAATAGGCAATTGGTAGGGGTGACGTGGGATAATTTGTATCGTAAGCTTTATTATTTTTGATGAATATTTTGGTTTGAGAACATCTCTCATTTATTCTCCAGTTCGCGAACGCTGGCGTAAGGGATTTTTCTTAGAAGTCGCAATCGGAAATCCCTCTTTCTCTATGATTAAATGAAAATATAAAACGTTAGAGAATAATGCTAAAAATGTCATTTAGTGATCTTTATGATACTTTTTACATGCCACTAATTAATTATTGCTATTGAAATTTACTTATTGGTTTGAAGTTACTGAAAATATTGAAGGTGAGTCATATCTTAAGTACTTCTCTTCCCTTTTGAAATTTTCAAATGGAATTATTTACGTTCATTAATTAAATTTTGCCGTAAAACGACAAATACATAGATATAGGTATCAAATAAGAATATAACACATCTCCAGTAGCTCCATTCCCTAACATTTTGTCTTTCAAAATTAAATTTCAATATAAACCACTGAAATGTGCGGGGAGTTTCGTTCTCAGTTTGCACCATTGTTGCCACGACGGCCTCTGTGCAGCGTGGGCGAGGTGATGGCCCCTCAGGGGCTGCGACAGACGCGTTTCAGTAGGCGACCATCTCATCCCCCCCCCCCTGCCTCCATCAGACCGATGCCTCCAAGCCTGCACACTGCTCTGACGTTGCCAATGCATGGGGTAGGCAAGGCACCTACTTCGCTAATCAAGTTCTCCCGTATGGTCATTGAAGAGCGCACAGCTCTAAGGTTTTTACAACCCCTCTTACGTTCAAGGTTGGATCATAGACATTAGTTTTTGACTCTCAAACATAAAATTAATCTGAGAAGCACACACTAGTTAGATAAATAAAGAATTGCAAGAAATTCTGGGAGTAATAGTATTATATTGTGTTGATGATTTTTTTCTTATCATAACAATATTTACAAAAATCAAATATTTTCCCGAAATATTCCTAAGTTATGCGTAAGTTATTTAAAAATGTATTATTGATAATAACAATAACGATTCGACGCTAATTATTATGCATTTTAAGTATATGTTATTTAAGAGAAATTAAACTATAAAAGTCTGAAACGATGGCACTCGTATGGCAGTCTAGCTCGGCATAAGGTATTAAAAATAATCAAATTTACCATGGGGAAAAATTGATACGAGAGAAACTAAAAAAAATAATTGTTTAGAAGTCTGTATTACGGTACATCTTCAAACTATAATTCTTAGATTTTATTTTTCTCGGAAATTCACAACTATAAAAACTATTGTTTCACATTTAGAATCTATTCTTATATATATGGTTTCAGTTTTAAAGGCGTTAGATTAAAAAACAAAATACTAGAAAAGTAAATACGCGATAATTGCGAAAGGAAATATTTTTCGACCGAAAAACGTGGCATCTTCTGCTCTCGTGGAAATCCAGTTCATCTGGAAGGAACCTCCGAGCATTTTGGCCAAGTTGCGTCCTGTCAGCTTCTTTCGTCGCAGCCCCTCCATCACTGCCACGCCTCGCTCCCCTACGCCGCCTCCCCGCCGTCAGGACGCCAGACGCCCACGCCGCACCAGGGATCGCCCCACCGCCTGCAGCGCCGCATCTCCCCCGCCTGCAGCGCCGCATCTCCCCCGCCACCAAGGTGAGCGTGCGGAGCAGCGCTCCCTGCGCTCCCCGATGCAGCCGCCGCTCGGCCCTGCGACTCCTCCGCGCGATTCAGAGCCACACGGCCACTCCCTCGCGAAGTGATCCCACCTTTCCTCTACCGACTACCCACTCACTACTACACTCACGCCTACCCATTCACGTCTACCCTCCCACATCCACCCTCTCACGACTACTCCCTCATGTCTACCCATTCACGGCTTCCCTCTCACGTCTACCTTCTCTTGTTTACCCTCTCACGTCTACCCTCTTACGTTCACCTTTTCACGACTATCCGGTCACGTTCACCCGCTCACGACTACCGTCTCTCAACCTCTCTCTTCCACTGCGACCTGCGACCTGCTTTCCGACGTTCATTCGACTTTCCGCGCCTTCGCGACTCCACTCTCTCTCTCTCTCCTCTCTCTCTCCTCTCTCTCCCCTCTCTCTCCCCCCTCTCTCCCCCCTGCACCAGGTCCCCTACTCGCAGCATCGCGCTGTTGCAACAGTGGTTAGGCTGAAGTGCAAACTGTTAGATCCAAGCCGCCCTCCTTAAACCCAATCGGAATTCATCATCGTTAGCAGCCACAGCAGCCGCCGCAAATGCAGGCGCTGGCTTTTGCCCCATCCCTTCAGCTCCCTTCTGACCTGGCTGGGTGCGAAAGCACCCTGGACCCGTAAGGCAGGGTCTTCAACCTCTCCGGCATCGGTGGAAATCGATTCAACAGGAAGAAAGTGTGCGGCTACTCAAAGATTATCAACTAAAATTAGCAAAGTAATTCCCAGATTTTGTAAAAGGACTTTATGTGTGTAGATTATCTAAAATATTAGATTTGTTTGCTGGGTCGTTTAAAGTTGTTAGAGAGCTCGTAGATTGGGGCCCTGCTCTAAATAATAATGATGAGATTTGGAGTGATGTGACATTTAGAAAATGTATCTGTTTATTTTCGACGAATTGTTACGTCAAACGATTTTTCACTAATTAAATAGTATAAAAGTAATAAATGGTAGTGCGTCCTGTTATTTTGTTTCATGTTCCCCTTCTTTATCTTTAAATTCAGAGAGTACCTTCATTGCTGTCACCAGGATAGACAAGTGTAATAAACCAGTAAACACTCACTAAAAATCACCTTATGTTTGCGATATCCAATGGGGAATATGAGATTGGTATTGATGTGCTACCCGAGGGATAATGAAGTAATTAACTGGTTCTCTATGTAAACCTACAACTGTAACTATGTTGCTTGATCCAATTTCCCTATTAATATTACCAGGCATACCTACGGGCAATTGGATTCGCTATTCCAACTGATGGTAGAATTTCTCGTAAATGAATCTGTGAAATTTAACGAATCTCTGTTTTCAGAGTAATTAATTAAATTATTTAATGGATTGGTAGATTATTAAACATACCATCAAATACATAATATTTATCGCGAGTTCAGTATACATCTTTTAAATAATGAAAAATCAAAGTATATATCTTTAGTTTTCGTGCATTTTTCATAATTAAAAATCAAAGTGTTTATGTCAGTATTATTACTGATTATAGTTTTGTTGTTATCAGAAGCGTATCTACGTTGTAACAGACTTGGCGCGAGCTTTGAGCGCTACTCACAAAGGGCGTTATTTAGAGTATACCCGCTAAAATAACAACCCTAATGTGAAGTATTTTGACATGGGCGCAAATTCTATGCTTGCCATGGGGCCTGAATACCTAGATATACATCTAGTTGTTGTTGTTGTTATTATTATTATTATTATTATTATTATTATTAGTATTAATATTTTTATTATTCAATGGTATTAAAATATTTCATATTATTGACATTTCGAATGTTATGTTCTCGAGCTGTTTTAGCAAGTTGAGAAGTAAGTCGAAATGTATTTGAGATGGGTGACATGTTCCAGAGGATGCTGAAGGAGGCTACACTCGAGGAATTAAGTAGCATTGATCTACTTTTATATAATACTAGTTAATCTTCCCGCTCTTCGAATAGACCTTTTTTTCATACACCCTATACACATCCTATAAAACTTTCTTAAATGGGATAATACTGACTTCTTGATGGGCGGCAAAAGCTTTTCGATAAATATTAACTTTACAATCTTTGCAGATCTTAAGATATAACTGTATTGTCAACTAACATTAAAGTCTGCTTCACATGTTTGTTTTTAGAAAGAAACATCCAAAAATACATTAAAAAACTGCGAAAAATCACATTACATCTAAACTCGGATAGGATATAGTCAACAAAGAATTCTCACATATAAATTTTTCAAATATTTCAGTAGATTACGCGAGTTGGTTGAGTCACTAGTTCTTAATATCTTAAACGTAGTTTCATATTGTGAAACCAAACCATTTGATATATTCTTGACCAAGCGGAGAGTATATCATAGAAACAGACACATGATTGTATTTTGTTAACAAATAATTAAAGGTAGACAGGCATTTGTACTGTCTGTAATCTCCGGTTCGGAGCATGAAACAATGATATAGCAAAAACTTCGTCAGCTAACTGCATGTCGGAAACTAATAGATATAAAGCTAAAGTCATATGCTAAATGATACCCATTTAGTTTGGAAAATTTGTGAAATTCGGTTCATTAATGCACCATATCAAATGTCTTTACCAATAAAGCATTTCAAGACAACCGAAGTTTCATATGCAATAAAACAAATTAATGCTCATAAAGCACCTGGCTACGATCTCATCACCTGCGTTGTTCTAAGAAACCTGCCAAAAAAAAGCACTAGCATTGGTAACCTCAATTTTCAACGCCATCATCAGAATTGGACATTTTCCCTCTCAATGGAAATACAGTCAAATTATTGTCATACCAAAACCGGGGAAACCTATTTCCGAAGTATCCTCGTATAGACCGATAAGCTTGTTACCAATCTTGTCAAAAATCTTTGAAAAGCTTCTCCTCAAGCGGATACTTCCAATCATAGCAGAAAACAACATCATTCCAGACTACCAATTCGGCTTTAGGTTGAAACATGCCCCTACCGAACAAATCCACAGAATAGTAAAAGTCATTAATGAAGCGCTGGAGAAGAAACGTTATTGTTCTGGTGTCTTTTTGGATGTAGTCCAAGCTTTTGACAAGGTGTGGCACTCAGGACTCTTATATAAAATCAAAAATATGTTACCCCACCCGTTTTTTACACTACTTCGCTCCTATCTTACTGAAAGATGTTTTCAAATAAAATTTAAGGAAGAAACATCATCATTCTATCCTGTCGCAGCTGGAGTACCACAAGGAAGTGTTCTCGGTCCACTACTGTATCTACTATACACGGCCGACCTTCCTGTTTCAACGGACATCACGTCAGCCATGTTTGCTGACGACACAGCGTTTTTAACTTCCCATGAAAATGCCATCGAAGCATCAGAAAATCTTCAAGAATACCTCACTGTGCTGCAGGAATGGTTCACAAAGTGGCGAATAAAAACTAATGAAAGTAAATCTGTCCATGTAACGTTTGCACTCAGACCAAATAGATGTCCTCCAATTAAAATCAGCAACAAGGATATACCACAGGCAGATTGTGTAAAATACCTTGGTCTACATCTAGATAGAAAAATGACTTGGAAGACACACATCAGAAAGAAAAGAACAGCTCTCGAAATCAAAATTAAGCAATATTATTGGCTTCTAGGCAAAAAATCGTCTCTTTCATTGGCTAATAAAGTACTGATTTATAAATCAACAATAAAACCTGTTTGGACCTACGGAATAGAACTTTGGGGCACTGCGGCTAACTCAAACCTAGAAATACTGCAACGATTCCAATCAAAAACTCTAAGATTGCTTGCCAATGCCCCGTGGTTTGTTTCGAATACAACATTGCACAATGACTTACACATACCTACAATAAACCAAGAAGTCCAATTCAGATTCCAAAAATATTATAAGCGCTTAGAAAACCATCCAAATTACCTTGCATTAAACTTACTTGACAATAGCCAAGAATTAAGAAGATTGTGCAGATTTCATCCCCTGGACCTCTTAAATAGGTTCGATCATTAATAAACAAAATGTATATTGTACTGTTATAGTAATTGCACTGTAACTAAGTAAAACAGCTTAAATCTGTATATATATATATATATATATATATATATATATATATATATATATATATATAAACATAATTACGTTCATGATTGCCAGTGTATTTATATATTGTCTGTTGTTTTTCTGTCTTGATCATATTTGTCCTATGTTATATTTGTGATTTATACCATTTATTTGATCATTACTGAAAATGTATTCACGAAGGACTGAGAATTCCCAGTTCCTTCACATGCCAATGTAACTTTGCTAAAAGATTTGCCTATTGTTCAGATGAACAAATTGCAAATAAAAATAAATAAATAAAAAAAAACCAAGCCGAGTTACTTAGCTTAGAGTTTTCTTCATCATCCGTCCATTTGAAACGAGTCTCTTTAGATTTTCATTTTGAGAAAAACTGAGATATTGTCATATATTCGTCCTTCAGCCATACTAAGGACACACCTTTTAACACACACGTGTTTTCTGAATTCTGTCATCAAGGTGTGTATTTTTCTCATTGACCGAATACATTCCTAGAACCGTAAAAGTACAAAAGAAATCTAACGACATACAAGAGAAAAATTCCTATCCTGGAATCTAAATTATCGTCTAAAATATATAATCTCTAGGTATTTTTTCAGAAACTCTAGAAATTAATCACGAATCTGATATATGATGCGAATATAATTGGAGATTTGAATTATCAATATTCTTCAACGCAGCCCTTCACATCGCAGCACACAGATCGTTCAAATACGCTTGAAGCTACATAGACGTAACGAAAAGATCAGGCGAGATAAGCCATAGGTCTATGCTAGAGTAAGTATAACAAAGCCACGAGTCGGTCGCCTATTTGCTCGAGATGGAAAAGGAGAAATCGTGAAAGACATTCACGCCCATGGCGTTCAAATACGCGACAGATTGCAAATCAAGTGGATTCCAAAACGGAGCAAATCAAGAAATGTATTTTTAAGAGTAGTATTTGTTATCTTCGAATAAATGAATAAGCACAATTATTTTAGCTCAATAACTTCGCGAGTAAGTTCTTTTTGGTATGCATTTCCATCTGATAAGATTTATTTATGACTTATAACAGGGGCGGATCCAGAGACAATTTTTTTCTGGGGGGAAATTTGTATGTCTTTATATATATATATATATATATATATATATATATATATATATATATATATAAAGACATACAAATTTCCCCAAATATATATATATATATATATATATATATATATATATATATATATATATATATGTGTGTGTGTGTGTGTGTGTGTGTGTGGTTGTGTATACAAACATAAATAAAAATAATTTAAATTATAAACAAGGTAAATTATTAATCATAAAATGCATTTAACGAAATTAAAATAATTTAATATTTAATGAAAAGCTAATAGTTTTAAATTAAAAATAATAATCATTTGTTATTAAACTCGTTGAATTCAGCGTTCACGTTCATAAAAACTTTACTGTTCAGGACTGAAGAAAGTCGAATGGATTTCACAAAATATGTTTCAAGTTTCTTCTACTTTTTCTTTTAATTAGATTTCTTTCACTTTTCTTCGTATTCTTTTTAGATATTTTCTATCTTTCCATAAGTACTTATTAACCGCGCCGTCGCCAGCCGCATGTAAGCGATCCGCGCCCTTTTCTTTTGTTTCGGGCGCACTGTAATTGCGCGAACTGTACAGCGGCCCGCGACCGCTCGCTTCACACCCAGGGAAAGACTCAGTACTGTTCCCGGTTGCGTCGGCCACGCTCTAAAATGAGGAAGTCGCCGTAGCAGCGCTTCGCAAGCGGAGTAAGAGAGATATGAGCAGTCACACGCCTCTGGAGAACAGTCGAAGACATTTTCCATCCGCACCACTGGGCTAAAATATAGTGAGATTCAGGATTCCTATTCCTAACTAAAAGCCAAACGCACGGTTATTTTTTGATACATTTTAAACGTTTCTACAACTTTTTCTTGTGTTTCTCATTTTAATTTTTCTGCACTTTTACCATTTTGATTTTTTTCTCTAAGCCTTTTGGATGAGACCATGCCCCCCCTTTATTCGCCACCGCGATTATATCAGTAGCATATCCAAAAGCTTGAGATTCGCATCTGATTTTTAAAAAAAATTACGCCACTTTTCTTTGCTTTTAAAAGATTTTAAAAACATTAAGAGTATTTTATTGATCATTTTTGACGATGCTTTAGGTCATCGAAGTCCGCTTCTTCGTTATTATATTCCCCCGTTCTAAGGATTCTGTGGCCGACTGTGAGTCGAGTGAGATCGGTAAATTAAGAGGTTTTTTTATTCAAAATGCTTTGGTCGAATTTGTCCAATTACAGATTATGTGGAATGATGCAGGCTAAACTGAGCTCTGATATGATTTTATTTGTTTACATGATTATCCGAAAATATTTTTACGGAGTAGAGAGAAGGTTATGTAATCTTGTTCGAAAAAACGGCGAATTTTCAGCAGAAAAACTCCTATTCCAGGGACCTGTCAACGAAAAAGTTGATAAATTTAGGGGGGGGGATCCTGTAACACGTGATGTAGCCAGAATCTATGTTTTGAAGGTCCTTGATACCAACTTGTCCGTCTGTGAAAAACGCTAGCGGCTAAATCATTCAGCTGTTTTGTTTTTTTCAAAATTGATATTCCCCAATCGAACTGGCTGATGTCGCGGCTGCTGGAAACTGATACTTTAATTTTTTGGGGTACTTTATATGAATCACCTGGTACATTTTTCAAATAATTTGACTGATTTTTTGTAAATTATTTTCCAAAAGAGGCTCCGACTTTTTTAATATTTTTTTTTAGATACTGTGAAGAACTTTTTATATATATAAAATGGTGCAGGTCGCATGTTCGTTCGTTAAATTGCAACAGTTCAAAACGTTTTAGGAGTCATCCTACAACTAAAATGTTAAAGATGGAGATTTTTCCCTCAATGAAAACTGTTTCTTAAACATAGATTTTAAAACAAGGTCTGAAACAATTTCTCAAAACATTTAGTACTTTTCGCGTAATTTTGCGTGAAAATACTGGCGAGAAAGAAGTGCAGTTTTAGCTCTAGAAAGTTTCGTGAGAATTTAAAATTAAATGTTACTGAAAAAAAAAAATTTTTGAGATGTGGGAACCCCCCCTCCGTGGATCCGCGCTTGCTTATAATACGGGATAAATGGAAACTATTTGTTTTATTTAGTGCTTTTTCAAGGTACTACTTTAAATTGATCTAAAATTCATCTGCAATTTTATCTGAATTTTATTATTATTATTATTATTATTATTATTATTATTATTATTATTATTATTATTATTATTATTACAAATCTGTAAATTTCACCCCTGACGGCAACGCTATTACTAGATGTCACCCACCTCCAGGCCCCCCTAATACTTGTCCGCACTTCGAGCGCGAGCCAGCCCACACGGGTCCCCGCCTCGACCCCCGCCTGGGCGCGCGGCACGGAGGCCGTCCAGCGCGCGACCATTCGTCAACCCGGCGCGCGCCGCAACACAAATCCGAATATATTGCCGCGTGGCGGGCGGGCGCGCGGCTATATTTAGCGCGCTGTCGGGCGCACGCGTGGGTGGCGGGGGCGGAGGAGGGTCGAACCCAGGACGGCGACTTCATTAGCTCGGTCAGCCGCCACGCGGTTGACATCCGCCCTCTGCTGCAGCCAGGAGGCGAACGCGGCGGCCCTCCCGGGAACAGGCTGGTGACTAGAGTGCACAGGTTCACGCATTTATTTGCAATGCTGTTACTATTAATAGAAAAGGGCATTATGTTTTTCAATGCACATCGAAAACTTGAATTATTTTTAATATAATATACATGGAAAATGATTTTTTTTTTTGAAAAAATAAGCGACTTCTATCATTCTTCTGGCTAAAATGAGGGAGAAAATTTAAAAAATGAGCACTAAACATGATCTAAGTCAAAATAATATCCGAAGGGATCAAAAGTTTCATTGAATTTGTGGACGGGTCTGTTAGAAGAAAACCTGACTGAATAAATGACACAAATCCAAGAATATTGTCTGGCATCATGTCACTTCCTGGCAGCTGCTCGTAGTTCTTCTAAACCGAGAGCGCGATTTTAACACTTTCAACCTGAAACTGCCTCCACTTCCAACGAGAGGCCAAACAAGAGGTACCTACGTGCTGTCGAATCTTGAAGATAGGTTTCCAGCTTGGTCGAGATCAGTTTCCCAAGAGGAACATAATGCAGAAAATAAAAAAAGAGTCAAAATAAGGCAAAATACTTCCAATTGGCTTATTTGAAGTATCCAAAATAAATTACAAACTAAGTGAGAGCCAAGTTAAGCAAGTAATGGAAAAATAAAAGTATTTCAAAATAATTTTAGAAACATAGTTAAATAATACCGTGTGTTAAAGGGTCTTAAAATGGCAGCAATTGTAAGAAGGCAGTTTGGAAAACTTCCAGTTCCTATTGGCAACTGGATTACGTATTTATATATTGAATGTATTAGTAAACAGGTCCAGCGAGACATGATTTTCGGACATGTGCCGGGGAAAAAGAAATGTACATGCGATTTGTCTAACACTCAAAAGAGGTTCAGGAGCTATAGAACGCATATGGTTCAGTTCTGTCAAAAAGTTGAAACTTTTGCCTGCAGTGTTACGAGACTTTTTCTGCACTACGTATACGAGAAACTAAAGAGCCTACACAAAGTGGATTGTAACTAAACCATGCATAAAAAAAATACACTGAACTGACGGTAATTCACTTTTTCAGAATCACGGTCAAGGAACTCTGTGTTTTTCTATTAAAGAATATTGACACTTTTGCCTGTAGAATTTCAATACTTTCCCCTATTAAATACCACGTAAAGGTGACAGCAATAACAATAAAAATATAAATAAATTGAGTAGAAAAATAAATATCATGTTATTCTATATTCATTGAATACATAAGGTTTCATAAAGAGTTAAGCAATTCGTTAGTGAGGAAAGAAAAAAGGCATATTTTTATGAAGAATTATTGATTTAACTATCTGAAACAGTCAACCCAAAACACCTTAGTGAAATGTATACCTGCAACTTCTGTAATTGATGGTACACCTGTAAACATGTACAAGTCATTGTTAATCAGTATGATATTGAATGCAAGTGTCAAAAAGATCGGAGGAACAACGGAAAATATCCATACACGATAATCAAATTGTGTGGTTATACGCACATGGCATCAATGCTAGTCGCATTGACAGTCCTTAATGGAAGCATGTTAAATAGAATGCAATAACGTATCTGCTCACATATGCTTTTAATGCTGCTCTCCCGCTTGTATTATTAGCGAACCAGCTCAACAGCATTTATGGAGCACTTCAAAGGCTTGTGTATATTGAAGTTATGTGGCTAACTGAATGACTGTTTTATTATCCACGGGCGAGTTATGAATGCTTATGAAGGAAATGTAATAATTCAATTCGGTTTCGGTCTGTAGCCTGTTCTGTCTTGATTTTCTGTCTGTAGCCAAGTACAACAGCTCTAAAAGCTAAAAACTAGAAATCGAACGTTGTCAACACAGAATAAAACCATTTTAAAACCAACCATTATAAAAATAGTAACAACAAAGAACTTTTAAGTGTCGTAAAAATATTTTTTAACATCAGTCCACTCATAACATCGTTTTCACCTCGTATTTTTAGAAAACAGACAATTTACTATGAATGATAAACGAGGCAAAGATTCCAAAAATACAGTAATTCGGTTTCAGATTTTGATTCCAAGTCCAAGACAACTTCGTGCTCTATTATTTGATACTATCACACCCGTATGAGAGTTTTCTCATGTTAAACCCCACCCTCTTCCATATCCTTGGTCACATTATGCCCATAATATAACTTTTTCGTCAAGATACTCTTATCTTCCGTTACTTGATCTACATGTCCCATTGTATTTGTACTAACTGAACGCATTGCTACAACAGTGCAATACACCCTTTCAATAGAAACCATTCTGATTTAATTTTCTTACCGAATAGATAGGTACACTCTTGCTGTTCAATCGCACATAATATCAAGTAATTAGTTTAATTTCACATCCACAGGAATATCTCATCCTTTATATTGTGAATAACTTTTGTATGCCTTTGTCAACGAAATTCCAGGTTCTAAGACCCTAGAACGCTTCATTTTCGAATTATAAACTATGTAGATTTCATCAAGGCATCCCAGTGTTGCGGGTTGCATTCGACAAGAATATTTTGTAACCGCCAGCCTGGGGTCGACTGGCGCGCACCACGTCTTCGGCCCACAGAGCACTCGGGTTCGCGCCTGTGACCAAACCTTAATCACCTAGCGGTGAAGAGGGGCGAGGGAGACTTGCCACAGAGCGCGCACTAGAGTAGAGGAAAAGAGGCGAAGAGCAGGCACTGCACAGCCATTTTGTTTTGCTAGCTACCTGAAGGAGGTTCTGTTTCGATAACGTTCATTTAATCTGCCGTCACGTATAAAAGAGGATTTGTGTAGTCACGAACGTTGATGAATTTAGGAGGCTCAATAAGAAGTAAATGATTTCTAAACTCTAATATGAAGTAAATTCAGCGTCATGTGACAGTTCTAGCACCGCATGTAGATAGCAGAGAGAGAAATACCGTGCTAATACGAGAGCATTGCTTCTCAGCTCTCTTTATTTCGGCTTTACTTTTTTATTCACTTGTACTTCGAGTACAAGCGAGCAACTCCGTAGTTCATCCGTTGGATTATTTCAGCGCGTGCAAGGGCGCGTTCAACTACCGGAGTTTCAGACGCGCTGAATCCAGCTCGGAAGCGCCTCCAGGAGGGGGTGAGGCGCCAAAACGTAACACGAGTGAGGGCGATGCCGTTGCTTACAGACTTCATTGGAATGAGTTAACAGGAACTGAACTTGGAATATGCAGCCATGTGCCAATTACGCGTTAGGACAGATTTGTTAAATTTCAGGTGACGATCATCAGAACAGAGTGGTGTTTCAGTATCAAAGTGTCCCCCTGGTATTCGCCGTAATTATTTGAGAATTGTGTATCGTGACAAAGCCTGAGTAAATTAATAAGTTGAATAAACAATTGAAAGACTTGAATCATTCTAAATTAAGGGAATTACTAATGCTCCCAACGTGTGGGAAAGATCTACTAAATTCTTGTACAGTTTAAGTATTTAGTTTTAATTCTTGGAATTATTGTGTACCCTGTAACATGAAAGTTAACTATTATTAAATGAAAAATGATTAGGGAGTACAATCTGAGGGCTATAAATGTTTGCAAATTGTAACTTTGTTGTAAAGAATATACGCTATTTTCAGATGTCATACATTAACTGAGAATATGTTAGTGAACATTTTTCAGTAAAAAGTAAGATGACAGATAGGCATTGGGAAGGGAATGAGACATCTCATGCTTAGGAAAGTTGTGAAGATTTGAATATAATCTGTAAGGATTACTTAATTGGCACTGAAAGGCAAAAAAAATGTTCAGATTCTGATAATACGTTTTATGAGTTATTTTTTGTCTGTTATAAATATTCTTGTGTTTTTTGATTGAATGTAAGTGCTACGCAGGAATTTGCCGAATTTCTTTATTCAAATGGAGCAGTGTTTCCCACTAGGATTGCCCCACTAGGAATCCTGTTTGCGCAAGTTCCACGTTCCTCAGCCTCACATCGATATTTTCACATTCACCAGCGGACGCACACACCAAGTGTCTGGGTCATCCGTAGTGGCGAAGTACGAGGCTCGAGGCCCTGCGCTCGACATCGCGTAGGTTGTTGGAAGGGGGGGGGGCGACGGCTGCGCAGGCGACGGCGCTGGCTCTGTGCCTTTGGGCGGCGACGGCGACGGAGAGGGCGGGGAGGGGACAATTAAGATGCGTTGTTTCAATCCTTTACAGCTTTAGAGTTAAAGTGAAGTTCATCAAGTCTCCGTAACATTCTCTGAAGGCCTTATTTGTAAAGATTGGTTGCTGGTGAGAACTGCAAAACTCGACTGTACTACTGAAATAATGTAGGAGAGGATAATGATTTTAAACAAAGATAGTAATAAACATTATATTTCATGAAGGGGATTCGTTCCTCAATTCCATGACTTGAAATATTAATTGAAATCGTTACAAATATTTTAGGTCGCATTTGCACATGTTTTGGGGTAAACCAATCAACCCCTAGGTATTGAATACAAAAACTAGTTGTGTGGTGTATTAAGAATTCAGTGCAAATGTTGATATGATCGTCTTTATGGGACTTTGTTTCCCAAAACCAATTGAATTGCTTTGATATTATAATAATTTCTTCAATATTTAAAGTTTTTTAGAAGAATGCAATTCATTTTCGATAAAACAATTAATGGCATTAATTGTGATAGATATAATTAAATATTTATATAAAGATAACATCTTTAGAAAGTATGGAAAAATTGAATTATTATTTATGACCCCTTTATATTATTATGACCCTTTAAAAGTTCTTAATGCGAGCATTCAAATACGTCAAGCCTGCATCACACTACAACTGTCCTGCAACCATGTCATCAATGCACCACCATTACCACTTCCATCAATAAACCCAACTTCACCTTCAACAACATAATCCCACCACCATGACTACCGCCTTAATTGCACCACCGTCACTACCACCGCACCTCCACCACTACCAACCGCAAGAGCACCTCTGACACCACCCCCAAAACAGCACCATCACCCCCACAACGGACCTGTACAACCACTATAATCTTATCCACTCCACCACTAACCACGCACACTTAAACTAGTGGTGCAACAGAATGGCACATATTTATCGTAATATTTTTCTAACTTCCTTCGTCTGGGGTAACGTTGCGATTTTGCCTCCCCCTCTTCCCAGCTGCCATCTACCGCCGCGCGAAGTAAATTTCCAAAACCATTCGAACTTTACTTAAGTGTGATCAGAAAAGGACAGTTGTTCTGTCTTGACTACAAATTCGAGATTCAATTTCCTAACTCTTACATTTTCTTTCTAAAAATAGCCGTATGTTTAGTAAATAATATGTTATGTGCAAAAATTACATTGGAAAGGGGAAAGTCGAGACGGCGAGTACTTGACCACCGCGTCATTAGATTGGTCCTTGAAAATATTGATTGCTGAGTACAGATCTATAAGCGTACTTTCATGGCGCCCTAAGGATCAATGAAATATTCAAGTAGTGCCAGGAAAGCGTCGCAATTGCATTCCATAGTTTTCCACAAGGTCAGAAATGATACTCCATCCCGCCTAGAAATTAATTGTAGTGTCGCTAGTACAACGAACTACCTAGTGCGGGCTGTTGTGTCAGATATTAAGTGGCATTGAAAATCCACCACCAGCCGAAATTGAATATAAACAACTCGGTCTTTGAATTATCAGGTGGTTGGCGTGGAGCGAAGGTGATTTATGTAACAAGTTAGGAATAGTCGATGTAATGAATTTTAGCAACAAATTTTAAACCCTCTTATTACGACTTAGGATTCCTTGTCTGAAAATGTTTGAATATTTACTGCAGCACATGCCACCAGGTGACAACACATGACAGCATACAAATGACTATTGAAATTATCAATAAAAGGACTGATCCTTTTTTAAATAGAGTTTTTTGAGTAGAAGACGAACCTTTTCTTGATTGTAGATTTACATTTCAACAAAAGAAAATACGATTTAAAGAGATGAGAGTAATGTTCAATGTTTAAACAACCTGTAAAACACTTGTCCTTTCTGGCACTTGCTGTTTGTCTAGCGCTATTGACAACCTGAAATAAACAGTTTTCAACATACGAGTTTTCCTTGTTGCGTTGACTTTTCCCGCAATATTACGTATTGTGCGTACCCTTGCATAGTGTTGAAAATGTGTATGACCAAGCATCGTTATTTTCAAATTTATGTCTATTGAGTCCGCACAAATAAATGTGTTCTTATTTCATAACATTAGAAGTAATTAATGAGAAATATGTCATTTTTGTTGGAAAGTAATCAAAGACATTTTTCACTTAGCCACATTTACTCTTCGACATTCTTATACTAAAGAAAAAATCGTTTAAACAAATGGTGAGGCATTTAGACTATTCTTAATATCTTTTTTTTATGAAACTAACAAAATACCATTGTTTAGAGGTGACGGAATTACGTAACCTGCTACAGCAGGGGTTCTCAATTTGATAGGTCCTAGATCAATTTTTCTAAAATAAATATTCTGTAATTCCCTTCAAGCATTATCACATATACAGATGACAAAATATATGTCAAAAAATAACAGTGTGTGTTCCTTTATTTGGTTGCGTTATGTCGGTATAATAGTATAGCATTACAAAAAACATCTCCAAACTGACTTGGAGATCTACGTGAATACTACTTAGAGACGAACTGCACTAGCGGTTTTTCCGATGCCTGAAGTTCCGTGGATCGCTGGGCAATGAGCTTTTGACGCTCTGGGAGTATTGATTCTTGGTTGCCGGCAGAGACCGGACTGACAGCAGCGTCGTCTTTAAATCGGATTTGCGCAATTTCAAACACCTCGATTCGATGTTATCTCTTTATCTGATTTGGCCTTCTTGTCGAGCGCTAATGTGGATCATTAAGACTGTTTTTAAATCATCTGCAAACAACTTCTACTGGGATGAGTTCTAAAAGCTTAATCTGCGCCCTGTGCTACGCAAGTCGTTGAAACAAATCGCATTACAACCACATTATGACTTTCATTTTATTTATCACTTACAACAAAATTTTGTTTAATTTGCCAAATGTATGAAAACATACATTATCAATTGTTCATTGTCGGACATGTAATAAGTCGTGATAATTCACGTGGTATGACATATTGTATGTATCGATATGATACACTTTAAATATCTAATTCTTTGTATTACTTCAAATCTCGTATGCTAATTTCTTTTCTTTTTTATTAAATATATAGTATAGAATATTATTTACCTACAGGAACGACACGTGCTTTTGTTACTTTTCGTATAAAAAATTGCTAATATCAACGGTTTGGCTCTCTAGTGTGCTGTAGGAGTACGATTTAGTAATATGCAGCCAAATTAATCCGTATTGTAATAGCTAAAGACGTTTCTATATCATAAAATGGTATTATTGACGTTTTGTTCTGGACACTGTTTATTATCATAAGTATAACAAAAAAGAGAAAAAATGATAATTAAAATAAGCCATATCATTATGTAAGTTGATGAATCAACCGCAGAACGCGAAGTTTACAGGACGCGGTTGGTAAATGACCGAGGCGCCAAACATTCATATTTCGGGTGATACTAATGCGATACTAATAACACAGAAGATTATTACCTCAGTTCGCTCTGGGAAGGAGCACCGTAGGGTGTTGATTAGGCTACAGAAAACCACAATTTGGTACTTTTACACATTTTATTCATTATATAAATATGTTATCAGTGTCAGAGTTATAATTTAGAAAAATGTATATTATTTTATTATATATAACTTTATTTATATTTTCTTATTATATATTTTCTGCGTTCAGAGAGTATTGATACCCAGGAAACAACATAATGGATAAATAATGAATATATATATATATATATATATATATATATATATATATATATATATATATATATATATATATAACATTTTTCTAATTATATCTCTTACATACTGATAACATATTTATATGATGAATAAAATATGTAAAAGTACCAAATTGTAGTTTTATTTAACCTAATCAACACCCTAGCTAGATGGGCAAAATTACCCGTTATGTTGTTTCCTGGCTATCAATACTCTCTCGACGTAGATATATAATAATAAAATATAAATAAAATTACACATAATAAAATAATATACATTTTCTTATGTATAATAAAAATAAATATATAATAACGTATATAACAATATACACTTTGACACAGAAACAATATCAAAGAATAAAAATACATTGAAATGTTAAAAGTTTCAGACTCCTTGAATGTAAAATATCAATATTTAAATCTAAGACGTTTACTACAAACGGCAACAAGTCGTGGATGTTACTTGCAATGTCTACTTATTTTGAGACTGCCATTTTCTGCTTCCCCTCATGATAACCAGGGGTCTCTGTCTGTAGAGGGCTTTCGGAGTTTCGGTTGTGAGCCCTTGGGAATATTGACTTTCTCTCGCGTTTTGGAGGCTCTCAAGTGTTACTCCAACAGTCAACTGCCAGCCTCTCATGCGAGCAGCGACGTGCGGAACTCTGTCGCAACTTCATTGGCCGGCACGACGCCCGCCCAGTAGACGCTTTCTACTGTCACCGGGAGTTGCCAACAAAGGTGGAGTTAGCGCAGATTATCTTCAAAATTATTTAATCATATTTAAGAACAATAGGGGAGATGCAGCGGACGCAGCTTCACGGAAGAATTGTATTTAGAACGCAGTGGATGCTTATATTCCTCATTATTTTATTTACTACAAATAGGGGTTGGACCAGATGCAGGAAAGCAGCAAAACACGAACGTATGCGTGTTATATGTAAATGCGCATTAAATCTGCGATTTTACCAAACTTGTTAGGTAAAAAAATGTTTCCTGTTCTGTTCGGAGAAACTTCAAAATTATGGGCGAAGATCAGCACAGAATTGGATGTTTTGGGAAAGAGTAGTAAAAATTATTTTTTATACAGCCGCTATTAAAAGTAGCCCTTTGAGGACATGCCTAACACGCTAAAAGTATAATTTTTAGCACTAGTGTTAGAAGTGAGACGATGGTGAAGTGTTGTGATAAATGTGTGATCGCAACAAAGAAAACAGAATAATTTCGTACGACCGGAAGGCCCAAAATAACCAAACAGGGCAAAAGGGTCAAAGGTGAAAAGAGGACCGAGGAGACCAAGGCGACTATGGGGACAAAAGAGATCAGGGAGAAATGGGGACCATGGGGACAAAAGAGACCAGGGAGGAATGGGGACCATGGGGACAAAGGGGACCATGGGAGCAGAGGGAGACAAAGGACAGGAAGTCGGTAAGGCTATCTAAAACATAGTGTATGTCACACGTGGTAAAAGTACTTTTGTTTTGTTCGGTCTATAGGGCTCGTGCCCCAACCTCTCCTACTAGCAAAATAAAAAGTCACTTTTACCACATCATAAATTACTATATTATGATAACTCAATTATTCCATACATACTATTCGATACAAACTAAATCTTGGCAGGAAGCCTACTACGACGCTTTTTAATTTCTTTTTCCGTACATCCATTTTCAATCATATAAAATATTTTTATTTAGTATTTATGTGTTTAAGTATTGTTCTATTTAAGTACTGTTTATTTTATTAAGTTATTTATTCATAAGTAAACTATTGTGTTAATTAAAATGTTGCATTTAATTTAAGATAACAATTTCGTACCCAATATTCTCATAAATATCTCGGTTTTTCAGTAATTAAACACTCCTCCTTTTTTGAATGTCTGAGTTTCTGAACTTCACTGAAATTCAATGGTTACAAAATAAGTGTTTTTTAAAAACTGGCCCATATTTTTTACTTCATTTTTATTTTCTCAGTATTTAATTAGAGTTTTTTTCTTAGGAATATATAGGAATTACAGTTTTAACAAAAATGACAAAGTCACTTCCACTATCTCAAAATACCAGGTATATATTTAATCTAGCTTAACTACTATTACAATACTCAATTGTTATATAGCACTGCTGAATTTTGAAATTTCTAATAGTTTTAATATCTTCATACACCCGTGTGTAGAACAAAACAATAATTAAGGCATTCCTTTCTTTGAAATATCTTTGTACATTGTTGGTGTGACCAGTTTTCCTCTCTAACGTTAAGAATAAAATAACTATTATTATCTAACTTTGACTCTCACAACTATCTAAATAAATACGTCTACTAACATCTACTACTACGTTTTCATATAATGAGGTGTACACCACTAGTCGCTGACCGTGCAATTCTTCTATTGTACGTAAGTAGTATGCGAGGAATTAAAACAATAGGAGTTGCTAATTAGACATAAATCACTGAAATATTTGTCCCGCGCCAGATTTCATCGAGTGAAATGCACTTGAGAGAATGTATGCACTAATGGAGTGCGTTCAGTATTGGAACAAGCTTCATCGCAGACCGCCGGTTGCGAGCCATAATTCGAACAATTCTCTGGGGGCGAGGTATTAGAGCACTGAGGCACAGGATGCAACCAGCCACGTCGGTGGCGCGCAGGGACACCAGATCGGCGGGACATTAGTGCAGATGGCACGCAGCGAAGCCAAAGAGCTTCCAGGCAACTTCTCGTGAAACTGGAAGGAAAATGAATAAACATTTGGGAATGAGAATTTTCTGGGCGCGTCAACTAAGTAGTCATTGGCTCCGTAAGTATCGTCCATGGCCAGTCGGCGACTTGCTGTTTTTATCTCTAGTTATTTATCCCAACAGGACATCGCCTCAGTTAGGGCTAACTTTATGCTCTCGGCTGGTCTCCCTATATTCGTAGGAATATGAAGTATTCAAGTCCAAGTTTGTGAGGGGAAAGGAGTGGAAAGTACGTGGCCTGTGACGCGTTTGGTAGGACATTGCTTCTAAATTCGCCCGGCATCGATCGAACAAACCGCGGAAAACTAAGAATCGAAGTTGCCTATAGCTAGAATTCTCGTTTAGACCATGGATAAACACTTCCCAAGTGTGTATGTCGTGTGGAAAATCTGCTACCGTTGGAGTTCGAACCACCTCCCGGCCAGCGAAGCTGCAGAGGCAACGGTGTTGCCACATACGAAAATTCGTGTAGATTCTTTCCTCAAGGGTAATACCTTAGCAGTGCCTATTAATAAACTCTTATTTGTCATTTCTTTCCATCGACTACCAGTTTCTATTGGTTATGCGGTGAAAAGAAATGAAATGTTTGCCAATTCGTTAGCCGCTTTACACATCCTGCATAAGTTGGCAATAATATTATGCAACATTTGTTCAAAATATTCTTCTTATTAATGTTATTATTCTATAGTAAACGAAATACATTGATCTGTATATCATGTTTCATCTCATATTTTCATATTAAAATTAATTACATATTCAAATTAAAATTCGGAATGGCTCCATCAATGTCAGAAAATTTACTCTCCTCTGTATTTTGGGATTCAACAATAAATTTGTAACAATCTGTAGTAGGGTTCAGAGTTCAAAATTTAACAGAGAGAAATATTGTTTTGTAATACAGGCTGTGACACTTAGTTTTTGTCATAAAAAACAAACAAAAATGTCTATGAAGAGCAAAAGAGTGATGCTTTAAGGAATCAACACTACTACAAATGTTAATGCAAAAAGAGGAGAGAAGATAACGTTTGAGAAAAAGTTATTATTAAAATAAATCAAGATCATCTCAAATCTATTAGTTACATATGGAAATCATGAAATAACAGATATATGAACTATAAATACTTCAAAAGTGTTTAGATCTAAGTGGTATAATTTCTCGCACTATATTTTTATAAAGTGCCACCTTATCAGCCCCGCCTCTTTGTGAGTACTGTAGGAGCGGTTGATCCACTGTGCTACCCCATCTTGTCTGCCCTTCCCCCTCCCCCCACCCCCCTCCGCAAGCGCGGGGCGCACCGGAAAGCCATCTGTTGTTTGCGAGCCTGATAAAAGCCCTCCACGGAGGATCAAACGAGGCTAAAATTGTGAATCGGGGGCAAACAACATTGTTGACGGATGAATGTTGATGTTTTCATTCGCATATGCGATTTAATTCCCGGTGTGTAGGACGTAAAAACAAAGTCTGTTGGTTTACTATTTTTAATGTTGAAGAAGATAACATTAGAGATCAAACGTATATTCTTGTTTACGAGTTTCGTCTAAGGAACCTCTTTTCTCGTTCACAATTTTTTTGATAATGTAGTGTTTAGTACTGAACGGCTGGATGATGGATAAATACAAGAGTGTTAGTATAGCGAAAACAAACAGTATATATGTTTGCAAATGCCTCTTCCAAATATAAAATTGATCAGAGTTTCATGCTTGCATAGCTTCTAAAAACACTTCGCCGATGCCTTGTGGACTTCCACATCAGTGTTATCATGTACTCGTAAAAGTTTTGCAAAAAAGACGGAATCTTTGTAAGTAATTATCATAAGTTTTCTTAATATGTACGATAAATTCTGCAACACTATACGTGAGACTCCATAATTGGAAAGTATTAGAAGAAGGGAGGAACCATTTTCTTAGCTCCGTAAAAATATTTAATTGCATTCTTTATAAGTAAGAGTACCGGATCCTTACGAAGAAACTATAACGTGAAGATTAGAAGCACTAACCAAGGAAAGATTACGGGTTCGAACACAGGAAAGTGCCGAGAATTTACTTAGTGATCAACGTCAGAGAATTGTGTGCCTGGCGAGTCGTGTCCACTGCTCGGTCGCCGCTACCCTGATCGCTTCCTGAAGAACGCGTCTTTTACACTATGGCCCATGGGCCGCGCGATCCTTCCTTCTCCATGCTGGGTCTATACGTGGAGGAATGGACTCGTCTCCCATCCTTATATCTCGTATTTCTCTAACAAACCTTCAAAAATGGGTCAAAGATCCGGGGATACTGCTTCATGTTGCGAGGCCCTCGAAAAACGGTTTTGCGAAGAGGTTTATCCGATATGAACAAAATAAATAAACACATAAATACTCATAATATTATTACACTCATAATTCATTATCTTATTCACAACCTGTAGGATGTGTTCACAAAAATATTTAACAAACTTAATACTTCCGTTTACTTGTTAAATTGATGAAAAATATGTTGTTTTTTGCGATTATTTGGCAGCTTCTATATACATGATTGTAATTTATTGATTGATATGATCTAATTAATTGTCGTCTTCAAGAAAGTCACAAGTAAATATAAATTTTAAAATGTACTTTTAACTTTTGTTTGATCATGAATATCAATACTCAATTAATTACTAGTATTACGAAATTGAAAACTGATGTTGATGCATGATGACGAATCAGATAAAAATGGGCACATCAAATCAAAATGAACATAAATTATATATATATATATATATATATATATATATATATATATATATATATATATACATACATATATCCTTAAAAAATTGAGCCAAGCTGACTCATGCATGAAATTTAATGCGAGTATTCATGCGCCCATGGAATAAAAAGTTGCTCTCTGTCAAGGGGCTAAATCATGATGGAAATGAACATTGAAATGTACGGAAGAGAGCGCCGTAAAGTTGCTATGCGCCCCTTCATCGCCCAGTGGCCGTGGAGTGCTCGCCCGCGGCCAGCGCCCGCCGATCTCTTTACTGGCCTCTTCCGAGAACAATTCGCCGCCATAAAGCTGCGAGCAGCGCTGGAGTGCCTTTCCCGAGCGCGGTTTTTGCACCAGCCCTCTCCCCGCATCCGCACCGCCCATCAGATTTTCCCACCTCCTTCCCCCTCTTCCTACTCTCATTTCTCTGATTGTAATCAATCTCATTCTCACTCTTATTATTACTTTTTCCTTTCTCTCGTCTCCCTCTTCCCTCTAGCTTCTTCTCTCACTCGTTTAATGTTTTCCTCCCTCCCCCTCAACTTCTCTGTGTCATGTTTTTCTCTTATGCCTAATCCCTTTCTTTCCTCTTCCCCCCCCCTCTGGTTTCCACTCCTCTCAACTTATTTTCAACACTGTCTCTCTATTTACTTTCCCGTATACGTACGAATATACGGGATAATATATGTAGCATAGGGAAAGTTATGTAAGGTTGCGGAAAATCGATTTCGGTATTTCAACGGTAACGCACTGATACCGAATAAGTGGGTATTTTCAATACTTCCATCTGTGAGCACTACTAGCGCGTATACCATCTTTCTAAATTGAAGAAGCCCATATCCATCTGGCTCGAGTCGAAGCTTTGACAGTTGGAAAAATATTTTAAATAAATTTCTTTTAAGAATGGAGCAACGTACACCCATAAAAGTGGCTAGGAGCCGATTTTCACTGATAACTTTGAATTATCGAAAATTTCAAAAGTACGAATTATTTTCGTTGTCCTACAAAAACAAAACTAAAGAAAGAGTTTTCAATCAAATGAAGTTTGTTGTCCATAATTAGTTCTTTTATAAAGGTCATGTACATTTTTTGGAAATTTTAGTATTTTTCGCTTAATATTGCGTGCAATATTTGCTATTTTAAAACTTTACAAAAACAAGGTTTTCTCAAAAATCTCTCCAATTTTTTTTCAAACTTTTGGTATAGAAAGTGCTAAATTTACTCTATAAGATGACATAAACGCGATATTGTTTTATTCTTTTGTTGTTTTTTTAAAAATTACAAAAATATTCTTTTTGTTTTGTCTCTTCATGTCATTAATGTTTATACTCTCAGCGATTTGTCCACGTTATTACATTGATGAGTACATGTGATTTACATAATGTCACATAAAGTTGCTCGAAAACGTAACCGTTTTCTGTCAAAACTAGCTCAAAATTACGCATTTTCAAAAACTGTCAAACGCCATTTTTTTAGAAACGGCTCCAAATTTTACCTTCAAATTTTCCAATCAATTGCATTCTTTAATATGACGTGATGTTAATTAGGAGTACTTTCTGTTTTTAAAGAAATATACAAATGTAATTTTTTGAAAGATTTCACGCGCCTGCCTTTAATATGCACATTTCCAGCAATTTGTAAGCTTTATTGGATTTGTAAGTTAAATTACTTTAAATGACTCCGAAAGAAGTCCTTCCTTTCTCCACCTAGACTCCTTTTTCTACCTCTCACTCTCGTCCTACCCACTGCCATCCCACCTCCTTCCCTGATCCATCATCTTTAACCTCCTTCCTTATCTCCCTTTTTATTTCACATCTCTTCCCCAAGCTTTTTAATTTTCACATTTTTTCCCAGCTACTTCCATCGTCCCTTTTCCAAACCTACTTAATTCTCTTACCCTCGGCAACTATACATTTCTCTTACTTTAGTGACTTAGCAATTGCTGTTATTCCAATTCCCGTGCGTTTCTGTCACAAAACTCATTCACGGATCCACGCAGCCGCGGTGCACTTGTATTGTTAGTTAAGCTCATACTTCAATCCAAGTACGTGAATGTGTTTAATTTAATTGTGTAAATAAGTATTGTTTGATGTAAACGAATGTATTGAGAATATATTAGCACATTTTGAATGATAATAGCCCTTCCGGAGCTCTTCTCCGATCCCTTCCGGAACATTCCAGCCTTTTTCATTGATAAAACATTTTATTTTCGTTACCTATTACTCACCACATTTAGTTCAAGTCATCTCTCGGCCTTTCCACAGTCCGTTGTCGTGCTCAACTACTTTTCTATCGTCATATCTGTTACGGGTCTCCGTTCGTATCATCTTTTGTCATTTTTCGAAAGGCCTACATTTCCCTCGTTGGTTCCTTGCTCTGGGTTTCGCCCTATCCTACCTCTGCCGTCTCGACATCTTCGGGTTGTTTGATTAGAGCTTCCGGGTACGTCAACAGATAGGATCGGTAACCCCGTAAGTGCAGTGCATGCTTTAACATGGGAAGTGGTAAACTTCCTCCTCTGGGTGGTGAGATCCGCCGCCTCCTACCTATCGGCTAGCGGGGTTTTCCGCAACCAGGCATCTCCCACAAGCGGGGACAAAGCTTCCGTTCAGTCTCCCGGGATTCGTGGTGGTGTAGTGCTTGTAAGTGCAAGTGTGTGCAAGTGAGGGATGAGGATAGGAGAAGGGAGAGGAAGGGAAGGTCGCGCGATGGCCGTAGGCCGTTTGTTAGCCTACTGCTTCGGCATTCGTCTGGTGTTGATCGAAGAAACCGCGGAAAAGTACATATCAGAGCAAACGGCCGCTGTAATTCTCCTCCCGACAGCGGCTGAATTTGAGCCAAGTATGTAGCTGGTGTCGAACCTCCTGCCACCGTCGGGACTCGAACCACAGGTCCTCCCGGTCAGAGGCACTGCAGCGAAATCAGCTAATGCCCTGAGCCACCTACGTCGCGTCGGTCTCTCTCTTTAGACGTCGCCCTCTCTCCGCCTTCTCTTTCTCCCTCTCCCGCTGCTGCAACCGAGCCGCTTTAGGGCACCGTCCTTAATGGGCGGCCGGCGGGAAGCCGGACCTTCAGGGAGATTACGCCCTTTCCGACAGCTGTAATCACGCCGCATGGTAATTGCATTAGGAAGAAGTGGCATGCTTTAATAGTAAAGCGCTTCCCGAAACCTCCAAAGGGATTCCGTTATTAAACAAGTAATTTACATGGTAAGTTACCGGACGCTGCAAAATAGACGCGGGAGAGCGTCCGCAGCCCGGCACGGCGCCGACTGAATTATTTCCCGTCGCGGGGCTGACGGCCGGCCGCGTCTGCGCCGCTCACGAAGCAACTCGGTCAAGCCTAAAGATAATTAATTGAATTAAACATCAAAGGCTGGCGGCGGGTTGTGATATTAGTACCTTTCACTTCATGAAAACTACGCGAGCTGAAATGTGACCCGTGCTTTATTACGCGTATGAGTGCCAAGTGAAGCTAAATCCTCGCTGCTGTGTGATATAATATAGTACTGTTACGGTGTGTGGCGTTAGACTACTAGTGCTCTTTGTGAAGAATAATCAAATTTCAATTATTAAGCTTTAATGATTTTTGTGCAGTTCACTAGGGGGTTCATGAGATATGAAAGAAATATTTAATCTTGCGACTATAATGAGAATTCGAAAATAGTGTCTGTCTAGATGGGATTTCGTAAAATGAGTGTGCAAGAAGACGCGTGCTTACAGCCGTCCGTAGCAACAGTGAATGCAGGGAACATGGCAGGACAGGACAAGGCGGACGTGTGTTGAGCCAGGCACTGGTGATGCACTGCCTCTGACCTGAGGTTCTGGGCTCGAGCCCCGATGGTGGCAGGATTTTCGGCACTACCTAGGTCAAATTCTGCGGTGGCTGGAGAAGAATTATAGGTAATATAGTTTGTTTTTCTAAATGAGAAGGGCAAGGACATCCGGCCTTTTGCAGGGAATAATGAATGCAGTGATACAGTAATGATGAGGGGTGAAATGACTAGGATGATGGTGGGAGGTGGCAGAGTAGTGGCATTTTTGGAACCATCCCAGCATTCGCCTTATGACCGAGGGAAACCACGAAAATCGGGATGGCCGGCCCGGGAATCGAATCCGGGGCACCCGACTGCGAAGCCACTTCGAACGGATGATAATTACACTTTTGCTGTTTAATTTGAGCCGGCCTGTGGGCCAGGGAGCCCAGTGGACGAGACAGCTGGGAGGATCGTCTTGCGGGCTGCGTTTCAAAGTCCAGTATTCTTATGCTAGTACCTCTCTCGGGTTTGGAATTTTAACTAAATTATTGGTGGTGTTGTAGGTGAATTTTTGCGAATTCGTCCTCCATAGTGGCGGGAGCACTTTTGGGGTCTATATGCATTTCTTTTACATTTTCATAGTTTAATATTTGCACTGGCCTTGTGTCAATCACTGTTTAACGTGTGATTCGCTTCACTAGTAATTCTAATTTTACTTTCACCACAAATCTGATCAAGGACGTTTTGAGGTACACTTTCGCACCTTCAACCTGGCATCGGCTGCCCCGGGCCTTATCTTGGCACTCTGCGATGCGCGCTGAACTGAAAGCGCGAGAAACTGACTGTGTTGTGTTAATGATGGTCAAAGTTCTCACGCTCTTTACTTGCAAGAGAAATATATGATGGAGAACCTTGGAAAGAAAACGATTCCCCATTGATCGCTACAATAGGCCTACGTATCTGGAAACATAAAACTAATATTTGCGCAATGCCTATTTTTTTCCTCTCGTACCAATTTTTGATTTCTTACCAGTTCCTACTTAGATACTCATAATATCACCAAGAACGTAATAATTGTCCTTAACATACATACATACATACATATATATATATATATATATATATATATATATATATATATATATATATATATATATATATATATATATATATATATATATATATATATACATCCATTAGGGTGACAAACTCTCTCTACAATTTATAATCGGTTATCATGATATCAAATTTTGTCCTCAAATCCGTACTGAATCTTTCGTATTAAATAGTATTTTATGTAAACGTCTTCAGACATTTTATGTCTCATTATGGCAATAGTAATTATGGTAAGAATTTTTCCGCATTAAGTTGATACACAAGTAGAATAAAAGAAATAAAGGCTGTTTCAGATCTTTTTTAACTTCAATTTTTAGACAGTTAATAATTAAATAATTATATAGTTTTAAAAATAACCAAACGTGGGATAGATTGTTTCTCGGACAACTGGAACTCTTTCTAGCATAAATTATGAAGTTAAGTATTACTCGTATGTACGAGGAAATGAAAAAGTCTTTTGTTTCCTTTCCACCCTCTTTCGTATCAGGAAAGTAAAATAGTTTTTTTATCTTTTATTGAAATTTCGTACGTCTTATCAACTGGGACCAGAGGGTTCATTTTAAGTTACTAAGTAATGTAAAAACATTCAAAGTATATTTTTGTTCTGGCATCCAGAAATATTGAATGTTTACTCTGAAACATCATTTCTATTCGTTGACAATATGATTTACTTTTTATTTATTTTAAATTATTCGTATCGGAAAATAAAATTCCCACAAATAATAGATACACGGAGTGAATCTGATTATTTAAATTAAATGTTGGACTTTAGATATTACATTTCTTTATCAGTTCCCTCAAATAAAATGGAAGTCCATATATTTCGCAACCAGTAAACGGATTCAAAAAAGGTAATATCGAGTTATCAAACAAAAAATATTCAGTCGTATGGTTTCATATTTTCGTGGAATTAACTTTAGATGCTCCACTCAAATTTCAATATGCTTTTTATATGTATATCCAAAGAACAAACATCCAGTGAAAATTTCATTCTGACAAAACTTCATATGCACGTATTACATTTATTCATAGGATATTCATGTACTTCTTTTCAGTACTGGTATGTTTACTTTGACTATTCCACTCGTGGAATTAAAACCAATACTGTTCAACTATACATACACAATGCCCCAATCAGCGGTGTATCTCAAAACGTTTATCACTTTTTCTCTCCGATTTTTCTTACCGCTTCTACCTACAGGCCAATCATACACTGTGACTCATCTGTCTTAGGAGGCGTTGTACATCGATCGCTATGTCAACGTCCAATAAACAGCGTATGTACTAAAACATAACCTCTTTGATTTTAACTTAAGCTTTCAGTAATTTTCAATATATGGCCAATTTGGAACACTGTTGGACATAATTTCTCTCGTGGAATAATCCTATTAAATACCACTGGGACTTTGAAAATTCTCAGATAAAGACCCTCCTCGCTTCGCGACTCGGCAATTTAGCGAGAATTTACAAAGCACTTGTGGAATTACCTATTGAAATTGTAATTTTTGCGTCTGCTTATAATTGAAAGAAATTACAATTACTCTGTCGACAGAGTTTATAGCTCATTCGTTCTCCAGGTAGAGACGTTTACGTACTATGTGGGCATGAGAATTACTTACGTTCGAAGAGTTTCGGCAAATAGAAATAAAAAGAAGAGTCTACCACGCAACATTTCATAACAATTCGACAAAAGATAGATACTTAATAACAACACTGCATATTACGGACTTTTTGAGATTTATATTAATTCGTGAACTCTACAAGAGTTCAGCTAAATACGTATTTCGTAAATCTTTACAACCTTTTTAAAATGTATTTCTTCCCATTCAGAATTCATGCTTTTCAGAGCTTGAGAATGTAAAGTAGCTACCTCTCAGACTGTTAATGCACAGTATTGCAGAATAATTCACATTGTCATTTTATATTTTTACATTCAGTTCTTTTTGTTTGTTTTTTAATACGGCTTCAAATTTGTTTCGTACCTTAGCCATTTCTCAAGCTTGCGATGCAATGAACATTCGCTTTACCTCATACTTTTACGTACGTTTGCACAGGAGGTATGTTTCAAACTTAAGGCAGTACATTTCGCAAGTACTATATCGTAAAATTTCGTATTTTGTTAATCAAGAAAATTACCTCCGTAAACATGTAATAATCTCTTTGTACAATGCTAGTCTTGTTATATGTATCTAACATTATCTTACGTTTTTATCACACGCTGAAAAGTATTGGTGCCATATTTGAGAGCTTCAGTGGTCCAAGAGTTTTTGAGGAATTTACAAACATACATGCACTTTTATATAAGGTTCATATTCTCACTTTTCCAGTTTTGTATCTTTTATTTTTGTTTTTATTATTACAGAGATTTAATTAATCATCCTATAGATAACAATTTGGGAGCAAATATTTATCAAGCGATATCAAGTCAAGGTATTAAGAAACGCTGACTGTTAATTTTTGTTTAAAATTTTGTATTTTAGATTAAGTTAAAATTCCAAACCCGAGAGCGGTACTAGCGTAAGAACGCTGAACTTTGAAACGCAACCCGCAAAACAACGGTCCTTCCAGTTTTCTCGTCCAGTGGACTTCCTGGCCCAAAAGTTGTCTCAAAATAAATGGCAGTAATTATAATTATTATCCGAGCGAAATGGCCCAGTGCCGAGCGCGCTGGTTTCGGAGCCGGGAGGCCTGGGTTCGGTCCCCGGGCCGGCCATCCTAACTGCGTTCATAAGGCGAATGCTGTGGCACCCACCATCATCCTAGTCATTTCACCCCTCATCTTCACTCCATCGCTGCATTCATCATTCCCTGCAAAACGCCGGAGGTCCTTGCCCTCGTCATTAAAAAACTTGATAAGAGACAGTTGAAAGGAACAAAGATATTTGCTATAAGAAAGAAACATTTGATTTGAAGATCATTTTGAGAATTTGCATGCATATAAGGTGGCGGATATTTATATTAACGTGGTTTTGCAGTTGTGGCTGTTTAATGAAACCATACAAGCAGTACGAAAATTTAATTTGTATATATTAGTATTAAAAAGTATCCTGAAGCCGACAATATATCAAAATTGTCGAAACATTGTGTGTTTGAAAGTTCAATTAAAATGAGAATATGAAAATTTTCAATTTTTTTTATATAAGCCAACATACAATGGAGTCAATAAGAGATGAACAATAATACGTTTTATCAATATGTTTGTTTATAGTCCAGAAATTATCTATAGATTATTATTTTACTTCAAAAATAGATTCTTTAAAATAGTGATTGAACTGAGATAAGTCGAAAATACTACATGATGCTAAACACTCAGAATTGGAGAAAAAAGTTGCTGCATTTTTTTAAACACGAAAGAAAAGGAACTTTCAATAATACTAATAAAATTTATTTTATAATGCGCCTTGATCTTGATGTGTTTATCAACCAACAGTACTGGTGATACAACAGCACATAATTTCTCGTAATATTGGAAACAGTTATATAATACTGAAATATTACTATTTCTACGCTACTAACACCTCAGCTTAGTTGAAAATGTCCGATTAAACTAAGCGCCTGGGAAGCATTCATGGGTAGTCAGAAGCAGCAATCATTTACCACATTTACAAGCGAAATTAGCATAAGCAAATGTAACTGTTACAGCATTTGCAGCTTTTAATACAGCAAAGCAATAATAATTTCACACAAGCCTACTTTGATTGCATTGAAGTGAGCTTTCAATTTTTGAGTATCCGTATCAGTGATCAAAACGACTTTGTACAATAGAAAAGAAGTGCGTTTGTTAGATCTACGTTAAATTTATTACCTCCCCTTAATCTATTTTCTTTCATAAGAATATCTACATATAGTTATAATGACCGACAACAATGGGATGAATTCGAAGAATTCTGAAACTACTGTGTGGCCATTTTGCGAAATGACAAGGCGTCAAACGAAGTGATTGTCGCAAGAGCGATTAGTACCAACAAGTTCGTTAAAACAATTCATTTTTGCTGCCAACTCTCCTTCAAAAACAGTTGCAAACTAGTACATTTTAAGATAAAATGAAATAGAATATGAACAAATTTGTGGATTCGGAAGTTAAATATTTCTCTCCTCTAGCTCGTTCTTTCACATTGTATATATTCAAATAAACTTGTAAATTTGTAGCAAAAGCTACGAGCGTTTCCAACACTTAGTGCTGTCGTATGGATAAAAAAATAATTTTAACTACATTATAATAATTTTACGATTATTGTAATACGTTATTCATTATTTCCATTTTACGTAAATAATACCTATATGCGTCAAATTTATCTGCTTGCTAATTAGAGAACAATGTGTTACAACACCGCCACGAACAAAGCTCTGGAAATTCGAATTTACCATTTCGATTGTTTTTTTCAATTTTCGAAAATACGGAAAGTGCACCGGAAACCGGAAATTTCATTTCTACATACGTGAAAAAGAAATTAAATACAAAATGTAAGGTCGTTTCTGAGAAAATAATTGTTTAATATTTAAAAATTGAACATTATTTAGAAAAATTGGAGAAGAACTTATTTTAAAACCTATTTCTTATGAATACATTTCATTAAGAAAAAAAATAACTTCATAATTGTAGTTGTAGGAAGATGCCGAAAAAGTTAGCTTTTCAATTTTCAAAAATTGGGGATTTCAACGAACAAACCCTGCACCATTCTATTAAGCGTCCTTTACGCTATCCGAGGTCAAAATTTAATCAAAACATTTGGTGCCGTTTTTGAAAAACATTGTTTAAACAAAACTAAAAATTACCTATATTTTATGTAAAATTACGCGAAAAGTACTAAAATTTCGAAAAATAGTGCATGACCTTATTTCAGGATATTTTTTATAAAATAAATTCATTAAGAAAAAATATTTATCTTCAATATTTTAATTGTAAGATGTCACCAAAAAATTGAAGTTTTGCAATGTTTAAAAAATCCGTGATTTCAACAAATCTACCATTCTCTTAAGTAACTATTACTTTTACCTGACAACGAAGTTTGATAAAAAAAATTTGGCGCTATTTCTTTGAAAATTTTAATGATATCTCAGGGACTCCATGTAAAATAGTTCCAAAATAAAAATTTCGGTTTCAAATTTAAGAAGCCATGACATCATCCAGATCGATTAGGGCATATTATTTTTTTAGGAAATCGACTGAACGGTTTAGCCGATAGCGTTGTTCACAGGCAGACACACAGACGGACGGACCGATTTGCCGACAATCTATATTTCGGTATCAAGGAACCACAAAGCTTAGATTCTGGGGACACGTGTTGGAGAAAGTCTTCTTCTTCTTCAGCTTTTCCCTTTTAGTGGTAAGGGGTCGCTGTTCCTTACTCTTCTCCTCCACTCAATCCTGTCCAACACATCTTCCTCGATTAACTCTTTCTCTCGCAGGTCTTCCACGACACAGTCCTTCCACCTTCTCTTTGGTCTCCCTCTCCTTCTTTTCCCCTCCAGTTGCATACTACTCACTTTCCTTCCCACATATTCCTCTTCCCTTCTCATGACATGTCCAAACCACTGCAATCTTCGTTCCTGAATCTTCTTTGAAACCTCGATCACTCCTCCCATCTTCCGTATTACTTCATTCCGGATCCTGTCTTTCCGGGTCTTTCCCATTGACCATCTCAGCATTCTCATCTCTACCACTTCCAACTTCTTTTCCTGAGCCTTCTTCACCGGCCAGGTTTCACTACCATATATCATTGCCGGCCTCACAACAGCTTTGAAGATCTTTCCCTTCATTTTCCTCTGAATCCTTCTGTCGCACAGCACCCCTGTCATTCTCTTCCAATTTATCCAGGCAGCTTGTATCCTGTGGTTAACTTCCCTGTCTAGCTCCCCTTTCTCGTTGACATAGGAGCCGAGGTATTTGAACTCTCCCGTTCTAGTCAGTAATTGCCCCTGTAGTGTGATGCTTCCGGGCCTGCCATCTCCTCCAAACCACATGTATTCAGTTTTTGCTCTGCTTATCCTGAGTCCTCCTTCCTCGACTGCCTGTCTCCATCTCTCCAGTTTATCCTCCAATCCATCTTTACTCTCATCTACCACCACTATGTCATCTGCAAAGAGCATAGTCCACGGGGCCTGTTCTCTCACTCCTTTCGTCAACACATCCATTATTATATTAAATAAATATGGGCTCAGAGCGGATCCCTGGTGTACTCCCACTCTCACGGAAAATCTTTCCGTCAGTCCCACACTTGATCTTACTCTGGTGTGTGCTCTATCATACGTGTCCTTCACCAGCCGCACATACTTTTCCGGCACTCCTTTCACTCTCATGCACCTCCACATCTCCTCTCTAGGTGCTGTGTCATATGCTTTCTCCAGGTCTATGAAGGCTAGATGTAGTTCCTTCAGCTTTTCACCGTGCTTCTCCAGTAACTGTCTCAGGGCGAACAAAGCATCCGTTGTACCCTTTCCTGGCATGAAGCCGAACTGTTCCTCTGATATTGATGTTTCCTTCCTCAGTCTTTGCTCTATCACTCGTTCCCAAATCTTCAATGTGTGCGAGACCAGTTTTATTCCTCTGTAGTTTTTACAGTCCTGGATGTCGCCTTTCTCCTTATATAGTGGCACCAACACACTATCCCTCCAAACATCAGGCATTTTTTCCTCTTTATATATTTTAAGAAACAGATCTAGCAGCAGGTCTATACCTTCCGCACCTAAGGCCTTCCATACTTCTACTGGTATACCATCCGGCCCTACAGCTTTGCCATTTTTCATTCTTTTTAAAGCTTCACTAACTTCTCCCCGTTCTATGCCTATTGTAACATTTTCGTTTGCAATTCCTTTACCCCTATCAACTCTTGGACGCTCTTCATTCAGCAATTTGCTGAAGTAGTCACTCCACCTCTTCTTGATGTTTTTCTCGCTTCTGAGCACAACTCCCTCGCTATCTTTCATTTGCCGGATATGTGTAAAGTCTTTTGATGCTCTATCCCTGGCCTTAGCTATTCTGTGCAACTTGTTTACTCCCTCCGGTGCATCCAACTCGTCGTACAACTCATCCAATGCTCTCGCTTTTGCTATTGCAACAGCCCGTTTAGCCTCTTTCTTACTTCTTTTGTACGCTTCCCTGTTTGCCACACTCCTTTCTCTGTCAAACTGTTTCTTGGCTTCCTTCTTTGCCTTGATAATTTCTTGCACCTCGCTGTTCCACCACCACGACTCTTTGTTTCCGGGCTGCCCCTTTCCTGATGTTCTTCCAAGTATTTCTTCTCCCACTCGCATTATAACTTTGCTGTTTGTCTCCCACCAGTCATTAGCCTTCTCTTTGGTCGAAATCCTCCCCAGAACCTCAGATTTAAAGGCCTCCGCAAGAACTATATCTTTTAACTTCCACCATTTAATCTTCCGCTCTCCCAGTTGTTTCCCTTTCCTTTTTATCTTCAAATCACAGTCTACTATCACAGGTCTGTGTTGACTAGATACACTCTCACCCTTTATAACTTTACAGTTCTTGACCTCCACAAGATGATTCCTTTTGCATAATATAAAATCTATCTGAGTTTCTGTTCCACCACTACTATAGGTAACATATTGGTTCTCAGTCTTCTTATAGAAACTGTTAATCACAGCCATATCGCTAGCAACAGCAAAGTCCAATATTCTCTCTCCCTCTAAATTCTGACTAGCCAGTCCCCAGCCACCATGCACTCTCTCTACGCCCAATCTCTCGCAGCCAATGTGCCCATTGAGATCTGTACCAAGAAAACATCTTTCGTCAGTTGGTATTTCTCCTATTTCTTGGTCTAGGGCTCTCCAGAAGTTTTCCTTATCTTCGTCATCACATCCTACTTGAGGTGCGTAAGCAGATACGATATTTGTCGTTGCACCCCCAATATCAAGACCAACACTCATGATCCTGTCATCCCTACGGTTTACTCTTACTAGATGTTCCTTCCATTCTCTATCCATGATTATTCCAACACCATTCCTTCCTTGTCCGTTTGCTCCACTGTATATCAGTTTATATCCCTCACCTATCTCCTTAGCTTTATTGCCTCTCCACCTTGTTTCCTGCACGCAAAGTATGTTAATCCTCCTCCTTGCCATCAAATCCGCAATCTCTCTACTTTTTCCCGTCATACTCCCAATATTGAGAGTTCCTATCCTGACTAACTTCTTTAACCCCACTCGTCGTAGGTGGGGTAGCCCTTGTCCTGTCACAGCAGTCAGGCGAAGCTGCTGAGCGTCGCTATATGCGGGGTACGCCCTAGCCGTTACCTTATCTGATTCATTCTCTCTTTCCATTTTTCTTTGGATTTGGCAAAAGTTTTACGGCCGGATGCCCTTCCTGCCGCCAACCCTCACCATTTATCCGGGCTTGGGACCGGCACCAAGTTGAGCTGGCTTGCTCCCCCGGTGGCTGGTTTACGTGTTGGAGAAAGTAATTTTCTATAAATATGCGGACAACCACTTTTTCGTTTCCAAAGCCCCACAATAAGTTTTTTTTTCTTCGGTCTTATTTCCCATTTTCCCCCGCAGTTTTAAAAAACTCTAAACTGCTTAAGCAGTGGCGATGAAGTACAAATGCTTCGTGTCTTCATGCGACAATATACTATAAAGGGAATGAAAAGAATGTTAGCTCGGGGCCTTACTATATCGAATAAAGAACGTAAGAAAGTATATTATTCTAACTACTCAAACACTTTTTACTAACCGAAAGCTCTCATTCCCGTTAAGGAACTCGTTTGCAACAGTCACAGTAGGCGCCGTTCACCGCGGTTTTACTGTTGGCAAAAGGCCTTGGAGGGCTTTCCAACGAAGTAAACTTGGCGCGAAGCGATCTTATCTGGTATCTCTAATAAAAATGGACCCAGATATTATTGACAACAACAAAATTTAAATGTCTACATGTTTCAAATGTTGCTTATCTGCGTGTGTTGTACGTATTTTTTCCATTGTTATCGTGGCAGTAAACCATGTCTTACAACAAATAATAACTTTGTTGTCATGGGAGATAATCTCTCATTCGTCGATGGGAGTTGTTTTTTTTTTTTTTTTAATTTATTGTCTACCTGTTCAACATACATGTTTTTCAGGGATGTGAATACAATCATATATAACTTTTGGATTATTTCCTAACTGTGGGTGCCCTAGACGGATGCGTTAAATGTTTTTGGTTGTTATTATTATTATTAATGTAAATTATTGCGGCAGTAGATTGAGAGTACAGAGAATGATCGTTGATAAGATTGTTCGATGAAGGTTATATTATTTGAGGCCCATTTTCTGCTATTTTATGGTGGTCTGAATCTGTCTTTAGGGAAGCGTGAGTTGATTCGTAAGTTCGGTTCTGCTGTGCGTCCAAGGTTGAAAATGGAGGTGCTGGGAGATGAGGGGAGTGATGTGAAAAAGTCTTCGGACAATTTGGTAATGTGATCTTTTATTGTCGGAATTTGCAGTTCGTGGTGGATTTGCTTGTTCGAAATAAACCATGGCGCTTTAATTATAGTTCTTAGCGCTTTATTTTGTATAGTTTGCAACAGGTTTAAATTAGTTTTTGCTGCATTTCCCCATATTGGGCATGCATAAGTCATAGTTGGTCGAATTATTGACTTGTAAATTAACATTCCGGTCTCTATTTTAAGGGAGGATTTTTTGTTAATTAGTGCGTAAAGTTGGGAAAGTTTTGCTTGTGTTTTTGTTCGTGTAGTGTAAATGTGTGTTTTCCAGTTTAATTTTGTATCAAGTTGCATTCCTAGATATTTCGCTGCTGTATTATTTGCGGCCCAGGGAATATTTTCGTTGTTCAAAATTAACTGCGGAGGGGTGAGGGGATGTCTTAGGGTAAAAATTTTCGCCTGTGTTTTATCTGGATTTATTTTAATTCTCCAATTTTTTGCCCATTTATGGAATATGTCAAGGTCGTCTTGTAAGTTATTCCTAGCTGTCATAACGTCCCCGTGCTTGGAAAAAAGTGCGGTGTCGTCAGCGTAAAGCGCTATTTGCGAATCTATTAGGTGTGGATAATCGGATATATATAAATTGAATAATACCGGTGATAATGAGGACCCTTGGGGCAGCCCTGCTGAAATCTGGCGAAAGGATGATATGGCATCGTTAATTTTGACTTGGAATATCCTTTGATTTAGAAAACTTTTAATAATTTGGAATAAGTAGTCTGGAGTGCCTATTTGTCTTAATTTGTAGAGAAGGCCTTGATGCCATATTTTGTCAAACGCTTTGGTGATGTCCAGGAATATTGCGATAGTGTGTTGTTTGGCATGGAATCCTTGCGCTATATATTCGGTAAGCCGTAATATTTGATGTGTTGTGGAGTGGTTAGGTCGAAATCCAAATTGCGTGTCTGGGATTACATGTGTGTTTGTCAAGAATTTTATTAATCGTTTTAGTATCAGTTTCTCTAATAGTTTCGACAATGACGGGAGTAGGCTTATTGGTCTATAGTTCGCTGGATCTTTTGGATTCGATGGGAGTGAACTGGAGATAGAAACAATAAGCCGCCAACAGCAACAATCGCAGTCAACAATGCCTTATAAAAAACGAAGTTCGTAGTGGTCGAGGAAAACCTCTGTTCAAGTATGCTGTTCTACAAGGTCCCAGGTGCCCTGATCCTTCACGCAATTGTGACGTACTCGTAGTATATTTTTCATTTCCCCACAAATATTTGTTATAATACAGTTTCATTTCATTCTTTTATGAGAATTTGTTCTTAAGTGTCATTTTTATCATTTGATTAACCAAGAAAAAACATGTTTATTTTGTAAACAGAATCTAAGTTAACGTAAGTCACTTACGAAATATTTATGAACATACATTTTTTTTGGTGGTTTGGGGATTTGTGTGATGGTACGTGAATTTTTCGAAAAGGCAAATGATTCATGGAAATTCAATTCCGTTCAATTTATTTATTTATTTACAATAATGACTGTAAAGAAATATTACAGTACGAAAAAGTACGATATTCATTAAGAACTCTTTTAACCTCATTGATTAGCATAATGAAATACAAAGAAAAACAAATAATTAAATTAATTATTAATAAGTTATTACGAAGAATCCTTTCTCGGTAACTTTGGAAATTATAAATCAATGTTTGTTTTTGTTTATTGAATTAAGAAAATCATGTAATTGTACACGCCCTTGTAAGAATGTCGAACAGGAAGAATAAATAATATTTAAAAAAACTCTTCATCTGATTTCTATCGTTTCCGTTGGAAGTTGCCAACGAGAGAATTTACAAGATAGAGTGGATGTCCTTACAGTTTCAGCGATCTTGCTGGAGGCTCGCCAAACTAGTGGCCGCCATGTTTTTTGATGTCAAAACATACGAGTGGCGGTGTACTCGTAACCGTCCGTAACCAGCGCCCAACGCAATGCTACACTGCGATTTTCGCAACTCTGCCCCAAGAAGGTATCGGCTGTTGCCAGTTTCATCCAATCGGAAGCTTAAACGTCACAATAGTGACGTCACTATTGTGACGTTCAAGCTCCCGTTTAGATGAAACCGTGAAAAGCTGAGACCTAAGGGTAGAGTTGCATAAATTGCAGTATAGAATGCTTTGTTTTCCTGAGGGCGCTGCTTTGACAACTGTTGACACATTGCCGGCCAAATTACTTCGAATTTGGCGCCTTGGCTTCGTTAACAGGGCGTTTGATGTTCTTTGAAGGCTTTTCAAAGGAAAAGACTATGCATTTTAAACTTGGCGCCTTCGAGATAGTCTTAATTTTCTCCAAAAAACCGCGAGAATTTCTTCTCTGGGGTTCCAAACATTCATTTCGTCATGTAAGTTCCTTGAATTCGATTTCAACTGTTCTATTAGTGCGGAGCGTCACCGAAAGATCGCACCAGCTCCTGGGAAGGATCTTCGCAGCACGGCCGCGTGTACTTGGCGGGGACAAATACTGGGAATTCTATCGCAGACGGCTTGTCGCCTTGTTACGACAAGGTCACTGCGGAAGGCTGTGTAAAGGCGTGTTGGAGCTGGAGCGTCTTCAGGATTCGACCAGGATGTGCCAGGCACTACATGTAATTGAAATACGTAGTTAAAGGCCACGAAATTCGTAAGGAAAGCGCAGTTTTAGTTTGGGCAGAGGTAGCTGTGACAACTTCTATACTCTTTGTTTCTTTCGCCAAGTAACAATATCTTTAAATTGTGTGTCATTTATTTTCCAGAACATTCTTGTCTGACGAAAGAACTACTGCGATGGAAGAGGCGATGTTCCACTGTTATTTTCATTTTTCATCAACAATGCTCTGCTCTCCCAGCCTCATTCAGCTATTTTCGCAGCGTCAACAACAACTGAAATCATGGCTTCAATTTGCTTCAAGGATGGAGGCGCTTCAGCCCCTCTAGGTAGTATATTCTAGCTCGATGGATTTTGCCGATCGGTGTGTGTTCAGTAATTATTTACGCTCGTTCTGCGATGGTCACGGAATACTAACAATGGACTTCGTTCAAAAGGCCATTCATTTTAAAATAGTCGCTGTTTGGAAATATGCTAATGACATTATATTGCTAAGGAAAAATATAAATATAAGGACCGTGTGTCATTACAATATGTACACATATCCCCCACCATAAAACACTGTTCTATCAATATTTGATTTTGCTACTGCAGCATCAGCATAAAAAGATAATTTAAGTTGGCCGAGTTATATATTTGGAGGTATTAATAGCACAACCGTATAAGAGAAAACAGAAAAAAAAAACGAGGTCAAAACTCTTCACCTTCACCTTCAATAAATATCACGTTTCATCAAAAATAGAACCATGTGCCTCCTGGATATTTTTTTATGAGATCGTCCATTAAGGTTATCACGGCGAAGGCAAAAAATCCAATTACTGGCGGATATCCTTTTGTCATCTGCTCCCAATCGCTAAAGAAAGAACTTTTAACACCGATGCGATGGGAAAGAACACTGGAGGCGACTGGAAAGCTCGGAGAAAGGAGGAAGAAGCTATCGGCCCCTCCACCCTCGGCAGGTGGGAGCGGGGGAAGGAGGGGCGGGTTCCGGTGCAGCTGAGGGGAGGGGGGTGCGAGGCGGCACGCGACGATGACAACGGCCTCCGACGGCCGCAATCGATTCGTCAAAATGGGGCGGCGGACCCACCGGTTGAGCCTAAGGCAGCGTCGCAGAAGTGCTGCGCGTTCGGGCAAGGATGTTGACGAGGACGTGGGGGATATGGCGGCGCCCTTGTTGAGCGAGAAGTTCAGGTTCGTTGCAGAGCCCGAGATGAATATCGTTTGTGGGGAATTTCAGTCGAGACTTTGGTGACGATGAAAACTAATATGAAAAATTTGAAGTGACGTTCATGATAATGGTATCGGTAGAATTGGCGGTAGCAATCGTGATGGCGGTAGCAATGAAGGCGGTGATGATAATTATAAAATGTCAGAATTGCAAAAAGTAAAATAGTGATGTGTGATGGAGGTATGTAAACATTACGGCTGAAAAGATGATAGGTACCAGATGTTGGTTTCAACGGTGATGATCAGATTGTAAAGACAATGATTTTGTTGCTGTTCCTTTTATTACCTCCAGGACATTCTCATTCTCTGTGCCGGCCAGGGGCGGCACTTTCAATTTTACTGCAATTTTCCAGTGGTTAATTGTATTTTCTTCCTATTGTAAAATATTTTATTTAGTTATTAATTTATTTAATGAATGTTATTTAAGGGCTAATGCAGAAAACTGATGCATTAATATAATTTTTTGCTAATGCCACAACAGCATGAGATTCTTGAACATCGAAAGATCGTATCATAAAATAGACTGACCAGTCTTCATAACTTAATATTTGGCCCGCAATTGGTGAAAAAATAAATTAAAAAGCTTTGGATAAGATTTAATACATGTTTTGCACTAGAACTTATTGAGAAATAATTTAATTTTTTGATGATGTCTTTTTAAAACGTTTTTATAAAAAGGGCATCCTTCCCAACAAATTGGTTTCTTCGTTCATTAATTGGAAACTCTTAACAGAATATAGGTTTTTTAAATCCTACAAAAAATGACGTTAATTGCATTAGCGACAAGGTAACTCTTAGCAACGGAAAACATTGCTGCTTACAGAAAATAACAGAAATACTTGGGATGAATAGTTTTGGTTATCAACTTCTTAAATACGAAGGATTTGAAAACCAAATTGCATTAAGTTGAATGTTGAAGAATATTTCGGGATGTGATGTGAACGTAATGATAATTTTGGAACGAAGGAAAAAATGAGATTCAATCTGCCCATTAGTGTTTTTGATAGAGCCCTTCCTGCCATTCACTGCGCTGCGGTGCCTTTGTGGATGTCAACAGTTCGTGGATAGCTCAGCCGCACCCCTTGGTCTAACCAAATAAGATTCGATTTGCACTCGTTTTTTGAATCTGTTTCTTGACATCTAATTTTCCAAAACTGTTTGAGAAAAAGGTTTTGAGGAATGATTCAAATTATGTTTTTCCAATTTTATGTTTATTGGCATTTCTTTACATTCTTTGTCGAATCCACGTTGTCCCAAATGTAATTTTCAAGTTGTCAGTTCTTGCTTTCGTTCTTTCATTCTGCATTTCCCAGCAATACGATTTCATGAAGCAAATATTACAACAGACAAAACTGAGGTTGAAAAGTGATGAAATGATTAATGTGTGTGGCATCTGAAAGTCCATAGATCTCACTATCCAGATTTTCCTAGTATTTCATCGAGTATTTTCTGCGGCTTTTAGCTTCCTAAACGAGAATATTTATCGAGAAAACGTTAAGTAACATGCTCATCATGTTCTATTGCAGTGAAGATCTATTATCAAAGTGTGAGAATACAATGAGTGGTGACAAGTTTCTAGTGTGATTTTTTTTTATCAAAGGAGAAGACCGGAAACGAGAATAGTTTTTCATCCCAGTAATATGGTTTCTGATTGTAATTTTTAAACTAAGTCTTATTTTGTTTCTTTTGTTTTACAATAAATAAAATTCATATATGTGAGCACATAACTCAAGATGTGCGAAATTCTTTCAAATTTGTATTTTTATTAAATTTATATATCGACCTCGTGTCGCAACCATTATCACTTCCAAAATTAAATTTCACTTTTAACACTCTTATCGCAAATAATTATTTTTCACCCTGTGTACAATTGCAAAGCGATAGACCGAATTATATAATCGATATAATCAATTTGATAATTTTGAATTGGGAATTAAAGTTTAGGGAAATGAGCCGCCAACGTTTTATCGCTTCTTGCATTGAATGCATACGAAACGAAATACAACGGCCTCCCTCTGCCCGTAAATAATAAAAAATAAACCGGAAGAAGCGCGGCGGTGGGAGGCGCGTGAAAGAGGGAGGGGGTGTTGCTGATCCCTGGCGTATTGGCGGCGAGGGGGGGCGGGGGGGCGGGGGGGGTGAAGGCGGCGCGGCCACGAGGTTATTGATCCCGCGACAATCAATCGCGAACGTGGCGTCCTCAAACGCCTGTGACGGCGGCGGCGGCGGTGACGGTAGCGGGGGGAGGGGGCGCGGCGGCTGTGGGAATGGCGGGGGGGGGGGTGCAGGGGCGCCTTTGTGACTTGATGGGTGGTGGGCCGGGGAGAAGAAAGAGCTCCGAGACAACTGCGGGCGAAAGATGATACCTTCCCCGCCCCACCCTCGCAACTGGAATGCCTGACCAATGCTAAAAATGCACTAGCCTCCTCCTCATAAAAGTCTGATTGGTATATTTCAGCTTAACTCCGAACATTTCCAGCACGTATACAAAAAAATATGTAGTTATCATTTACAAACATTAATTACTTTTTTTGTATGTGCAAATACTGATATACGTATTATAGGACATGTAGATATTGTTAAATCATTGGGTTGCTTTGTTAATACATATTGTATTTATTGTATTGAAAAATAAGTAATTTTGTGCATTATATGTAACTTGCCACCGGACAACTCTCTACTAGCAAGAAAAAAATAATTACTGTTATCGTAGTAAAATTGTCAAAAGATGAAAATTAGATTAAAATAAAAAATAAGATAGAACCAGGGAAGATGCCCGATAAGCACGGGAGGGGAATGAAGAAAGTGTGCCAGCCGAGGTTTATACATCATTGACACGTTCCTTGATCCTTCCATTGACACGTGCTACCTCTTGTTCGTTGTTCACATGATGCTATATTTTTTCTTCAGTTATCTTCGTGAAGAAACGGATCATGTAGTATGTTTTAGCCATGGAAAATCATGACAACGTCTCGTTATCATTCTTCAATCTGTCTTTCTTTTTAAGCCTTCTTTATTTTTCTTAAATTTAATTGAATTAGCATCGGTAACTTCTCATTTGCATAAACCTTTTCATTACAATCATGATTTTTGCATTTTTGCAGATTGCATTTTCTCACGGCCTTTTGTAAAATTTACTTAATTAACCGCTGTTAATAATCAAATGCCATCAACACCTTCCCTATTCTGTGTTTACTACTTCTTTGCTCTAAGTTTCTCCTCTACTATTGAATTCTATTTATTTCATTCTTCCCTATCCATTTTCTCTAAACTTTACTCCAGGTAATGTTTTAATATTCTGCTTTCTTTTATATTCTTCTCTTTTCATGACTTAGACATTTAGCACTTTTCAGAATTTTCAGAGAATTGTGTTTTCGGATCAAATATTAATCCTTCTAGTCATTTTGATCTGGTTGAATAAGACTATGTTGTGGTAATTGTAACTTTGATACTCTAGAGATTTTCATACAGTATAATTAGGTTTTTTAAATTTACACCATGTCATATTTTATAAATAATTTACCAAAAGTAATTTCTTTCGTGTTTTACGACTTTCACATGGCAACTCGTTATATCTAAGAGAATAAATGATAACTCGTAGAAAACTTTAGGACTATTTTATAAAGAACCATCTTTACATACGGATGTTTAATGAGATCGTTAGAAAATTTAAGATCTAAGAACACTGATATATTTCTGACAGGCAGGCCCGGATTCACCGAATAGCAAAATAAGCAGTTTCTTTTGGAGCGTTCACCCATTTGAGTTCGAGTGCCCAAAGAACGCATACAATTTTCTTGAAAAATGTCGTAAAGTGTGTCTAAAACAATAAATACATTTTTATTTTAATTTGTACAAAAAGTTATTCTTTTCAAATTAGTATTTTTTAGTAAATCCGGAGGTATTTTTCCGGAGGGGGTTCCAACACGATTTGGTACATGGAGACCCCATATTCCCTAAATGAGGGAACGCCAGTTCGTTAATCAATATTCACTACAACAAGCCCTTTTTTGCAGGTATTAGGGAAGTGTTGTAATCGGAGCTCTTGAGAAAAATTAATTTGTTAACTTATTATCGTCTTCACCTCTCCCAACGAAACTATTACATGAATTTTATGGTTCTGGCAATTGCTGGAGCGTTTGAAGAAAAAAATAGTTATTGAACACTGCGGGTATAACTAGGCAAGGATAACTAGAACATTTAATAGGTGACAGATGTTCATGAAGTCATGTCTGAACTAATCTTCAAGTCGTATTTGTAACTTGTTTGGGTCAACTCTAACCTCGTTAGCATATGTTTTCATTACGGCCGGCAAGATGGCGGGTACTAACAATTAGATTATTACGCACCTGGCAACACACGTCTCGAATTATTAACTAGTCGGCAGCAGCAGGAGGCGGGATTCTAAGCAGCAACAGGTCGACCTGGTTTTTCCGACTTGAGGGAAGTTGTTTTGTAGCTGTTATCGGAAAACATTAGCTAACGCTCTTACAAGCCAGAGTTTCCGAGTTCCCTCAGACTGGAGGCTCTCCTCCGGGCGCGGCGGGGCGCGGCGCGGCGAAGCAGATCAAAGAGGAAGTCGCGGAGCGGGACGCGCAGCGGAGAGGGGGCGGAGGCTTTGAAGCGGCGGAGGAGACAAGCGACGCGCCAGGCCCGTGTCTCCACTCCCCCTCCCCCTCCCCCTCCCCCTCAGAGAGAGCCACCGCCGCGTCCCGCGCAGGCGACTTCTGCGATCGGTTGTCTTGCGCGCTCATTTCTTGCTTGCTTTTTCGCAACGACTTTTATAATATTAAGAATAAAACGTCTTTCGTTTTCTCGTACAAGGAAGACGTTCAATGTATTTGACATTTTTATAAAAAAGAAACGAACACAAGAGTTCAAATGGATCAGGAGAAAATAACAGTAGCAAACGTAATTGTATTTCACAAAAAATGAAAACGTCATACAGATTTTTGAGACATATTTCTAGAAAAACACAAATGGAAAGTAAATAAGGAAATTACAATGAAGGAAGTGAGAGGTAAAATTGCATAATAACTTCATTAATTGGATTAAAATATTAAAGTTAAAATATATTTGGAATTCAGAACAGAAGAGAGCAAGAGCACAACAACGAGGAAAAAATAAAAAAAACATATATGAAAATGTGTAGTGTCAATGATGTAGTATTAACATTCATAAATTAATTCGAACTATGAATGCTACATACATGTTATCTGACTTCACCTAGAATGGTATTAAGAACACGATGGGGGGGGGGGGGGGTCGCGCGCAATCTGCTAACACGTATTTGCGTCAGGTGAAGGCACACCGGATTAAGGAACTCGCTCATAATTCATAATCACTATATCGAATTGCAGTTTTCGCTCAACAAGGCTGAATCAAGAACGGAGACATATGTTGTAGATGTACTTGTAATATTTATAATTTTCGTGAAAGTTTATTATCTATTTTTCAAATAAAATTATATATGTTTCTATCAACCAATGGATAATTTGTTAAAAGATTAATACAATGATGCATCATTTGTTAAGGTTTTGACAGTAATTGTAGCATAAAATTATATTTTGTGACATGTGATTTTAAATTAAACGATAATGATTTCTTTTGTAGTCCTTGCAACTCTCGCCTTTGGGGAGGTGACCTTCGTGTTACCGAGGTTGTTACGGGGAGAGCAGGGCATTGAGGGATACAGGCACAGTTCCAGCAGTCCATGATGTTGATTTGAAAGCCACAAGAACAATCTTCGATATTAACAATCAGAATGAGAGATGTTATCCATTGATTCATCGAAATTGACGATTTCTTCCACTGATTGAAATCCCAAACCATATATTATGTAAAGAACGATTTTATATAAACAAATCGTAACATGACAATAATGAACATAATTTCAACTTAACAAGAATAGAATTCGATGTTTAATGGCTACAGGAACATATTTGAATTTTAAAACAACTCAAGTACAAGGGGAGGGAAAGAATGGTTGAAGGCTTTCTCAATAATAATTCGAGATAAGTTATAATATCTCAAGGTGTAAATATATAGTTCTATTTAAAAATCAAAAATGATTTCATTTCTCCAAAACTAAAAATATAACATACAATATATATTCAAATAGTATTACTTGCGCTATGATTCCGCATTATTGAACGAAAATTGTATTTCAATATAGTGCACCGTTTAGAAGTTATGGGGATGGTCCGTTGTTGGTGGAACACCAGGTATATACTATCGCTACCCGTACATTGCTCAGTATCAAGTACATAAATGAAATAAAGACAATTCAATATCTTCAATAGAAGTCGATTTAAAGCTGGCAAAAAATCTTTGAAACTCTCCGTAGTCAATAATACAATACATGACGTAGGTTGTATTGATTTTATAAAATTCCTTCCGCATTTTGCAGATTTAATAGAATCTTCTTCTGTAAAAATTAGATTTCTCAATACAGAACCTAACTATATTTAAATATTCATGGTTATTAAGAATACAAACTTACCCAACGTATCATACTACCAAACTGCTACGCCCACCTTCAAAGTTCTAATTGCCGTAAAGACATTGCCCAAACAAAGTACAAGAATGTGCATTGCATGAATTTAACTAATATCTATAATTACTGACTATATAAATATTTATGGTGTACGTTTTAGCTATTCCTAATTGAAACTTAAAATACTCTGTGTTTGAATGTTTTGAAATTACATATGATTACTTGTTTATGAGATCGAAATGAATGTCGCTTTCCTAAGCAAATATCCCGCCAGGAAAAGGAACAGCCCTCTGCCGTTTTCACCCGCAAAATTCGTTGCAGCTCTCTCAGTTGGTGTTTCCTCGCGCCACGAACGCGACGTGTCGAGGCACTTGCCAAGCTCCGTTGTGAAATACGTCGTCCGCTTTCCTCAAAGAATTTGGAGGTATCGCTCTCGAAAGCGCGCCCCCGCTCCCGCCCATCGGCTTTTCCTTTCTCCGTGCTGAGCGGGGCCCGGCCGGGCTTAGCGGCCCGCGCGCCGCCTTCGGCGCTCTCCCGCGCCACCTGAGGCCGAGCGGAGGCCGAGCGGAGGCCGAGCGGAGGGCGAGCGGAGGGCGAGCGGAGGGCGAGCGGAGGGCGAGCGGAGGGCGAGCGGAGGGCGAGCGGAGGCCGAGCGGAGGCCGAGCGGAGGCCGAGCGGAGGCCGAGCGGAGGCCGAGCGGAGGCCGAGCGGAGGCCGAGCGGAGGCCGAGCGGAGGCCGAGCGGAGGCCGAGCGGAGGCCGAGCGGAGGCCGAGCGGAGGCCGAGCGGAGGCCGAGCGGAGGCCGAGCGGAGGGCGAGCGGAGGCCGAGCGGAGGCCGAGCGGAGGCCGAGCGGAGGGCGAGCGGAGGGCGAGCGGAGGGCGAGCGGAGGCCGAGCGGAGGGCGAGCGGAGGGCGAGCGGAGGGCGAGCGGAGGGCGAGCGGAGGGCGAGGCCGCCGGGGCCTCGGCCGGCGGAAAAGCCGAGCGGCGACGCCTCTGCGCTCGGCTCAGGCAAATCCTCGGACAGCTGTGCAAATTGGGGGATGTATGTTCGAGGCGGCATTGTAATATATCGTTAATGGGCTGCGAAAATGGCACATTTCCAAAAATACGATTTTTGAATAAATAGCGTTATTCTATAACATTTTATAATGATTATCGTTAATACAACTCCTATAAAGACTTTAAGTATTTCTTGCTCTCAAATCCAAACACGTATATCTCAAAACTTCAGTTTTCGAGTAGAGCCAGTAACGATCAAGGAATGAACAATATGTTAGTTAATATTTATGCTATTATTGATAATATTTGGATATGTTTTTAAATAATGGTTGTTACATTATTCGGGGCTATTCAATGTATTCCAATGGATATAACAATTTTACCTTTCGTATAAGTAGATGCCGATGAGTGATTACATTGTATGTATCAGATGCAGTACCTACTGCAAAACAATCTTTTTGATAGGAAAATTTATTGGCGTCAACTAATTAAGTTGTAGAGGAAAATGTTTTAGCGTTTGTACTACAACTATAAAAAACAAAAACAACACCATTTTACGACTTCTTCGAGTATTCTAATAATGAGCATTAAACATCTACTGGGTGGACCGCGCGATCATTCTACATTTTGTAAATCGTTACTCACACGAGAAAATCGCTCCATAATGGATCCCATCTTCGACGACCAGCGCCTGAACAGAGTGTTAAAGCAGGAGCACCGGGGCAAGGTAAGCAGCTCACTGAAGTTCGCGGGTGCTACGTCCAGAGAAACTGGCGGGAGGCTTAAAAGAAAAGGTTGTACAAATTTCTCCGAGGAGGGGGGATATCACTGGATTCCTGGCTCATGGTAGTCTTTTCGAGAAGTCATTTGACAGTGTTATTACCTCATATTTAGCGGTATAAATTTTCATTTCTAATTTTATAAATGATATGTCAAAAAATTTGAACTTATCAACTGTGAGTCAAATTAAATAGTTTGAATCGAAATGATTTTGACTTCTATTTTACATAAGAGTGCAGTAATAGCATTTTCCTACGGTCCAGGTAATAACAGTTACTTGTGTATTAAAAGGTGTTCACCCGCAAGTGTGATATAATAAATCTAAGAGCAAGTTTTACTAGACGGGTTAAGGTTAACAGAGACTTCTTCATTTATTTCACATTATTACTGCGTAATAACAAATATGTCATTGAATATAATTGAATCACGGTTGATTGAAAATACTCACCAAACATGCTTTCTTTTGAAGCTACTATTCGTGGAGATATTTCGAGACCGCTTAGCTCTTACCAACTCCGCTACAGCTTGCACTTGCACGCCCCTTCCTGCATTTGGAGGGGAAGTGAGGGCGAAGTCGGGGGAAGTTGCCCATGCCCGCGGGAGCGCCAGGCTTCGCAGGCGGACAAGCTGTGCGAGTGGGCGCAGTTTGACATGCCTTTGTTAAAGGCCGATACACTGCGGCAGAGAACAGTTTAATATTGATAAGCCTTGAGATCACGTCGCGCAGAAAATCAAATAGACACTTTAATTTCATCAGAGAATTATTTTTGTCTATTACATTAATTTAATTGGACGTTGATTTCGGTTTTCACTATTTTTCACCCCCATGCTAGGGAGAGAGGGTACTAAAAACAGCTTATCTCCAAAAATGTATTAGAAGATTGAAAACGGTTTCAATTCGTAGAACACCGCTTAAGAAGCATGAATCGGCTCCGCCTGCCCCACAGCCCCCCGCCCTCCCCCACCCGTCTCTCGTATGCCCCCCCCCAAAAAAAAACTAGTGTCGCCATAAGGCATCTGTCGGATAAGGAAACTCCTGCCCCCTTAGGATAACGAAAAACGTTTTAAGAATCCACGACGCATCGCTTCCACGTTTTGTGGGATTGTAATGTGTATGGGTCACATTCAACCATTGTCTAGAGGAGAATTCAAGAGACCGCCTTTTCTGGTCAGTAGTTTTCAGCATTTTCACCCATCAATACAGGCAGACTTCTGGAAGTGAACCCTGACAAAAGGTATTGAAACGCGCGCTATCCTCCTTTTCCGATCTTCGCCTCATCCTCTCCTCTGCATAAACATTTTCATGCACTACAATACCACGCATGTCGGGAGACTAGTCGGGAGCAAATACACAAGTAGCCCGTCTCGGCCGTGGCGGTGCCCCGTTGGTAGAGTTACCAGGAGACGGCGGCGATGTGTATATTTGCGTCGGATCTCACATTCCAGCGGGGCACGATCATCAACAGCTGTTTTTTATATAGAATACACTACACTTACGGGATTCGTTCCAACATCATTTCACGCTCCCAGAAAAATAAAATAAAATCAATTACTGGCGGTCTCCGAACTTACCTTACGAGGGCACTGAACATTTTTCATTGCAAAGCATTACGTAGTCGCCTCAATCAGGTTGTTTTCGCAATCATACAGAATGCAGAAACTTATCGCAACAGCGGTGGACAGGAAAATTGCTTCTAATTTCCAAACGCTGTCAAGCCCGTTGAGGCGCAGTAGGCCTGGAAGTCTACCCCTTGCACAATATATTTACGCGATTTTGTGTGGAAGCCTTAAATATGATAAATGGCGAAAATTGTACAACTCCCAATCTCGCGTTTCGAATTTTAAAATATTTGATGATGCCGGAGCATGTGATCATCGTAACTTGTGGTTTCAACTTAGAATGGGTAACTCTGCACATGCTGTACAGACATAACATATTTGAATGTCATGATTGATTTTTATTGTCCATGTTTACACATTTTCCTTCATGACACACTAATGAATAAATTACCTCTTCCTGCACACAACATAGTTTGTGGTAAAAAAAAACTCTTTTCGTTACCCCTAAAACAACAAATATGTTTATATGATTACAAATGCTCAACAAGAAAAAGTGTCTGCCAACTCAAATTTGGCATAGCTGGAATAGACACGTTTATATGAAAAAGTGGAAATATTAGACTGAAAGTTATTTAACATTACGACGCAGTATTTCAGTATAATAGTCGTATTTCCCCTATTTAGTGTTTTCTGTTATGTAACAAATGCCGATGTTTTGGTAGCAATCTAAAGTTCCATTTGGGATGTTTTTCACTAACTGTTGCATATAGAATGTGTTAGTTGTGCGCAAATATTACTTTTTTGCTACTGCTTACGCAGTATAGAGAAAGACTAGTAATGCCGCGGGGGAAAAGAGAATTTTACACAGAAAAACTATCAGTGGGCCCTGATAACGAAAGAGTGAATAAATCTTGTCCATACGTGCTATATTACTTCATATAGCACGCTGTGTAATCAGAATCCCTGTTTTGTGTGTCCTTGGTACCGAAAAATCGAATGTTGGCACGACGTCTGTGCGTGAATAACGCTAGTGGCTAAACCGTAAGCAGATTTTCCCAACATTGATATTCTCCAATTGATCTTGAAAATGTCACGGCCCTTCGAATTAATGATGAATTAATTTTGGAGGATACTCAACAACCAACCCCTAAGATATTACCAAAATTTTCAAAAAGTGGGTTATATTTTTAAATGAAATTAGTGTAAAGACTCTTAAAACAATTGTGCTGATCTCATTTTCGTTGAAATTCCTGATTTTTACTTTCTCGTATACATATTACGTATATGCTGAGTAATATACTTAGTATAGAGGAAGGTATGTAATGCTGCGGAACCTATTCGAAGAGTTGTTTTGTTTCCGGTAAGCTAAGCGAGTAAGACTAAGCGGTATTGGCAAGGAAAATTGAAGTATTTCTTTCTATACTGATATGATTGAATTTAATCTTATTACAACACCAAAATACACGAAGAATATATTGCGTGAATCTTTCTCCTCGATCACGTCCAAACACTGGTTGCACATTTCGTCCGCTTTTGACGTCAAAGCTCTGAGAATCAGATACAAAGTGAATAACCACGAACGCCATATCGATTGGGGCAATTTGTGGAAATGTAAATAGTCATTTTTCTTCAAATTGGATGGTATGAAACTAAACGAACGGAATGTTTTGCATTCAACAAATGCTACCCGTAAACAAAAATTCATGTTTGTTTTCAACATTCTCCTCGCAGAGATACAATTGAGATTCTCGCTTAATACGTCTAAACAGACAACTTTACATTCATGACATACTTTACACACTTTCATCCGTGCTTTTTACCCTTTTTGAACAGTTCCTTTAACCTTTCTTCTTAATCCTTCCTTCTTAACCTTCTTCACTCATGTTGTCCTTCCTCGTCCTTTTCTTCTTTTCTTAATTTCTCTCGCCTCTCTCTTCGCTCTCTATCACCCTGTAGAACTCGCTTCACTCGTTAATAACTCTTGCTTTCTCCTCTTTCTCTCTCTCACATATTCTATATTGCCTTTCTCCCCAGTCAGCCGAAAACCTCTTGCATCTATCCTAATTATCCCATCTAAATCTCGCTATCCTTATCTTACTATTTTTCTGGACCATTTAGATATCATGTGACCAGTATTGAAGTGTAGACGTATTATTCATAATATTTTAATTTTGGTGAAATTAAATCATCATTTTTTTAAATGATCTATTATATTTTCTTACCCGCAATTGATCAATCATGAAAACAATTCAATGATATTTTATTTGTTCACATATTAAAAATAACATTGTGTAAATATAGTTTCTTTCTTATTTGATATTGCATTCTGTCGCCATATTGAACATTTCCAGTTGTTATAGCAGCAACGGACATTTGTGGCCCAGCGCGGCGACCGTGGTGGACACCTCGAGCTCGCAGGGATGAGGAGAGTAGTATGGATGAGAATCGTTGCGTTTCCCCGTCATTAAGGTAGAATATTAGGAGTCGACGTAGTCCTAAAAACTCTAAATTTCTTCAATGTTATGTAAATATATGTATATGTACGAACTCGTCTCCTCGCGCCAGAGAGCTAAAGATAACTACAAAATTTGATTTAAAAAATCAAAGCTCTGTCAATGTATCTTAAATTAAAAAGCTATAGTTTAATATTATATGACTTATGTTCCCCTCCGATACTTCCCCTTAAATGAAAGCCGCTCTTCAATATCTGTAAGGGATCAGATGATATTGTAGAAGGGATCATTGTAAGTGATCCATCTTGTATATTAATACAAATATTCATGGACTGTAGTGTACAATGAATCGTACATTTATAGCACGGAAAGATACGAAGAGAAGGTAACAAAAAGGACAGAAGAGGAAAAATTAGTTCAATTCCATAGATGGTCGGAAATTTGTAACGACCCTATCACCATTAATTTTTAAACTTGGATTTGGAAGAATACCAATTATTTGGTGTTCACCTGGAAATTGTACTCGTGATTATCCGAAATTACTTGGCAAGTGCGCCGCTGTTACCGCAACACCAACGACTGCTAGTAATAACTTGAGAACATCATATATTTACTTTAATTTTTTTCAAGTTCTTGTGGTTAAAAACTCAAATAAAATATTTTCTCGTACAACCAGTAAAGAGAAACGGTTTCGCAATTTTGTTTTTTATCCATCTCCGTGAGAGGGCTCATTTTCTCAGAAATGAAAGCTTCTGCACAATAAACAAGTGAATTTATTTTAAAGGAGTGTAAGGACAATTTGCTGTTTAATTTGTATATGCTCGCTTCTAGTTTTTCCTTACCCTCGTGCCCAACATTTACGCTCATAGTAACAGTCACGAGTCACGAGAAGTATATTGTCTTGAGATTTTGACTCGCAGTTGGAACCACGAAGGTTAGGAATGTCCGGGAGCATTAGGCACGTTGCGCCGAATGACGCTCTATGTTACAATATTTGTAAACCATGTATTCCGTGAAATGTCTATATTGGCTTATGTAGTGTGTGACTGTATCTACAGTGCACGTTAACAAACAAAACATATTCATGGAATTACGGTCTATATTACTAGACTATTAGTAAAACTCATGAGAAGAACTAACATGATGCGATTCGGTTTGTCCTGAAAAATGAGTAAATAGTAATGTAGACCGTTATTCAGCCAAAATTCATTTGTTTTACCTCTGTTACGAAGGTGTTTTCAAACATAATCTGTGAAATATTAAAAAAATCGAGAGAAGTTTTGTAATGAAATTCCGAGGCTTATACTCACGTGAATGAATTAAACTACTAACCACAATTAATTTTGCCATGATTAATAAGGAATACGTATCACTCCGTGTTCAACCATACCGTTTGGACCTTACGGCCGGTCACGCTCAAGTGATGCTCGGTACAACACTTTGTCTGAAGATTGTGACAGTTGTAAGATTTAAAAAAGTGATAACCTTTATTAAGAATTGAATGAAGATGTATGTTAGAATTGGCTAAGTAAGACAAATGCACTTAAAAACTCTAGGGACTGAAAAAGTGACATTTTAATGGGTATCATCAAAGTATGTTGATTATGAACCTATTGATTTAATTTAGAATAATAATATGTCTAATAATTTTATTCTTTTGCGTTTAATATTCAAGAGGTGCTTACATAGAGAGACAAAAGAACTTCCAAAATATTGTTGTTAGATTGATTTGCAGCTTTTAGCAAGACTTAGAATTTCCAAGGCAAAACAAACATGCATTTCAATGAAAGAGTAAACAAAAGAATAAAGAAAAAGCTAATAAATTACTGTAAAATAGATAAAAGAGAAAGAATGAAAATGTTATGGACGGCTGGTGTTTTAATAGTGTGAACTTTTGTTCTTTGTGAACTAGGGTGAATAGATCAAATATGGAGACGATGAATCGATGATTTGATGATTTCTAATAATGTTACAATTGGGGATTCATTAGAAAGGTCAAAGATGATACAAAATTAAATTAAAACAAAGTTAATTGTAAATTGAAAATATTAGTTAATTCAATTTAAACAAAGTTAATTGAAAATATAGAATAAGCTTTTACGTTTTAGCGAAAGTTTACTGTCCCTATACTGTCTGACCTAGGTGACACACTGATGCGTCTGTGACCTCTGTCTACATTTGTCACATAGTCTACATTTTGTGTTGTGAAGTACCAACACATTAGACTATAGGTACTCGTAAGAGAACGGTTTTTTTATTGGCTTTCCCCTCGTTCATCGAGGTAGTGTTCGATGTTCAATTTGGGTTAAAATCGTTTTATGTAATTATGTGAAGAGTCTTTCTGTTTATTCGAAAGCACTTTTTGACTAGCTTATCGTCACCCCGGGCATATTTTCCGAACGAGATAGAAGGCACACAAGAATGGATGGATCCTGCTCTTGCCTCTCCCATTATGGAGTCGACTGGGAATCGCGTTACATTATTCATTGACGCCTCCGGGGAAGCGTGTGCGAGGAATGCTCCGGCGCGGAGACTTTCAGAAGCACTTCCCTTTGCGATAGCAGCGCATTATCACGTCAAAGTGAGAAATATTGCTCTTGCGAGTGACTGGAATCGCAGGCGCGCGCGTGCCGTTCCCTTGCAGGCGAAGCGCGGGCAGTGATTCCCGAAAGGAGTGTTATTTCTGGCTCACGACGCACTGAATCCACGACACGTGGGGTTAAGCTAACGCTGAGGGGTTTGAATTTCAAACTGTGCGTGTACTTACAAGATTTGTCCCTGAACTGATCTGATGAAATTTTCAGTGTCACAGTATAATAGTTTATTCAGAAACTCTTTGGGTTGTTTTTCTCTTTATCTTGGATTTAGCTGATTCTACTCACTTAAAAGGTAATAGTTATATTGCAACTTTTTTTATTTCGTATGTCAACAAAGAATCTGTATTTATACCGGACTATTCTGTTCTCTTTAACATAGCTTTAATTTATAATATTTCAAATCCTACTGTTTTCTTCCCATCTGTTTCATAACACACCATTACAAACTATGCTGAAATGAAAAGTCTAAGTTTCAATTGCTTCACCTGAACTTGATCTTATCTTAACATGAACTTCAATTACCACTGAAACATTTATAGTCATTTTAAAGCATGTTGTTCCGTTGACAATTTATCCTTTTTGTCTACAACATATTAACAAAAGTTTCATGAGAAACATTAAATATCTGGTGATTTAATGTGCTACTTCTTCAACGAGTGGGTGGCTAATGATAACTTTCGTGATATAATTTGTAAGTTGCAACAGCTTTCGGAATATGATTGATTGATTGATTGGTGATTATGGGCGCGTCAATTGCTAAAGCCATTAGTCCCCTGCGGCGAGATCCGTCGCCGACCTACGTCAGCTTGCTAAGATTCTCCCCACCCAGATTCTCCCACCAACGTGGCACCGCCCCTCATTGGTTGATTTCCAGAATCCAGCGGTATTTAAATCAAAAATATATATGCTCGAAACGAATGAAAACGTACGTGGGCGGGTTCCTAATAGTCCTGCCAGGACTGTACCAGTCCCCGTAAGTGCAATATTCATTTCTCAGAAGATTGGGGGGTATGTTCAGCTAGCTCTTCCGAGCCGCGCGCGCAGCCGTGCCTAAGTCGTGCTTTGACGACGGACGAGAATCTAGAAGGTATGTTCTTTAAAATGCACTAACGTTTAATTGAAAATTTTTGGTTGTATTTTATATGAGAAAGTATCACCATATATTTGATACTGATTTCTTAGTGATCGGAAATTTTAACTGAGTTATCTTGAGTTGCCAGCAATTGCCAAGAATGGTCTTTGCACGATTGTATTATCTAAACCTTCTGACACAAAATGATAAAAAACATTTTTGCCCGAATTTGCCCCTTTCCGAAAAAATCGATTTTTTTCAGATGCTTGTATAGTAATTCGACGGGAGGTTTTCGAGCACTTGCGTGAGGGTGAATTCTCTTATGCCACAGATTTACGGAATAGAAAAATGCTAATGCAGTATGTTTCTCGTAATGTTCTTGGAAGTATTCCAGAGGCAGTATTAAGTGAGAAGACACGGAGATTCACCTGCCAAATTGCTGACAAATGGAAGGCATGTACAGAATGGTAGACAGATTCGCGGCAAGGTACCCAGCATGATTGGGCGACGAAATGTTGTGTGTCTAGGAAGAAGCGCAGAAAACGACGAAAGGTAGACACGTAAAAGAATTATCTTCACGTTTAAAGAGAACAAAAAGGTGAAAATTACAACGTGATTTTACAGTCCCATTAAACTCCTATTTGTGAAGGTGACAACAAATAGCACAAATATAGAAGTAGCTCGTTTAGAAGGAAACATTAAGAAGTTTCAAGCAACCCCAAATTGAATATTGGGAGTGCAGATATCTCTGTATATCACAAATTATTGAAATATATGAGGGGAAAAAGTGTAATTCACTGATGTTAAAGCAACCTTTCAAAAGTTCTTATTTATGATACATTTCCATAGCAAATTAATAATCTTAAACAAATTATTTAAAAAATCTTGCCGCAATAAAGGTTTTATGTTGGTCTATCACGCTAAAATTCGTTTCTTCGAGACCCTACTTCACATGTCATACAGACTATACTTTATAAAATGGCGGGTTCATGGATTTGAAGAAAAGATACTGTAAGATCCCAGGAAAACGCAAATAGTTCTCAAATATCGAAAGAAAATGGTACTACTTACGTGCATCCTAAAACAAGGAAGTGTTACATCGAACGATGGGAACACTGTTTGGCAGTTGTTTCAATCTAGAGCAGTACATCACTGGGATAGATGGGAGTCTCGTTCACCGCTTCTCTGTTGTTTTACAAGGAGTGAGGAGCGGGTGTGATGTGACTACGGAAGCTTTCAGAAAAAACGCATTTGAAACAATAAACATTTATGACAGTAAACTGACACAAATGTCGGTATAAATACGAATGGGTATTTCAAGCGTGCACAAAATATTAACCCATGACGCTGATGTCGTTAATGAAATCATTGTCCCAATAGGAAAACTGTCCGAAGACACGCAGGAAGCCTGACGCAAAGACTTCAAGTCTCGTCGAGAAAGTTGTGCTCGAAAATCATCTAGAGTACGTGGCAATGAAGATATGCTTCATTTCATACTGATTTCTTCTGTCTATAATAACAAGCATCCGGCGACTATCAACTGAGGAATCAGCAACCGACGGAAGGTTTGAAAATTCAGAAGCGATTAATGTCTACTATCGTAACTTTTCTTTGTTCTTACTTTTTGTAATTTTTTATTTGCACTGTTGGGTATGAATTAGTCTCAGAATATTTCATTTTGAGTTAGTGTCTCATGAATCTTTAGTAGGAGTAGGCAATTGCATGCAGTATCTCTTAAGTAGTTCCAACATGGATAACATGGCAATCCTTATCCAGACTAGAGGGCAATGAATTTATTATTATATTTCGCCCCTACATTACAGTATAATGGAAAATGGCACAAGGAATAATTCTGAACATTTGCAACAACGTCGGCTTTACCGTTCTCTTGATAATATTTTAATACCGCTAGATGAAGGAAATCAATCACTGTGCGCCCCAGCCGGAACAAGCTTCAAATTCCCCACTGTTCGCCCGGCATGTGTGGTATTGTAGTGTATATAAGTGTAAGTATGTAAGTAAAGGGTAGGATAGAACAGCGAAGAGGAAGGAAAGACCGCGCAGTGCGTGCTCCTCTATTTAAGGTTACTGCTTGTGCATTCGCCTGGTGTTGATCTGGAAAAGTACCGTCCAGAGCAGGCGGCCAATGGGAACCGACTGCCTCCTGGCAGCGGGTGAATTCGCTCTGTCCAGCTAGTGACGCTTAGCACTTGGACCTCCCGGTTGGAGGCACTGTGGGAACTTCGACAGCTTTCTGAAACAACAACCTGATCACGCAAACCTCTGGCACAACATAAATGAAGAAAATATTCATAACAATTTTATTAGAGTATCCCTTAACATACGATTAATTTTTCACGATTCCTCCTTTTTAATAACATACGTTTTACCCTTTGGTCGATATTTTTTTGTTGCATGTTATTGTATTCACGCACCCTGAATATAAATTTAAATATAACACAATGTATTACATCGCCCAACTGTAAATGTTACAGGTCACAGATAACTGAATTTTGAGCGTCAACTGAGCATATGATTCTTAAAGAATACATAAGGTAGAGAGTGAGAGATGACAAACAAACAAACTACATCGATCATGGGCAGCAGTAGTGGCAAAACGTAAAAAATACGAAGTTTGAGTTAATACCCGGCCCAGAGCCCTCGCGGCTTAGCTCATTGGTGAGCGCGCTCGCTTTCCATGACGCGGCCCTGGGTTCGATTTCCGGTGCGATTACAGCGTGCGTTTTCCTTGAAAGGCCCAGTACATGTTGCTGGACGTCGATGAGGAAAACTCACTTCTCAAGTTGAGAAGGGCAGGATATGAAGACGGCGTAGGGATGTCTTCGTGCTGACCACCGGCTCCTGTTAAACTCATGGCCGCGAAGCCTGTTAAACTCATGGCTCCTGTTAAACTCATGGCTGCTCGTAGGTCCTGGTAGGCTGCTGGTAGGTCCTGACCTCTTCGAGGTGTGTCACACAGACAGAGACCCTTTACCAGAAGTGCAGATTAGTCTGCCTTCCAGACGCAACACCAATATATATCTTACAGTATAATATTTCACCAACCAAACAGAAGTTTGAATGCAAGAATGATGTATTAAAATGGAAGATAAAAACTCCAAACTGATTTATCTCAACATCTTTTTTTTTAATTGTGCCATTATTGCAGTCCACGAGTGATACTGTTGGGAATGTCGGATTATTGTGAATCTGTCGATATACAGCAGAGGAGAACATGTTGGCAGAAATTGGGAGTAGGTAAAATGTTAACGAAAAGAAACCAAGGACCTACTGTCTGATAACAGAAAAATGATACAGGAGAACGGTTTTAATGTAAGCGGCGCATTTGCTTCACGACCAAAGGCCATTTTATTCTTTGGAACTGTCTTATGAACTATCTTAATGAAATTTACCAAAAAAAAGTATAATGTTCTAAACACTTTTCCCCACTTTCTACAAAAATACCGATTTTTCATATTTTCAGATTGTCACATTTCTTGTGCACCCACGAAATATTTTAAGTTTGGATGTGGCCGATGAGAACAGAAAGCGATTAGCATGGAATATTATCAATTGCTGAATTGATTACGAAAAATGAAAATTAGAGCAATGGGAATCGATTGCATGGGGAAGAAGAAAATGGGTAAAACACGAAATAGAAGTTACAACGTGGAGATTAAAGAAGTAGATAAATTGGAATGTTGCAAATTAGAACAAAAATATATGAAAGCATGCATACTTAGCGGAAAACTGATCACTGGTCCCAGATCGGAACCCGTGAAGCAAAAAAGAAAAAGTAGGATTGTAAAGAAAAGAGGATGAAAATGGGGAAAGATCATGCAACTGACGCAGCAAGCACGCGTGTAGAGAAGTGAGCTGAAAGGGCTGGCCGGGGCAGCTGTGGCAGCTCCAGCGGCGGATCGCCGGCGGAGCAATCAGTTGCCGCGAGCCACGGCCGCGGTCGCCCGCGCGCCGCGCCGCGCCGCGCCGCGCCGCGCCTCGTCCATCAGCGGTCCATCCAGCGGGGGCGGCCGCCCCCCCCCCGCCACGCCCCCTCACGTTCCGGCCGCTGACGCCCGCCGCCAACGCGCTCCGCCACTCCCCATTCACCTCGCTCGCGCACTCGGCTCTTCAGCTGTGCGGAATGACGTCTCTTAGAGACGAGAGCTTCTGAGCTACGTGTCGTTGTGGCTTTTTCGGCAAACGTGTAACTTCTTTCTTCAAGGATATTGTTAGCATTCTAATTATTACAATTGTAAATTTTACGATTTGAATGAATTTTTTATAATAGGTGCGTAGTAATTATGCTAAAAACGGGACTGACAGACCTAATAACAAAATAGTCTGGTACCAATTAGATTACTGTTTGAACTTTCCTCTCCAATAGATAAAGATGAGACCCGAGAACACAAAACTGATCCCAAGTGACGGGTAGGATATTTTCACCTTCCATATTTTTGGCAGCGTGAAGTGGGTAATTTAAGAGATAATATCATGAAGCAGTAGATGTCACACGTATGCCTCCGTTTGAGCGTGTGATTTGTGTTACGATTGATTTAGATGTAATTCATACAAGCTGCTTCTAGTAGAAAAATCACTAAAATGAAAGATTCACGTTTCTTATTTTGTCTGAACTGAGAACTGAGAAAAATATATTATTTAATATAAATACATTAAACGCAAAAGTGATGACCTCCCAATTTTATTCTCTCTTCTTTATTCAACAACTTTTTTTCCGCAAAAACGGGGAGGGAATACTTAATGACGCGTTAAGGAAATTCATAATAGGTACATTTCGCTTCAACAAAACTATCAGAATGCAACGTAAATTATGAACGAAATAAATATGAATTGATACAGTATATCCCCTCTCCAAATTATGATCTGCCGTTGAAAATGGCACCCCTTTAACAAACAAACAAAATAATTAGTTCTTTGTAAATTATCCTAATTGTAATTTGTCTTACAAAAGTATTCATTTATGACGACTGTTTGTGAAATGCTTCTAGTCTGTGCTTGATGATAAGTCGAAGGCAATAATGTTTATAAATAATTGCTCTAAAGATCAGATCGTTCGGCAAAGAACTTATCATATCTGGTAATTTTTGTTTGCCGCAACTCTAAGCTAAAAAGATATCGTATACTTCCATCAAGTACGTACACTTGTGACAAGTGAACACTTGAAGGGGCACAGAATTCTCGATTTACAGGTATTTCTTCTAGATAGTTCAGAAGAGAATAATTTGATTGGGAAGAAAGGATTTATCACTATCGTACACCAAGTGAATGATTCTTCTAATTCTATGCAACACTCGATCTCCATTTCCACATTGCATTCATAATGCAGCTTCTTGGAAATGAATCTGGGAGCGAGAAACCTCCTTACACCTAATGAGAAACCCATATTGTACCCCACAAAGGCCCCCCTTGCGTGAATGTTGAGAAATTTCGTTTAATATCATCAGGCGAGTGCCGACGAGCGCCTCGAGGGAGAAGGTCCCACTTCATAACCGCTTCCTAAGCGCGCTTCTCCTTCGGAGCGATAAAACCGCGCCGAGCCGAAGAGGGTTCTTGGAGGCGGCGGCCTCGGCGGCGGCGAGGGCGAAAGCCAGGCCAGGCCAGGCAGGCGCAGGCAGGGGCGGATTAATATTTTTGCCGCCTGTAGGCACATCAAATTTGCCGCCCCCTGTTTAAAATTAATGTTACATTTCAAATTGTAACGTTCCAGTAACAATTCTTCATTAATTTAAACGTTTTAATTTTAAAAATAACATTATATTTTGCACATTGTTTTCATAAATTAAATATTTTTTTTGGATTAGCTATTTTGGATATAAACTGTATCTTCATAGCAAGTAACGTTCAACATTATTAACGTTTCAACACTGAAACGTTAACATTAAAAGGAAACTAAAACATGACAACTAGAATTGCAACATGTTTTCTTTCATCAACGGGCCTTAGTTTCAGATTCATATACTTCTGAAATCATAAGGTATACTCTAATGAAGTAGACAAATAAATAGCTTGTATTAAATACTAATTTGATATTTTTAAAATAAAAATATGATTTATGCTGTTATTGTTTTTTAGAGAACCTAAATTTGTTTTAGAAAATATCAAGAAAAGTTGGCGCCTTTGAAAATTTGCCGCCCTTGAAAATTTGCCGCCGTAGGCACGTGCCTACTGTGCCTATGCGTAAACCCACCTCTGGGCGCAGGCGGTGACGGGAGACGTGTTACCAAACTCGGGCAGAATGGCAGAACCCAAGTGTTATATGGCGGGCGTGTGCCTTCCACTTGCGGCTATCACTGCTAGAGTTAACGAAAATATTAGTGTGACTGAGATACCTCAGAGCAACAACTATTGCCAGCGGTAGTCTATGCCTAGGATTGCCTGGGGAGGTCGACTTCAGCTGTCAGAACTTTAGCTAACACCTTCGATCAGTCGGTTCCTTTGGCATCTTTGATCAATAACAGGTTAATGCCGCAGTAGTACCTTAAAAACTAGAGGGGGACTACCACGACTACCACAGCACATACTTTCTCGCATTATTGGGAACAGTTACGTAACCTTGTACATTCCTATATCCACACCACTGAGACCTGTGTGTAATGAAATGTGATGTGATTGTAATGAAATTCCAATTTCTTTTCCCTTTTGCCGCAAATGTGAAAAGTTACATTCGAACAACTATTCACCATCGTGATGTAAATACTTTAGCAATTGCTAAAGCCCAACAAATATTGATTAAAATAAAGAAAGAAATTCATTAATTACCCTATATATCACTCATAGCGAACGAATCTGTAATGAGATAAGATGGTGATGAGCGGAAGATTTCGCTTCACTAGCGCCAACGCTTCGAAATAGGACGTGCCAGTCTAGTAATGTATGTCTTTGGGCTGATTTTTTTTTTCATTTTCGGTTCATGATTCGAATTTCGTTTTTTCTTCTTCTTCTTTCACATTATGTATCTAAAAATGTGTCTAAACCCCCTACACGTAAATATAGAACTACTCATTAGAGACTTTAGATGACCCTATATAATGTATATAATTATAGACTTATTGATATTTAAGACGTTTTCATTGAACGATACCTTTCACTAAAATAATTTGAGATGAAAAATCGAGATTTCATAAATGGACTTAAATATTTTTGGAGTTTTTATTAAAATCAATAACTTGTTGTTATTCTAAAATCATTATAATACAATTCTGCAATATTTTCAAATTAATGTATATTAAATATAAATATTTTCAAATATATGTTTTTAAATATACATTTTTATTCATATGACAAGAGGAAAAAACAATTAGCAATAAACATTCATAACCCAGAAAAAAATCTGTTTGGAAAGTCTTATTAACACTTACTGTAATAAACTTCAAGTTCAGCAAGTTAACAAAAATGTGATGTGACTAAAAAGTGACAACAAAAAATTTTAATATTGAACAACTATGGTTAATTTACTATAAACATATGATTTTGTTTGTTAATACTTTCCTACAATTTCAATTTGAAATGCAATGGGTTGGTTTCATTAACGGGTAAATATGTGACTATGATTACCGTTGCATGTAAAATGTGTTTTGTTAACATAAGCAGGAGAATAACAGTAATGTAATACTTTAGTAAAGTAACTTCGTAAAAGAATCACAAAATTGAATAAGAAATAACAAATCACTTTCTTTTAAGGCGCTGATTGCATGTATTGCTTCATTTCAGGTAAGAAGATAATGATAACTGTTTATACTTCATCCCTAAGCAGAAGCCTTTGAAGCAAATTTCTCACGAAAGGCATTGAAAATCTACGCGGTAAGTCAACTCATTAGTAATATTTTGCAAGAATGTAGTGCCTTGCTTTTGGGCTTCCTACAGCGTAACTAGTGGTGCTACAAGCACATATTTTCTCGCAGTATTGTCAATGGTTATTTAATATTATATTATGGCAATTTCTGCCATGCACTTCAACTATCATTTGAAAAATTCTTAAACAAACAAAGCCTGAAAGTATTATATTTGTTATTCAAACTTTAAAAGAAAATATCTTTCTGCTATTGAATTCAATGTATTCACGTTCTACATCCATGTACCAAAGATGATGCGTTCTTCAGCCGTCAATAAAATTATTAGTTAATATTAACGCAAACTATCGGCAACTGTCACTATCGCTTTCCGTTGTCAGTGCTGTGTTGTTAAAATGGGCTGCTGCAAGTGACAATCGCCGTTGGATTCATAGGGCATACACATTTGTCAAATCAGCTTTCTTGATAGTGGTAGAAACAAGATGCAAATGGATAGAAAAATATAATAATCAAAGATAATACTGTAATAATCATCAAAATTCATTTCTGCACGAATTACTCTTCACTCTTTCACATTACCATGAAAACTGAAATGATCCAATTATTTTCCCATTGAACTCAATAAAATTATGCAATTTAGAATAGATTTAATGCTTAAATAATATTAAATTTTATCTTTATTTTCAAGACTCTAATGACCATCTCCAAGCACATCTCAAATTACAATGCCATTGGAGTAACACAACCTCAAACAAAACGCAAGAAATTTGAATTTCCCACTTTGACTTTTATCTAAGTTTTAAAAATGCAAAGAGTGCGCCTAAAATGGGACCAGCCCCACTTTCTTTACCGTTCTTGTCTACATGTATAAAAACAATTTTTAAAAAATTAGAGCCGTTTCTAAAAGAAATTATCGTTTAAAATTTAAAAAAATCACGCAAAATTACGTAAAAAATACATTTTCGAAAAATGGAGAATGATCTTATTTGCAGATCCGTTTTTGATGAACATTCATTAAAACATTTATCTTCATAATTATAGTTGTAGGAAAATTTCAATTTTTGTAATTTTCGAAAATCAGGGACTTGAACGACAATGGGACCTGCACCATTCTTTTAAGCGTTCTTTACGGTATTCGAGGTCAAAATGTAATAAATGTAAAAAAAATACTGCCGTTTTTGAAGAAAAAGTTGTTTAAATAAAATTTAAAATGTTCTATGTATGGAAAATAACGTGAAATGTACTAAAACTATCTCTACCTTCAATATTTTAGCTGTTAGAAGACTCCGGGAAAAGTTTTCAATTTTTCAGGTTTCGAAAAATTGGGGATTTTAACGAATATCATACTTAACCCATTCTGTTAAGCGTCACTTACGCAATCCCTCGTAAAAGTTTAATCAAAAAATTTGGTAGTCCCTTTTTTAATTTTTTTCTTTTAAAAATTACCCAGGGGCTTCATGTAAAGTATCCTCCAAAATTAAAATATCCGTTTCAAATTCTAGGGACTGTGGCATCAGCCAGATCGATTGGAAAATGTCAATTTTGGAGAAAATCGATTGAACGATATATCCGCTAGCGTAGTTCATAGACTACGGATGGACAGGCGTTTTGCCGTCAATCGATTTATAGGTATCAAGGGTACATGTATTTTGGTAGAGGTGTCAGGTTTCTATATTTAGCACTGGATTTATCTACTTTTCGTTACCAGGGCCTGGCATAAAGAATTTTTCTGCCGAAAATTCGCCGTTTTTCCTACATAAATACGGCGCTACATAACTTTCTCTATACTGCCTAAGCAGTATCAAGAAAGTAAAAAGCATTAAAAAGTTAGAACCCAAGCGAATTTCTCACATATCTATACTATTTATTATATTTCTGGACTGAGGTATAAAACACGTTGTAATAACCAGCAGGTGCGGTAATGACAGGTATCTTCATCCTCATTAAAGGACGTCTTAATATCTACCTTTTACGTAGAAAGAAAATTTACTGATATAAATATATATAAACAATGATCGCAGGGGAATCATTTTCATAATTGCAGTTTGAATACAAATGTTTTGAAAATTTGTGTTTGTGTCAAGAAATCATATTGTAAACTGGTTATGTTTCATATTGTATTAAAAAAAAGTGCGTTTTTGATGCTAATTTGCTACCTTCATTATGCTTCCAATAAATCTATGGCAAAGTTTGGTTCGCGTCTTGCAGTAAAAAGTATTTATTCGCATAAAATCGTGATCACATTATCTGTCAGCGAAACTACTGAAAATTATTGAACAGAGTAAAAATTGTTTCATTAAAAAACTTTAGTGTTAAAATTTCTATTTGAATTATTTGCGAAATTGCTGTAATATATTGTTCATAAAATATTTCATTCATTGTACACCGATTTTTTTTTCAAAAATCAATACTGAAAGAAACTATCCACACTGTGATAACTATTCTTCAAATACAATGTGAAATGTAATAAAACACTCGTATCTGACGATTTTATGAAACTGTCCCGAAGCACACGCTTGCACACGCATCCTCATGTAGGTACTCGCGATCGTACATCCATTTAAGCGCTCGTGACTAAACGAAATTCGCGCCTCAATTTACAAACACGCTTGGCCGTCGCGCGCTTGGCCGCGTGGGCGCTCACACGTGAAGCAATCACGGGCCTCGACTTCCCCGAATCACGAAACGAGATTGGCATCGTTGCCGACGCCATCAACCGAATTTGCACGGGAGTCCCTTTGCGCATTAGCTGCGTTACGAGAGGGCCCGAGTGGGCCGGCAGGGCTCGGGGCTCGCCGTGGAGTGCAGTGGAGTGGAGTGGCGTGGCGGGTGGCGGCGAGTGAGCGAACACATCCACGCAGTGCGACGCTGGCGCACGACCTCTCCCGAGGCGAGAGCTCCAGACATCAGCGCTCTCATAACACACTTAGTGGCTACCACACTCTCGGGAAAGGACGGTGGCGAGAGCAAAAGAACAAAAGAATTTGAGTGTCTAGGAAACGTCAGGCGGTAGAATAATTTGTGAATTCAAAACCAAATAAGTTAAAATATTATATAAATAACCCCTAAAATGCGACAAATTAGAATAATAGTGCAGGCTCAATTAGCCTACTTTAATTTTTTGGATAAAAATAATTTATTAAGCTGCCTAAATATGCTTCACTTATTTCATTTATTCAGATTATTAAAAAAAAATCGTTATTTTTCACGGTATTCGTAATGAGAACTGCTTCGCAGAACGGTGATTTTTCATCTTTCCTAATGAGCTCAAAAGGATATTGGATGTATGATGCCTGCTCAATAATTCAATTTCTTACTTAAACTCATTTAATATGCAAGTATTCACGAGTGTGTTCTTTTTACTTTCTCACCTACCACGTACTTACGTAGTAAAGAGAACAACCTCGAAGCGCCACTCAAATTACTTTCCCTTACTTCACACCACCAATTACTTTCTATTTACCTCAATCGAAGTTCGGGAGATTCTAATTTACCTTTTCGAATTTGTTTGCAACTTTCAAAAATACAGAGAGGGCGCCGAAAGTGGAACCAGCGCCATATTCTTTACCGTTCTGTGCTACATATTCTTCTTTCTAGGGCTCTTATTGAGCCAACATCCGGTTGCCCTTTACGCCCCGATAGGACGCGAATTCGATCAAAACCGGCCACCAACACATTTGCGGTCTCTGATCTGGGGCTAGCGAAACGCGAGACCCTCCGGGAAAACGCATATGGGAGAGACACGGAACAAACAACCATGCCCAAGGCGGGACACGAACCTACTAGCGCTTAGCTATCATAGTCATCGAGGTCGACTCTTAGCCACAGATGAGAAAATAAATTAAAGAAAAAACATGGTGTCGTTTCTAAGAAAGTAAACGTTTTACGCAAAATTACACGAAAAAATATTCATATTTTCGAAAAATTGAACATGACCGTTAGTGAAAATCAGTTTTTGAAGAACACATTTTACTAAGAAAAAAATGATCGTCATAATTATAGTTGTAGGATGAGGCAGACAAAAAATTCAACTTTTGCAAATTTCGAAAAAATAGGGATTTCAACGAGAATGAGACCTACACCATTCTCATATGTCTTCTACGTCATCTAAAAACAAAATTTAATAAAAAGAAATATCGACGCATTTTTTTGAAAATGTTGAAAATTTTCCAGTGCATTCCTGTAAATTACTCCCAAAATTAAAATAACGGTTTCAAATTCAAGGTGCCCACTGCGTCAGTCAGATCGAGTGAGGAATAATAATTTTGGTGAAAACCCTGCTTACGGTTTAATCGCTTACGATGTTCACAGTTTGTCGTCAAAATATTTTTCGGTATCAAGGAGCCTCAAAACATGTATTCCACACAGATCATGTTAGAGGAACTTTGGAACTGATTTAGTATATATGGGGACAAGACGTACCCGCATTTTCGTTACGATGTCCAGGCAATAAAAGTTTTTCTGTCTAAAATTCGCCGTTTTTCGTGCAGCATCATGCAGTTTCTCTGTATAACGTAAGCAGTAGAGGGAAAGTAAAACTTAGAAACTGAAATTATGTAACGTAAACATTTTTTGAAATTACAAGTTGTTTCACACTATTTTTGCGTGAAATAAGAGCTGTTAAAAGGTAGATTTTCTCAAACATGACTCAATTGTTTTCTTAATTTTTCCTGTAATAGAGGTATGTACACTGGAAAATATGGCGTAGGCTCTTTTTCTGTTGAACTCAATGTATTTTCAAACATTCTAAAAGTTAAAAAAATTTCGGGGTCTTCCTATTATTACAATATTGAGATTTTACTTAATCAAATGAGATTTGAAAATAATGACATGTATAATCTCTGCATTTTTCGAAAATTACTAACGTAAATGTTCAACTTTCTTCTGAATATGTCAAGAAGGTTGTTTAATCTCCGAGGCTGGTAGCGTAGGGGTAATGCTAACGGCGTGCTAAACCTAAGAACCTGAGTTTGAATACAAGCTTGGGGAAAATGCTAGTTGGAAACACTTTGAAGTAGTATTATAATACTATGTAGCCTTACAAATAATGTGAAGAGGTTTGTGTTGGGGTAGAACTACTAATTTACTTTTGATACTTACTTTTTAAACATTCGGAAGTGTTACCTGAAATTTGTATTGCCAAGTGATTCGGCAATGATGATTTGGAGAATCTTCCTTTCCTATTGTTTTCTCGCCTTTCTACCAAGACACTTTATTGTACAAGATTTAAATACAATTATACATTTCATAATATGAATGTACATAATATATACACTATATTATAATGTAGTATTATGTACATTGAGATAATTTTATTCTGTCCTGCACAGATACCTTCTCACTGAAATCGACGAGCTTTGGGAATGTAATGCTTCCTTAATATTACCTCACATTTGTAAATACAGCAAGTAAAAACGCAAAACGTGTTAAGAGTTTTCTTGATTATTCAGGATCAAATTGTGTTCACTATTCCACTATCACCTTTCCTCTAATAATCTTGTACTTTTAATCATTTTCCTCATCTTGCTGGTTTTTGCTTCTTCTCTCTTGTGACTATCTCACTTTTACGTCAGCATTTTTTCATACTTTTTGCCTCATTTCTCCTTACTTGTAATGATTTTATATTTCTTGCCGCAGAATATAATTAGTATTTTCCTTGTCCTCTTTAATCTCCGTTTTCCACTTGCTTTGTTAGTTGAGTACCGAGGTTTCCTGTCTTCAATTGCACTAATCTTATTTCCAGAACCTTCGCTATATTTTTTTCATTATCGTTATTGCGATTTTGTTTACCCACTACAGGAAGAGCTCTTAGGGGCTCTACAGATTGCAGGGTCAAGCAACCACTTACCAAGTGGCTTATCGGTCCGATGCACTGCCCTGAGGGACACAAGGAGGAAGGGACAGTCACCAGTTGATTGTGGGTCGTCTGCTCTCCGCCTGAAACCTCTGGGGAAATCACGTAAACTCCACCAGCGGAGGCGGCTCGGGGTCTCCGAGGTCTGCTCCTAACAGTGCACAAATGTACCTCCATTACACAGCCGTTTAAAATTTACCCACAAACCATAATTTGGGAAATTTGACATGTAATTAATAGTTAAGTTTCTATGATTAACGGAATCGTCAAGAACATAATTTCCAATGTTTTCGCTTGTAATGCATCGTTTTAGCAACTGGAACACGATATAAACTATTTTGAATATTATTACTCATGGTTTAAGGAAAAGTTACTAAAAGTGGTTTTGTGGATAGAAAGTTTCCAATCAGTAATATACAGTATGAAGGTGACATGGTCACCCTGAAATTAATAGCGATTAGGGGCTATTGGAACGTCATCGGGCTATTCCTGCCAATGAGCGACACGTAGTTTGATATAGTTTCACGTTATCGGCACAGGGAGTTTTTTAGTCCATACGCAAAAATACTCGTTTGTTTTTCAAAATATTGCACAGGAACTTTTTAAAGACCTGATTTTTTAGAACACATCTTGTTTAAAGCAAAAATTTCAACCCTTTAATTTTATACTTTTGAAATGTTAAAATTTTGTCATTTTCGAAAATACAGAGAGTTTTGCCGGAAACGGGTCAAGTACCAATTTTTTACTGTCCTTTGATGCATACGAGGGAAAAATGTTTTAAAAATTGGATCCTATTGGGAGAAAACATTCTTTAAAAAATTAGAAATTGCCTACATTTCCCCACAAATTACGCGAAAACTACTAATATATTTGAAAAATTCTAAAGGACTATTTCAAGATCTGTCTTCAAAGAAAATATTTTATTCGAAAAGAAATCTCAATCACCAATATTGTAGTTGTAGCATGACGCCGTGAAAATTAACTTTTGCAATTTTCGAAAAATCAGGGATTTCTACGGAAATGAGACGTGCACCATTCTCATAAGCATCCTTCAGCGCGCTGTCAGAAGACAAAGTGTAATAGAATAAACTGTTATTACCGCATATTATAGTATAGTGGAGTACAGTGGTGTGCATATTGATGCGCAACAGTAACAGGAATGCTTTGTACTATTTTAGCTCGTCAGATTTGGGGTGTACTTGTATTTTATATTAAATTTATATACTGAACAAAAGTTCATAATAAACTTAAAATTTTAACATAGAAGAATTTCCTCGCCTGTGCATCCTCGGATATATAAAATTTAATAACGTAGAAATAAAGATAGAATTACTTTTTTTTAAAATTTCGATGCATTACGAAATGAGGTTTAATTATCAGTTTGATGATTCAAATATTAACGATTAATGTTTTATCACAAAGGTAGTAAAGTAATTATACCAGTGTCTCACCACTACAGATGCCTTGAAATCCACTTATCGCGTTTTTCTAGGATTTCGTACAATGTTGTGAAAGGATCCGACTAACAGTTGTCATTTTCGTGACAGTAGGCAGAGAATCGACCTAATGTGTCCCGTAAGGTGGACCGAAAGTAATATTAACAATGAGAAACGATCGGACACAGACTCACAGAATCAGGTTGCTCGATTACTATATGTAGGATAACAATTAAAGTTTATTTATATCTCTCAATATCCATAGTTAGGTCGCTATTTATTTTCTTATTTCCCAAAATGTGGGAAAACCACTGAGAAGACGGAGTGAGCAGTGTTCAGGAGACTGGAACAGACTGAACACGTCTTATTCGTGCAGTTGATGTTCACACAAAATGTCTATTTAAGAATCGAGCGGTCACGGGGCTTCGGCTGTCCTTGGACCATCATCCCCCGCGATCTGATCGCGCGACGGCCCCTTCCCTGACCGCTCCGCTCACTCAGCACAGTTCATGACATCTACGGTCGTTCGGCTCCGTCAAAAACATGCTCTAGCCCTCATTTATTAAAACTTTCTCGCCTACGTAAGGAATGTTTTCAGTACGCGTTCCTGAAGCTCTCCTTTTGTGTATGAATGATTTCTATATTCTCTGTTCTTGAATAAAAAATAATCATAGGGCGACACATTAGGAGGTCTCACTTGGCACAGACCCTAATTATTACTGCAACAGGTTGCGACCATTTCTTGCAATTCGGTTTCTGCCAAACAGTCATGCAAAAGCTCTCTTTATGTCAAAATTAAATAACTGCTAATTGTATATTGTAATTTGAACTCCACCACGTACCTTTTAGCAACAAAGTAGTAAGAATAAGAGTTGATAATCAACAATTAAATAAAAAGTAGATATTTCCGCGAGAAAGGAAATCAGAACTCTGACACTGAAATAGCCCGTGCCGACGCGACGCGACGCCACCACAAGGACTAGAAATGTGACATGGGCTCATTGGGTCCAAAATATGTAATTCGTGACGCCATAGCAACCCGTATCTAAAACTTCTTTATGAAAATCTACTTTATCATACTTATAAATGCTCTTTCTTCAATCGGAGCAAAAAATCAAGATAACATTTTCAGCCATTCCCCAAAATAAAATACCTTAATGATCTCCTGAACGGCACAACTAGATGTTACCCCTGACTATTTACCAAGTTTCAGCTCAAAGTATTCCAATCTGACAATTATGCGTGGCTCATCCATCCATCAATGCAAACAATTTTCTGTTACAAAATTCCCTGCATCTCCACTCCACATGCACCAGTCTTAACCACCTTTAGAAAAGCACTCATTTACGTTAATTCTCACGTGTGTGCGAAGGTTCAGATGTAAATAACCTTAAAAACATCTAACCTCCATCTACTGTAGCAGTGGTTTTCAAAGTGCGGGGCGCGCCCCGAGGGGGTCGCGAAGTCCTTGAATGGCGGGCTGCATATTTTCCTGAAAACGAAAAATGGTCTGCGCTTAATGGAAAATATCAAAGGAGAAAAACTAATTCCATATTAGTACTTACTAGGCTGTCCGGGTGACGCCGCGTCCATGGCGAAGGTGCCGACGTTTCGTTTAGCTGTTCCGCAACGTCCGATTACGGACGGAGCGCCTCCTCTCACCCTGCGGAGAGCCCGCCCCTGATTGGCCGGTGCTCTCTCCGCATTGACCGACCACCCGGCCAACCGGCACTCGGGTAGAGAAGAAACGAAGCCCCATATAAACTCGTGCGCAGCCCATCTCCGCGCAATACGCCCTGAGGAAGGTCGCAGAATGGCGACCGAAACGTCGGCACCTTCGCCATGGACGCGGCGTCACCCGGACAGCCTAGTAAGTACTGACTCCGGCCGCGGAAGCCTACGCTCTCAATAATTCCATATTAGGAAACACTCCGCTTTTTCCTTTTCTTCAGAACAAACAGGAAGTCGCTCAGCTGCGCCTCTCTCCTCTGCGATTGCAACTCTTCTTATGTCATTGCGTTCCGCGAACTAACTTATCTGTCTCGTGGTACACGACTCCTTAGTCTTTCGGATATCGTGAGCCGAACTTGACACGAGAATGAAGCGGTTCCTGATTAGTGACAGAAGTGAAGACATCAGTGCTCCGTTATCTGAAGGAGGCGAGAGTTCGATTCCGAAGGCGAAAACGAGTAGATATGATGAGAAACATTTGTCGCTAGGTTTCTCGAAAACTACGCTAAATGGTTTTCTACGTTAAATCCAAGGCTTTTTGAAGTGTTATGTGAGAAGACGGGTGCAGAAAATACTCATCTGCCCTTTTTGAGTAATGATCGATGGCTTTCAAAAGGTTGGGTGCTAAAAAGAATGATTGAACTACGGAACGAGATATTCTGTTTCCTACAGGAGAAAAGCCACTCTCTGCACTTTTGATGAGAAAATATGAACAAAATATAACAAAGGCTACTTGAATATTTTTTAAAAAGTAATATTACATTTTGTTTTTAAGAAATACATTATCCATTATTAAATATACGTTTACTTTGGGCTCACCAATTGCAACGCGTTACTACTACTGTTAGCAGATTATTCTGTTTCTGTTCGAATAAGATAATTATAAACGAAACTCAAATATTAGAAGAAACGCACACCTCAATTCTACGAAAATAATTTCCCTGTGCTCTGAAAACAAAATTATAATTCCTTATGTTTTAATTCGCGCATATTGCACAACCAGAATTTTTCAATGGGGATGGGGTAGTCTCGGTTAGCGTCCGCCCAGGTGGATAATTCTTTTTTTCATTTAAGCTGATATTAAAATTAATTTTTATTTTTTGGAATTATACTTATTTATTTAATATATTATCAATGGAGGTGTAGAATAACATTCATTACAATAGAAAGTTTTTTTAATGTGTATCAGCTTTATTTAGACCGGCTTTATTAGAGAGCCTCACGAGACCCTCCCCTCCCCTCCCCCCCCTCCCACGCGTTTGTTGTTCGTTGCGCTACCGAGCGCACGTAACTAGAGTTGTTACCATTAATTAGATTGGAAGAAGTTTCCATAAGTATCGCATAACAATTTTACATATAATATGCACATTTCTTGAATTTTCCTTCCTCAAGCGACGATTTTACCGCCTAAATTGAATCTAATATCCCCGCTTCCGCCGAAGCTTTTACGAAATTAATTTGTAAAATGGGGGTTCCACATGCAGGACGAGCTCATCTGCATATCGCGCACGTGGGAGGTGCAACGGATGCAGCGCACTTGCGCTTCCACATGGACCTCCGATCAATAGAGCTCGAAATTAATTTCTTGTTGACATAAAATGAAAGCATACTGCTTTTGTTTTCTGTGTCAATCAAGACTGCAATGTGAATCATACGCTTATCGAGGTATCATCGGTTATGAAATATGTATTCATTGCATTTCATCGTTGTGTTTATCTGGTTTAGCTTAATGCTCCCCTTTTAAATATAATGAAGTAGAAAATATTTTCACTAGTGTGCAAATATGGGGAGAAATATAAAACATCAATATTTACATAAGACATACGTGGTTTAATTTTTATCTTGTTCCTTTTGAGTATTTTCTAGAAATGTATACATACATACATATGTACATGCATGCATAAATGTATGTATATATGTATGAGTCACAAAAACGTCAGGACCAATGGAGTTATAGGTCCCAAATATGCCACAAATACTGTTGAGTGACCGCGAATGAAACTAACCTAGTTGCCATCCCAATGTCACTCCCGCGAGTGCTTCCCGTGCAGTTCGATCGCAGGGGGGGGCGCGCTGGGCGATCGGGCGGAAGGAGGCGGCGCTGAGGGCGCGACGCGAACGGGGAGCGGCGATGGTGTTTGCGGCGGCGATGGTGTGACGGTTAGCGTACCGGACTGTTATACCCAAACCCTCGGGTTCAAACCCGATCGAAGCCGTGGATTTTTAGGGGTGACAAAATCCTTCGTACGCCTTCCTTCGGAGGGGAAGTAAAGCCGGCTGTCCCATGTTAGTAGATTTACTTGCATGTAAAAGATCCTCAAGCCTAAATGACGCCTCTGAGCTAAATTCAAATCGCCTGTTTCTCGCCCAAGAAATACCTCCTTTCTCTGCTAGTTGGTGAAAGGAGCGTAGCGTAGAAATTTGCGTGGTCAGACGGAAGACCGGGCCTGATGGCCCGAGTCTCGCCACGTAAAATAAGGCAAATTCAATTCAATTCAATTCAATAGGAAAGGATCGCGGTGAGAGAGAACGAAGCGGCCGGGCGGCCGTCAGCGGAGCGGCCATGGCGCGACGTGCAAGGCGCCGGCGAAGCGAGCCAGCTGCTTCACACATTACAGAACTAGGTTTCCGGGCATCGACGGGTAATCCACTACTTTTGTAAAAATTATAAACACGTGTTTATTATCAACCTTGTTTGCACAACGCAGTGAAAATAGGTCCGTTTCTTTTTTAAAAAAGGTTTCATAGAAAAATCGCATGAACATTGATAATTTAAAACGTTGTTAGACAGTTGTATAATTTAAATATTCAAAATTTCAAATTTTGGCAATATTTCTGCAATTGACCCCACATTTTTACTTTCTCGCCAAAAAGGGTACTTTTTAAGAAGAGAAAGTTATGAAATCGTGCGTTGGAAAACGGCGCTTTTTCGTTCGAAACTCTTATTCCCGAACCATGGGAACGGAAAAGTGGATAAATGTGGTTGCTAAGTGTAAAAAACTGTCTTACATGTGTGTAGTCAGTTTGTGGGTCTTTGATACTGAAAAATCTATTGACAGCAAAACGTCTGTCTGTCCGACTGTAGTCAACGCAAGACCGTTAAGCCTATTTTCTCCAAAATTGTTATTCACCGTTCTGAATGAACTCGAGGCTTTGGGGGTTTGGAACGGATAAGTTGATTTTTGAGGGTAATCTACATGAAGAGAGCATTGCCGTTTTTAAGCTTCAAGCCAAGACCCGTGTGTGGCGTAGTGGTATAAGAGACGGCGAGGTAAACTCGGAAGATCCGAGTTTGGGTCTCGGAGCGGAAAAAGGAGTTAGAAAGAACGCGTGAAAGTGTCATTTTGTAGCACCCTTAGATTAATAGTTACGTCAAAAAGAACACGTCTTTAAAATAGATATCCTTCATTGCAAACCTTCTGGAGCCAACCGTCAACTTTTCAGCAGACTTCTCGACGCCACCGTCGTGCGGCTGACATTCGATTTAAAGCCGGATCCGCTTCTGGGCGCGCGAAGGCGGTGAGATTGGGTGCGCGATGACGTTCGATCGGACGTGACAGAACCGTGGGTCAGCCCGGCGCGTGGCCCCTGGCCGATGACGGCCCTTGATCTGCGCTGACGCGCGCCGGAGCCGCCCGCCGCGAGGGCAGGGCGCGGGGCAGGTGGGCGAAGCCAGGCACAGCCAGGCAGAGCCCGAGCGGGTTGGGGCAACGTGCTCCTGACAGGTATGCATAGCTCCGAGGCTAGCGGCCAGGCGGGCTTTGCTGCTCTATTCGTACAGTGGATTCTGAAAATCGCAAGTCGGAAGCTTCTAAGGAGCACGAAAGTGTAGTTTAGAGTTCAACTACATCCGTCGTAAAATTCCATTTGCACGATACAACCTAACCCAATATGACCATAAGAAATACAGCGCGCCAGGGAAGGCGCTCCGCAGGGACATCTCGCTGATGAGGGAGCCAGCAGCTGAAAGGGTTGGTACCACGAGCTGCAGTTTGCAACAAAAGGAAACCTAAATACCGTACTCACACACTGCGTAATATTTATTTTTATTAAGTTTGCATTACTATAAATTCAATAAATCTTCTATTGATTCAATTTACAATAATACAAATTTACTATGTGTTATAACAGAATGTTCTGAGGTTACTGCTGTAAGTTTTCCCTCATAAACTATAATTGTTATCGTAGATTCTTTAACCCCTTGAAATATAATGTATTATTGAACAAGGATAAATGATTTAATAAAAGATTTATTTCTAACATCGTGTTCTCACCACAGTCATAACATGTGGGGAGTCACTTGTTTCGCAGTGATCTGTTTACTGCCAACATAAATTCAATTTTAAATGAGACTCACACTAGGTTCAGTGCTGAAATGCTTTCCTGGCGCACTATAATTGTGTTTTTTGTGTTCGCATTTGCAAGTTGGAGCGATGAGGCTCTGGTCATTGGCGTTTAGTCATCGCGATTTTCGTAATTCTACCTGGAGTCTGCACAAGACATAATTTCCAACGGCATTTTTATGTCAAAATACTTCTTACAAACACACTCCAATAATTACCTTGCTTTAGTGACATAATATCCGACATTATACGCCTATGGTCATTCATACAGGTTTGTGCAAACCGTCCTGTCAATGTGCGAATTAACTGGTTTAGTCCCAAATTAGTCACAGGGCTTAAGCCGCAATATCTACAAAATAAAAAAAATTGACAGTCAAATATGTATGTTTCATAAATAAAATTGAAACACTGCACATATACAACAAGCAAAGCTCACATATCTTACCATACTCAATATCCACAACTTATTTCCAGTCTCTGTACTCAAAAACGTTTTCCACTACACACCGTAAAATTCATCTCATCGCTGGCTTTCATGCATCGCAATGTGAAAAAGAAATACTGTCATAATGTAAGCAAAAATACGCCAGTAACATATTCGGTTTACAAGGGAAACACACGCCTCATTAGAAATAACGGAGCCCCTCGTGCCAAGTGACGGAGAGCCGCCCGCGGGATGAGAAGGATCGGGGTTGCGGCGGGGGCTGCGCGAGGCGCGGGGGCGAGGAAGGGCGGGGGCGCAGCTGCGTTACGCTTTGTGCGCACGACATGATTGATCGGTGTTTCCGTCAACTGCTAAGAGCCTTTGTCCCGTAAGTATAGTGTACTTTTGCGGGATGCGATCTTCCCCAGCTGGATGGAGAGATCCGAGGCCGACCTACAGTCGGCATGTGGCACCACCCCAGCTGGGACAGCTCCAAGCTCCCGATTCGTTTACCGAAAATGCGTGGTTCTGAAGTGCGAGTAAGAGTAAGGAGGGAGGATAGGGCAAGGAAGAGGAAAGAAGTGGTGCGCGAGCGGTCCGTGGCCCGTTTGTTGGGGTACTTCTCCGGCGTTCGCCTGGCGTCGATCGAGGAAACCACAAAGAGCTGCCGATCAGAGCAGTCGGCCACCTCCAGAGTCAAAAACCCTGCCACCGTCGGGACTCGAGCTCGCAGCCCTCCCGGACGGGGGCAGTGCATGCCTGAACCATCTCAATCGCTCGTTCAACACTAATCATGATGCCAATTACTTTATTAGAATGTTTACAAAATCCAATAACCACATGGTTATATAGTTTACAAACGTGAACTACTAGTACATTGGAGAATCAACATAGCGAGTCTTATGAAAATTTAGTTAACAAATCATAACCGCTAAATTGTATTTATTTAATTGCTAAACTAAATTTGAATACCAAGCATTGGGATATTTTTAATAACGATTCAATTACCAATAAATATATATTCACATTCTCTCGGAGGTTTTTCATTTATTTATTTCTTGTTCGCCCGTGTGGCCTTCCATGGGCTTGAGTACAATAGTATTTTAATTTTTACGAATAGCCATCCTTAGCTCTTTTATTTTTTACATGGCTCCTCCGTTAGATGTTGTTTGAATGGGTTTGGTTTAGCATTTATTTTATATATACTTGCTGTAACGTTAGGTTAATTTTGATTTGGTTTTATCATGTACTTACGGGGAGCGAAACTTTTTTTGGGGGGGGAATTTGGATTTGATTCGGCAAGTACGTCCTAGGTTAAATTTATTTGTTAAATGCGAAATTTTAAGTGTAGTACAAAAATAAATTCGAAATTGTGGAGATGTGATATTTATTAAATTCATACGTAGCTCCCCATGAATCCGAGAATTGGGGAATTGGGTATTGTATGAGTTTTTTAAGACATTTGTTTTATAGCGTCTGAAGTTTCTCTATTTATGAGGGTGCTGCGTTTCTCCAAACAGGGCAAGCATATGTTAAGATGGGTAAAATGATTAATTCAAATATCATAAGTTGACATTCAATTTTTAATCAGGATTTTCTATTTATTACTAGGTATAGTTTTGACATTTTCCCCTAAGATTTATTTACTAATGCAAAGATAATAGTTTTTCCACGTTAATTTTTTAGGGAAAAGCACACCAAGATATTTAATTGGACCAGTATTTCATTGAATCGGGTTGCAATTGATTTTTAAGTTAGCGAGAATTTTTGGTCTGCGAAGTGTGAATATTTTCTGGTTTGATTGGCATTTTTCTGGTTTGATTTTTATTCTTCACTGATCTGTCAACGATATTACTCGTAGTTCTTTCAGATTATTTGTATCCGATCTTGGGCTAAGAATGTCTTCATGAGCAGTGAATAAGGTTCACTCTCTCTCTCGTATGACAAAACAAGAGTAAGTCAAATGCTACTCACTTATCTGACGATCTAATAGGAATATAATGACTCAAGAATGATTCAACGTCATGTCAGAGTATCCCAATTTAAACCTACTTCTAATTGTTTGTTTTTATTGTGTTTTTAAGATCCGCATTCATAAATATTGTTACTTTTGTGCAAGATCTACTTTAATTTACAACAGAAAAACTAAATTAATTTTAACAATAATAGAAGTACAAATCATCTACTTTTGTACTAATTTCTTTACGCCACTCAAACCATGTGAGATCTTTTATTCAGATATGTAATATCAGTAATTAGTAATTTGGAAATATTTTAAGGTTTTAGTGTGTCTTTCTACAATCGGATAAATACCGTCAGAGCCGAATGAGAATGAATGACGTTCTCTCATTGGTGGCCTGAACTACCTCGCGTCATCTGCATCCAGTGACACGCAGTGCGTGAGGTGAGCTAATAGCGCGTAATGCTTGAAAATACTTGCAAATGGATTTAAACCATTGGCGTTAAAGGTTATGTAGTAATTATCCCGGTCGCTGAACCTTTTTCGTGAATGTAGGCGCGACTCAATCGTTCGTAGTGGATTACGTGAGAGTTGTTCGAAGAAGACGAAGAATGTGGTCTTCGGTTTCTCAGTTGTCGATAACATTTAGCTCGTCCAGGCCGTTATGACTCTACAGGGCAGCTCGTAGCACTGCCATACGATGTTCACTTAAAGTACTGCACTCTTGTAGAACACCGAGTTATTTCGGCTTAGAGCGCAGCCAAACTAGAGAGCTAGAGTTGCTATCCGGTCAGTTCTCGACGGCGGTCCGCGACAGAATAATCTATACACAACTTATTTAATTTGATTAAATGAATGTTCCGTTTTAAATTCTTTCTAAGGTTGTTGGACGGTTTTCACAATGCTGAGTTTGTGACTAATAATTTACAGTTAACATACAATAAGAATGACATGAATACCACGAGTTTGCTTATTATTCGCTGAAAGTTTGCAATTGTCTTTCAATTACTTACAAACACTACATTTGGGAGGAACAAAATTCCCATGACTGTGTATAAAACCCAATTTTTCAAACTCCGTCCATTTTGATATTTCAATTACACACAGACATCTGAAAATAATAAATAATATGGATTAAAATACAATGTGATAATTAACCAAGCAAATTCAGAACGAAAATGAGAAAATGGAAAATAATCGCCAAAAATTCTTAATAAAACGTACAGGAAATAGCTTGAAAGGAATTTTAAGAAATGTAGGAACGCGAGTTACATTCAATGTGAACGGTCTGAAGGCGCAAAGGACGGCTGTGGCTGCGTGTGGGCGCCGTGGGAAGCAAGAGCTGTAGCACGCACGCCGCACCGAGGCAGCGCTGGGCTTACGCGGCTTTTTATGTAAAGATTTTGCTCCCACCGTTACGCGAGCTTCACAGAAGAGAGGTTCCGCTTATTTTTGGTGCAAAAACAAAGTTTGTTCGCTGAAGGGATTTTGACGGATGTAAATGCAGATGAATTTTTCCCTCTCGTCATCTCTTGCCGAGATTTTACCCTCTAAAAAATTAAGAATTACTTTTAATATTTTTATTCCGATCTTACAAACATTATAACAAATGAAACTAATCCTGTATAACTTGTTTTCACTCTCATTTATATAAAAGTTTATTCATTTTGTATTTTTACGATAAAAAAATTCTTTTAAAATTAATCATTACCCCCAAAATATTGGAGATACCTGGAAATAAGAAAAATTCTACAATATAAATATTTATATATCTTAAATGTTGTTTCTAAAATTTAGAAACATGATTGTAAGAATCCACAGAATCACGTTATGTTTTTATTTTTTCTGCTCCCTTTTTATAATTCTCTTTTTAGTGATGATAGCGGATCCTTAGATAATGACAGTCAATATGATAAATCCTCTTCTAACGTGGGTGTTTGAACAATCAAGATAATATTACTAACCTTGAGTACTAATAATCATTCATTGGACGTTGTTCTAATAAATGTTTTGTTGGATTGTTGTGTTACCGTGCCGAGGCAACCCGTGGGTGGTGTGAGCATGTGTACTCCTCTTTCTCCAAAACTCTGAAGAAAATCATAACACTGAGGATTCCGATGGAGAATATATGAGATAAGAAAGAAATAAGATAATAAATAAGAACATATACTGAACTTTGAAGACATTTCTTTAATAAATTGAATAGCAACTTTACTCGTTTACTGCTCGTTTGAAGGCGGCCTGTGATAATACATAACCAAAGCCATCTGGGACTCCAGTCAGCAGGTTCTAAAGAAGGGAGTTCCTGGAAAAATGTTATAAAAACGTTTCCTTCAATATGTTGTATGCACACAGGCAATAGTTAAAATGTGGAGTAAACGTTAAATAGTAAAGAAAAACAAAAAAGTAAAAAAATACGGTTTTTTCCTGGAGTTTGCACAGGGTCTGAGAGGTCGAAAACTTAGGCTTTTAACTATTGCCTGTTTTGTAGCGTATAACACGCCGAAATTGTATAACAAATTAAACTTTACTATACAACAAACACAACAAGTCACCCTTCTATGTGTGCGAAACAATTGTTTACAAGATAGTAGTACATTCTACTTACAACGTATATAAACAATACAACTTACGCTGGCCAATCACATTTTATCGTCGCCTGGAGGCAAAACTCATCTACAAAAGAAAGCGAACACTAGCTTTCCGACAAAATTACAACCAATCATCTCTTTACGTATATACGGAGTAATATACGTAGTTTAGCGAAAGTTATGTAATGCTGCGAAAAATCAATTTCGAGATTACAACGGAAATACACGTTTTAGATATCGAACCCTGATACCGAAAAAGTGTTGTTTTTTCAAAATGTCCTACCGACCGATCGTCCGTCAGTCAGTCGGTTCGTCTGTGAACAGCACTAGTGCCTAAAATGTACGTAGGATTTTTCCCAAAAAAGATATTCCCTGGTCGATCTGATTCTACCCGAGGCGCCGCGATTTTAAAATACTTTCTTTAAAATTTATATATCTTTACATGAAGCCCCTAGAACATTTCAAAATTTCCTCAAAAACAGCTCCAAAGTTTTTCTTGAAATTTCTCATCATAATAGAGTAAATTACACGTGTAAAGGTGACATAGGTCCGATGTTCACGGTCAACACTGAATTTTCGAAAATTTCAAAAGTAAGATTTTTTTCGGTGTCTTCCTCAAAGGTACAAAAACAAAGACAGAGATTTTCCCTTCAAATAAAATTAGATCTCCATAGTGAGTTCTTTCATTACGGTCATGTACATTTTTTGCGCGTCTTCCTATAACTATAAAATTGAAGATATAGATTTTTCTTTCAAATTAAATTTGTTCTTCGTAATTAGTTCTTTCATTAAGGAATGCACATTTTTTTGAAAATCAAGTTTTTCACAAAAAGACTTCCTTTTTTCTTTACACTTTTCGTAGATGTAGTTCCTAATATACTCTATGTGATGACAAGCGCCAAATTTCTGTATTCTTTTGTTTTTTCGAAAATTACAAAAATTTAATTTTTTGACTTGTCTCTCACGTTGTTAATATTTGCATTAATGGCGTTAATATTTACATTATTGCATATGCTTTAAATAATGCCATATATATTTTTTTTAAAAAAAGGTTTTCAATGAAAAGGAGCTCACAATTACGCATTTTCAGAAACGCTCAAAAACGGCTCGAAATTTTTCATCAAACTTTTTGGCCATATAATGCTAATTTAACTCCTTGAGATGATATAATAATTTTGCTGTATAATTTTTTTTTTTCAAAATTACACATGTGTACTTTTTTGTTTAAAATGTCTCAAACCGTTAATATGCACATTTCGAGCCATCTATAAACACTATTGCATTTGTGAGTGGAAGTGCTTCAAATGACTTCCCATCAAGTTTTTCGAAAACTCAAAAATGTTTCGTAAAAAAGTGCTTGAAATTCCGCATTTACAATAACGCTTTTTCTTAAAAACGGCTTCACATTCTTCAAATAAAATTGCCATTTAGGACGTGATGTTACACCTCTTTAATATTCTTAAAGTAATATTTCGGTTCCACTATTAGTAAACAAAAACATTGAGAACGTGTTTAAAAAAGTACTTTGGCGGCGATAGCAGCTGCCAAAAGTATGTGGCAAGACAGAAAAACTGGGCCAGACCAAAGGAATTAGAAAGCTAACTTGTAGAAGAGAGTCTGTGCCATTCTGCAGCACCACTAGTTTTGTTTTAATTATAAGATTAAAATTTAGAAAGTATTCAATGGTATTGAATTCACATTCAATTATATTAATTGCGTTGTCCTTTACTTTTATTTCAATCCTACTTTATCTAGTATGTTTTTGATAGTGATCAGTATTAATCTTTAATTTTATTTTCCATTCACATCTCACACAAATAAGGTGTAAGTGCAGTATTGTCAAACAGATTTCCCAAATCATTGTAAGTAAAGAAGAAAAATTATGAGAAAGATTTGCGGCACTTTGAAGATGGTGATAAAACATAATCGCATTTGCATTAGGGATGCGTCTCTGTGGCCAATGTAGATTAACAGATCATCTCTACTGGACTCTATATTGCAGACGACACGACGTGCCAAACTTTCTAGAATACAATACTTAGCCCTTTTATTGTTATACTTCAGGGATAGAAGAGTAATATCAACTTGGAAATATACGAAAAGTTCTGCTCCTTGCATAGAACGTTGGTTATAAACGTTTTTTTATTTCGATTATCTTTCACGAGCATCAGAGTCTGCTCTTCGTTGATACGAAGGTTGGACTTCATTAGCTTCCATAAAGCTCTGTTTCTGATGGCGGGGCTATAAACAAACGCTAGGTTCTTCCTTCCAAGTAATGGCAGTCATCATCGTGCAAGAATAACCTTGTGAGCCTTCAACTTTGGAGTTCATAAAGAACATTTGAAAGCGCTCTGGGATGAGGTGAACAAATAGCAGAAGATAGTACATGATGCATTGTGCGTCTTGTACATAAGTTATTCACTCATATCTGTGCCTGAATGTACGAAAAATTTCTAACACATTGTTTTTGTATGGGCGTCTTTTTCAAGGTATTATCTGTTGACAAAAACTATAAACTCGTCCTAAAAAACTTTCATATATAAAATGCTATTCGATAAAAATGTTACTGACGGTTTGAGAGAAAGAGTGATAATTTGCGAAAACAATCCTGGAGAATGTAGCAATGTTCTCACTCCAGCTCTAACGCAGAAGACGACGAGCTTTTGCCCGGATTCAGATTTCTCTCGTGCTACGAAGAGCTTCTCTAAAATAGAGAATTTACGTGCATTCGCTCGCAAAAGTAGGTCCTTTGCGAGTCCTAGAGCTCGGCCTCTGGCTTTTTCTGCTGATGGGGATGGGTGCGCAATTAACGTTCTTTTTATAGATAAGATAAAAAGATAATACGAAAAAAATTATTACAAAAACATTTAATGTTTTTTAATGTATTTTCAATTGTACTTATTTTAATTTTTTGCGTTGCAGCAACGCGTTTCCAATCCCCCAAATGGAGTAATCCTTGCTTGACATTTGTTATACTTTTCTAATGTCCAGTCCCGTCGCCGTCAGTTGTTAAGAGGACCGCCAGGTACCAACGCGCCTCTCCACGTGCTGCTGCATCAATACCCAGCGTCCAGAATTGGGAAGGACTTAAGATAAGAATAGGGTTCAGGACGCTTCACGGGATAGCTTCACGGGACCCCTGTGGAGACGGCAAACTCGTTTTGTTGGAACAAATTTCACATGGGCTTCTTGGGGAATCGAACCCGGACTTCCTTGCTGAAAGCCCAGAGACTTTGCACAGGGCCACGAGCACCAGTAATAAATTAGCTACATTTATTCAAATATTAAATTAATTATATTTTTATTATTACACCGAAGCTCAGACTTGGTTGTGCGCGATACTTTTTCTGCAGGAGAGAATCAACATTTTAATGCAGATCCCATATTATTATTATTATTATTATTATTATTATTATTATTATTATTATTATTATTATTATTATTATTATTATTATTATTATTATTATTATTAATACTTTGAAATTGAAGAACTGAAATTATGACGATGTGGGAATTATTCAGGTAGAAAAATATATTTTTTGCAATCTAATTGAAAAAGTTGTTGGTGTTTCATAAAGCCTATTTTCAGTTGTAATATTTCCATTTATTTGAACTGGACTAGACAATTGATATCTAGAGACAGTAAATCTTTTATATTTTACTCATGAATGTTTGCTGTTAAGGGGAGTGGTAAGAAAATACAACAAAAACATCTGAAAATAATATTCTCATTAGTGCCATTAGTTTACGGGCGTCATTGTGGCGTCATACGTGGCGTCATACGGGTGTAATGGAACACAGACGAGAGTGGTTTGTAAAACAGGAGATTTATTAACAATCTAGACCGTAGTCTCAATTTAACAACTACCCTGCTCACAATAAACTAAATAAATAGACCCACTACAAGGAGAGATAATTTAAGAACGGCTAACACACCCCAACATACCACCGATGTTCCCTGTATGAAGCCGCTCTACTTAGAGACCATCTACGCGTCTCGCAAGTCACGACAATGAATTGCCGGCCCCTCGCCCTAGTGCACCTACACGCACAGACACGCGCTTCACCTGTCGCCGACGCCGCTAGCCCAAGAAGACTGGGGCATTGTTCTCCCGGCCTTTTTATAGGCCCTTTGGCTCCACCCGCCGCCCCCATTGCCTCCTCCCCAAAGCCGCTCTGGGCCCGCTACGTCCACGGAAAGTCCCAGTGCGTCATCTCTCCGCCCTTTGTTTAACATCCGTCGGTTTGAGCGTGGCACGACGCTACAATTTATATAACTAAACCATAAGTACACTTAAGTTAAAAATTGAAATCAAACATTTTGGAAAAAATGTTATTTTCCTTCACAATATAATTAAGAAAATGACTTCATTTATTTGCGCATAATTAAGTTATTATATTTACAAGTGATACGAATTTCTAGCAAGATGGAAATCTAGTAGAATAAAAGTAGTATTAGAAGTGAATTAATTATTGTGCAGATAAACAATGTTAACAACACTTAGAATAAACAAATAACTCATTACTAGAAATTACGAGATTGTTGTTTCTGAAACTAGGTTTACTAAACAACGTGCAGTAACAAAACAGCGTTGACAAAACATACCATTATATTTAACAATTTACACAATAAATAATATTTCCAGCTGTTGTATCATTATTCAAACTATAAATAAAGCGAACCGCTCTTGGTGGAGAAACCAATTTTACTTGGAATCAATCCAGGATAGGTTTCAAACTAGCCCTTCTCTTCTTCAGTCTTGCATCGGATAGTTAGAAAACAGTTTTGCCGACTACTCTACAGTACTACCAACTAGCATCAGATTACGATTAGCGCCTGCTCCACGCCTTCCGACCCTAGAGAGTTCCTGCAATCATTCATAGGTTCTCACACAATTGAGAACAGAAGACCATTTGAGCTCTGTGCTACCAGGGAAACGTCCCAAGCATCATTACGCAGACCAAAAACGACAATCCGGTTCTCATTGTAATCAGAGGAGAGCAATCGGGTCTCGCACAGACGCGAGCTCGGCGGTGCGCATGCGCAGAGGTCGTCGGCAGAAACAACGGCTTCTCCGTCACCCGTCTCCTAGCAACGCCTCGGCGAGGCGGCGCGCCGCGGCGGCGGCGGCGGCGATAATCCCGCGGGGCGCCGAGCGCAGCGCCACTGCTGCACTCGCCACGCCCCGCACACGCGTCTCGCCTAGTCAATGCGAGAGACAAACGAGGAGAACTAAATTAATATGCATATTGATTTGACTATTGCATTCACGGAGTTACACAATAGAGTACAAGATTTGGAACCTACCATGCCTACCAACTTGAGACGACTTACCCATGCATAATTATCAGGGCTTGATTATAGATCATTTTTGCACCTCTTTTTTGTTGACAGACAGACAGAGCTTGTATATAAGTGTCACTTGTTAATATTCAATGGGATCTTGAACGTCAATTGTTGCTAGTTTCAAAGATAAATGTTAAGTCAAGTTTGGTTTGGCTTCTAACGATCAAATATATCAAGTTATTTACACATATAAGTAAAGTAACACAATACACCATAGAAAATGTGTTTGTAAACAATTTGTGAACTTTTATAACGAAGTAAAATACTAATGTATCGCATTTACTTCAAAACAGAGATTATATTTTTTTTAAATTCAATTTTGAAAGTATGAGAAAACTGGATCGACAAGAATACAAACAATTTACCGTAAAAACTACGAACAAACTACAACTCTACATTCAAAATTAGTAAAAAAGCAAGTCCTTCAAATTTCGATTTTAAAAACTGTCAAATAACTATTCCTTTAAATGATATCGTTGTCTTTGCTTTATTATGTTTATTTTCTAGATCGTCTTATGTTGTTTAATTTCTTTGTAGTACAATCTGCGAAAATGTTAGTTATACACAAAGAACGTTTTATTAAAATTATATTAAGTTATACTAAGAAAGTTTCTTTCGTAAAATAGTCCTATTAATTTCCTCTCGTGATAAATCAGATCTCAGATAAATCGAGAGATTTATCAACAATTTTCAAAGCTCCCTTTGCATTGCTCTCTTTGTATTTGTAGTCAGTGTCTATTTTGCAGTCCAGGAAACGCTCCCTCCTAGGCATTTCGCCCTGAGGAATGTCGCAGTATGACAGCCGAAATGTTCGCACCTGTGCCTAGGACGCGCCGTCTCCCAATCAGCCAATGAATACCAAGAGCTGAGCCAACAAAAGGTGTCTCAAATTCTTCTTCTTTTATATTAGTTTGCACGCAATATTGTACCTGTAAACCCAACACGAATTTACAATATTCACGCAGACAGCCACATGAAAACTGTTAATCCGTGGTGCGTTTTTTCTCTGAATTCTATATTTGCAACCCAGTTGTACCATAATCTGACACCTAATTTCAGTAAAAAATATTTATCGTGCTAGATTGCCTTTATTGTTTGATGATTTTTTCAGTTCCTTAGGAAAATTAGAAGGCTCATTATTATATCCAATACTAGTAGAACCAAACGAACGTTATCCTGTTCTATCTTTTTTCCCACTCTTTCTCTCTCTCCCCTGTCTCTTTAGATAATCAGACAGCGTTCCAATTCCGACTTTAAATGAACTCAGCAGTTTATATTAGAACATACACTGAATTTCTGCGAGCACGCATCAGTACCGCAACACGTCTTGGCATGGACGCGACTAAAGTCTGAGGTAGTGCTGGAGGTAAATGACACCATGAATGCTGAAGAGCTGTTCATACACTCGTAACTGGTACGAGGGGTTGGAGATCTCTTCTGAACAGCACGTTGCGAGGCATCCAAGATATGCTCAGTAATGTTAATGTATGGGAATTTTGGTGGCCAGTGAAGTGGTGATATTTAAATTCAGAAGTGTTCTTGGAGCCTCTCTGTAGCAATTCTGGACGTATGAGCTGTCGGATTGTCCTGCTGGAATTGCCCAAGTCCGGCGGGATGCACAATGAACATGAATGGGTGCAGGTGATCAGACAAGATGCGTACGTACGTGTCACCTGGCAGAGTCGTATCAAGACGAAGAGGTCCCATATCACTCCAACTGCACACGCCCCATACCATCAAGCCTACAGCTCCGAAACCCTATATCGATAAAATCTCGTTTCGCACGCTGACACTTGATGACCCAGCACTGAAATCGGCAGCACTTTTCGGAAGGGTTGCGCTTTTGTTTCGTGTCATGATTCTCCTTAGTCGTCGCTGGACGTCGTCGGACGCTCTTTTTGCGGCCGCAGCGATGCCGGAGGTTTGATGTTTTGCCGGATTTTCGGTATTCAAGGCACATTCTTGAAATTGTTGTATGGAAAAATGAAAATTTCATCGCGATCTCGCAAATGATATGCCCCATCTCTCTTGCGCCGACTATAACACCCCACTTAAATCGTGATAACCCGCCATTGTAGCAGCAGTAACCGATCTAACAATTGTGAAAGACTGGTTGTCCTAATAGTCGTTACCGACCGGAGCGCCGTATCTGACTGGTTCTAAATCTTTTTGTTTCAATACCCATGGTTGTACCAATTTTTTGCTCTTGAGTGTACTTGTAAATGCGGCCTCTGGTTCATTAAAGTTTTATGTTGCGCATACAAATGTTCCTATAATTTTACGTTTTTGATGAAAACTGCGCCTGTCATTCCTTGTGTTGTCATATTTCTCCCCCTCCATAAGCGCCCTCTCTTTCCCGAGTTCACAGTCCTCTTGGCTTAACCAACAACCACCGCGGTGCGGCCGCTGTGGCCGGAGCGAATGCGTAGCCAGCAGGGTGTGAGGGAGTTTTTCTCGAACCCTGCCCTGCCCTGCCCTACCGCTCTGCAACGCTACTGAGAGACGCACAGTTTGATCTAGTCCGCTAGTACGACGTGTGTTTTTTATGTAAGTGAATGAAAGATTGTCGCAGTCACAGTGACCTCACAGCCCAGTCTGTGTGACATTTCACACTCCGTATTTTGCAATGAAACTGGAGCAACAGAGGTAAAAGTGTTTCTCACTGATTAGCGACCCCGAGGACGTTGTTCTACAATGGCACCACGAAATCGAAAGCGATTTCAATTGTATAGATATCATTCCGAGGGAATATTGTGATATAAATTATCTCTACAGGAGCTCCAAAATGCATTTTGCAATTTTTGTGGATTTAAAGTATTGTTACAATATCCTGGCTGGGGCAGTACTTCGCTGGGGGGAGATACCTGGTCTGGAATACCCGCAAGACAATGTGTAGGTCGGCACTAAATCTTGCCATCCAGGGGGAAGGTCACTGCAACCTTGTTTTCAATATTTTATTTTCAGACAGTTGGCAATATTAGACACACAAGAGATCTTAGAGTATTAAAAACAGTAAAATTATATCAGCTCCGTATTCATGCATAAAAGGTGCAAACATTGACACATATGAGGAAATGGCTAGCTGATAACCGATACTATTGCATGGGTAATTCTCTGATTTGTTGGTATGGTCCCAATTCTTGCGGGCTGTTGGCTGAAATTTCATTAATCATGTTAATAGTGGATGTGGTAAAGGACAGTAAGTGAAAAACGTCGGTCTTTAGCATTTTTAATAACGTGCTAGAGGCGTGTAGAAAGGTAAGTTACTTTCTTTGGATTTATTTATGTAGAAAATAAATGACGAATAATCAAAGGAATTGGAACCTAATACTACAACAACCTTATAATTTAATGAATAAAAAACTAGAACACAAAGAACTTATATTTTCTACCTTCTGGAAAAATCGTCGAGGAAAGGCAACAAAAACATCGCTTCTGATGAAATGTAGAACGCATCCCGGACTGTCGTACTTTCTATTATTGCGACACGTTTTATTTTTTCCTCCATGAACCACATTTTTTGTAATAAAAAAGATATTTCATCGCAAACCACGAAACAAAATGCTGTAAACTGACCACATGCAAATGTTCCACTGACTCGGTATTTTTCTTATTTTCACCCACAAAACCAGAGAAACAACAGAAACAATAAACATTTAAGTGAACGGACAAACAAAAAGATCATAGCAACTAAAGTCGCCAGCGTTTGTCGCAGCACAGCAAGCAAGTTGGCCAAGGGATTTACACTCGTCATTGAAGAGCCTATTTCCAGTTGCGAATCTCATTTCCATTTGTTTTCTAAGTGTATGTATCAATATTTTTGAGGCGTTTTCCCGGTCTTTTTGCCAAATATTGTATTCAGAAATTTTCTTTTCCTATGTTAAAGGGGGTCAAAGTCTTTCTTGGATTTTAATGAGGAGTGAAAATTTTCCCCCTTGAAAAATTGAGTCATATGTCACTTTGTAAATAAACTCTTCAATTTCTCTAGCACAAGGGACTTGGAGATTGCTCTCTTGCCGGTGTGAAGCGAGCGTAGATGTCGCCTCTCCCCCGTCGCCTCTCCCTCGTCGCGTCCGTGCCAAGTGCCCGAGTCTCTCTCGCGCGTGCGGCCGACACGGCCTGCGCGCGCGCGTGCGTGCGTGCGAAAGCTGTCAGCCTGCCACCTCTCGTAAAATTGTTTTTGCGGCGGTCCCAGAGTGTCACTGCGTATCGAAAAATCTAGCTGTGGGCTGGAACGTTTTATTGTCGTTGGGCCGGCTTCGATGGTTCCTCGTTCGTTATTTTTTGTTTTTGTTTAGTTTTTGTTGTTTAATCCTAGTGATTTAGTACTCGTTCTACAGAATGGTTGAATTGGTAATAAAACTCTAATTCATATTATAGATTATATGCCTTGTTTTTATATACTTTTGTAAAATATAAGTAGCATGTATACGAATATGTTTACCGCAAATACAAATGTAATGCCCTTTATCGGATAGCTTCCACAAGGGTAAAAACCTTGGTTAACAAAATTTTGATAAAGCCGCATCAATTTTTGTTAATGTATTAAACGCTTCTATATTCCAGGGAAATTGTATTCATTGATAACTTACAATTATAACCTAAATTATATCATTTTCACCATTTTTAAATTTCTATAATTTTAGATAATAACATATAAATTTTTGTCACATTCAGATTGCTCATTTTAGAAAGTATATACTGTGAATATTATTTTTCTTAAAGTTATGAACACGTCTGATGCACGTAACATCTTCGCGTATTCTACACTAAATTACATTCTAACATTTTTATTTTTAATAATAATTCTTGTGTTTTAGGTAGTACATTGCTCATAGTATTTTTGAAAAAAGAGAACATTCGTCAAAAATTAATCATATTTCATGTCAATCGACTTAGTTTATATTGTACATTTACATTATTAATGTTCTGTGCTTCGTCGAAACCATCGTATTACGTAAAAATTTGATATGGAACATCAAATATGAAGCTAATGCAATATGTTACTTATTTTTTAGTCCAATGTGTACTCAATTTACACAAGGAATCTGTTTAAATTATGAAATTAATAGGCTTTGTGTTTCACCATAAATACTTATAGATTTGAATAAACAAGCAGTTTCAATTTTAATAACACATTTTCCTCTTAACACAATTTTCTGTATCACTCCATTTTAACAGCTCTTTCATTACGTTTTCAGAATAATGTAATTTATAACAGTTTTGCATAATTAAACAAAATTAATTATAGTTGTTTGTTAATAAATTATCTCTAATCACAAATTTTTAAATTATTTTCATATTAGTGAGAGAGAGTTTTCGAAAAGTAAGAGAAGAATATCAGCGCTGGTCAATGTGTTTGGGGCCTTCTATGGCTAACTGATAAACATTATTTTAATTTAATTTACGTCCCTACGATCGTAATCAATCACGCTTCAAAACTTCGCGTTTAGTACATTGTGACAAAAACGATCGTGCATTACATCCTCAAATGTGCACACGCGCAACAAACTATTTTAAATCGTCTCCAATTATCCCCTTTCGTAGTAAAATTGAATGCATCTAATGGAAAATGCAATGAATCAGACTCTCCAGTTTCCCTGTTATGTAATTTGTTCCGCTTAACGTTTCATTTTATTGAACTTATCGTTTTACCAATAAAATAGGAGTACTATTTCAAGGAAACATATATAACCCTCTTTGAACACCTGTTTTTTAAATCAAATACGTGTGTTTTCATTATAATTTTAGTTTGTGTATTCTTCGTGGGGTTTTCGATGTGGCTTCGTTAGGTTTGTAACTGATCACAATATGTGATAATTAAAGGAAACTAGTGGTTGTACACAATGGCACAGACTTTCCCGTATTGCCTTTCTATTTCCTTTGATCTTCACTAGGTATTCGAACTTGGCACATACCCTTGCCAGTTGCCTTCGTCTATCGCCGCCCAAGTACATGTTCTTTTAAATTTTCTTAATTATTCATTTTCCTAATAGTAGAAAGGAAATATTACTTTAATAATATTAAATAACAGTAAAACCTCGTACTAAATGGTACATTTTCTTTGAAAAACTTGGAGGTGATTTTAAGAAAATGACATTTAAGCGCTCCTGTAAGTTTGGAATTTTAAGGTCCTTTTCACATTTTTTTTTTAGTTTTCGACAAACTTTATTAGAAGTCATTTGCAGCACTTTAACTCACAAATACAATAGTGTTTACATATTGCTGGAAATATGCATATTAACGGCCTGTAAAATCTTTCAAAAAATTATATTTGTGTAATTTTTGGAAAAAATAATCCAAAATTACCCTTACGTCGTAATAAAGAGTGCAATTAGAACAATACTTTAGAAAAGTTGGAAGGAAAATACGGGAGCATTTTCATTTGAAAACACGGCGTTTGAGCGTTTCTGAAAATGCGTAATTTTGAGCTAATTTTGAAGAAAACTGTGAGGTTTTCGAGAAACGTAATGGGACATAATTTAAAACACATGTACTCATCAATACATTAATGTTAACAAATCGCTACTAATGTAAATACTCGTATTAACAACATGAGAGACAAGTAAAAAGATACATTTATATATTTTTTAAACCAAAAGAATAGAGCAAAATGATGTTTGTCATCTTAAAAAGTGTATTTGGCACTATCCATACCAAACGTTTTTAAAAAAATTGTAGCCCTTGTTGAAAAAATCTTATATTTTTAAAATCGCAAATATTGCACGCAATATTGCGCGAAAACTTTACATGGTCGTAATAAAGAACTACTTACGGACAACAAATGTCATTTGAAAGAAAAATAATTATATTTAATATTGTAGCTGTGGAAAAACACCGAAAAAAATCATACTTTTGAAATTTTCGAAAATTCAGAGTTAACCGTGAATATCGAACCTATGCCGCTTTTATAAGAGTATGTTACTCCTTTCTTAAAATGAATTTAAAAAACTAGTGGCGCCCATTTTTTTTCGCCCCTTAGTACCGGATATGTTATAATATTATATCGCATTTCTGGCTATATGAATACATCTTAATTCTTTCCACATCACACAATATTCTGTCTACATCAACACATCTGAAAATGAAAAATACGCAATTAACTGATGTTAAAGTAACAAAGTTTCTAGGTCTCTCAATTCATTCAAACCTTAAATACATAGCATATAACATAATTAAACATAAAATTAAGATCATTATGTTAATCATTCAGAATCCTTTCAAATTCTGTCAGCCTTCATGCAGCTTGTTGCGGGTATTTTGCAAATGTGCATTCCCGCCTGAGATATGGCATAATATTCTGGAAAATCGCATCATGTAGTACTCAGACCTATATATTGCAAAAGAAAATTATTCGAATAATGAAAAAATGCCATCCACGTGATCCCTTCAGCCTCTCTTTATTGAGCTTGGAACCTTACCATTGCCCTGCCTATTTATACACGAATCTGTAATATTTGTCAAAACTGGTTTGTTTAACGGTGGGAACATATTTTCATGCAATACTGATATTTATAATTACAACTCACATCGTAGAAATTACGTACATCAAGTGTGTTTATCAAAAGCTTACTACCAGAAATCCACATACAATACATGTCCGTTACTTTACAACGCATTGCCAAATGACATTAAACAATTGAAGTCGGTACACAAATTTAAGTTAAAAGTAAAATATTTTCTGTTGCTTAACTAATTGTATACAATTAGAGCCTATACTAATAATCAAAAAGAAAAATAATGTTTATTTTAACAAAACACCGATATATAATGAATTAGTTCATATTTATATTGTATATTTCTTTTAAAATGACTTATTATACTTGTAACAAAATGTACTTCAGCTTCCGGATCAATGACCCCCATCTTTTTAAGGCTTTTGTCCAATTTCCCTGATCCATTCAGCAAATGCTGAGATGGCCTTTTTTTTTTGCTTCTGGACGTAGCTTGACTATGCTCACGTTTTGTTGAAATCTCCTTTTGCTTGTAGTGGTAGTAGTAGAGTATGGGTGAGTTACTATTTTGTTAGTAATGCACTAAAATCAAACCTGCAGTTCGTTTATTGTTGCAAATAAGTTTTTTTTATAACTCGAGAACGAAAATGTCTGGTTTTTCATATGTTGCTAATCCCACGCTTTTTTAAATTTAACTTTTATTTATTTATCTTTAACTTTTACTCATCCTTCAATTATTTATAGTTAAAATGATGGGAAGGGATTCTGGAAATCAAGAAAACGTGCGCAGATGATCTTCTCCCCCATACGTCACATACGTTTTTTACTAAATAAATCAAAATCAAATCAAATCGCAGTCCATGAGCGCTGACTTCAGAGCGCGCATGCGTGAAGGGCGCTGCCAATAATGGATTCGTATTTTCTTATCAACTCTTGCTAAAAACGCCATTTTTGCCATAAATATAACTGTTTTTCACTGTGCATTGTTGTGGTTTTAAGAAAGTATTTAGGCGATATTTATAGAACACTAGTGCTTGTTTCGAATATGTACAATTATTTCAAAGTTTCATTTTTGCTGCCAAGTTCGTCGTTAGTTTTTTGAAAAAAATGAATTAGATAACTACGAAAACTATTATAAACATTTTTCAGCACATCATACAGGTAAGCAAGGATAATTACACAAATAAGGGGAACATCCAGAAATAAATGCCATCCAATATATCCCATTATGAATGTATTCGAAACCACGAATTCATTTCCTTACACAAATGTTTTATTTTCTCATCACTTCAAACAATTAATCTTTAAAAATCACATCCCGCACAAGTTTCCGCACATTCCACGCTTTCCGCGCATTCCACACTAGTACATTTCTCCCTCTTATCCACTCGCTTCTATCCTAAAATTCCCAGATTCCCTCAGCCGGTCATTTCCAAATCGGGAAACAAAATCCTCCCCACAACGGACTAAGGTGGAATCTACAGGACTAAGGCGACAGTTCTTGGACCCACCTCCCTGATCATCATGTACCTGATGTGGCTTCGCACATTCGATTCACATGTACTCAATTATTCATCAGCGAATAATTTTAATTTAGTTAATAATAATGCTAATATAATTCATTTTACCATCAAGTATCGTACTCGTCTGCTGAGTGCCTTCAAGCCAAGCAGAGATAAATGAATAAAAAGTAACACAAAGCGTGGGATGTTTGCAAATGTAGAGCAACATTTTGGGATCGCGAACCCTCCATCCTTTTCCCTCTTGCTCACAAAGGCCCAAAATATGTGACATCAACCCCTCCAGTGCAGCGAGAGGGTTTGTGAAGCAGGATGCGTGAACGTTTGTACGTTAATGTGCTATTTTAGAAAATGCCGTTATCATTGCTTTTATGAGATATTTATAACTGTGAGCTCGTAGATCCATCAGACATAATATTTATTTCTATGATATTTGTTTATTATATTCATTTATTTGCCATGGCAAACCGCAGACGGCCTGCGTATATCCACCACAGAAATACAGCTCGCCGCGCTTTTTGAAAATAACATAATTAGTCTATATTCAGATTGTCAATCATTCCTACAAATTTGCATTGTGCACAGCCACTGAATGGATACAATCAAATGCATTGTAAAAATTGGTGATATTTATCTTCACCGCAATGAATGCTGTATGTTTGCCAAGTACATATGCCTCTTACGACGATTTGTATTATAATTGTTATTCTGATGAGATGGAGTGGCAACGTCTTCACATTAAATAATACTTTCTTGTTCTTTAATGAACTGTTTTTTAACATGGATGTATTCTATCTAAAAAAAGCGGGCGTTATTGCGAATTGTACATCAACATGAATATTTTTATTAACGAGTGCAGTCTACTCCGGTTATTGTGAACTTCTGAAAACTAACAGTTTTGGTGCACTATATCCTAGATTCACTATAATGGATGTTGTCAAAATTAAATAGTATTCCTTCACAATGATTCATTTTATTAATATAGAGATCCAGCAAAATACATTAACAGCACTAACTGAAGTTTTCAATATTTTTTCCTTGGCCTTAAAAACTCAACTATTTTCAAATGTTTGCTTCGTACGTTCTTTAGAAGTAATTCCTCGAGATCCTTCTCCAGAGTTCGTGCTCTCCCCATTCTTGATTCTGCATTGTCCTCTGAGTCTAAGTATCGTAATGCAGTCTTGACAGACATAAATTTTAGTTGCATTGTTGGAACACCATCCCACTCTTTGGAGGCCCTTTTCCTCGCCTAGTAACGTACGAGATCCTTTCGGTCGCGGGATGGCGCAAGCGGCTAATGAAACGGATCGCTTTTCCGCGCGGCGCGGCGGATTTCCTGTCGCCTACGTAGAACACAATGCGCTTTTCCCCTTGGAATGTCAAGTAACACGAAGATTAAAACTGGAGCAAGGAATCGCGCGTCGTCACCGCCAGTTGCAGCCCACGCAGGACAAGCCTTTGTTTCCGCAGTGGAACTGAAGAGCATAAGGTCATCAGTAAGGTTCTAAAGTCCTGGGCCGCTGCCTTTACGACTGGGGAGACTTCTTCAATTATGACCTTTGGCCGACGATATTTTTTTCGAGCTTCCTAGGGTTGAAGTTTGTAGCACCGAGGGAATATACTTTCTTTTTCAGGAGAGAATTAATTTCCAGGACATTTCATTTCCTGCGTTCACAATAGCCGAGATTTAGGTTTACCACAACCGAATCTTCTTATAATTATTTGTAATGTAAGTGAAACGGGATCAGTGACTGAAGTTCACTGTAACCGAGGGTTCACTATATCTAAGTTCACTTTAACCATAGTCGACTGTATATGTTTGCAATGAGAAAAACAATTAGACTCCGCCAGAGATGCGAACGTTCTGATTTCAAAATACCACTTCAAGGTTGTTAGTGGTAGCTAACGGCAGAGTTACAATGGCCAAGAAGGGATGTCAGTGATAAAAAATGTCCAAAATGGAAATAATCAAATTAATATTGCTAGTTTCATTAAACATGCAAAGGGACCAAAAATATAATTTATTGTCTTAGCATTGAGATTATTCAACAGATGAATTTCTGAGTTTGCTTTAAAATGATATGATCTGTTATGGCACAGAAATATTTACTTACATGGTTGGCACCTTTACACATGTGATAATTCTCTGTGAAGTTGCCAATGCGAGTTTCATTTCCGTTTTTTTTTAATTTACTGGCTGCCTCGCACTTTCCGGGTCTATCTATACAACTTCAACATTGTTAACCTCTGACACTGTTAGTCTATTTGGAAAGAGATGCAAGAAAATATTCGTAAAATCATTTGTAAAACTATTTGTCATGTTCTTCCTTTTCTTCTTACTCTTTTTATCCCTCAAGCGATAGATCGGTTGAGCCATTGCGACGCATTGATAAATTCATCTTCTTTTGGGTCTTACTGTATTTTGTTTTCCTCTGAGTGTGTAATTTATAACTTGCCATAAAATGCCTTTTTCATCGCTTTTTACTATACAATATTTATGTGTCATCGTATGTTCTTCGTTCTTATTATTTAAGTTGAAGATTTCAATCTCATGCTCTCGTTTTCTCTTCTGCCCCTTCTTGTTTCTCCCAGTACAAATCCTAAATATTAGCTACCCTGTTTGGTTACTGCTACAAGTTCTAGAATTTAGAGGCTAGTTTTCAATTTCAAGGACAATGCCATGACTCTAAGAAACTTGAGCAATGTATCCTTCCTAACTCTACATCTGAGAGATCTTTTAATTGTGCCTTACAATAGATTTATGTCAGAAACTGTCAATCTTCCTTTCCATATCCACCGCGTCGAGATAAGATACTATTTCACATTCTAGGAAATCTGCCATCTTAAATTCACATAGTCTATGACTAACTACTCGCTTAGACTAACGCTGGAGACCTTGGAATGTTTCTTAAAGAATTCTTTCACACTTATACAACCTTATTAAGACAGAAATTAAAAATATCGGCAACATATAACACATAATATTGTCTAAAATTGTGATCTGTTAATCAATTACTAATACCATGTACACCGATACTATTCATATTCTATGTGAAATATTTTTAGTGTTCTCGTTGCCAATTTTTCTGTCTATGTCTATCCTCCTACCTGATGTCTGAGAGACGCCGCGACCTTGGCAAACTTAAGATACCTCGGCACAAATACGATGCCAACGGTTCCGCAGGCATAGTATAACCTTTCTGAGGGCGAAATGCGTGGCGCGTGGGCTTCCATGGCCCCTTAGGCCCGTTCGCCCTGAGGTAGGTCTTGGTACGAAGCCTGTGCCACGTAGACACTGAATCCGGCCCCACACGAAGCCTAGGCTTATAATTTTTCTTGCGCATTTGGACAACCTTAGATAGAAAATAATTGAAGAAATTCTTGCTGTGACGATTTCTTACTAATTTATAGTTTTAAATTCGTTGGAATAGTGCACAGTTCTTAACGAAAAAACCAAGACTATATTGAAACCGGCGAAATAAAAAAATAGCAGTGTCTCAACCTTACATCTCTAATTTCGATAGAATATCCGGAAAACCAACTCATTATTTCATGTTCTTTAAAAGGTATGGTGATACTAAAAGAACTCCTGATACAGAATGCCCAAATGCCAGTATTTATTTTAGCAGACGAAATGAAAAGGATGTATTAATTCTTACAATGACATGAAAGTGTAGTATTTTTAGTTTTCTCAATTTTTTCAAGGTTTTGATAGGAAAAATATTTACGATTGTACTGGAATTATTATATGATTGAAAAACATAATACACACGATTAATTATAATAGTTCACTTTATTTTCTGAGATAAGATTAACTAAACATAATTTCAGGAAAATACTAAATACTATGCAACTGCTATATATCAAGTAGTAAAATGAGCTTCTTCAAACTAAAACATTTCATGAAGACGTAATGGAAGTACGCTTCTTGTAATTACGTCAACAATACCGCATCAGAATTCCCACAACGAAAACATTTTATATATAATACCCCTGCGAAATGACGTTCTTATAGATGCAAATGCTATGCAAACGCTGCTTTCGAAAGAGAGCTCCGCGTCGCGTTGTAGAGCAGTCCAAGAGTCGCGGGCCGCTCGGCGTTTGTTTGACGCCACTGCTTTTAGCGACAGCCAGTTGTTTATGAGTGGGGGCGACGACTCCTGGGCGGCGGCGGCGGCCGCGGGCAAGGCGACCGAGGGAGGGGCGGGGGCGGGGGCGGGGGCGGGGGCGGGGCGAGGCGGAGCGGTGGTAATCGCGTTACGCGCTCCTAACTCGATTAGGCGCCGGCGCCACTCGCCGCGCGCATTGTCTTCCCGGGCGATTGCGACCCTCCAATCGATAGCCACCCCTTCCCGACGCCCGCCCCCGCGCGTCGCCCGGTGCAGAGGCACCCCAAACGCCCGTCCCTCCCCGCCCGCCAGCCGAGCCACCCCCGCGTTCCGCCCGGCACCCCTCCGCCGCTGACTGGGCTCAGCGCAGCCAGGCGCCCCCGCCCTCCGCCCCCGCTCTCCGCCCCGTACCCGACTTCGTTAAGCCCTCTGTGGGGCAGAACCTCCCTCCGCCCCGCTCCGCCCCGCCCGCCATCTGGGAGAGGCGCCGGCGTTAAAAACCATCCCGCCGGCGCGGCGCGGGGCGGCGCGGCGCGGCGCTCAGGTGCCCCTGGCACGGCGCCCCGGCTGGAGAGAATGCGGGAAGAAATTTGCGGAGCTCAGGGGAGAAACGTTAATTACGAGGCTTTTAATACGGAAAGATTAATGATTTCAATGAACGAGAAAGGACTACTTCCTCATCTAGGAAGTCTCCCCATCGTAATGACACCGGTAACATTACTTCGGGTGAATAATTTTATACCATATTTCCATTTCTTAAAAGTATTCTTTCATTCCAGATAAAATATTTTGTTATCTTTTGGTGCTTTTCAAATGAACGTTTTTTTCAAACTTGGGGTATGATAAACTAAATAGCATTCCTAATAGGAAATTATCTCATTCTCGTCTATTATGAATATAGGGTCAACGATATTATGTTATTTATAATAATTTATTCTCATGTGTGAAGCATATTAATATATTTACCATTGGAAGATTGTGTGATTTTTAGCTTCAATTTTATTCAAATGACTTGCAATTGTGATTTAAAAGTTACGTTAAAAATTGTAATCAATTTAATTTATTGTTATTTACTATTTTCTTGCATTCCTCCCCTTGCATGCATGACCATTATCCTTCTTAAATTTAATTTAGAAATCATTAATTTAGTTCAAAACTTGATCTTCATACATTTATAGACTTTAACTTGTTAAACTGGTAACTTTCACTTTAATTTTAACGTTAAATTTAATTTCTTAACTTTTTAGTAACTTCCCGTTGGTGTTCCACAGCCCACTTCAATGTCATTCCGCGTCCACTCAAAGTTCCATTGTAGTTGAAATCCGGTTCAGACCACGGCATGTTCTTCGCTCACACACGCAATTATCGCATTCTACCTACTTATAACCTTTTCCTACTAATTACTAGTTTACATAACACTACAATTGTAAATGTGTCTCTGCCATCCGAACGCTACCACGTCATAACACCTGATTCCGCAGTTCACCGCGTCGGAATATCGTCTGCCCCGTTTGTTTTTGTTTTTTACCCGCTCTTCTTTTGTCTTCTGCCCTGCGCGAGATCGCGCCCAAATGCGTCTCTCCTTCGCCCCAGTGCGCAGGCAATGCACTTATTCTCATTTTGATTGGGCAACGTCCTTCTGGCACGTTATTTATTCTTTGCTTATCGATTTCTAATTACATTTGTAATTTACTTCTTCACTCACGGAAATTGCTCACGTGTTTATACACTGATTTACTTACCACTACATTCCCTATTTTGCTCTATATAATTATGTCGCCATTTCCTTGTTATTTCATTAGTTACTCGATCAATTGCTTCTCTTCTGTCCCCCATTTTTGCCGTCGTTCTATTTAATTTTTTTATCCGAATTTCTTACCTTTGCACACACCCTGTGATACATTATCACTATAAAACGAATATATATATATATATATATATATATATATATATATATATATATATATATATATGAGTGATAGTGCGTCAATAAATCATTTCAAAAGAACACACAGAGAAGTTGTTTAGTATTTTAGGAACTTCAAGCATGAAAAAGGATTTTGTTGAAATCGAAGTAAACAGTCAAAGAAAATAATACTGATAGAGAGGCATTATTTTCAGTTTGTTTTCTAAGCCTCCAGCATGTCAATATTGAGCAACTACTGATATATGAAGAGACATTTTGCTTCGGTTCGTAATACTTTGCGACGTTCGCCGCGAGTTATTTGCGAAAATAAATGGAGATGGGTTGAGAATTCTCCAAGGTTTCTCTCGAAAAGTTAATATTCCTGCAGGACAACATAGAAGCACAAATACTCCATTGTTCTTCTCCTTTTCCACAGAGAAAGAAACATTTTCTGAAAAGGAGATGGGAGTAGCATAATCATCTCACAAACATTTATTTTTAATTAGACTGGTTCCAAATGAACAGGCGCAAAAATATATACTTTTGGAGTTATTTCTTGAGGTGCCCTCTGAATCATTTCATAGCTTCCTGGATATCCATATTTGAATATATTTTGTTGTGTAATTTGTTTAAAGAATAAAAGCAAATAATTATATTTTATGCAACATGTAGTATTTAATTTTAAGTACACACATGTTATTTGTACTAAACCGAAATACATAAAAAAGCTTAAATATATTTAGGCACTCATAAAGAGAGACTGAGATATTATCTGTTCCCATTATAGATGTAGGATAAACATTACATACTCTCTCCTGAAACACATCTGCTCAAAATTCTTTCAAAGATAATAGTTTCGAAAAAATTTTCTTCCCCTGTTATTTTAGCGTATTATCCCTTTTTTATGTAATTTGCTGTCTCTAATATTTATGCGAATGTAATATTAAATATTTCTGAACCAAGGAAGTGCAGCTCTGAAAAACCACGTGGCATAAAATACAGATTATCCCAAGGAATATTTGCGATGTATTAATTCACTTTTTAAGAATGCTTCATTAAACAATATTATGTTAAACAACTAGAAACTATTGGTGCTCCAGAATTGCACAGACTTTCGCGTATTAGTTTTATATTTTCTTTTGTCTCGGTCGGCTAGTCGGATCTGCCACATATTCTAGCCAGCTGCCATCTATCACTTCCCAAACTATTACTTTTTTTTAATTTTCTTAATTTTTCGGTTTTCTAGTAGTAGAACCGAAATAATATTTTAATAATATTACACAACAGTAAAACCTCGTACTAAATGGAAATTTTCTTTGAAAAATTTGGAGCCGTTTTTTAACTTATGGCTTTTAAGAGTTCCTGTAAATTCGAAATTTGAAGCTCTTTTTCACAGAAAATGATTGAGTTTTTGAAAAACTTCATTTAAAATTACTTAAAGCACTTTATATCACAAATACAACAATGTTTACAAATTGCTGGAAATCTGCATATTCACGGCAAAAGAGATATTTCAAAAACCTACATGTGTGTATTTAAAAAAAAAGTACCCTGATATGAACTTACTTTATTGTAATATTAAAGAGTGCAATTAGTACTAGCCGTTCGGAAAGTTTAATGAAAAAATTTGGAGACTTTTTTGAGAATATGGCGCTAGATATTTTCTGCAAATGCGGAATTTTGAACTAGTATTCAGAGAAAACGGTTGAATTTTCGATAAACTTTATATGACAGTATTTAAGTCATATGTACTCATAAAGATAATGAAAATTGACAATGGTGGTGACAAAAGTGGTCAATTCGCCAATAATGTAAATATTAAGGTCATGAGAGATAAGTAAAAAAATTACATTTTTTTAATTTTTGAAAACACCAAAGAATTGGGAAAACTGATGTTTATGGAATCTCATTGAGTACATTTAACACTATTCCTACCACACGTTTAAAGGAAAATATGCGAGCGGTTTTTGAGAAACGTTTGTTTTTGTATTTTTTTTTAAATTTCAAATATTGCCTGCTATATTGCGCGAAAACTACTAAAAGTTTCAAAAAATGTACACGGCCTTAATGAAAGAACTAATTATGGAGAACAAATTTTATTTGTAGGGAAAAATCTCTATCTCGAATATTGTAGCTGTAGGAAAATACCGAAAAAAATCATACTTTTGAAATATTCGAAAATTCAGAATTAATCGTAAAAATCGGAACTATACCTCTTTTAGAAGTGTATTTTACTCTACATTTACAATAAATTTAAAGAAAAAAATTGGAGCCGTTTTGCGAACATTTTGAAAATGTCTGCAGGTCTTCATGTAAAGTCAAGATGGACAGGGGTTTCTTCATTTTGAAAAAAACGTCCTACGCATGGTTTGGATGCTAGTGGTGTTCGCAGACGGTTAGGCAGACGGACGTTTTGAAAAGAACCACTTTTTCGGTATCAGGGGACGCAAATTGGGAATTTCCTTTGAAATCTCGAAATCGATTTTGCATTACATATCTTTCACTATACTACGTATATTACTCCGTATATACGTACACACACGGAAAAATACAAAGATTTAATAGTTATGTATGCACCAAGGGCGTTACAAAGGTTATAATGATCGAGCGGCGACAGAAAGACACAGCGCCTTTGGCCCAGGGGATTTAAGGCATTTGGCCCATGGTAACCCTGCCCCAAGAGATACAGTCGCCCGAGAACATTAGAAGCAGAGGCCCGTGGTACATACATGCTTTTATTTTTACCTAATTTGAATTGTTCATATTTACTTGTTCATTTATTATCTAATTGTTAATTTGACTCTGTCAATTCATATTTCCCTCCCATAATTCCCTTTCGTAAATTTCTTCGATAAGAAAACATGTAGCAACACTCAACTGTTTTCATATTTCCCTCGCAACAACGATTTCTCGCAACAACGATTCTTTCGATCCAGGTCTGTTATGAGCATTGAATATCAAGCTCCGTATCGGAAGAAGTTACTAGCAATAATGTTTCTTTCATTGCCATGCACTGATTAGTGCGTAGACTAATAGTCTCCTGAAGCCCCTAGCGCGTTCTTGTGAGAATAATTAAGACTTCTGTTGTAGACAGATCTACGCCCAATAATCAGTGAAGTGAAATATGGCTTGGGAAGGTACATAGCAACCTCACAATAGGATGCACCGACGCGGAAGACTGATTTCTCGTTGAAAGGATAAATATTTTCCTTGCGAAGCGAAAACGAACAGTACCTCTGCATTTACCGACCCGAATTACGCCATGTGTCCATCATCTCTGCAGCAGCCATACACACAAATACCGCTGCCGCTATCACAGTCTCCACCATCCTCGTACCTCTACATCGTCCTCACCACCTTTGCTTCCTCTCCTGTGCAGTGCCTCTGCCCGGGAGGACGTAGGATCGAGTCCCGACAGTGACAAGATTTTCGACAATAGCTTGTCAGTTAGGTCAACTTCAGCTGCTCTCTGGAGGAGAATTTTAGAGGCCGACTGCTCTGATCGGTAGTTATCCGTGGTTTCTCCGATCAACGATAGGCGAATGCTGGAGTAGTACCCTACCAAACGGGCCACAGACTGCGCGCACTCTTTCCTTCCTTTTCCTTGTCCTGTCCTCTCCCCTTACACTTACGCCATCATGCACTTCACTACCACACATGACGGGAGACCGGTCGGGAGCTTAGAGCTTGTCCCTGATGGAGCGGTGCCCCGCTGGTGGGAGATACCTGGTTGTGAGAAACCCCACTAGACGACGGTAGGTCGGCGCCGGATCTCAATCGTCTATTGGGGAAGATCACAAATATCTACCTAGAAAAAAGCATGCGCTACACTTACGGGACTAATAGCCTCCCCTATTTGACGCTCGGAAACACTAACAACCAACCAACCAGCTACCTCTACCGCCATCATCGCACTGTCAGCGCTGCTGCCGAATCTTCCCCATAACCACCACCACGTCTGTACCATCATTATCACCACCGACCACGGTCCACGGTCGGACAACCACCGACCACGGTCTCCATCATCACCACCACCACTACCAAATCTTCGTCGTCATTGCTACTGTCATCACTATCACCACATCTTTATCGCCACTGCCACAAATGCCACTATTACCGTCAACGTCACTAGCACAACCACAACTATCGTCATCGGCAATGTCACAATCAGCACACGTAATCAGCACTATCACAGCCTCACTACCCTCTCACCATCGTACATTGCAACAAGTACTATCATCACATCATAGCCTGTACAACATACATTATCATCATCGCCATCACCATTGCCACAAGCACTACCATCATTTCCCCCCACCACCACCCCCACACCGTCATCTCCAGTCACAATCTCTACCATCGTCTCCACCGCCTCTGCAGCCATGTCCACCCCATACCACCACTACCTCCGCCGCAGCTACCGCCCTCCGAAATTGGAAGGCTGCTGCACGGGAGAGGGGGCTGCGGCTCGAGCGCGGGCGGGGCTGGGTGGGGGCAGGGGGAGGGGGGCGCATCGGGACGTGAGCGAAGGCGGAGACCGCTCCTGCGAGATTGCCTGCAGAGATGGAAGCACTTATGTGAGTGTGTGTGTGTGCTCGTGTGTGTACACTCGCTGGAGGACGAACAGGCCGCTGCTCCCCCCACAACAGAAGATGAGGAATATGTCTGCGCGCGAGGCCCAACAGGTGGTTGCAGTAAATCGTTTCGCAAGAGAGATGAACTTCGCTTTCCTCCTAGAGAGAGCTGTTCGCGAAAAGACGTGAAAAATGCGCGCTCCGGCTAACCTCCATTTCCGAAAAACATCGAAATCGTTTCTGAGAGGTTTCTCCGCGAAGTTTATCTATGTTTCATGCTTTACTTGTTTTATGCTGCATTTTCACAATTTTTAGCATTCCTAAACTTTGTTCTATTAGTGACTTGGGATGCTGAGACGTTCCTTTGTTTCTTTTAGTTTTTTTTATATATGTTGAAATTTCGATTGAAATGTAACTTTCGAAATAATAGATATGAAATACTTCCATTTCATTATCATCCCACTTTGACCATTGATTAGTTTTGAACTAAAAATTCATTACTAAAATTTTCAATCTATATATTACAACATTAACGATCTTCGTTCAGAGATTTTCGTTAAAAAAATTTTCAGTGGCAAATTTCAAGTTTCTACTCAACCAAACTCCGTGTTGTTTTAAAATGAAAGGCCGTGGGCCATAGATGTGTAACCACTTGCTATTATTAACTGGTTTGTAGTTAAAACACTAAATTGTAACAATATATTTAAATCAATTGAACGAACGCTTGTCTGTCGTCATTTGTTTATTACGTTGTTGTCCAGACTGATATCATACATCTTAAGTTGGTCTTGGCCGTTTTGTTTTGTCAGTTATAGTCGATATGTCGAAAGCATTCCACCTTTCGCCATTAGGGCGAGAAAGCGTTCGAGTGTGAGCTTATAAATGATGCAACGCATTACTTTTTGAAGTTAAAGGGAAAGGTAGAACCCTTAAGTAGTATACTACAACATACAAGTACACATCTCAGTAAATATAACATTTTCCATTCTATTTTAAGAAACATGTTTAAAGTAAACCTTCCTCATATCATCACTACTAGGAAATAAGTACAGACCGACATAAAACGTTTTAGGGATTTTGATTTTCCTTACAATATATGAGTAGTACTTTTTCTGTTGTGGCGTTTTGTCCATATCTTTTGTGCGATGTAATCGCAGAAGGTCAACTAGTAATCTATTAAGGTCAGTGTCTTTTCACTATCCTTGCTGAATCTTCTTGATCGTCTTTCAACAACTCGTGGGGAGTGCTGTGCACCCACACCTGGACAACGCTGTGAAGTCTGATGATGTTCATCAAATTCATAAAACGGAGTGTTTGCAATGACTATGAAAAGGAAATAATATTTCTTCTTATTCCATGAAGGCTATTATTTACGTATATACCGCATCTAATAATTGTGATTGTATTAATAGATTTTTAGACAAAGACTCCTTGGTGTCTCTGTCTCTGACTTACCAGAAAAGAAAACAATAAAATTTTATCCGATATGGAATGAACATTTTCTTACATACCAGTCTTTAAAAATTAAATACCCAAGCTTCTATTTATTTCTTGATTTGTTAGGTAAGAATGTGTTTAAAACAGACGTTTCCGATATTTCTATTTTCAAATCAGAACTATATTCACTCATGTCGAAAGTGTACACCAAGTGTGTTTCAATAGTTCTTCTTGTTAAGAACAGTGTCGCCACTTATGTGAGAGAAAAATATGAATACTAAGTGAAGGCGTAGAACGAATTTATCTATCACATTAAATCTAACAAATTTTTACTATGTGGATGATCTCTAAAATTTCCTGACGGTCTCGTTTGGCGATTTTCCAATCTCGTATTGCAATCAGATGCTTTACGACATCGTAAATATCTATTTTGGATAAGAATTGCTTTTCTTGAGAAATGTAAGAACATACGAGAGTTCTGCATTGCTTCGTTAGTAGTTATTATTATTATTATTATTATTATTATTATTATTATTAACAATAATAATAATATTAAGTACAAAATGAGGAAAATATACTTCTATTAAGGAAATAAACAAAACGGTGAAAATGTCATAAAATATGATTTCTTTGTGCTCAGTAACTCAATCAGCATTTCTTTGTGTGAATTTCATTTTCTTCACTTTACTGGTGAAGTAATATTGTGTATTAAAATCTTATAAAGTCAGTCAAACTCGATTTATCATCAATCCAGTAGTTGTACACGCAATAACTGAAAACAAAATAATAGCGTAACGCATTTCAAAATTCGAGAATGTGTAACTTTGTGAGAATAAATGCAAGAGTCCATTTATTTGTACACTTTAAGACATTTGAAACAATTCTCAAGTTGCCCGTGTAGTTTCACCGAGGACCCTCTACTCGGTAATTAATAGTTACTCTCCTTATTTTGTTATTCCGCGTACCGTCTCTAGATAAGCAAATTGAGTTGGCCAGCGTCGAGCTCAACTGTAGCCGACGTAGCGCACGACTTGCGCCCGAGTCCACAACGCAGGTGGAACGTTTACCTCCCGCTGCCGAGTGCCCCTGCGGCGCAGGTCGTGCGAGCAACGCCCACCTGCCATCGCCCACCTGCTTTCGCCTGCGTAGCAGCCCTTCCTCCCACGCCCCACTCCGGTGCTGTCCCTTCCACTCATCATAGTCCCCGCGCCCGCCGTCTCGCTCCTGCCTTGTTCCCTCGCAACCTCACTGTGCTCCGCGCCATCCTTCTCTTATGCTTCGCTCCCACTCCTTCCTCTCAAGCCTTTCCTTGCCTCCTACTGCGTCAGTTCTCCCACGCCGCCGGTTCTCCATTTCTCAAACGCCGTCACTTTTCAAAATACATCTCTTTTCCATGCCGTAACTTACTGTCATATAATCAGGTTTCTTAACCATTACAATCGCCATGGCAAGCCCTTTCCTGTCACACTTTCACACGCCATCTCCTCCGCCCTCACCAATCACCTCCCGTTCTATCTTGTTCCCCTCATTACCACTACTCTCTAACATAACTTCTGCGCCAGATGTTCCTGCATCCCATTCCTGCGCTACCATTTTCACCACCGTCTTAGTTCTCATTTTCTGCGAAAGTTCTGTCATCATTACGTTCCTTTGGTTAAGCTCTCCTTATACAACAAAATTTTAGTGTACAAGACAATAATCAAGCCAATATGGACTTACGGCATCGAACTCTGGGGAACTGCCAGCAAGTCAAACCTGGAGATCCTGAGAAGATTCGAAACAAAAACACTGAGATATATATGCAACGCTCCATGGTTCGTCACCAACAATAATTTGTACAAAGATTTGAACAACTCAACAATGGCAGAAACTATCTCGGAGAGAAGCAAGAGGCATCAGAAGAGACTGGGATGCCACCCGAATCAACACTCAGTGAACATGTTGGACAATAGTGAACATGTGTATAGGCTAAAACGTGAACATATTCTAGACTTACCCTTTAGATTCTCTTCATAGCAACTTATATCATGTATACCATTTACTAATTGTTCCAAGTGAACAGATTGTAAATTAGCAGAATTGAAAAAAAAAAAAAAATCTCAACAATGGCAGAGACTATCTCGGAGAGAAGCAAGAGGTATCAGATGAGACTGGAAAGCCACCCGAATCAACACTCAGTGAACATGTTGGACAATAGTGAACATGTGTATAGGCTAAAGCGTGAACATATTCTAGACTTACCTTTTAGATTCTCTTCATAGCAACTTATATCATGTATACCATTTACTAATTGTTCCAAGTGAACAGATTGTAAATTAGCAGAATTGAAAAAAAAAATCATTACGTTCCGATAGCTCCTCGCTCCTCATCCCACACGCCCCCCGCTGCGCCGCCGGCGGGCTAAGGCTGTTGTGTGCTCTCTGCGCGGAGGGCTGCGCGTGCCGGCTGGCCCCCGGCGCAGCGCCCGGCTGCTTCAGTGGCGACACGACCACCACACGCGCAGCACGCCCCGGCACGCCCCGGCACGCCCCGGCACGCCCCGGCACGCCCCGGCACGCCCCCACAGTGGGCCACGAGCAGCGGAGGGCGGGAATTACTCGAACATGTCGTGGCCGTGTTTTCGATTTTTAAACAACTTTTGGGGGGTCGTTGAGTTTGAATTTGCCAATAATTGAAAGAGGCAGATCGAATTTGGTAGTTGCAAAGGGGAAAAAATAATAAAAACAACACTAAATGACTTTTGAGAGATGTTCCAAATACTATTTTTTAATGTTTGCTATGTGAGTATGTATTATTTACTTTTAATTTTCCAAATAATATTTTGCGATAGCTTTGCGTTAAATTTTTGTGTCACTTTCACTGGAGAGCTTAGTGAAAATAAAATATAAAATTCAATTAAATTTGAAATAGTAAGTGCTACAACATGCCAATTCACATATTTTCGTGAATACGAATTATGGTTTTAGTCAATTATCACCGTATTCCTATCCAGGGTGACTTACGTTGAAGAATTTGAAAAGTTGTTTTTAATTAGTGACGTACGACCCTCTGAATGTGCTGGACAAATAGCAATGAAACTTCTGTGCTAGCGTTCGTTGAAGGTTAGGAGTGTTATAGGCTATGATGTACAACCATAAACCTTCATATATTTACAAAAGTGATTATTCTTCTGGGCTTTTTCGTTTAGTATTGCATCTTACATTCAAGAGTGCATCAATATGCAATAGTTTTGCTGCGCACCACGACGGGGCTTTCTAGTTCATCAATTCACAGAATTGCGTGTATCTGTTCAATAGGGTTTTGTTTTTGCCTTCAATTGTTTAATGCGAAAAGTTTTTTATTTAAGAATCATTCTCACTGCTTTTCTTCATTATTTTTATAAACGTTACTTGGATAAGGATTTTGATTGCGTGTAGGCGTGAATGTATTAAGTGTACAAGAGAGAAATATACTTATTCATACGTGAAATGTTTGGAAAACGACATTATCCAGATGAAAATTTGATATTGTCATAAAAAGTATTACTTTTGCCAACTTTTCTTGATCGATGGACTGAAGAAATGCGGGTAGAGTGGGGGTATTAGTTACGAAATCGGCCACTAGATTATATGAAGCATTGTCAATCTTTGGAGAATCGCAATTGCAACTTCGCAAGAATTCGCAACTTTCTCAATAATTTGCGTTCTAAATTTCTCAGGCGTTCGAGGTATCTCCTGTGAGATATGTCTATCTGTCTCGGCCATTTCTTTAGATTTTTTAGAGAAAATAACGGACAAAAGTTCTCTTCAAAAGAAAATTGTTTAAATTTCTCACCTTTGACGATGTGTTTGAAATGTTGTCATCAGTGCTCGCTGCGAGCTTTTGCCTTCAGCTGTTGTGCTAGAGTTGTTGTGCTAGAGAGAGCGAAGCAAGGTCATCGTTCAAGAAAAGTTGCGCAAGTACTATGAGTGCACACTTCATGAGTGTTCTACATAAAAAAGTTATCGGTTTAGTTGTAGTATATTAAGTATGCTTATTACGTATTTGCCAGTGGGACGGGGTGAGTGAAAGTGAAAATTATTACGAATGATTAACGTGTTAGATTGAAACTGTGACAGATGGATACATTATTGTAGGGAAGTGTTTTATCATTGTGAAGAAAGGGTACCTTTGGCTAATGAAGGAATAATTATTTAAATTGATGAAAGTTCGGCAAGAATAATAGGCAAGAATTAAAATAAATAAACTGGAAGTGTATGTACGTGATTTTCGAATTTTCAACTTTTAAACAAATGAAAGTCATAAACCATATGCAAATCACATTCTGAATTGCTCCTCTACATATCTCAGCGTCGCGTCAGGGCGTCCCGATTCGTAAGGGCACAAGCGGACGTGATCTCTCTGCTGCAGAACCGAGTGGGCGATTCATGTGGGGGTAATTTCAGTCACTAACTCTCTCATATATATTTTTGAATTATTTTTTTAATTGTTATCTTTAAATAAAAAGAGGAGTAGTTTGATAATTAAGATACTGCTTTGGTCATGACGAGATCCACAGGTGGTAATTATTTTCATTAAATTGAGTAAAGTTTCAAAACTTGTTGCCTTGAGCGAGCGGGCATGGTTCCCATGGCCCCCTTGGCCCCCTGGGCCCCCTCCCCCCCGCACTGTTGCTTCTGCTGCTGTGGCGGCGGCGGCGACGCGCGCCCCAACCGCTTTCGAGTTGATAGTTTGGCTTCACGCCGCACTGGGCGCGTAGCGCTGCATCGCGCGTCCCGCCGGTTCGCTAGCCGGGCTCAGCGAGTTGTGTTTTCCCTGGGGGCGCGATAGGGCTGCTGTTTCAATGAGCTCGCTTGTTGGTTCAGGAAACGGTGATGTTTCCAGAAACATGAAACGTCCTAAAGTAAATAAAGCAGCATTTCCAATAAGCTAGAATGGAAGTTTGATATTCTCAGAATTGGAGGTTCATGTTCTCTATATTAAATTTTCGAAACAATTATGAGGCCTCATTTTACAAAATTTTGCAGTGTTTATGTTATTACTTTGAAATATGAAAATAGCAGGCGTAAGCAGCGAGGCACAAAGAAATAAAATGAATAGTCGAGCATTAAAATAAAATTTGGAGATGTGATTTGACAAAGAATCAACACTCGCACTTTTTTCTTCGCTAGCATCCAAACTGAGAGGAGTTTATATGAGGCCTTCACTTCCATTTGTGTTAGCCGTTTTTCCGTATTTTGTATTCTATTAGTCAATTCAACTGCACGTAAATGATTTTGGAGAAAACCTCGCGCTGCAATTGAGAAATTTGGTATTTTTAGTATTTTGCATTCGGAAGGGAAATTTCACGGTTTTGAGCCGCTCAAAGACATCATGGAAACTAAGTTCGAATATTGTAATAACATTCGCTCCAGGTATCTCCCCTGGCGGGACAAGCTCTAAACTGCAGACTGGGCTCCTTACATGTGTGGTGATAGAGTGCAAGTAAGTGTAAGTGTGTGTAGGGAGAGAGAAGGAGAAAGGAAGAGAAAAGAGATTGCGCGCCCGTTGGTATAGTGCTGCTGCGTGTGGCGCGCCGTAAGAGACCCGAACGGTACCGCTCTAAAGCATCCAAGAACATCTGAATATGCACATTTTTTAAAATTATTTTATTTCATTTCAATCAAAACCCATCTAAACAGCAGACAATCTTAAAACTATGCAAGAAAAAAGTCAGTACACCAACTTTAAAACAATACGGACTAAAACAACTTATAGCCACAAACGAAGCACAAACTTTGTAAGCGCATTTTATAAAACACCTATTCACAATATCCAATTACCAACTCAAACTCATTCACACCAATTATAAACCAACATCACCAACTATTTACCCGGCTTCTTCGGCAATAGCATTCATTTCCCCAGTAATTTCACGATACCCGAAAGATATTTTCAGTCCCACTAACCCCCCAATGCCGAGCAAGTAGCAATAAACATAAAAACAAATATTTTATATATGTTCATTACATTTCCTGTCAATACAGTAAAGTGAACGCGGGAATGCTGATGAAGGTTGGAATTGACTTTCGAAGGTTTCATTGCTCAATATGCCGAATACAATAATAACTCTCTCAGCGTAGTTCTACATTGTTAAATAACAGTTAGCTTTTTTGTTAATCATGGCGATATTCCAAGTTTGTGTGCACATTGTGTACATATCTTGACGTCATCCATTGTACGCACTGACGTGTTCATGTACACAGTTGGATGTTGTAAAAACTACTAGGCCGCGGCGTAATTAAGCTCTAGTTTCTTTCTCTCCAGACTTGAGTCAAACCAAGTGACTGGAACGGGTTTTGAAAGGGACGGGGCAACATCAATAACCGTTCCTTCCCTTGGATCGCGACAGGAACGGTGACAATGGAAGCTGGAGGTGACAAAAGAGGGACGGCTGGTGAGAAGGGAGGTGGCGGGGGGAGCGGCAGCGCCAATCGCAGCGAAGGTGATAAAAGAGCCTCGACGGTGCGTCGATGTTGACTTAAAAGGCAACATGAAAAGAATTCAAAGTTGTTTGATTTACACGAGGCACAACCACTTGTCTTATCCCACGCAAGAGACAATCTCAAAATGCCTTCATCCGACGTCAAGGGCTGGAAGAACACCTAATCGACATTGAAAGTAGTTTTTGGAAGCAATTTTTGATTAATTCTATAGAATTTAGCATAGTTATTGTAGTTGTATCGATGGCACCGTTTCTATTCAACTGTAATCATTAAGTACTGGTACTTAATAAGCATATATTTTCTCGCATTATTTGTAACAGCTCGTATTACTTCCAGCATATTATATAGGCAAGCAAGTATGATATTCAATTAAATATAAATCCACATATAAATTGAACATCCAGAATTAAAGGCCACCACATATATCGCATTATGAATGCATTCCAAAAGACTATCATCGAGTCAAACTTCTTGCATTTCTTATGCATATCTCGGTAAATATTCTCCACAACTTTAATAACGTTGAATATACAATTTTATTGAACATAGAGAACACTGTAACACCACAGTTAAGTAAATAAAAAACCGTTATCTTTTCCAGCATGTTGCCATTCAACAATGAACTTCTTAAAATTCGTACAGTGTAAATATGTATGTAGAATATAACGGATGATATGTTAAATATTGTGTAGAATTTAAGTGTGTATTTTATATTATGTTCAAAATCATTCAATTGCAAAGGTATAAGTCTTTGTATTTGTTAGTGACTTAGCGATATTAGAATATTACCCCAGACGTACTACCAGATATATGAATATAACGCTTAACTCAGTGTCTGCCTGTTCGAGGTTGAGCTCTAGTATACATTTATTCTCACTTTTAAAATAATGAATTTTAAATTTCCCTTCTGCATGTCTTCACCCTATGCGCGTTCAAAAAATCCTCTTAATCCATTATTTTCGAATTGTGATGAAGTGCCACCTATTTCTAAGGTCTATGATGTTTGAGTAAATATGAGTAAAAAATAGTTCCTAGTCGTTCAAATACAGAATAACGACGTATGTTCGACATTATTGCTGAAGATCACCAACTTCTAGTAACATCCCTGGCACCACAGCCCTCGAGCGGGACAGGGCCTTCCAGCAGTGCCCTGGTCTCTTGGCCTTGGGTTTAAAGGGTGCGTGTGATTAGCACAAAGACACCTCTATGTCGTATTCTGGCCTTCTCAACCTGACAAGTGAGTTTTCTCATCGTCACTCAGCAACATGTACTGGTTTATTACAAGGGAAACGCACACTATAATCTTTCCGATGAACCATTTTCGAAATCAATAGAACCTGGGGTTGCCTCATAGAAAACGCTGACCAAAGAACTAAAGCGAGAGGGCTATTTAATACTGCATCTAATACTTATAAACGGCATCTAATACTTAGTCTTTGTCCACATTGCAACCCTCATTTTTCACGAGTTAAAACTCGTCATTCGAATCCGGATTTCTCCTGAAATTATAGTAATTGCAGAGTTCTATATTAGCTATGAACCCTGTTGTCAAAAAAATAATGTTAGTTCAGTGACCACACATACGAGGGGAAGGAATTTGTATTTCTGAAGCAATATGGTTGGGACAAATGAATTCTTAATTCGAGAAAGAGATTCGCATTTCAAAAATGTTAATTGTGATATTTTTGGCATTCGCGACTTTCGAAACATAATGTATCTTCGGGATTCAACCTACTGTTAGTTTTACAATATCTTTACCCTTGACTGAAGCACAAAGTATTTTTTGCTTTGTATTACATTAATGTAATTTGAAATAACGTAATAATGAAAATTAAATAGTGAGTGAAACAACATCAATATTTCCTATGATTCCTTATTAATGTTATGGCGAGGGACGTTGGGGAAGGCGGTGGCTGGTGCGGTGCCGCCCCCGCATCCGTCGAAGCCCCTCCCCTCCCCTCCCCTCCCCTCCCCTCCCCCCCGCGCCGCGTGTCTGGGGCTCCTTCGAGCAGGCGCTTCGGGGACGGCCCTTGCTCTTTTCTCTCCCCAAATGTACGTCTCAAGCGTTGTAACCGAATGTTGTAGAGAGTGCGTGAGATCTCGCGTTACAATTAGATATTGCCGGAGAGATTTAATTTTGCTGGTCACCTATCAAAGATCTTTTACATGCCACTGCGCTCTCGTGTTTGCCACCTTCCTTGCCTTCCTTTCACTTCCGCTTTCCGTAGTTTCATGGATGGCACAGATGTTTTGCCTTTTAAAAATTCACTTATCTCTTAGGAATGTAACTAAACTACATTTGTAACTAATTAATCGGCACAAACAAGCGAAAGGATCAGGGCGTAGCGCGCTGACTTCGCATTTGCGAGTCCCGGGTTTAGTCCCCGTGACGGCCATCCTGACCGGGGTTTTTGTGGTTTCGCTTGGACACCCGGGTGATCGGTGGATGGTTCTACCGAAAGGCGGCAACCCCGAAACCGGCGACGCCATCCGCATTTGTTAAGCACGCGAAGTCACGAAGGTTAAGCGAATTCGAGACATCGCGGGCTCCTGGATGGGTGACCTTGGAACCAATGGTGTAGAGGCCTATTGCCTTTTCCATGTAATGGCTTAATAAAAATTCAAATACAAATTGAAAAAGACAAATGAAACATAGATAAGTAATATAAGAAAAGAATTCACATTAATTGGTCACTAATGATGGAATGACTATTGTACCAAGCGATAAAACAGTGTAGTTCCATCGGCGACAATACTAGTGGGGAGTTTGCGAACGGGACAGGTGTCGTAAAAATATTTCAAGATACAGAACATTGTTCTCGACATGGAGATTATTTCGTTAAGTTTGGAACACCGAGTAAATTAAGAAAAAAATAGGTTTGCGTTTCAAGAGATTCAAGGAAAGAGGATTCGGATTCTTCTCCTCCCATGGACCCTGGGTTGGAGCAGCGACCGCCACCTGCTCCATTAAAGGAACCGCCTCAGATAGCAGGGGCCACCCGCGCCTTTGCATGGATTTGGCCACAAGCTGTAACCGCACCGACAAGTGGAGCACGCATGCCCAATCCCCCCTACGGGCTTTACAGCGGCCTTCGGGCGCACGCGCGGCCGTTGCAAACCCCGAACACGACGCGAGGGCCGTTCTGTCACTCGCCGCCAGGGCGCGTGGCCGGACACAGCGCACGACACACAGGGAGCGCGTAACGCTGTGCGCGATTTCAAAATCAGTTTTCAGAAAAGTAGATGCAAAATGAAATACTATTTACAACTTTGGAGAACTATCTGGAGAATACTGTAAATGATTTTCCGCGAATAACAAGTTTGTCTCTGCAAAATGTTACGCAACGGTGGCGACTTTCTTCTGAGAAACTTCTTTTTATCCACATATTTCATTTAGTATTTGTGTGGATATTCCTGTTAATCTTTGATAAATACTCAATTCACTACATGTGAATGTTAACAATTATATCAGTCTAGTCCATCACCAGTAATAGAACCTTCTCAGTAAATGTAACCATCACCATTCCAACCCAAGACCAATCTCAGCAGGACTTCCACGATGACCGCCCCTATCACTGACATTGTTTGATTTATACGTCGCAGACATTCCCAAACTGAACGACATCCACATTGCACACTACGCTGATGATACAGCCTTCTGTAACTCCGGTCCTTGTCTTACTGATTGCAGCAACATAGTTCAAGTTTATCTTAACCTTATTGACACTTGGGCTTCAAAATCATCTCAATCCAAAGAAAACAGCCGCCATGATCTTCACACTCCGTCCACACTCACCCCTGCAACCGCTAATGCTATACAATGAAATCATTAACCGGCTCCCTCCCAATAAACCGATCAGATATTTAGGACTGAACATGGACACAAAACTCAATTGGAAGCAGCATATAGATACCAAATCCACTCAAGCCAGAATCAAGCTAATACAATTAAAGCCTTTAATGCACATCCTGTCCATTATCATACAATTCAGCTAAACAAATATACAAAACAATAATAAGACCCTTGGTACTACATGCTTGTCCAATCGGGTTAACGCAGCAAAAAACAACCAAACGAAACTGCAAATAGTACAAAACCATTTTCTCAGAATTATTTCAAACACTTCCTGGTATGTCACCAATAATCAGTTAAGCTGAGAATTCCACCTATACACAATAGACCATCATATCACCTATCTAGCTACCAACGTCTTCAGAAACATATTCCAAATCCCTTCCTTATCAGCTACAAACAGCACAAACCAGAATACAAAACAAATTACCCTTTCACATTTCTCCGAACTAAATCCAGACTAGAGGAGCCTCATGGGTAACCTCAACCTCTTTATTAGTTCTAAGTTTCAATTTAAGTTAGCTATTAAGCCATCCAATATATGTATAGTTAATTTAAACTGAGCTATGTATTCATCTTCTGTGTAAATAACTGAAAAAATATGTCTAATGTACGGAAGGAACTTTTCAAATGTTTTCTCTCTCGATTCTTGTCTGATCGATGAAAGAAGAGATTTTGCCATTAGTATGTATTTGTATTTTTATAGAAAAGTGACGCAATTATTAATACATTTTGGCAAATGTTAACCAACAATATGAATTGAATATAGGTTTCTCCTCGATTGGCTTTTTAAATGTTCCTATTAACAACCAACGCATATTTTCATTAAAAGAATGATTATTCCACGAACACGTGTCCATTTACCCTACGAAATATTTTTCGTTTAGTTAACTAAACTTGTTCATTAAATCCATAAAAATCATTATCACTTTTTCATCGCATGCGTGCAATTAAAACCCCACAACTACCAATCATAATTCAGAAAAATGATGAAAATAATTTATTGTTACTATAACACAGACGTGGCCAAGGTCCAGAAGGCCATGAAACATGAACTAAAAGGTGCATCACAGAATACAACCTCACATTAACTGCATACAAAACAATGAATGAAACAAAATTGGTGAAGTTGGTTTAACACTAGCTGATTAATGGAACAACATGAACTATTGAACATGAATAAATTAAATTTTTTACTTGTAAAATATTGGGTCTGAGCATATTACAAATGTAAAAAATTTAATCTTCATTTGTGTTTACCCGTTTTAACAAGTACACCAGCATATCTGGGTCAGAAGTGACTTTTGGTTACTATCCAATATTTATACATGTTGTATTCTCTCATGCCTATCTTTTCGTGGGAAGTAATGTTTCCATAGCTTTGTCGACTTCTTCTAAATTCCTTCCGGGATATGTTCAGTATCTTCCATTTGCAAATATTTCTTTATCTTCTAACTCACGATGGAGATCATAAATACAGTATAATCCCGTCAATCCGAACCTCGTAAATCCGATATTTCGGATAATCCGAACAAAATTGGGGATGGTGGAAAAAATCAACAAAAAAACACCTGATTTCTATTAATATAATTTCGAAATGAAAAATCTTGAATACAGTATAAGTCATCTCAATTTTGAATACTGTACGTAGAATTGTCGTTAACAGCAGTGACATAAACTGTGCTTCAACTGTTTTAAACAATGTAGCAATTACTATCGCATGCGATCGGTTATGTACCTACTGTACTCCGTTGTTCGCAACATTGCCACTTCTTGTCGCTATGCTATGTTGCCACATCGCACACATCTCACATCGCACGCTACGATGCATAGTGACTGGTAAGCTTATGGATGTATTTGTAATTGTACGGTACATTTTCTCGGATAATCTGAGTATTTCCGATTCGGAACAGACCACACCCCCAATTATTTCGGAATACCGGCGTTCTACTGTACACATTGCATGGCCCACTAAAAAAGGTATTTTTCAGAAGCAATACGACGTCATCAAATGTATGCCACATAAATACGTGTTTCAATTTCTCAAAATTTAAATTATTACTGAATAGAAACGAAAAGTCATTGAACGTAACACATGAATGAAGGAACACAACTGCCCTCTCGTGATAAGTAAGATAACTAGTAAAGATCGTCGCTCGTTTTCTTGAACATACCAGTCGTGCAATTACACCCTTTATCTACTGGTTACGTTAATTAATATTAAAACATTCGTTTGTGGTGTGGTGTAAAGCGTTTTCAGGTAGAAATGCTGTTTTTTATGTATTGTAACTCACACGCCCGGGGTTCCGTCCAGACCCCAACTTATGTTCCTCTGCTTGTATGCAGTCTTGTCCTCAATAAATTTACGGAGGGGAATTCGGCAAGTGAAATATACATAGTTTCATGAGAGAAAGACAATACGATACATAGATTTATTATCGCTCTAAAATTAGATTGCAAAGAAGGAATGAATGATGGTGGTGATCAACCCTTGTAGTCAATGACAGTTGCCGTGCTTAAAGCTGTCTTAATGCTAATTTATAAAACCGCTTGAATGGAGTTTTTGTGGGGTGCGAGCAGGCCAGGCGCGAAGGGCTCGGCGGCTGAGGCCTCGGGAGGGGCCCTGGCCGGCTGATCCCTCGCCCTTCGGGAGGCGCCCGGAGCGCTGGCGATGACGACGTTATTACACGCGGCAGAGGTCACGTAGGCCACAGTGTCGAAGCCACCCCCTTCCATGACCGCTGCCTCCATGATGAAGCACCCTGACGAATGAGGCACCCTGACGAAAGCACTACTATAGACAGAGGTCACGTAGGATACAGTAACGGAGCCACCCCTTCCATGACCGCTGCCTCCATGATGAAGGACCCTGACGAATGAGGCACCCAAACGAAAGTACTGCTATAGACAGAGGTCACGTAGGCCACGGTGACGGAGCCACCCCGCGAGGGACCATGACTAAACTACCCCCCCCCCGGCCTACGAGCCCTAGCCTTTGACTGTAATGACGCCTCATGCCAGCACACGCGGAGTAAGTCACGTACGCTCTGGTATTTAAGCTCTGCGCCCATGTCTAAACAAGTCAGATCAGTCACTGTCTCGCTGCCGTGCGGTTGCTCGTCACGAGGTGGCCGAGGTCATTCTCGCTTGTAACTTGTAACTGTTTTTCAGTATCTATTAAATATTTGTATACGAATCGAAGTAAGTTATTTCTGAGGAAACCTTCTCCGATCCGTAACAACGTACCTCACACGCAGGGTAATAGAGCAATCGCGCGCGCTGGCGGACTCCTAACGGCACTCGCTGCGTGCGTATGTACGAGCTACTTGGCCCCAAACGCGCGGCAGACCGCCCGGCTCAATGGCGTCGGCAGACGATAGGGGAAGCGTTCGGATTTCGCGTGATGGGCAGCTGCGTCCGTTGAGGTCGGTAGCACTGCTCCGACGACCGGGCGCCCCGCGCCGGCCCAACCCCACAAACTCCTCGCCGAAAATGTACTGTGTGAGCGTGTCTTCGCCTCTCGACTCGGCGGCTCCCGTGGTCACGTGAGGTAGGACCTTGGCTTAGCAAATTCGGGTGGGGCGGACGATCGCCCAATGGCAGCTCGGTTCTTACAACTTTTCATTTTGAACTGAAACTGAAGTTCCTCTACTAGGGAATATGTAGTTGACGCGCTCCGCGTCGATGCTCAGTCCCAAGGGAATGGAGAGCGTCGGCGCACTTGCCCTCTTCCTCGGGGCTGGGGCCGTTGGTGTTGATCTCGCGTCAGCACAGCGCCAAGCACCGAAGGCGCTGAATCGATGCCAGGCCGAGCGCCTCTTCACTTCCCTCGCCCCTGGGGCGGGGCGGGGCGGGGCGGGGTGGAGCGGAACGAGGAGGTGCGGGGACGGGCGGAGAGGGGCGAGGGGGCGGAGCGGGTGGTGCGGAGAGGCGGGAAGCGGCCGGGTGGAGCGGGGCGAGGCGAGACGGGGCGGGGCGGAGTAGTGCGGTACGGGGTGGTGCGGTGCAGGGACGGGCACAGCGGAGCGAGGCGGGGCGGGGTGGTGTGAAGCGGGGCGAGGATGGGTGGAGCGAGGCAGAAAGGGGCGGGCCGCGGCGGGCCTGGGCGAAGCGGGAAGAGGCGGGAGGTGACGGAGCAGGGCGGGGCGGGGTGAAGGGAGGCGGAGCAGGGAGGTGCGGAGGGGGCGGGGCGTGGTGAAGGGAGGCGGAGCAGGGAGGTGCGGAGGGGCGGGGCGGGGTGAAGGGAGGCGGAGCAGGGAGGTGCGGAGGGGGCGGGGCGTGGTGAAGGGAGGCGGAGCAGGGAGGTGCGGAGGGGGCGGGGCGTGGTGAAGGGAGGCGGAGCAGGGAGGTGCGGAGGGGGCGGGGCGGGGTGAAGGGAGGCGGAGCAGGGAGGTGCGGAGGGGGCGGGGCGGGGTGAAGGGAGGCGGAGCAGGGAGGTGCGGAGGGGGCGGGGCGTGGTGAAGGGAGGCGGAGCAGGGAGGTGCGGAGGGGGCGGGGCGTGGTGAAGGGAGGCGGAGCAGGGAGGTGCGGAGGGGGCGGGGCGGGGTGAAGGGAGGCGGAGCAGGGAGGTGCGGAGGGGGCGGGGCGGGGTGAAGGGAGGCGGAGCAGGGAGGTGCGGAGGGGGCGGGGCGTGGTGAAGGGAGGCGGAGCAGAAGGAGGTGCGGAGGGGGCGGGGCGTGGTGAAGGGAGGCGGAGCAGGGAGGTGCGGAGGGGGCGGGCGGGGTGAAGGGAGGCGGAGCAGGGAGGTGCGGAGGGGGCGGGGCGGGGTGAAGGGAGGCGGAGCAGGGAGGTGCGGAGGGGGCGGGGCGGGGTGAAGGGAGGCGGAGCAGGGAGGTGCGGAGGGGGCGGGGCGTGGTGAAGGGAGGCGGAGCAGGGAGGTGCGGAGGGGGCGGGGCGTGGTGAAGGGAGGCGGAGCAGGGAGGTGCGGAGGGGGCGGGGCGGGGTGAAGGGAGGCGGAGCAGGGAGGTGCGGAGGGGGCGGGGCGGGGTGAAGGGAGGCGGAGCAGGGAGGTGCGGAGGGGGCGGGGCGTGGTGAAGGGAGGCGGAGCAGAAGGAGGTGCGGAGGGGGCGGGGCGTGGTGAAGGGAGGCGGAGCAGGGAGGTGCGGAGGGGGCGGGCGGGGTGAAGGGAGGCGGAGCAGGGAGGTGCGGAGGGGGCGGGGCGGGGTGAAGGGAGGCGGAGCAGGGAGGTGCGGAGGGGGCGGGGCGGGGTGAAGGGAGGCGGAGCAGGGAGGTGCGGAGGGGGCGGGGCGGGGTGAAGGGAGGCGGAGCAGGGAGGTGCGGAGGGGGCGGGGCGGGGTGAAGGGAGGCGGAGCAGGGAGGTGCGGAGGGGGCGGGGCGGGGTGAAGGGAGGCAGAACGGAGTGGGGCGGGAGGTACGAGGCTTTGGGCATCGGGGCGTGGCGTGGCGTGGCGGGGAGGGGGTGAGACGGGGGCAGCCCGCGGGTGGGCGGGACTGTGCGCGCTTCTCTGTCATTAGCGCCCTCCCGGCAAGGCGGAGCGTAGGGAAATGAAATAAAAAATAAATCCTCCTGTCTCTAATACATGCCGGGACAAATAATCATAAAGGGAAGCGAGGTCAGAGTTTTTTCACAAATGTTCGCTCGTTTAGATTACAGTATCCGGAGCACATATTTTTTATTTAGTCATGATGAATCTGAGTTATTATTGCAGATTTCGGTTTAGAGCAGCGGCTTTGACCATACATGTAAATGAAGTAAGGCTACTCTCTGATACATAAACTCACCGGAGCAGGAAATTGATATTCATGACATTCCCCGCTCTTCTGCACCATCGGCTCGGCTCTCAACGCGGCGATACGCTAGTACCTACGCGCTGAACCGTGAAGGGCTGTGCGAGAAATAATAAGTAATGCCAGAAAAAATTAAAGCTGTAAAAGTTACAGAAATGAAAGTACTGAAACAACAGTACAAAATTACTGACCTTTTGTCAGATGTGTTTTGACGGGCATTAAACAAAACTGTATTTCACAAAAATATAATTAATTTCAAACAATTACTAGAATGTATTAATTAATACATTTTTTTATAATTTAAACGGGATGTACATGCAGCAAAAGTTTTGCAAATATTTATTCCCCATTCCATTCAAAATTTTAGGTTATGAACCTCGTGATAATATTCCCCTACGCTTCCCCGCACAGTCTCACCTTCAATGATATTTCTTATAAATTTAATCACTCAAATGAGTGTGACCTAATCTACTTCTTTGACGTAATAATGAACGATTGACTCGCCCTTAAAGCCCATAAAATTTATATGGGATGAGTTCTACGTAGATTTAAGGTTCATAAAATGTTGAGGTCGAGGCTGCAGAGTATTACGGAGATGCCTTTCTACTCCAAGTGATAAATAATTTCTTGCGATAAAGAGCATCTTGTAATTTACATAGATACCTTTGCCAAAACCTGTCTTAATCACTCATTTGAGAAGAAAATACTATGTACTAAATGTGTTTCACGGTATATTATTTTCTTAACACTTGTCTGTTTCACATCATCATACGACCTATAACTTGTGTCAAAATAATTGTACATTTTTTCGAGGGAATAAATTAATATTCTTTTATTTCTGTTAGGTCATTTAGTTAGAAGTCTATTGTTATTTCGAATTTTTGTGGATAGGTAAAAAATTTTCATTCATTTTACTTCTTCGAACGCTATTAGATATTTCCCATCCAGAGAGAATATTTTCCGAAATATAGTATAAAGACGTAAAGAGAAAGTGTAGTTTGGGTGTAGTTGCATTGAGGTTGCACTTTCAGCATCTGTACCACAGATCCTCCCTTTGCAACTTAGTTCCCAATCAACGCACAGGGTTGACCGCTCAGAAAGTCAGGTCATGGGACCAGAACTCCGACCCCGTTATCTCCGAATCCGAGATACCATGTATTTAGCTCAGTCGATGATGCAAATTGCAGGCATTGGCAATTTCCCATTTGAGTTCATCGCGAAATGGCTGAGCATGGTCCGGTGCGGAGCGCGTTCGCAAAGGGTGGGGAGCGGAGCGGAGAGCGCGGGTGGCGGGGAGGACGTTCATGTCTTGCTGCTCTGCCAATTGCTGAGGATGAGCAACCTCACGCCCCCTCCCCCGATTTCTCCCTTCGCCCGAATCAGCATTTCTGATCGCAGACCTTTCTTCACAACTACTGCGCAAAATATGACTTAAGTCCCGGGTGCCCGGTTAAATCCCCACACAGTGTGGATAAATGTGTCGGAATGACGACGAACGGATGGTTTCGGGCATCACTCGGCCAGAGTTTGTATCAGAAGTAAGGCGAGTGTCCGAATGTGGGTTGCGAGAAGTTCGTTGGCATGCGTTGGAAATGTGTACCGCGACCTTTTTTTAATCTAGTCTTAGAAACGTCTCACCAGCAGTCTCATCTCTGTGTATCACATACGTAATATTCCTCTATAGAGAAAAGTAAGTACTTCACCTAACTGGATACCATCTGCTGTCTAATGTGCACTTCATCCGTTAAAGTTCGAAGTCAGCTTCGACGGTGTTCGGATTTGGCCTTTACATTTTGTATAATAAGAACCTTACTCGGCGAAAAGGACGGTATTTGAACTTACAGCGTCACATACGGAATCGACGTATTTACTGATGTTTACTAGAAATTTATTCAATATTGTGCCATTTTATTTCAGTATATTTAATTTTATTATGAATACGGACCGTACTGACGAGCGAGGAGAAAAAAAATAAAATGATTCATTAATGTCACATTAATTACTACAGCAAAACCTTCGGCGTTTTGTATAACCAAATATTTACGAAAATCAAAATCGTAAACTTAAGTTTAGCTATTTATAATTTCATTACACGATAACAGTGATTTCTCTCTTTCAAAGAAATTTAATAAGACATAGTTAGCGTCTTTTATATTCATTAATCTACTTCACTTCTGGTATTAGAATATCAATCACACAATTCATTAATTTATCATTACTAATTTTCTTTCATTCTAAGCTTTATTCAAGAATAAAATTAAAAGATTGTTCCTTACCTCGATTACATAATACGGCTCAATTGTTTCATTTTGATCCTTGGTCTTTTCGTGAATTATCAGTAATATTTGGGGATATTTCTAATTCCTCCACCTTTAGATCTTGTTATTCCAATATACGTGAACAATTCAACAAATAGTTGCTTTCTTCCGTTAGCACAATTAGTCCATTAACGTCTTGGTACATATTTTTCTTACCTTTCTACCAATTTAGAGGGGAATAACCTCTAAAGCTCTCTTTGATTCCCAAACACATGTTCTAAGAAGACTTATTTGAATTAACGTACTAACGTGCTTTCATACTTTTCAACTATATGTTGACACAATATTAATACGGAACGAAAAATTATAGTGTTAAACAGTAACACGTTCTACAGAAAGGTTAACTCTCTAAACAAAGGTGAAAATCCTATAGAAGTCCACAGGAAAGTTTTCAATATTTTAGTAGTTGTACAAAACATATACCAAAGAAAGTGTTGTTTTTAATTATGAAATTTCTATATTTCTGAACAACAATTTCAAAAACATTTAATGGTGCATGCAGTTGGAAATACGTATATTTGATATATAGAGAGAACATTAAATATTAAAACAATCAAAGCAGCCAGCTTAAAACTTTTGAAAATATTTCAACTATTCCCGGTATATATACGCCATTTTTAGTTAGCAACACTTTCTTAAAAGGAATTAATATTTGTCAGTTCTCCAAACTAAATTGAATAGAAATGTAATGAGTTGGTGATATTACATTTTTGTTGTGGATATGGGTGTGCATTTTTTTTTATATTTGAGCAATAATAGCTGAAAGCGGCGCATTTTTTTTCTTATTAAGAAAGCTGAAACCGACACAACTCGAAATAACTATTTCGAAAATAGATTTGTATTCATATTATGTTTGTACATTTCTACCACATGGAGAGCTCATTTAACTCACGATACTTTTTGTTCGACATGTCATCAATCGTCAACACAAAACCGATGCTGTGGGGTTCCTCTGTTCCCCGAATCCGACATGTAATTGATGGGAAACATCCATTTCCATTGTAGCGCTGTGTGCAAATGCACATAGCTCACCAGGTAACACAGTTCCCACCGCACACAGCAATCTCATTACAGCGCCCATTCCAGTCCGCGTGATAAAAGGATCGCGCCATTTCCCGCTGACGGCGCCCCGCAAAAACCCCGCGCCGCCTCGCTCCATCACAGGCGCATCACGCGTGCCTTGGCCCCGGCGGCGCCCCCGACGCCACGCGCCCAACCACCCGCCACTCGGCGTGGCGGGCGTGGCGGGCGTGGCGGGCGTGGCGGGCGTGGCGGGCGTGGCGGGCGTGGCGGGCGTGGCGGGCGAGGCGGGCGTGGCGGGCGTGGCGGGCGTGGCGGGCGTGGCGGGCGAGGCGGGCGTGGCGGGCGTGGCGGGCGTGGCGGGCGTGGCGGGCGTGGCGGGCGTGGCGGGCGTGGCGGGCGAGGCGGGCGTGGCGGGCGTGGCGGGCGTGGCGGGCGTGGCGGGCGTGGCGGGCGTGGCGGGCGTGGCGGGCGTGGCGGGCGTGGCGGGCGTGGCGGGCGTGGCGGGCGAGGCGGGCGTGGCGGGCGTGGCGGGCGTGGCGGGCGTGGCGGGCGTGGCGGGCGTGGCGGGCGTGGCGGGCGTGGCGGGCGTGGCGGGCGTGGCGGGCGTGGCGGGCGTGGCGGGCGTGGCGGGCGAGGCGGGCGAGGCGGGCGAGGCGGGCGAGGCGGGCGTGGCGGGCGTGGCGGGCGTGGCGGGCGTGGCGGGCGTGGCGGGCGTGGCGGGCGTGGCGGGCGTGGCGGGCGAGGCGGGCGTGGCGGGCGTGGCGGGCGAGGCGGGCGAGGCGGGCGAGGCGGGCGTGGCGGGCGTGGCGGGCGTGGCGGGCGTGGCGGGCGTGGCGGGCGAGGCGGGCGAGGCGGGCGTGGCGGGCGAGGCGGGCGAGGCGGGCGTGGCGGGCGTGGCGGGCGTGGCGGGCGTGGCGGGCGCGGCGGGCGCGGCGGGCGCTGCGGGCGTGGCGGGCGTGTGGGTGTGAAAAGGGTGACGGAGGGGTGGGTGGAGACCAGGAGGGACGAGTAGGCGGATGCGGAGGAGCTGCGACGGGCCCTAGAGAGGTCGTGAGGCGCTGGCGGTGGGGGGGTGGGGGCGGGAGGCGCGGAAACGGACACCTACTCGAAGCGAAATCAGAGCGGGGTGGGAGTTGCCGCGCGCGGGAGCTTAGATAAGATCCCAGCGGGCGATGACGGAGGCGAGCAAGCGGGGGTGGGACGGAGCAGCGGTCGGTGCGGGTGGCAGGCTCCGGCGGCGGCGGGAACTCGACACTCACGGAGCTTTCTGGCTCGGGGATTGGAGGACGTAGCACGGAACGGATGAAATAAAGACGGAGGGAGAGCGCAGATGGATCTGGTGGATGCAGTGGCACGCTCAGGGAGTGTGGGTGTGTCAGGTTGGGAGCGGAAACGTGGCCGAGCGACGGACGCAGAGCGGGCTCTGGGCGAATTGCTTGGGGAAGAGAAGACTCAGGACCTGATAACTGCGTCGGAAGAGGCGAAAAGACTGGGAGTGGAATCGGCGCGGGAACGAGTACAACCGAAGACGGAAATTAGGGTCACGTTAGACGCAGAGAGCGGCGCTGGGTAGAGATGGACGCGACAAGCGAGGGCGGCGGGAGGGCATGGGAGGGTAAAAGGGCGGCAAAGGCGACGTGCCGGCGACGGGCGCGGGGCAGAGAGTAGCGCGAGCTGTCGGAGACGTGACACAGACGAGGCGACGCGCCGCGTGGCCCAGAAGCGGAGTTGGCGCACGCGGGAAGGCCACGGCCGGGACGGGCGCGGGGAGGAAGAGGGGGAGCAACAAGTAAGGCGTGGTGGAGGCTGTTGCGGGTGGACAGAGGGAGCGGCGCAGGCCGTGTGTCCGAGTGCCGAAACGTTGGCCTGCGAGGGGACGCTGTGCAAGAGCGGGCGTGGCAGAAGGGAAGTGGTGCCTGGCCGGAGCGAGGAGACGGGGCGGCAAGGCGGGCGGGGTCGGCGTGGCCTCGGGGAAAAAGGAGGCGTGGCAGAGAGGGATTCTGGGCATCAAATGGAGGGCACCGGGTGTGGGGGGCTGCGGAAAGGAGCGAAGGCAACGCGAAAACCGGTGTGGGCGAGTGCAGCGTCGCACATCGCGAGAGGGGGCGAAGGCCTCACGAATGCGGGGACGGTGGCAGGCGTCGGAGGCGTGGCCGCCGGGGAGAAGTGGGCGTGGCAGTGGGGTGGGCAGCGAGGTGGAAGTGGAGCTGCCGACGGCTGCGGGGCGCCACGGGGGCGGGGGCGCGGGCGGGGGCGGGGGCGGGGCGGGGCCCCATTTCCCGGGCGCCGCCGGTAACGAGCGCATCATAAACGGGAGCCATGGCTCCCTGCGCGCCGCGAGACGGCGGCGGCGCAGCAGGGGGCCGTCTCCCTAAGCCCTCCGAGGGCGGGCTGCCGCCCTGTGCGCGAGCACGTGCGCCTCGGCGGGCTGAAAGGCGCATGCGCAAGATTATCCGCTTTTCGCGGTGGGATGTAATTGCGCGTTTGTGCGGCTGAGGATTTGCGCTGTGTGCGTATGCGTGTGAACACGCGCCACCGTGAAATCGGACGCATGTGAGAGCGATGCGTTCTCTTTGAGCTCACGAACACGACGCATGTATATGAATTTGTGTATGTATGTGAATGTGCGCGCAGATATATGGTGTACGTGCATGTGTCTGAGGGAATACGTGTAAATTGAACGTGAGAAAAAATGTACGTTTGCGTTTTTACAAGTGCACACGAACCCGAATATTTTTTAGGGTATGTGTGTGTGTTTTGTGGGAGCGCTCACGCGAGATGCGTGCGTGTGTGGATGCAGATCCATGTGAACGCGCTCGAGTGCGCTCATTGTTTACGTGTTTCAGTTCTTTGCTGCTCCTAAAAAAGCCCTTGCTTCTACTTCCAGTTCGTTGCATCTAACTAACCAAGCATTTGTAATCGTGGTGTTATGAATATTCTCAGAGCTGCGAATGGCATATCCTCGTACTAGCTGAATGCGATGTTATAATGAGGAGACTGTGTGGAATGGTAAAATTAGGCTTCTGTCGTTAATTAAAACGTGAATGAACCTGATCCTGCCGGCTAGTGAATGTCAGGGAAGTAAAAAGTTAATTAGTCTTGTTACACGTGCAGTGTTTCCATAATTCTATTAGCCATGCAATGTGTTTTCGTGTTTCTTTCAGAAAGATAGAATCGCGTATATCTAATACGTTGAAAGCACTGGTACCGTTAAGGAATGAAATTCTTTAGAAAAACAGTTCAACAAGTGGTATAACACGACATGTAAGACAACCCGACTATCACACAACTATTTTCAGTAAATTCAGATGTTTTTCCCTGCATGTTATATTTTGGGTTCATGTAAAATATGCTCCATAATCATATTTTACATGAAATCCTACTCACATTTTATGCTAACGAATACTTCATTATCCAGCCATAGATTTTGCAAGTACCATAATTAGTGTTCGTGTATCGTGAATAAAAGCCATACTAAAAAAGAAGAATTGTGCGGTGTACACAATATCTCTTCAATGAACCTCGTGCTTTCGTGGGCATGTAATTCCACTTGAAGCTACGAAACTCTCAGTGCCACTCAAACCTAGTCATTAATTCTTCGCCTCGGTGGTCATTTGCTCCAAGCCCATGCTGCTACTGGCTTCATTCCGATTTCACTAGAAATGCTATCAAAGCCTCTTTTCATATCGTGCTTTTAATAGCAAAACAAAATATGGAAGTGTTTAGCCAATTACCTTTAAATAATAAGTACGATTATAATGAATTTCATATCCTTAAAGATTTGTTTTCGCTACGCAAAGATGCAAAATTTCCAATGAATTATTTTTTCAGGTTTGGGACAATAGAACCACATATTCCATCTTAATGAACAGAATGAAAGAATGAATTAATGAATGAAACAGTGTTCGGTCGTAATGTTTTCGGACAAGATGTTCAGATTGACGCATGAGCTCTGTAGAAAAATCATCTACGCTGAGTCAATCACAGAAAGCGTTTCTTCGAAAATTACCAATCAAAAGTGTAGCAATGCGTCACTCTTCTAACCTTTTCGAGTCTATTCCAAACCTTTACGGTATTTCGCACTTACTCTGCAAGAAGAAAAAATAATGTAATAATGCGGGACATTCTGGAAAAACCTCTTATTGCCGAGCCCTGATAGCAAAAAAGGGGATAAATCTTATTCCTATACATAGTAAATTACTTCATCTAACATGTCGAGTACTCAGAATTAATTTTTGGTGGGTTCTTAACACCCAAAACCCGACTGACGGCAAAACATCTGTACGTTCGTCCACCCGCTCGCCCAACCGTCCGCCTCTCCTTCCCTTCGTCATTCCGTCCGTCCACCTGCCCACCCTTCTGTCCGTCCTTCTGTCTTTTCTCCTGTCCGTCCGCCTGTCCATCCTCCTGTCCGTCCTGTCCATTCGCCTGTCCGTCCGTCTGTCCAACCGTCTACCTGTCCGTCCGTCTTTCTGTTCGCTGTCCGTCTGTCCATGCATCTGACCATCCGTCTGTCCATCCATCTGTAGTCAAAGCTATCCCGTCCAACCGATTTTCTCCAAAGTTAATAATCCCCAATCGATCTAAATGTCCTCAAAACCCTCTGATTTTCAAGCAGATATATTGATTTTTGGGTGTACTTTATATGAAGCCACAACAACATTCTCCAAATTTTGTCAAAAGTGTCTCCAATTCATTTTATTAAACTTTGTCCGAAAATCCCATAATAGTTAATTACAGTAGTGCAGGTCTCTTTTTCATTGAAATTTTTGGAAAATTGCAAATGTTCAATCTTTTTCGGCGTCTTCCTACAACTACAATATTGAATATATGATGTTTTCAATAACTAAATCCTCTTCTTTAAAGACACATCTTAATATAAGGATCAGATAAGGATCAAATAAAGACATCTTATAATAAAAATAGATCGTGTACATTTCTTTTCAAAATATGGACTGGGAGAAGTTACTCAGAGCATCAACTGATGTCACTGCCTTACCTCCAACCGGGAGGTCTTGCGTTCGAGCCCCGACAGGGGCAGGATTTTCTATACTAACTCTATCTAGATCGAATTCAGTCGCTGTCTAGAAGAGAATTCTAGCAGCCAGCTGCTCTGATATGTAGTTTTCCGTAGTTTATCCATTCGTTACGACAAGAAGCCGGAGAAATACCCTAACAAACGGGCAACTGACCGCGCGATCTTTCCTTTCTCTTCTTTGTCACATCCTCGCCCCTCACTTATACACAAACATGCACTACACTATCACATACGAAGGGAGACCGATATCCTGAGCTTAGCGCTTGTCTCGGCTGGGGCGCTGCCTCGCTGGTGGGAGACTCATGGTTGAGGGGAAACCCATTTCAATTGATTCAATCCCTGAATTTTCATTTGCCGACGGTAGGTTATCGTCGTCAATCTAATCATCCAACGGGGGAAGATCACCGCCCCCTCCCGAGGAAAAAGCATGCACTATACTCACGAGTCTAATGATTTTAGCAATCCACGCGACCGCAAATACTTATCAATCAGTCGAAAATATGGGTAGTTTGCGTAATATTGTGTTGAATGTAGGGATTTTTTAAAAATATGTTTCCTCAAAAACAGCTCCAATTTTTTTCTTCAAAATTTCTTCTTATGTCTACCATGTATTTCTCTCGTGTCTATCATAAGACGGTAACTATTGGTGCTACAGAATGACACAGATTTTTCCATATTATTTTTCTATTTCCTTTAAACTCGACTAGCTATACGGACTCGCCACATACTCTTGCCAGCTGCCATCTATCGCCGTACAAACTGTTTTTGAAATTTTCTCAATTTCTCGTATTCTGAATTGTAGAACGGAAGTATTATTTTAAGAATATTAAAGAACAGTAAAATATCACCCTAAATGTCAATATTTTGAAAAATTTCGAGCTGTCTTAATGAAAATGGTGTTTAAGCCCTACTGTAAATTTACTATAAATTTGATGCTCTTTTCACAAAAGAATTTGAGTTTTCGAAAAACTTCCTATGAAATAATTTGAAGCACTTTAACTCACAAATACAGTAGTATTTACAAATTGCTGTAAATTAACGGCTCGGGAGATCTATTTTTGAAAAAACAAAAAAAATGAAAATTTGTCTTATTAAATAGTGCAATTAGCACTATTCGTTCGAAAGGTTTGAAGAAAAAATGTAAACAGTTTTTGAAAAAAGGGCATTTGAGCGTTTCTGAAAATGTGGAATCTTGAGCTAGTTTTCACGGAAAGCTCTTGAGTTTTCGAGAAACTTTATGTGACGTTATTTAAAATACTTGTACCTTGATTATAATAATGTGAACAAATCAGTACTAATATAAATATTAACAATGTGGAAACAACGTCAAAAAATTACATTTTTGTAATAAAAAAATCAAAAGACTAGAGCAATATGGTGTTTATGTCATCTCAGATGGTACATTGTGCACTATGCCTACGAAAAGTTTATAGAAAAAAGTTGGAGCCGTTTTTAAGAAAATCTTGTTTTTGTTATTTTTTAAATGTTGCAAATATTGAACGCAATATTGCGCAAAAAGTACTAAAAGTTTCAAAAAATGTACATGACCTTAATGTATTAACTAATTATGGACAACAAATTTAATTTGAAGGAAAAACCTCTATCTTCAATTATAAAGTTTGGAAGACGCCGAAAAAAATTCAAACTCATGAAATTTTCGATAATGCAGAATTAACCGTAAAAATCGTACATATGTGTATGCCACCTTTATCAATTTTACTCTTTTTGTAAAATACGTTTAAAGAAAATTTTGTAGCCGTTTTTGAGAAAATTTTGAAAATGTCCATGGTGCTTCATATAAAGTACCCCCAATTTTGAAGAATGTTTTTCAACATTTCGGCGCTTCCAGTGGAGTCAGATCGACCGGGGAAATCGCGCTGGTGGTGTTCACACACTGACGGATGGACGGACAGACAGACGGAAGGTTGTCAATTGATTTTTCGGTATCAAGGACCCACAAAACAGAAATTGTGGCTACACCACGTGTTAGAGGTTTTTTCCTCCTTAATTTAGCTGCTGTGTTTATCCATTTTTTCTTTATTAGGGCCCGGTAATGATTTTTTTTCGGCCAAAAATTCGCGTTTTTCTCACGCAGCAGTTCATAACGTTTCCTAGACTATGTATATACGTATATATATATATATATATATATATATATATATATATATATATATATATATATATATATAAGGGAAAGTAAAAATATAGTGCCTGTTTCATTTCCGGTAGACTCACTGTATTTTCGAAAATCTCAAAAATTTAAACAACAAAATCAAAAACAGAGATTTTTTCTCAAACAAAATCTGTTCTAAAAAATTAGCTCTTTAAAAAGATCACGAACAATTTTTTGTAAAAACGAATAATGTTTGCGTAGTTTGAACTTAACATTAATGCGATTTCTTAAAATTTTCTTAAAATTACTCCACATAGTTTTTCATACTTTTCCACGAGTGGAATAACACTTAAAAGAATGCCACATGTCTCATGTTCTGGATTTTCATTCGAAAATTGCAAATTTATAATGAATGCGGGGAATTATGTGCTCTGATAGTTTGTTTATTTCTTTTTGTGCAATAAGTAGAAAATTGCTTCTCACGGATGTTTTCTTATTTTTATACTCGCCATCGTCTTCTCAAATGTTCTTGTTCTTCTCTCCTCTTATCATTCTTCTCATATGTTTCCTTATTTTTATATTTGCCGTCGTAGAAATTATGGAAGATAATTTTACCAACATTTTGATTATTATTTAAATGATAACCAGCTTTCAAAAAATATCAAGAGCTTCGATTCCTTGCAATAAGGATAATAATGAAGTGATTTTAATATATCTGATGAAAAACTTTTTCTACACCTTAGGATGTAGATGCAAGGGTTTAATGAATTTATTTACACCCAATCCCGTTGCAGCGATTTATAATGACAAAGTTTCATGTAAACCCACTCGTAATCCAGCCGATGTCTTCGGCACGTCATCAAGTAATTTTTGTATAACCTAATTTGAATTATATTTCAACTATTTATTATTATTTGTAGGCATGCTAGTTAATATTTTTTCTGATTATGTCCAGTTTATCGGCGTCCTTAATAATAAAAGAATAGTTTGTAATAATTTTTTCAACCTGACACGTTTGAACAACGTCCCATACGAACCAAAATTATTCTGAAAGCTTATTTTCACTTACGAATGTAAGTAGAGAAAGTACTGAAATCGTGTGCCGAAAAATGGCGAATTTTTTATAGAAAAAACTCTTATTATCTGGTCCTGGTCACGAAAAAGTGGATAAATCCTATTCCTATAGACATAGAAAATTATTTTCTATAACACATGGTCAGACTTCAAACTTAATGGCCCTGTTCTGCGGACCATTAATCCTCCAGCGACGCGATGCGAACCTTAGGACGTCTCTGCCAGAGACGCTGAAGCGGCAACGGCTGTTTGTTACTGATGACGGTTTTGCTTCTCTACCCTAACTTTACCCTCGTGCCTTCACCTAAATTCCAATAAATGTGAAAGTTGCATGAAATGGAATGCGTTGACCCTTTGCGGGGGCGGGGGCGGGGGCTGGGCACTGTGCGGGGCGACGCGACGCAGGTGGCCGCCGGCTCCTCAGGCCCCTCGCTCCCCCTCCCTAGCTCCTTCGCCCCTTTCCACCCGTTCCTCCCACTCGTCGTTCCTCCTCCCCACTGCCCCAGCTCGCCCCTTCGGCCCCCCGTTCGCAGCGCGATTACCAGGTGGCCCCGGCGCCTGGCTGCTGCACGTGCGCCGGCGCTCTTGGCATTGGTTGCACGGAGGTCGTTGGACTGCAACGACGGGGTTACCGCTGCATCCAATACATTGAACATTTCATTACCTTTTCGCCCAAAGACTTCAGGAAACTCTTTGCCGTTTTATCAGCAGTGTAATGGGATCCTACCTGAAATGTTCTGCTATAATTAAACTTTGCTAGATACGTAAATGCTTTCTACATTCATTAAAACTTATTTTTCATTCCTTAAAGGTATACTTTATCACCACAAAGAAAAACATGAATGTAAGCTTATATTTTAAATATTTGTGCAAATGTCCTTTGAATTTGATCGAACAGAAATTTAAAGTACGGTATAACTTCCTCAAAACCGTACTCCTTCGTCATTTTCTCAATCATTTGTTTATTTTGATGAGAGGCTTTCTTTTAGGTTCGTAATCAGTAGATTTTCTTACATATCTTAACTCTAAATCATATTAAACTCTTTCCTAACAATGGTCATTGTTCTGATTTATAATTGAAGTAGAGACATTCTACGTCAAATCGCACAAAAGTTGACACGACCTTTTTTAAATGTAGGATATTTTTTCTTAAATCTGGACATCAAAAAAAGAGATACGTGGTCTCTTATTTGCCTTAAAATTGATTATCTGTGTAGTTATGCGTACATTAAATTTTGGAATTTATGCGTACTTCTCAAAATATGATCAAGTATTGCTCTTGCAAGTAAATAATAAAACTATAAAAGAACTAAACAAGTACAATACCTAACTCACGGCAATATTTAATACAAATTTACGCCTAAATTATTTCGCAAATGCGTGGAATACCGCCATTATCCTACCTTTTCGCAAACCAGGTAAATATTCTAGATTTAGAGAAAACTGCAGACCTATCAGTTTCCTTCCCAGCATATCAAAAATGTTTGAAAGATTGTTGCTCAGTAGAATTAATAAATAGCTAACAGAAATAAACGCAATTCCCGATAAACAATTCGGCTTTACTTCTTCGAACTTTCCCTATACTACGTATATACGGAGGATACGGGAAAGTAAAAAAATGCGTTTGATCTCAGTAACTTTAAAAGTATACATTTTGTACAAACTAGTAATTAATAGATTGCTGCGTCAGACGCGTCTCTTGCGTTACTAGCCAGCAGATCCTTTGTATGATGCAGTACTATTAATAGTACTTCTTGAGATTTGGTTATCCAATGCCGGATTCTTGACTCATATTTTGACTCACATTTTGAAATTTTCTTGTCTCTTACAACTCACTTCAAATATACTCGCTTACCTCTGTAGAGAAAGAAAGTAGTTTCACAGTAGCTTCAGTTAGTGACAAAGGAGTGGTAGAATGAATTTTAAAGTTCATGTTATTGGATTTAAATTTTGAGACCTAGACTTTAAACTTTCACTGATATCTGAGTGAATCCAAAGTGCAAAAAATAAACGAAATATTAAAACTTCTTCTTTGTACTCAATCAAATAGTTTCTTCGATGTTGTAATTGTATCTTAACCTGAATGTTGACTGGCTCAAAAGGCAAGTCTCTTAACAGTTCCTCCAATGCCATCGCATGGTCTTATACCATGTGACGTCGCAAAAGATGCCATTCTGCACAGACTCCAAAATCTTTTTGGAGGCAATTTTTTTTAAATTTTTGTATTGTGCATTTCAACCATGGAAGAAGTAAATAATTTTTTTCTCACTCAACTCAAGGTATTCTTCCAATTGTTCATTGTAAGACCGTTTTCACTGAACTCCTATAGTCTGACTAAAGACGCTTCTGATGTCCATTGCGATTGTGCGCATGCATCAGAATGTATAGTAGCGTATAGTGTAGTACAGCTTAGCAGAATGAACTAAAGTAGCAGAAAGAGTCAAAGGTGAATCCTAGCACATTTTGTTTCGAAACCAGCAAGACAGTCGTAACTGATCATCTTCTTTTCATATGCGCAAATACCACAATAACACTTACCGACTAAGCATGTTTGCTCCTTAACATACTCAAGCATCAACCAATAAACGTTCGAAATTCATATTCTTCAAACAACTAGCTTCTCAGAAAGCATCACTGTCCATAAAGAGTTAAACTACCACTTGCAATGATGCTGAGGGAAAATAAGGATCGAAAAGATTGCAAATATTTTCCTGCAATTGCTTCCCATGAGAGAGATGAAATAAACCTGCAAAGCATGTTGAAGAGCCGAGAACTACAAGGATGACTTGAGTAGTTTAGAACCCAATTCCGCCCTGGAGCTCTGCTGCTCAGCACCGCGCCACCTTAGACAACCTCCCTCCTGTCAATTATTTACAGCGTCTTTACCCTACTGCCTCGCTTCCAAAGGAAGCAACTCCCTCCGCTAAATCGAAAGTGTTATGGAATTAAAATACATTTGCAACTCCATAGTAAAGCCGGAAAGGAGAAAGAAAACTGTAGGCCCCATTCAGTGCTACCAATGCCTAGACTATGGACACAGTAGAAATAACTGTAATTACGAAGTTTCGTGTGTGTTCTGTGCAAAAAAACACCTTTCAGCAAACTGTCCATCAAAGAAATCAACTCCTACTCGTAAGAATTGCATGGGGAAGCACAGGGCTGACCTCAGGGCTAATGAATGTCCATATTATAGGAACATAGTGGAAAATAACAGCAAAAATGTAAATTCCAGTCGCAGATCCCGACAACCACGCACGCCACCACCCAATCATGACTCAACGAACTTCCTATTCTTGCCTACAACTAACAATATTCCTAATTTCACACAAAGAATTAATAATCACTATCAACCAATGAATGCAAATAATGTTTATCAACAATATCACAATCAGCAAACAAACAATCAATTTAACCAATACGACAACAATAACTCCTTCATTACCAACATTACACAATTTATCACCAATCACAAAGTTAACCTCATCATCTCGCTAATTCCAACAATAATACAAAGTATTCAGAACTCCATCACCTCCACAATTAGTAACAGTTATGGAAGATTCACACCATAAAGCATTAACCATTCTCAATTGGAATGCAAATGGCATCGTAAACAAAAAAAAACGAACTAGAACATTTCCTACAGGCAAAAAAGATAGACATCGCATGCATCACAGAGATGCATTTGAGCCCAAGCAAAACATTCACCATACCAGGATTAAAAATTATCAGAGCCGACAGAAACAAAAATTATGGAGGTGGTGTTTTAATTTTGATTAAGTTTAGTATTCAACACCACAAAATAACCTTGCCACTCACTCCAGGTATTGGAGGAACTCCAGGAAAAAATCGGGATAAATGTAACAATAATCAAACACTAACTGTAGTCACGACGTATAAACCACCCAACATAAAAATAAAAACTACCTCTATCAATAAATTACTACAATTGCCCAATCCTTTCATCATAGTAGGAGATCTAAACTCAAAGCATTCTGCTTGGGGATGTCAGACCACAAACCCTGCCGGTGAATACTTAAACAGAATACAAAACACAATGCAGCTTCAAATACTTACGCCCACAGAAAAAACCCATTTCCCGTATGATCCCAATAAAAGACCCAGATATATTAGATATAGCAATAACAAATTTGAAAGACCCATTATACTCCACAGTTCATCATGAATTAGACTCAGACCACATCCCTGTTGTTATAACAACTAAATTAACAAAATCTCCATCCCCCCTCCTCCCACGCTGAATACTTACAATATAAACTGGAATTATTTTAAAAATTCTGTTGAAAAATCAATACCAAAATTTCAAATCCTCAATTGTCCAATTGAAATTAATCAAGCAATCACTAAATTAAATAATATAATAATCAAAACAATCAATGACTCTCAATATACATTAGACACCAGAAGGAAACTTAAAAGACCACTACCTCCCAGAATTACTGAACTAATAAAAGTTAAAAATAAAACCAGATGGCTTTGGAACACTCTAAAAATCCCAGAACTAAAAAAAGAATTAAATCACCTAACAAATATCTGCAAAAAGGCAATCAGTAAATACAACCAAGAAAAATATAATCAATTTATTGAGGGACTAAATACTAAAACCAATTCTCTTTGGCAATTCACAAAGAAAATTCTAAGGAAAAGGAACAGCATTCCCCCACTGTCAACTGAAACTGGGAAAAAATACTCGCCTATGGAGAAAGCCGAGATTCTAGCAGCCCATTTTGCTAGCACATTCACTCCTAATGACTCCATAAAAAATTCCAAACATGATGAAATATTAATATTTTCAAACGCTCCTTTATACAACGTTCCTCACAAAATTAAATTCATCTCTCCCTATGAAGTTAAACAAATAATCAAAAAAATGCAAAATAAAAAATCCCCAGGTCACGACCGAATTAATACTATCATTCTCAAAAGATTACCAAACAATGCAATCGCATTTTTAAACAATATATACAACTCCATACTAAGAATAGGTTATTATCCCCAATCATGGAAACACTCAATAATACATCCAATATCAAAACCAAATAAAAATCATTCACATGCAGAAAATTATAGACCAATCAGTCTTTTACTCATCATGTCAAAAATTTTAAAAAAATTAATTCTCACCAGACTAAACAAACATATAAATAAAACTTACTCAATTCCACCTCATCAATTCGGTTTCATATCCCAACACTCAACGACGCACCAGCTATTGAGACTAACTGAACACATCCACTCTGGTTTCCAAAAGGAATTTCACACCACCACTGTATTTCTAGATGTGTCACAAGCATGGCATCCAGCACTATACTTCAAATTAGTCGAAATCGGTACGCCAAACTATTTAATTCAAATCATCAAAAAAATTTTATCTAACAGAACTTTCTCAGTAACAATAGATGGTCATTGTTCTAACCCCAAACCAATTGCCGCAGGCGTCCCCCATGGTTCGCCGCTATCCCCAACTCTCTTTAATCTATACACTGCAGACATTCCTACTTCCCATCAAATAAATACCGCCCAATTTGCCGACGACACTGCTTTATATTGTAACACCCCCGGTCGTCTCGTTAGAGAACGCCCGGTTAGCGGCCCGGTTAATAGCTCAGTCGGTGATGGAAGGAATCGTTAAACAGATACAATGGCAAAAAACAAACACTTTGATCACTGGTAAAAATTACTTTTATTCCTGGGCAATCAAATCTAATGCCCCAGGGAAGTTACATTAGCAAATTGAGTAAAAAAAATGAGAAAATTGGGTGAAAAGAAAAGAAGATGAAATGTTAGAATTCAGAGTAAAGCTTAAAAATTAGGAAGAATTATAACTAACATTACAATGGTAAAAAAAACAAAAGTTACAAGTCAATGTGCCATAGCGCGGCACCGCATTACAAAATTTACACAGGGACGAATGCCCTTGAATGATACTGCCTGGAAAAAGGTTTTTGCGCGCCCGGGGAGGGCGGGCGCGGTCGAGAGGGGCGTCTGGCGGCCTTCAAAAGAATGCCTCGGAGGCCGATGGCCTCCCGTGCCAACAGCTGGGCGGTCGGGTCGTTGACGTCACCAAGGGGCGGTGGCGTCCGGCAGCGTTGTAACGGCGTCTGGTAGTAACTGGTCGAACTCGGAGCGGCTGGGATTCTCTCGATCTCAGGAGCGTAGCAGTCAACTATGCGTACCTCTGCTTTCCGTGATAATTGTCAAAACACAACTTCGGACAGTCTAGGACTCCTTTAGAGAAACATTCACTTCTCTTCACAACTAATTCCCACTTCAGAGCAGTTTTCTCTGTCTACTGCAGTCGGCTCAATGCTCAAGCTCGCAGTAAAATTATATAAGTCCCTTATAGGCGTACTCGCCCGAATAGTTACCCCCCCGGAGAAATTTCTCTCCCAACTGCCCTCAGCCTAATACTCTGGCTCCTTCTGATAAATTTTACAAGTCTTTCAGAGACACACTGGTCTCTCCCCGACGAATAGTTACCCCCCCAGAGAAGTTTCTCTCCCGACTGCCCTCAGCGTAGTGCTCTGGCCCCGTCTGATGCTCTGGCCCTTCTGATATTCTATCAGTCGAAATCGTATCAAGTCAACTTTTTCCCCCACCCGCTTTCTCGTATGCTCCAGCTCCTTATAATAGTCACGTCGCTATTGGCCAAAGGTGATGGCGCATTACACTATTTCCAACCAATCGCGACGGGGAAGCCACGGAAATTTCCGCTCTCTGGGCCATCTGTGAGTGTACAATGTTTTTCTTATTCCTTCTAGAACATCGGCCAAGCCTGTGCGAGGGGCGCGTTGTCCGGTGAAAGAATTATCGTTCTGAAGATTTCGCAGCTGTTCTGGCGTCCGCGCGCCTCTCTCTCCGTCAATGTGTTGACGCCGACCCTCATAACGACTTTCTTAATGGGCCGGGGGCGCAAATGGCTGTCACGATAAGCGAGGTTGCGCGCGTGTCGCCATCTGTTTATTCTCCCAGTAGAACTCAGGGCGATCGAGTTTGTTTTATTTTCCTGGTATGAGGAAATCGGTATCGCTACAATATATCTCCGGCAATTCATTACAAACTCACCTATTCCAGCTCCAACAGAATCTAAAGCTAATACAAATTGGGCAAATAACTGGAAAATAAAATTAAATCCATCAAAATCAGCAGCAAAAGTCTTCTCACTAAAACCTTTTGCATATCTACCCCCGCTACTTATAAATAATAATCTTATAAACTGGACCCCAATCACGAAAACAATAAAATATCTTGGATTGAATTTAGATACTAAACTTAAATGGAAACAACACATTGAGATAAAAGCACAACAGGCAAAAATCAAACTCATCCAATTAAGACCACTACTAAACTCATACAACCACCTCTCACTGTCAAATGCACTAACACTATACAAATCACTCATTCGCCCAATACTATTATACGCATGCCCGATCTGGACCAATGCCGCCAAAACCAGTCTCAACAAATTCCAAGTGATTCAAAACAAATATTTAAGATCAATAACAAGAGCACCATGGTTCATTAGTAATAAACAACTTCATAACGATCTAAACAGAAATGAAATAACTCACCAAATAGCATTCCTATCGAACAACTTTTAGACAAACTTATCCTTCATAAAGGCATCAACTCACTAGGGACTCGGCAATGATCCCAGATACAAAACCAGAATTAAGAACAGATTCCCGCTTCATTCTTTCCTCCAGATATTTACAAATGTAGAATAATTCTCCTGAGGTGCTTTTGTTTCCTCTCCCTAGATTAAGATTAATTAAGTACAATTTTAACCTAGATTAAGTTAATTAGATTAAGTCATCAAACAATTGCAAAGTTTTATTGTAAACTGAACATTGTACTTCAACAAACGATTAAATACATTTATATAAAAAAAGCATAAATAATATAATGGAAATAAACAGGAAGAAGTGGCTGTAGCACTTACAAAGAATGGAAGAAACAAGACTGCCAATATTAGCATATGCTTACAAAACAAGAGGGGAAAAGAGATGTGGAAAGATCTAAGAAAAGATGGAAAGATACAGTGGAGGTGGCACAGGTGTAAGCCTAACCCGTGAAGTGTAGAAGAAGAATTTTTTGGGATAATTATTGTTTACTTTAGTTCCACTTTCTGTCTAACTTGCTGAATTAGAATCATATATCCCTGAGCAGGGAGAAGTTAGCAGGAAAGAAGGACCGCGTCGAGAAGACCCGCGGAATCCTTTTAAAAATAAATAGGCGCGCGACGAAACGGGAAGTTAAAGGGCAGCGGGAAAGTGCAAGGTCGTGTACCCGGAAGGCGTTGGCCCTGACACTAGCGCCACGATTGTCGACCCGCTGCTGCCCTACAGCGCTCAGGCACGGAAGAATAAGGGCAGGGGCAGCCTGGCGGCAAAGAATGTGCCTGCGATTGTTCGTCCTTCCGCCTTTTATTTTGTGTCCACTACTGGCAACGAGAAAGTGTAATGTGTTTCGATGATTGCGAACATTCTGCGTGTACCACAATTCAACTTAAAATACGGGCAATTTTGTGGGGCATCTGGAAATTTAAAATACTCAAATTACCCTCATATTCTTTTAGTTTTGTAAGAAAATAAACCGTAGGTATTTGTGTTGGTTTATAAAATACTTAATTTACCTCAGAATTTTCACCCAGACATGCTTCGGACCATTCTACTGATAAAAAGTTAATATTCAGAAACTGAGATGTGTAATTATTGGTTTCCCAAAACACTTAATTCCTCAATATAATAGATGTATGTAAACAATAACAAATATAACAATTTCAGATGAAATAACCCCTAACATATATTTAAGAAAAAAAGTATTTCCTCCTTTTTTTGTTTCTGATATCCTTTCTACATCCGTTATTTTATAAATACGTATTCATTGTTATCAAATGCAAAGGTAGGCAGTCGTTAGTTTTGATGTTTCATTTACTTTGTGCAACTGGTTCTCTGCTCTGTAATTTTGTAGAGCTTTAGCTCGTTCAAAAGGGCTTTGAGACTTTGGTTTTTAGCCGGACTGTTCTAAGTCATTTTGCCTTTGAGGGACGGTAGAGGGATGTGACATTCAGAGCAGGGAGGAATAACAGGGTCAGAAGCGAGCGGTGTCTGTCGGTGGGTGCTCTGTGGCTAACCCGTTCAGTGGCGCGCGCGCGGCTCCACCAGTGAACTGCGCGCCGCGCCGTCTCCGGCCCCACAAAGAACGTGGCCGCATCGTATATCTTTAATTGCATTCCGCACTCCGTGTGAAGGCCCCCAAAAGCGAGGTCAAAGTTGGCCCGGTCGCGGTTGCCCCCGTTTGCCTGCCTTGTTTCGCCCGTTGCGCCCACTGCAGCAGAAGCCCCGCGGCGCGCAAAGAGACGGCCTGGCTCAAAGACCCGCCCCCTTTCGCTCCGCAGTTCTGCTCGCCTTCCGTGACCGGCTTCCTATTTATTTTGTGCGGTACTAACGACTGCGCGATACACTGTACGATGTCACGAGAATATTCTAGCATTACAAACACAAGTAAAAAAGGAAATGGCAGAACTAGTACGAGTATTTGCTCTACAATCCGAATCAAATACTGTTTTTTTGATTTTTTACCTGGACATTCTGAGCAAAACATTTTTGGTGTAAATTAGAGATAACATAAAATATACTGAGTGTTAAAAACACTTAATCTGTCGTCTCAATGTTTAATAATTTTTTTGTCTTTTTAACTGGCACCTTAACCGTATCTACGAAATTAATAATACGCTCACGTTCAAAGAGTTGTAATTCAAAATGTTAAATGTATTTTTTTCTTTCGAAACCACCATTATATAAAACTTCATGGATTGTGTAAACTGCCAGTTAGATCGTGCGTGATCTACGTGTTTCATTTTCGTTGGAGCATTTCTGTGAAATGAAACTGAATAAAACAATCAGAACTCTATCCCAACTTCCGTTTCTCTCAGATGAATCTGGTTCTATAAATTACACAAATAAATTTGTCGTTGCCGTTCGTCAAGATAAACCCAGTATAAAACACATTCAAGCACCTTCAGAATAGCTAACATGAACCTCTCTCGTCCGTAACAAAAATAAATAAAATCTACAAAGGGACAAATACTAATTAATTAAAATGTTCATAATTTTAATTCCTGTCAAATTCAATCTTCTGTAAAACTTTGTTTTAGTCCATGCATAAGAAGGGAAGATGTAATACCAATATAACCTCTATAAATAAACTATTTTTTTTTCATTTATTTTCTTCTTGTTCGGCCATGTGGCCTTTCAAGGGCTTGGATACAATAGCTTTTTCATTATTAGGAATAGGCATCCTTGGCATTTTGGGCTTGACATCACTGCTCCGTTTTTAAGGTGTTGGATTGGGATTGGAATGATTTGTTGTTTATTTAGAATTTACATGCTTTAATGTTAGGTTGGATGTTTGAATTGGTTTTATCATGTGCTTACGGAGGGCGAAACTTATCTTTTGGTAATTTGGATTTGATTCGGCAGGGGTGCACAGCATTTCGTCCTAGGTTAAAGATATTTGTTAAGTGAGAAATGTTGAGTGAAGTATAAAAGCATTTCGAAATTGTAGAGATGTGATCCTTGATTAGTTCCATACGTAGCTCCCCATGTATCTGGGAATTTGGTATAAACCAAGGTGCTTGTATGATTTTCCTAAGGCATTTGTTTTGTACCGTCTGAAGTTTCTCTATTGATGAGGGTGCTGCATTTCCCCAGACAGGACAAGCGTATGTTAGGGTGAAATAAACTAATAAAAAAGTATGTAATGGAAAATAGTTGCAGAGATCCTTGCGCTCTTCCATCGCAACAAGACATGAAATTCTCTTTCTTTACAGATTTCTTTCGCACATTTAGAAATATCAGTTGCGTATGAAAGTCGCAAACATATGTTTACTACTGAAGTAATATAGGAGACGATGAAAATTACAGATATGTGTTTAAGTAATATTTCATGTATCTTTTTTGGAATTAACTCGAATCTGGAACGTTAAATTTACCATTTTGAAATAAACGTAGCAAATTTCAGAATAATTTGTATATTTTGTACTCACAAACTTATATTGCAAAATAATACATACTTATCAATATTTTATCTATTAGGTCATGTAGTTATTTTAATGATAATAAAGTGTATAAATGTAAAATAACAATTAACTCTTTACATAGAATGTCATAAAGTTTTGTTCAAAAAACAATATGATACGCCAATGACAATTGAATCATCTCGATCGGGTTTTTCGTCGAGCTTTCGTTCATCCATATTTCGAATACAGGGAAGGTCCATTGATTTGACTCCACTTAGAAAATGTATATCTGATCCAATCCATGCCTAAAGGGAAATACTATATCGCTGCTCTTATCGACAATTTTCTATGGTTTATCACAGTAGCACCAGTGCTTTGGAAATTGTCGATAAATTCTTGACTCTCCAAGCAAGGAGGGGAGTTATCTGAAAATTTCCAAAGCACGAGTGGTATTTAATAGAACTATTCCACGAATGAAATTACGTCAAGACATAACTCCAAGATGCACCAAATATTCAAAAAATCTGAAAGCATGTTAAAATGAAAGAGGTATGTTATAGTACATACACATCAACACAATTATAACACCTAGGAATGGCCGGAAGTACTTAAAAATCGGTAGATGTTTGGATCAGAGTGTGCATAACTTTGCACGTTGTCCGAGCAGCGCCCTGCGTGGTCAGGTCTGTGTTACGCCGCATTCAACCGCTGTGGAGCCGTCGACCGGCGTGGACACGTGCAAGCGAGTGCCGGGTGCCTCGTCCACGCCAAAGAGACGGACTGATAGGTCCCGGAAAGCGGGTTGGTCGAACCGTGACGTTGCGACTCAAACGCGTCGCGCTGCTATGGCAGTGATGTGTGAGGAACCAGTTGAGGAGGGTCGTACACAGCGAGGGTACTGGACCACACAATGTGACCACAGAGCGAGATGACCGCCATCTTGTGCGCATGGCCGTAACTGACAGAACTGAGACGTCCAACCTGTTGGCTCGACTTTGGAGCACTGCAACGGGTGTGGCCATATCTGCGTCGACGGTTCCACGTCGTCTGCTAAGGGCTGGACTGGTGGCACTCACACAGCGTCGGATTCCGTTGACCAGAAACCAGTAACGCCTCACACAGCAATGGGCACGTGAGCGTGTTCACTGGTGTGCTGGGTGGCAAAATGAGGTGTTTTCGGACGAGCCAACCCGCATTGTTCCTCACCATAGTGGGCAAACGCCAAGTGTGAAGGTTTGGGGCGCCATTGGCTACAACGTGCGATCCCGCCTCATACGTATTGAGGGCAATGTGAACAGCAACCGCTACATTAGGGAGGAGTTAGAACTCAAGGTACTGCCTCTCCTGCAAATATCTCCACATGCCATATTTTACCAGGACAATGCCGCACCGCACGTGGCGAAGAATGTGCAAGCTTTCCATGAAAATCGTCGAGTACCAGGGGTACCATTATTACGTTCGCCTGACATGTCGCCCCTCCAACATGTCTGGGATATGATGGGTGGGCAACTTGTTCGTTGCGGACCTACAGCCACTGTCGGTGCTGGGGGTCACGCATAGAAACCGCTTGGCTGTGTGTTCACCATCAACGTATCTAGGCTCTCTTTGAATCCATGCCACAACGTCTAGGGGGCTGAAGGCAGCGCGTGGCGGCTTCACACCGTACTAATAAATACTCAAGGTTAAAATGCATGTACAGTTCTATGATTCTAATTCTTTGTCTATTGTAATATTTCTAATCTGTGGAATAATTTTCATTGTAATAATATATCTCGTTGGCGTTGCAATTTTCACAAACACCAGTTTATATCTATACGTTAAGAGGGATAATCTCAGATAGGAATTTTCAATATATGTTAATGAAATTATCTTTCTTACAAATCAGTGTAATGCTACTACTCTTCTGTGGCCACCGTACATTTGCCATGAATTGTGAAACTTACCCCCCCCCCTGCTTCTTAGAAACTGCGTATTCGGCATCAAGGATGACCGGATATTCGCAAAGCAGACGTTTCAATCGCGTTAGCCAATGATTGATCAGGTCCAGTAACCCGAACGAATACTAACAAATATGTTTACATATCGTTGGTTTTTCGCGATTTGGGGCATGGAAAGGTAGGCTCCATTTACACCCCCTTTGAAATACGTCACTGTATACTTGCCACTACTATTCCCTTAAGCATCAAGTCCTCGTAAACAATATTTGTACTAAGAACACATTTTATATTTCGATAAAAATCTTATGTGTGGTGTGCACTAGTGTGCAATTACTTCTGTACATGTAGAACTTTCAGTTGCGCCGAATCCATTTCTTCGGCTGCATTCAACGCTCAGAAAATGATTGTATAGTGTAATTTAAAATACGTATTTTACATGTCATATATTTTCTATTTTGTCTTATGTATTTTGTAAAAAATAAATACGTTTTAAGCATATATTTTGCATTATTTATTACAGTAAATTCATTTCATTACTAATAATTGAGTTATTAGTTACTTAAAATAACGAGTACCAATTAAATCAAAAACAAAAATGTTACAATAGACAGCATCTTGATCTCGTCACATCCATCAGCTTTTTTTGTTGATCGTAAAGAGGAATGATCCACCATTTTACATTAGAAGTTAAATTAACTTCATCGTATGTAAATGCGACTCTGTTTTGTAACATTAACATGGCTGCCATTAAAGGCCTCGTTTGTTCATGAAACAAGAAGAACACCTTTTTATGAATCCGCTGTACTCCACCTGCAGCCACACAGCGATTTGCGCGCGTGGGGGCCGCTGCAGTGTGAAGTAGGTCATACCGCGCGATGGGGCGTCATTCATTAGTAATATTTTGTGTTTTAATTGGTAGCGTCTCAAAACTGAGATGTATAATTCAACAAATTCCTCATTTTAACTAATAATTCAGTTATTGATTGATCCACATAACGAAGATTGAATACCGATAACACAGGATTTTGGCAATAAAAAGCATGGCGAGTGCCTCTTTTCGTAATAATTTCTATCGTGGTTTTTTGTGAACATGAAATTGGAAAATTGTTTAGTTTGTAAATTTAAACGTAGCTCTTACCTGCTTCTACCGTCGTATAAACGCCACATACTTTTCACTTATTTTTGTGAAATAAATACGACCTGTAATAAAGGCAACATTTTTTCTGCAAAGACCAACTTTCCGTGAGTCCGCTGTGTTCCGCCCGCTCCCACGCGCTGCGATTTGCGCGCGCCACGGCTGCTCAAGTGTGAAGTAGGTCGCGTCGTTCTCTCGGAGGGCGGCACCGGGGGGCGCAGGGCGGGGCGGGTCGGGGCCGTGGGGCGGGGCGGGTGGCGCCGTGGGGCCGGTGCAGGGCGTGGCTGCAACAACACGCGCTGTCTCCCTCCGCTAACGACCGCCTAACAAGCTCTCGCCCCGCCCCCGCCCTTGTCGCTGCCTTTTGCCGTGCTTTGCGCCCCGCCCCGCCCCGCCCCGCCCCGCCCCGCCCCGCCCCGCTCTGCCGTGCTCGCGCCCAGCTTCGCTCCGGGGAGGTGCGATGCGTCCTGAGCTGAGCTTTCATGTGGAGTCGGCCGGGAGGAGAAGTACGGTATCGCAACGTGATCGAATCTCGCGCTGTCTTAATGAGTTCGTTTCTTTACAATTCTGTAATGGGCACCTGAGGGCGCTATTGAGCCTCGTGCAGAATGTTTGACATAGTTCTATTTATTCTATGAGTACGGTTAAAAGTTTATAATGGAACTTAATGATGTTAAATTAATGTTTTACAAATAAAAAAGAATCAATGTTATTTGATCCGTCATATAAATATATCACTAATGCAGATGAAGTGAACAATATTTTCCTCACTAGTGCTCAATACTATAAGTATTTATTTTGGTCTGAACAATCATACCTGTAATGTTTAAATCCCTCTTTTTTTCTCAAAATTGTTTTTATCATAATGTTGGACTAAATTCAAACACAAAAGAACATATTTGGATATTTGGGTTACTTTCAACATCTCGAAACTAGGATTTCCAAAATGGGGCTGACAGCTGAAGTACAGCCTTCACATCAAGAAAAGTTAATAAAGATATACCATCAAAACACGAGAATCTTGAATCATTTTCAAACTCTTTCCAAAACTTTGAAACTCCCCCGTAAGAAGAACTTTTACTAACTTTCAATTCCGTATTAATGCGATTTTATTCCCTCCACAAAGCCTAAAGCCCCACTACTTGAAAGTTTATAACCCATTACTATTTTACTAAGTACATACAGTGAGAGAGCCGACACGGATGGCCCAGGCGCCTGAGAGCGCGAAGGGTGGACTCCCGCCTGGGGCAGGGCTGTTTGGTTGGTTGGCCCCCGTCTCTCAATGTGCGTGTCGCCGAGGGCCTCGCATTCGGCTGACCACAGATGGGAGGAGCCTGTAAGTGTCTGTTCTAGTGTAGTCGAATGTGAGTCTCTATCGAGACGTAAAGAATAACCAGCAGTCGGCTGGAAAAAGTCCGAGAAGAATATAGTAAGACATGATGGTAGTATTTTATAATAATTTTGAGTTTCATTGTACCAATAAAAAATTGTAATAAAGTAAACCGTACTTGGATATTCTGTCATCTGTCAAATTTCATGGACTGAGAAAAAATGGAGTGGATTAACAATATTAATTGTTTAATTTTTGAACATACAAAGTTTCACAAAACACATATATTACATGGTACAACATTTAAAACACCTCCACAACATAAGATATTCTCTAAAGTATTGCCACTTTCATCTGCAACAATTTATTAGATAGAATTGCCCTGTCGGAATCTTGTATCTCGAAAGAAGCTCCTCGAAATAATCATCTCAACTCCACAGTGCTCCAGAGAATGTGAAAGAGCCGGCCGCTTCTCATTGTCGCTGTGATACTAGTCAGTTTCTAGAACTAGTTGATTACGTTTGCTTGAAAGCTTGATGTGAGCTTGAAGCTATACCGCCCGTGTATAGCGTGAGTAATTCTAGTCTGTTGCTCATCTCAAGTAATTGGTTAATCACCTTAAATGGGTGATCGGTCCCAAAACCATTAATCGGCATTTCTTTGCATGCACGTCTGAATAACTCATCTTTCCAATGTTGTGACGTATTCTAACGTTTCCAATATTAACGTAAATGCTTTCTTTTGACAAAGAGCCTTACTAAGTTCGAAAAATAGAACCTTAACTTGAAAACACTTTGTGAGGACATATTGCATCCATTAGTCATCCAATAGTGACAACAGCATTCGGTGCGAATCTTGACGAAAAGAGACCCATAATGCGCGACATGCACATTGATCAGAATAGAGACGGGATAAATGGAGTGAGCGACAATGAGTTGTTCACTACGCGATATAACCACCTCATAGCTCATGGATATTCCGTATAAATCAATAAGAGTTATGTTACGCCGTCCATTAATCATTTCCCAGGCTCCAGTCCACCCATCTACAACAACCTTATTGGATTATCGCTTGCAAGAGCGAGCTTATTTCGACGTGAATAATGCTTTTCCAAAAATTCGAGACACACTGTTCAAAAACATGATTTTGCAATATGCTAATCAATTGATCTTCACTGTCAAATCGTGAGGTTTCCTGTATAATCGAACTTAAGACAGCTTCAAAAGTGTGTGAATGGTTAATTGAATGCGTTGATGAATAAGCTGTTGGACATAATGTGGAGGGCGCCTTTGCGAGTTCGAGTCCTGCATATGGAAAGACCTTTAACTTCATCCTTGTGATAGTAGCATGGAATAGAAAGGCCAGTTTGCAGGCAATAATGCTTCAAGTAATCTAAATAGTGACTCGAAGTTCCATTGAATACCTATAACTTTCTTATCTCGTATATATGAAAACCTGTAAAGACAATTTGAATGGCAAGAGATCATAACATAATCATTGCATTTTTGCAGCAATCAACTGCAGCAAAGAACTTCAACTTTTGCGTCATTTATACATCAAATAATTATTTAGGATTATCGAATTATTGTTTTGCCCATTATAGATAAGTGCCAATTGTTTAGTATCGTGGCTAGTTCTTGGTCAGCGTGCTCGCTTTCCACTACGCGGCCCCGGGGTCAGGCAAGATTATAGTCTGCGTTTTCCTTGCAATGTCCTTGCACATCATTGCCCGTATGTTGCTGTGTGACGATAAGAGAATTCACTACTCAAGTTGAGAAAACCGAAACACGGTGTGGGGATGTCTACGTGCTAACCACACGTGCCCCCGTAACCCGGCCGCGAGGCAGAGACGTCGCTGGCAGGGCTGAGCCCGTTCACAGGCTGTCGCGCCAAGTATATACATACATACCAATTGTCTACATTTACACATATTCTCTTCATGTTATTTTTTTTACTTTTTCGTACTTCAATCACGCCTAAGGTAAAATAATTAAAAATTCATTTCGGTAATGCAGTTTAAATGCACAATTCGCTTAAAAGCTAGAGATAATTAGTTATGATAGAATTGTAATTGTAATAAAATAGTCTATAAATTAGGTAAAATTATCAAATATCAACACTTTGAGTGGAAATGATTTGCTACCCCCATGAGGTGTAATTATATAATTAATTTGTCACTTTAAATAATACAAAACGACACAAACTCCTGTGCATTTGCCTTTGCTAAACCGGCTGCGATTAGAGTAGAGCTAGCACTGCCGCCCCGACTGCTCTGACTTTCGCGCCCGCCGCTCGACTGCGACGCTCTTTCATTGCTGCAGTCGACTGCCGCGTCGCGCTCCTTCCACCGCGCTCGCCACCATCCCCACCGACGCTCTGACTTTCACTGCCTCCGCCAGTGTTGCCGCTCTTCGCAGCCCTTGCCTTCGACGGCCCTACCTGTTCTCGCTTTGTCCAATCTTTTCCTGACCACCGCCCTCTTTCCCATTGCATTGCACGACCAGCTGACGTGGCTCAGGGCATCAACTGACGCCAAGGCAGCGCCTCTGACTGGGGGTCCTAGGGTTCGACGGCGGAAGGATTTTCGACACAAGCTAGGTCGAATTCGACTGCTTTCTGGAAGACTTTTCTCTTAGCGGCCAGCAGCTCTGATCGGGAGTTTTCCCCGATCAACATAAGGTGAATGCCACAGCAGTACACTAACGGACCACGGACCGCGCGCGATCTTTCCACCCTCTAGCCTTTTTTGCACATACTTAAGACATTTACATGGGCTACACTACTACACATGCCGGGAGTCCGCCACCTCCCGGAAAACTTTCACCACACTAACTGGGCTAAGGAGCGTAGTAGTCAAATCGCCCCCGCAGAGGTGCGTCAAACTGAGTTAACACGAAATATGTAGGATTTTGTACATTTTGTAATAGTGAACAGATGCACATACAAACTGTAACACACACTGTTACGCGTATTCATCTTGCATATTTCGGAAACAACGCGTCTTAAGCCTTTAAATCCCTGTTTAAAAAGTACCTGTATCCTTTAGGGGAGTTTTTTAGCCTTTAAATTACAGAATGGAATCTTTTTCATCCTTCTATTGCTTACTCTTCTGAGTATCCAACTCTGTTGCATAGGTGATTACAAACTTGCAGAATACCTAAATCAATATAAAATTAAATTCCGTGGTGTTAGCAGATATCTTGTAGTAATACATAATGTGGGAAAGGAAATAATCATCCACTTATTACATTTCCATAGTTCACTTTCGGGAAAACACTTTTCCCATCTTCAGTGGGTCATGCCCAAGCAACATGGATCACTTACAAACGTTCACAACATGAACGTAAAAAATACGAAAACTGAAAAACATGCTGGTTACGGCTAGGTTGCAGCCGCCTTTTGGAATGGAGACCGGTAAATGCAAAATATTTCTCCATTCCAAAAGATAGCTGCGACCTAGCCATGACCTTGTTGTAAACGTTTGTAAGTGATCCTCTTTGCTTTTACAAGACCTTTGGGTTCAAAGGCAAAAAAATCCCTTGCTGTTTAAAACATAAAAGAAGGAAACTGAAATAACCTTATTGATATGGTAGCCATTGACCCAGTCATTGAATTCAATCTGTTAGCCTCTTAGATTATTACAGAAGTTAACTATTACATTATCATAATTATGAAAGCGTTTATGATGTAATACACATATAAGAACCTATCAGTACGAAGCAAAGTTCTAATATGAGTCTATTTATACTTTTGAACGATTTTTTACAAAGAGCGTATTATACTCAGAGGGGTCAACTAGCTTTTCTCATGTTTTATTTATGAAGGTGTCACACATAAAATGAATGTTTTAATTTGAGTAATAAATGAGAGTTTTTTAAATTTTGTTAGTGAGTTTGTCTTTATAAAGAAAATATTAGATTTTTGAAGAAAATATTTTGGAACAAATCCTCTCTATTCTCGAAAACTATTAAGGTACATACATGTTATTTCAATTGCGGTAATTTAATACACATAAACTAAATCCATTTAATAAAAATACTATAAACATTATGTAATATGAATATTGAACAAAATAGGGAGAGGAAATAATTATAAAATATTATCGTCAATTCCGAAACACTCTATTCTACATGAACACATACACAAAATAGCTGCCTGTCTGTCTGTCTGTCCGGGAACGCCGCCATCTAGGCTTGGGCACCTGTGCCTCGGACGCAGCATTTCCCGGACAACCAAGCTGCTACTGGCTTCGCTCGTGGAGGCCTACAATCTCTACTGAAAAATAGTAGAACTAGAGAATGGTATAGACATTCTCATATTGGTTTTCAATTTCTTTTGGTGTCGACTAGCTATTCGGACATGCCACATACACAGTCACATCTAAGCTGCCCAAAGTACATTGTTTTGAAACTTTCTTACTTTTTGGTTTCCTAATAGTAGAACCGAAATATTACTTTAAGAATATTAGAGAAGTGTAAAATCTCATCATAAATTGCAATTTTGTTGAAACATTTGAAGCTTATTTTACGAAAATTGTTACTGTAAATATTTAAGAATTACTGTAAATGCGAATTATGATGCTCTTTTACACAGAACTTGTTTGAGTTCTCGAAAAGAATTTGAAAGTCATTTGAAGCACATTAACTCACAATAGTCTTTACAAATTGGTACATATTTACGGTACATACGGTACATTGGTACATATTTACGGCATGAGAGGTCCTTCAAAAAATTGAATTTGTGTATTTATTTTAAATATCCCGAAATGAACATTACGTCATATTAAAGTATGCAATTACCACAATCCGTTCGAAAAGTTTAAAGAAAATATTTTTTGAGAAAATGGCGATTAAGCGTTTCTGAAAATACGGAATTTTGAGTTAGTTTTTACAGAAAACTTGAGTTTTCGAGAAAATTAACCTGACGTAATTTAAAGCACTTGCACTCTTAAATACAATAATGTAAACAAATCGCCGGTAATGTAAATATTAACGTCGTCAGAGATAATTAAAAAAATTCATTTTTATAATTATTGAAAAAACAGAGACTAGATCAATATAGCGTTTATGACATCTCATAAAGTATATTTAGCACCATCCCTACCAAAGGTTTAAAGAAAAAAATTGGAGCGGCTTTTGAGAAAATCTTGTTTTTGTTATTTTTTAAATTGCGCACGTGCACACAATATTGCGCGAAAACTACTTAAAGTTTCAAATATAGAACACAATTTCATTTGAAGGAAGAATCTCTGTCTTCAATTTTGTAGGAAGTTATTAAGTACATAAAATATCAATTAGTCGAGGACATTCCGAGATCACATGGGAATTTATTCGGACCATAATCGAAAGCACAATAATAGGATACCTAGGACATAGCTCCTGGCGTGGAGAACAACTGAGAAGACACATCCAAGAAACTTGCAGTAAGCTTACGAACGTTACCTCATGAAAAACCGCCGTAAGGTATACTTTTGTTTCAAACGCAAAGTTAATAACTTGATTCATGAACTCTTAGAATTTGTTATAGTATCATAATAAATGTTAAATCTGAGTTTTTTGTAGAGAAAAGGCTGGTGATTTAGAGTAGTTGCCTCTTCTTCTTCTTCGGCTGTTACTCTCACGAGTTTGCCGTTCTGGATCTCCATATATCTCTATTCTTCCAGTCTTCGTTTTGGAGACTTCTAACTTCCATCGCTTCACTTACATAGGCTTGCCATGTCAAAACGGGTCTACCCCTCACCCTTCTTCGTTCTGGTGTCCAGTGTAGGAGTTTCCTGGGCCATCTTTCTGTCCCCATACGTTGCACGTGACCATACCATTGGATTGTTTTATTTTCTAGTCTTTTTGTGATGGACGTAGTTACCCCTGCTCTGTCCCACACCACTTCATTTCTAATTCTATCCAGTCTGGTCAACTGTAGACACCTTCTCATATAATCCAGTTCTACTGTTCTTATCTTGTCTCTCCTACGTTTTGTCAAAGGCCACATTTCCGCTCCATATAGCAATATGTTTTCCACTATACTCTTAAATATTTTCCTTTTGGTTTCCAGACTTAAACCCGAATTCCAAAGAATTCCATGGAGTGCCCTTGTCGCATTTTTACCCATGCCTATTCTTGTGCTGATATCATCATCCACCTTTCCATCATTCGTGATTAATGTTCCTAAATATTTAAATTTCGAACAAGATTCTATGATGTCATTCTCCACTCTAATATCCGTTTGTTTTCCTCCAACACACAAATATTTAGTTTTATTAAGATTAATCTTGAGACCCCATCTTTCATAGCTTTCCTTTAATTTCCTGAGCATATACTCCATATCGTCCTGATCAGCGGCAAAGACAATCTGATCATCAGCAAAAAGAAGCGAATGCAGTGGGCAGTCATTTATATACATTCCCATTCTCGAACATTTCCTGTACCAATCTTCCAGAACTTGTTCCATATATATATTAAAAAGGAGAGGTGATAAACTGCATCCTTGTTTTAAACCTTTCGTTATTTTTATTTTACTTGTTAATTTATTTCCCAGTTTAATACACGCTTCAGTATTCTGATATAACTTTTGTGTCAAATATATCCATTTTTCGGACACTTTAAGTCTTCTCATTTCAGACCATATTTTTCCTCTGGGCACACTATCATAGGCTTTTTCTAAATCAATAAAAGCCATATGCGTTTCTAGATTGTGCATTCTATTCTTTTCTATCAGCAATCTAACACAGTGTATATTATCCAGGCATGATCTACCTCCTCTAAAACCACTTTGTTCTTCATTAAAAGTTACTTCTTTTTCAATTTTCTCTTTTAGAATACTGGCGAATAGCCTAGCTATTGCCGGGATGACACTGATTCCTCTATAGTTTGCACATACAGTTTTATCTCCCTTCTTGTATATAGAGCTAATATATGCAGTGTTCCATTCCTCTGGGATGTCTCCTCCACTCTCTATCTTGTTAAAAATATCTTTTATATAATGTAATATTTTATCCCCTCCAAATTTCAGTAGTTCCATTCTCACATTTCCAGGTCCCGCTGATTTATTATTGCCAGCTTTCCTTAGTGCTCTTTTTACATCCAAAATTGTAATTTCAGGTTGATGTTGGTATGTATTAATTGGGTCCTCATCCACCATATATTGGGGTCTATCTTCTTGTAAAAGTTGTTCATAATATTCTATCCATTTATCTGATTGAATTAATTGCAATTTAGTACTAGTCACATTGTTTCTCATATTTTTTATAATTTTCCAAGCATTACAAAATCTATTATATCCTATAGTATTATCTATGTCTCTACACATTCTATCCCAATATTCCACTTTCTCCAACTTCACTAACGCTTTTACTACCTTCCTCTTTGCTACATAATCTGATCTCGTTTCTTGATTTCTTGTAGCAATCCACTTAAGGTAGGCCTTTTTCTTCTCTTCTATCTTGTTTTCTAAGTCTTCAGAAAACATTTCTTTTTTAGAAGGCTTCCTTCTTTTCTCTAGCCCCAAAGCTTCCCTTGCAGCTTGGAAAACAACGGATTGTAGATGTTGATACATTTCTTCAGTACTTCCATTTTTTTGGATACCATCAACAGAGTTTATAAGAATATTATTGATTCTATTTTGATATAGTGCAGCTACACTATATTGCCTTAAAAGGTCCGTTTTAAAGACTTAGTCCCTTTGCTCTATTAAAACCTCTGCTCTATTCTCTATTTCTTTGCCACGTCTAAATGGGAAAATAAATTTCCCTACAACCAGATTGTGATCACTTCCACATTCTGGTTGTCGAAACACCCTTACATCCTTTATTTTCATTTTTCTTTCCTTCCGTACAATAAACAGATCAATAATGGACTTAATATCTCTAGATGGGTCTACTCTTGTATATTTATGTATATCCTTGTGTTGAAAGAAGGTATTCGCAACACAATATTTTAACTCCTTACACAAATCTAGTATTCTTTTCCCATTATCGTTAACAATTTCTTCTCCAAATGGACCGACAAACCCTTGTTCCCTGTTGCCGACCCGACCGTTCCAATCACCCACCAAAATCACTTCGTGATGAATTGGAATATTTCCAATTATCTCATTCAAATCACCAAAAAAGCTTTCCTTCTCATCTACCAGAGCATTGTCATTTATTCCATAAACTCCTATAATTGTAGTTGGGTATCCATATAACATCATCTTAATTTTAATTATTCTATCACTTAGGCATTCGATGTTCCTTATGTGTTTCTTCAATTTTTGTTTCATCAGGACTGAAACGCCACTTCTAGCTCTATGACTCTTAGGGACTCCACTCCACGCATGCCAATATTCCCCTATATCTTCTTCCCCTGTGGCCTTTTTCTTTGTTTCCGTCAGAATTATTATATCTATGTTCATTTTGTTTATTTCCGTTACCACCTCCTCCCGTTTTGTTCTCAAACCCTGTATGTTCCATGTACCTATACTCATAGTCCGTGTTCTTATCCTTTGTCGTTTTAAATTTGAAGTCCGAGGCATATGAAAATCCTTTTTTGCATATCAACTTTTTCCATGGAATGGGGAGCAAGCCCATCGCCACAACCTCCAACCTGGGGGACCAGAGAGTTTACTTCGGACCTGCTTTGTCCTAGGGGAGTCGCCTTCACCTACGGCTACGAGGCCCCCCTCCCCGAATCCCTCTTTAGACTCTTGGAGACTTTAGGTGAGAGATTATAACCCTCTTCCTCCTACTTCTCTCAGCAACAGTAGCCCCATCCGCCAGGTCCTCCGACACGAAGATTCTCTTCTCCGCCGTCTCCGCCGTCGTGGACTTCCCGTTGCCGTCCTCTTCTGGAGTACTTCTTAGTCTGACCCCTACCCTTCGACCTGTCCGGCAAGGGAGGCCCTACCAGTAGCTACGCTACCGCCGGCATAGCTCTCAGGGTCACTGGGGCGCTCAAGCTCCACCACCAACTACAAGGTCATGTACTCCCTAGGTGGAGGAGTAGTTGCCATCAATTTAATAATTAGTTTGTTGCGCCAAGCTTTCAGGAATCGTGATTCCGGATACAATTACACGTCCACATGCAGCAGGTAAGACGAGAAATGTACGTCGAACCCATAATTGGATTTTAAAGCGAAGTTAACATAATAACATTTTAACATTGAGAGAATTGGTGAGAATATCAGGGCAACGAAAGAAATTAGTTACATTGAAAAAATCAGTAGTAAAAAATAGTAATGTTACACTATATTACGTATATTACTCCGTATATACGTAAGTATACGGGAAAGTAAAATGCCTTGATATTATTTTGTATGGTATGGTATAAAATTTATGTAAACTATTGAATTTAATCGTCTATAAAGGGCATTTAATTTATTTTTAATAGACAATATGCTTATCCCGATTCCATCAACAGGAATTTGGGCTTTAGTCTCCTTTGCACACGCTTGTTAGGCAATGATTTTGCTGTGATACACGCAAGTGCTGCGGGTTGCATATGCCCGCTGCCCCTCAGTCAATCGGGTCGAATTTTAAGTCGACACTTACGGAAAAAGATATCCTTTACGTAAGCAAGAAGTGACTGCTTGAAATAAGTTGTCAAAGATTTTTTTCAAAAATCAGTCCTCACGAACGAGCAAACGGTCCTTCATTAAGTGATTGTAAACGTGGCAAATTATCATTTGCGCAAACTGTTGCCTTTGATTAGCGGTTGAGTGACTCCAGAGTATACACACTCAACATGTTTCGTACGTTAAGCGCGTCCAACTTGTGCTCGACGCTTTCGGCGGCGTTCGTAATTGTAAACTTCCTATGTAAATTTATTTTTTCATTGTTTTCTTTAAATACAATAAAGATATGTCAAAAAACAACAAAATATTCTAAAACGTATGTGGTGCAATAATAAAATACGTGAGAAAGAGAAGAAGAGAGAAAATACAACTTAAATGTTATTAAAATAAAAAAAACTTCAGTTCAAAGCGATTTAAATATGCCTCGGACCGGACCAAAATTAAATTTACGACAAAGGCTACGAAAACGGACAATGAAAATTGGAACATGGAATATACAAGGCCTACGAACAAAGCAGAGGGAGGTCATCTCAGAAATTGAAAAAATGAGCCTGGACATAATTATACTTACGGAAACGAAGAAAAAAGGGACAGGGGAAGAAATTTTGAATGAGTATCTTCATATTTGGAGTGGTGTACCCAAAGATTTTAGAACTAGAAGTGGAGTCTCTTTCCTTACTAAACGTAAATGGACAAAATTCATTACACAGATAGACAATATTAATGAAAGGATACTAAGAATAGACATGAACGTTTTTCGTCATAAGATAACAATTTTAGGGGTATATGCCGTAAATGATAATGCACTTGTAGATGAATAAGTTCTTTCAAGACCTCAGGGAAACTATAGCGAGTATTCCGTATCAAAATGAAATAATATTAATTGGGGATTTTAATAGCAGAGTAGGTAATAGAGAACGCGAAGTAGTAGGTCAATACGGAGAGTATTGACGACAATGGAAAAAGATTAATCAACCTATGTAAGGAACATGCACTATGTGTAGGGAATACGTTGTTCAGACATAAAAACATCCACAAATATACACGAATAGATCCAGTAAGAAATATACAATCTGCAATTGATTTAGTTGTGGTGAAGAATGAGAGAAGAGTTAAACTGAATGATGTGAGAGTATACCGTCAACCAGAATGTGGAATTGATCATCATATGGTAGTGAGCAAACATGTTTTTCCTTTTAGAAATAAACGAAGATGTACTGAAAAAGATACTGACTTTTTAATTGAAGAAAACGATGTAAATTTTAAAACAGACCTTTTAAAACAATACAGTGTTGAGATGCCCTACCAAAACAGAATTAAGAATAATCTAGAAAACTCAGAAGATAAAAGTCCCGAAGAAATGTACAATCATTTAAAAGAGGCTGTTTTTGAAGCAGCTAAGGAAGTTTTAGAAGTGGAGCAAGAAAAAAGCAAGTTTGTAGAGAAATTTAGCGAAAATTCAGAAAGCATGATTAAGAAAAAGAAAAAAATACATTTGGCATGGATTTCAAGTAGGAATGAAACACACGAAAGGAATATGTAGAAAAGAGAAAAGAAGTTAAAGAATTAGTAAAAATCGAAAAAAATGAACACTGGGAGAGATTATGTAGGGATATAGATAGTACATTGGGATATTACAGATCAACTGAAGCATGGAAAACAATTAAAAATATGAGAAAAAAACTGTAACAGAAGCAAAATACAAATAATAACTCCTACAAAATGGATTGACTACTACGAAACATTATTGCAAGAAAATAGAGTGGAATACCAACAAGATTTGGAATGCACACATTGGCAAAAATGGGAACCTGAAATTAGTCGGCTTGATGTAAAGAGGGCTTTGGCGAGAGCAAAAAACAATAAAGCTCCAGGACCAGGAAATCTTAGAATGGAACTTTTAAAATACGGAGGCTCTAGTATAATTGAATACCTCCAAAATCTTTTTAACAGAATTGATGTTAGCGGTGTTATCCCGCAGGAATGGAATATGTCATACATCAGTTCCATACACAAGAAAGGTGACAAAACTAGTTGTGAAAATTACAGAGGAATCAGTGTCATCCCATCAATAGCTAGGCTATTCGCTAGTATTCTAAAGGAAAAAATACAAAAAGGAATAACTTTCAGCGAAGAACAAAGTTGTTTTAGGAGTGGGAGGTCATGTTTGGATAACATCCATTGCTTACGCCAGATAATAGAAAAAATGGAATGCACAATATAGATACATATATGACATTTATTGACCTGGAAAAGGCCTACGACAGTGTTCCAAGATGTAAAATTTGGCCAGCAATGAAAAGACTGAAATTGCAAGAAAAATGGGTTAATTTAGTTACAAAAATGTACCAGAATACTGAAGCGTGCATTAAAATGGGGAGGAAAATTACCCGAAGCATTAGAACTAACAAAGGGTTAAAGCAAGGATGTAGTTTATCGCCACTTCTCTTTAATATAAATATGGAACAAGCTTTGGAAACCTGGTACAAGAAATGTTCTCAAATGGGAATTCCCATAAATGACAAGTGCTTACATTCTTTGCTTTTTGCAGATGATCAGGTAATTATGGCAGCAGATCGGGAATATATGGAGTATATGCTTCGCAAATTAAAAGAAGAATACGAAAAATGGGGACTTAAAATCAACCTTAAAAAGACAGAATATTTATGCATAGGAGGAGATGCCTCTAATATTAATATCGCTGATGACGAGATAGCTAACGTTTCGAAATTTAAATATCTTGGGACTGTAATTACTGACGATGGGAAAGTTGATGAAGATATAACTACTAGACTCGCAATGGGGGAGAATGCAATCAAAGCTTTGCATGGCCGTATATGGAAGTGTTTTAAGGCAAGACACAAAACGACACAGTATCGTGGAAAGTATTATATTATATGGAGCAGAAGTGTGGCCGTTAACAAAACGCCATAGAGACAGAATACGGTCGGTAGAGCTCGACTTTATGAGAAGATCTTTGCAGATAACAAGACTGGATAAAATAAGAAACGAAGTGGTGTGGGAAAGAGCTGGGGTTCAAACAACCATAACCAGAAGACTAGAAAATAAAGCTCTTCAATGGTATGGACATGTCCAGAGGATGCGAAATGAGAGATGGCCAAAACAAATTGTAAATTGGACACCTAAAAGAAGACGTAGAAGAGGTAGACCTGGTTTAACCTGGAAGACATATATACATGAAGTAATGGAGGAGAAAGAATTGGAAGAGGGTCAATGGGAGGACCGAGAATTATGGAAATCGAAAACGGCAAACTCTAAGGGATAGAAACCGTCGAAGAAGAAGAAGAAGAAGAAGAAGAAGAAGAAGAAGAAGAAGAAGAAGAAGAAGAAGAAGAAGAAGAAGAAATGTTATTAAACAATGGCTATCCCTGTACTTCTTTGCAGATGCGAGACGTGAATCACGAAAAAGAAATATTTAAATATTTTACTAGAATTCTAATGTCTCAGGTGATGTCCTTGAAACAAGTGAAAGGCTGCACTGTATTAGACAAATAAAAAGTGAGATAATCAGAGAAAAAGTAGAGGTTCTAATATTAAAAAATAAATAACATCAAACATTAAGATGTCATGCTGAAGACGGATTAGGAGACACTCCTAACCCCTGAAGAGATGATTATTATGACGATGATGATGATGATGAACATTGATGCTCGTACAATTGATTATTTTCCGTAACACGCACACGGTTCTTCGTGGCATATAATGCGTGCCGATCGACGAAATATGCAAGCTAAACATTATTCTAAAGAGCTAGCGCGCAGCGATCCGACGCAAAGGAAACCTATATTTCCGAGTACGATTTGCCTTTGAAAAAACGACTTAATGCAAAAATACAGCTTCGAAAGCGCATTATCTATTATGGTGGCATGGAATATGTCACAAAAGTGGGATTAGCTCTTCCGTGGGAATACTAATTAGCTACTGCGAAGGTACATCAGAGAAAATGTAATTCTAAGGTAATGTAACTTCTCAATACACGACTACCCATCTTCTGGTGAGTTTTTTAAACTCTTATTTACTCAATTCCTAAAAAGTCTTCGCAGAGTTAAAAAAATGAATCAGAGTATTTTACATTCTTATAAGAACTTCCTTTCTCGTAATTATCATAGTTACTTTCTCGCCCTTTTCTTGTATGTCTTGTGAAATAAGAGGAACAGTTTCATGTATATTATTAAGAGAAACGGAATTTATTATAAATGAAAATACTTTTTCCTATTAATGTCAACATCTCACCTTATTTATCTTCGTTTCACGTGCTCAGAAAAACATTTAATGGAACATATCCATTTCAAAATTTTTCACTTGCTTTTAATTAGGTCTCCCCAGCCCCAATTTCACCATCGACCAAACTTTATCTTATTACAATTAACGTTGGTCCAGTAATCTTATTGAAATTGCACGCATTTTCATGCCTTTGAAACTAAGATAATATTTTCATTCTGCATAAAGTTTACTTATTTAAGTATTGAGCATTATTTTTTCAGAATTAAAACACTAATACTATGCAAATAGCCATGTAGAAGGAATATACGAACAATTTTTTTAACACACTCATCGCCAAATTTCCGTGCCAGTACCAATTCATAAATTCCAACCACAAAATGTCTTCAGATAAATTTAGTTTTTAAAATTTCAAATGCTTATTTACTTTCGTTATCATAGCTATTTTAATATTTTTATATTTTATAGCCACTTCAAATGTTAATAGATATTTAATGATAAGGTAAAAAATTAAATTACATAGCATGTGAAAAACGTTTGTAAAAATTACTAATTTTTGAAAAATTGTAGAAAGTTTTTTTAAGATTCATCATTGATGAATAATTACATTAAGTAAAAACACCTAACTTGAATAAAGAAGATATGAGAAATGCCCGAAAAAGTCAAAATTTGAGATATTTTAAAAAAATGTTGACCTTAAAAGACCAAAAAATGTATACTCATGTTGAAAAAATAGATCCTCTTTCGATATTTTGAAAATTTGTAGCAGATTCATATAAAATACACCTAAAGTACCCTACTTCTGTACTCTATTCGTTGAAATTTGCGGAGTTTCAAGTTGAGCCAGATCGATATTATACCCATATTTTGAAAAATCTCAGTCGTCGCTAGTGTGGATTTTTTACCGTTAAAGTACTGTATTTCTTCATCATTTATTGTCTTTATAGATCATCAGAATATTATTAACAATATCAGCGGTATTCACAAAAGATTATATCCAATAAGGAAACATCATTTGAATGGAAGTAAATTTCCGATTTGTTATTCCTTCTACTGGAAGGTCTAAAATAGGAAAAGACTGACGAAAGAAAGTTAGAGGGCAAATAGAGAACGAGGAAAGTACGATGATTGGATGGCGAGCGGGACAGTCACGATTTGAGGGTAATGGATTTTCTGCGCTTATGAGTTCATTGCTTCCATGTGTTCTTGTGTCCAATGTGACGGTCCGCTGACATCTCACTTCATGCGCAAAGTGATCAGCTTGGGGCTCGACAGTCCCTTTCGTGATCCACTGCGTATACGCTCTTCCAAATGCTGCTAAGTGGCAGATTAAATTAATATTACGTGTTGGCTGTGTGCAGTGGAACATTTTAGATCTGTCACGAAAATGCCGAGTTGTACAATGAATAAGCGTTTTCGAGGTTCTTTTCGCTCTTTTGTTTGAATAGCTAAGTACCAGTTCTCCTTTTCAGTAATTGCAACTCAAAAGAAGTAACTGCTATTAAAAGAAATATTCTCATACTTGTAAAATGAGGCGTCGCCGACGCAGTAAACTGTTTTAAAAATAGTTTCATGTGTTGAAAATTTCTTTGATATTCGATTTCTTTCATGCCCAGCTTTGTTCAAATATGTTCTTTCGGAATTGGCATTAGAATGAATCGTAGTAGCTAATAATGTAATAGTCCCGTTCAAAAGTTCCCAACACCCAATGACCTTGCAACTTACCCCCATACGGGATATGAACTGGGTTTATTGCAATTTCAAAATTATAATAACTGTAGCAAATACTTGCAGGTTTCCATGCTAATAGTTAAATAGGTTTGTACGCTTTTTTTTGCTAATATGCACGAAAATGCACATAGTACATTTACATTAGCACAAATTCTAAATGCAATAATGTAGATCATTCCGAAATAGTTCCCAAAATTCGGTCGCAACATATTTTACAACTACATTTGATTCTTCCACAGTTTTCCTTAACACTTCCATATTTTCTCCCCGAATTATTGAAGAGATTAAAACTTCACAACTCAATATAATTTGTGTTCACTTCTACTACTGAAATTGCTCTTTAATTGTTTTGTATGCGAATCTAGCGTTGCATGCGAATCTAGCATTAAGGGCGTCTGTTTTGAATGTTTATATGAATAAGGTGTTTGTTAAGTTGGATACGAATACGTTGTGGGTCACATTCATTCGAAAATCGGTATTTGCACACTTATTTAAGAACGTAAAACACCGAGGTCGAACATAATGTTCATTCATTCTCTGGCATTACTCACAGTTTTGTTTTGTCAATATTCCCTTGAAATTCTTCAAGTTTAAAAAATTCGAGGAAATACTGTTCTCAGATTTTCTGAAACTAATTTTTTGAAATACGATAATTAGAATCAAATCTTCAGTGTGATTCACTTGGTAATAAGAAAATGATGGCGTATTAAATTAAAAATGCTTTTGGGTACTCGCTTTTAATCAAAGCCACCTACATATGTCGATTTAGGAGGCGTTGGTTCAATTCCCAGCATTATCACTAATATCGCAGCACCAAAACATGAAAAAACACAGTTTTAGAAATTTATTTTAATGTTGTGACCGGATCCAGGAAGAAATTATCAGTTTCCCATCAGGAGCTCGAGACCCATGAAACGTCTCGATCGGTGCACGGGAAGTGGTCTGGCCGCCAGTGACGGAACCGCACACATACGCACACTCAGTTTCACTCGAATACTGTATAGATATTTACAATAAGGCCTACATACTAACTTTTGCTTGAGTTTAAATCAGTTAGTATGTATTTTTAAAACATATTTTATTTTTTATTAATAAAAAATCACAATTCTATATAAACTCTTTTTTAAATATGAAAAAAGTGATATTCACATTCACTTATCATCCAAACAATATGCAGCTACTAAACACTAAACACTAGAGTTCAGTAACCGGTAACCAAGTAAGTTTCCGATATTCAAAATTCAACGTGAACAGAACACTTCTTATATCGGAAGAATTTAATGGTAATAAGATTTCAGTATCTATATAAGGAAACAGAATCGCAATTTAATTTTTTGGTTTCCATAAATTCAACTTCTTAACTATTATACTACATATTTAAACTTCCTTCCTCCTCAAATGCAAAATCAACACTAAAAAAGGACCTGGCTTTGGGGCACTTCACTTTACAGACACATACATACTTTACATATATAACATTTCGTACTACAAACTAGTTGAACGTGGCGTCACCGTCGCTGTTAACTGTTTTAAAAGTATTTTCATGTGTGGAAAATTTCTTTCATACTTCATTTCTTTCATGCCTAGTTTTGTTCAAATATGTTTTTACAGTATCTGGCATTGGACGTCCCAATAAACTGTAGTAGCTGCTAATGTTATACTCCCGATCAAAACTTCCCAACCCCCAATGTCCTTGTATATTACTTTCATACGGGATATCAACTGGAAATATTTCAATTCCAAAATTATAATCGCCGTAAAAAATACTTGCAGGTTTGAATGATGCGAATAGTTAAAATTTAGTACAGGCATATTTTTTACGTTTTGTTTTTTATTATGAATATAAATGATCATCTCGAAGCTGTTTGTCTGCAATATTTTCTAAGGCTAATATAAGATCACTCTCAATCAGTTCGGAAAATTCTGTCGCAAAATCTTCTACAACTTCATTTGATTCCCCTGAGTTGCTTAACTCTTCCATATTTTTGTCCCCTATTTTTTAAAGATTTTCAAACTTGACAAACTCAGTCTACTTTGTGTGTATACGCGCCGCCCACGGAGCAACGGCAAGAGCGAGCGCCGCAACGACCAACACGAGCGCCGCCTGGGAGCCGTTGACGGCAACACCAGCAGCGTGGAGGAGGTGCTTCGCCCGCCGGGTCAGCGGGAGGGGGGGTGACGTGTCCATCCCTTCTGCGGGGGGGGGGGGAGCGGCGCCGCCACTGACCGCGCAGCCCGTCTTGCTCGAATCGCCGCTCGAATACTTTCGTGCATGAACAGCCGCTCGAGTTGTTTCGAAGTACAGACGTATTAGCCGTCGTAAATAATTTGGCTTAGAGATAAAGGTAGTTGCAAACGAGCAGCCATTTTGTGAATGTCAGTAATGTGATAGAAAATATCGTGAGAGTAAGTTGACCAGCTATTCAAAGTTAATTATGAAGGCGATGAATTCGAGTATTCGTGCAATAGAAGACGCCAGCAGGAAGTATAATTTTGTTTTAAAAGTGGCGGTGATCAGAAACTACCGTATGTTACGGCAGAACTGTTCCGAAAAGCAATAAAGCCAATTGCGGAGTGCAAGAGACTTTCCGCTCGAGGGCGTATACGAGGAGCAGAAAGAAGCAGGCGTGAGCGGGAGCGGCCCGTCTCGAGACAGAAGCAGAGGGACGAGAGGCGCCGAGGATGGGTCGCAAGGCGGGAGGCGGGAGCGCCGGCGGTCGGCCCGAGTAGGCCGTGTCGTCGCGAGGGGAGCTGCGAGGCGAGGGAGGAAACCAGCGACATCCATCGGAGGGGCGGCGGAGGGCATTGCCGGCGTGAGGTCAGCGATCGCGAGTGATGGGCATTCAACACGCTCTCCCGAATTCATAGTAGGCGACGTGGATTAAAATTAAGAAAAGGGAATGTTTCTATTCGTTTGCGAAGCTAGTTCAAAAGCTCGCAAAGCTGAGTTATATTATCTTTTAAAGATTGGATGCTTTAAGTACTGATTCACTTTCTTGTATGATTATTTAAATAATTAATTAAACAGTTTGTGTTATTTATTATTTTTGTTGAGTGAGAGTAGTGTTCATATTATTATATGTGATGCTATTCTTTCATTTTAAAATCGAAGAGCTCACAAATATAATTGTATCCTTTGTTAAAAAGAGATTTTGAATCATTTAAGTTAACATGTAGCGGGAATTTCCAAGGAAATGACCATGCACGCATCCAATATAAAATGAGAGTATTGCTTTTAGAAGAATAGCTCATTTCCAAGTAAAAATTTGAGAGCTCAGAACGGACGTTCGGGCATCGAACAATTTTTTTTTTATTTTCAATTCTGCTAATTTACATTCTGTTCACTTGGAACAATTAGTAAATGGTATACAAGATAGAAGTTACTATGAAGAGAATCTAAAGGGTAAGTCTAGAATATGTTCACGCTTTAGCCTAACACATGTTCACTATTGTCCAACATGTTCACTGATTGTTGATTCGGGTGGCATCCCAGTCTCTTCTGATGCCTCTTCCTTCTCTCCGAGATAGTTTCTGCCATTGTTGAGATGTTCAAATCTTTGTACAAATTATTGTTGGTGACGAACCACGGAGCGTTGCATATATATCTCAGTGTTTTTGTTTCGAATCTTCTCAGGATCTCCAGGTTTGACTTGCTGGCAGTTCTCCAGAGTTCGATGCCGTAAGTCCATGTTGGCTTGATTATTGTCTTGTACACTAAAATTTGTTGTATAAGGAGAGCTTAGATCTTTGGTTAAGTAGCCATGATAATTTGCTTAATTTCAGTTGTAATTCTTTCCTCTTTTTCAAGATGCGAGGTTTCCAGGTTAAGTGACTGTCTAGATGTAAACCAAGATACCTCACAACAGTTGTTACTGAGAGTTCTGACGAGTTTAATTTCACTTTGGGACACTGTTCTTTTCGAAGTGAGAAGGTAATCTGTTGTGATTTTGCTGTGTTTATATTTACTCTCCATTGATTCGTCCATTCTTCTATCTTGTCCAGATGCGCTTGCAGGTGTTGCGATGCTCGAGTTGAGTCCTCGTCGACAGCTAAAATAGCTGTGTCATCAGCAAATGTGGTCATCATTGTGCGTTCTGTTGTTGGTAGGTCAGAAGTATAGATTACGTACAGAATTGGTCCTAGGATACTTCCTTGAGGGACACCTGCTCTCAGTGGCTTAAATCCAGAGAAAACATCTTGGTATTTAATTTGAAAAAAGCGGCTGGATAGATACGTTTTAAAAAATGTATAGAATGAGTGCGGGAGTAATTGATTTTGAATAGCAGACCTGCATGCCAGACCCTATCAAATGCTTGCTGTACGTCCAAGAAAGCAGCAGAGCAATATTTCTTTTCTTCTAGGCTTTGAGATATCTTGTTTACTATTCGGTGTGTCTGATCTATAGTTGAGTGACCTTCACGAAACCCATATTGAAAGTCTGGTATTATGTTATCGGTTATTGGTTTAAGCCGTTGTAAAAGTAGTTTTTCAAATACCGTGGATACAACTGGGAGAAGACTTATTGGTCTGTATGATGCAACGTCTGTAGCAGGTTTTCCAGGTTTCACTATAGCTGTCACTTGTGCATACTTCCAGAGAGTCGGATAGTGGCTCTCGTTTAAATTGGCATTAAATATGGATGTGACGAATGATAGTGCTTCCTTGGGTAATTCTTGTAATATTGTACCACTTATAAGATCATGTCCTGGGCTTTTAGTAGGATTTATGTGCTTTTTAATGTTTTCTTCTATTTCACATAAATTGAACGTCTTGATGGCTGCCGACTGTTGGAGGGGAGCCTGTAAACTTTCTATTGCCTCATTTTTCGAAATACTTCGTTTAGCTATTGGTTTGAATACTGTAGAAAAGTGTATAGCAAGACGTTCGGCCTTTTCCTCAGGACTTCGTGCCCATGTGCCATCTTGTCTTCTAATAGGCGAGATGTGCTGTTGTGGCCGATTGATTTTTTTTGTTGCTTTCCGCGGTGAGTAATTAGTTATAGCTGTTGGTGACAAGGAATTTACGTAATTGGAAAATTTGGTGTTTTGGTACTCTTTTAGTTCTCTTTTTAGTTGCTGGGCTGATGCGTTAAGTTTATTTTTGTCTTCAGGCTGTCTGGTGTACATATAGATTCTACGAAGTCGGCGTTTTTGAGTTATTTTTTGTCTAATTTCTTTGGGATACGGTAAGTTCTTGATTACTTCAGATTTTGGTGTTGCTCTCCAGGCAGCGTTTCGTATAACCTCTGTTAGATGTAAAACTGCAGTGTCTATATCATTGCTTGATTTTAGAGACATATTTACGCTTAACGAGTTGTTAACGTATATTCGAAATTTATCCCAGTTAGTAAACTTACTACACAGTTTAGGTGGTGATCTGCGCTCAATAACGGACGAACAGATGGTCATCTCTACTGGCATGTGATCGGAACTAAGGTCGTAGTTGGTTGCATCTTGATTGCAGCAGGTATTATTCCTTTTGCTAAGAAAAAGTCTAGATCAGGTGTTTTTGTTCATATCAGTCAGCCAGTATGAAGGTTCTCCTGTTGATAGTGTCATAACATTCAATTTGTTTATTGCCTTAAGTAGATTCTTCCCCCTTAAGGTATTGAGACGTGAGCCCCATTGTTGATGTTTGGCATTGTAGTCTCCGCCGGCTATGAATCTCCGTCCAAGCGTTTTTAGAAACGTAGCAAATTGATCTTCCGTTATTTGGTGTTTCGGAGGGCAATAAACTGCTGTTAGGGTTAGTGGTCTACCGTTTTCTGTAATCATTACGGAGGTGGCCTGAATTTCTTCTGTTTTGTATTCGGTAAGCTCATGATGTTTGACCGTTTTACGAATGATAACGGCCGTTCCGCCGTGCGCAGTTCCGTCCGGATGTTCAGTAGTGTAGATTTCGTATCCCGGAATTTGAAGATAGCTTTTATCTGTGAAGTGTGTTTCAGATATAAGCATGATATCTATGGCTTGTTCGGTGAGAATTGCTATTACCTCTCGGCGATGCTGGAGTATACCATTAGCGTTCGAGAGTAGAAGTTCTATTTTTCCCGTCATTTAACGCATTTTGGATATCAGTGTAGTGATTAAATTAAGGAGGGTATTTATTTGCACGGATTGCTGTTTCAAAATGTTTTCGAATCTCTGAAAGGCTTTATCAAGGACTTGACTGAGGTCTTCCTGGTCGTTTGTAGTTCCATGATTATAATAATTTCTTGTATTCCATACTGGTTTGGGATTTGGATAATAGATTGCATTATCATGAGGTTGCTCGTGTTTTCTTACGGATTGTGGGTTGGGATTGGAAGTGCTATTTTGGAGGGAGTGAATGGGTAATGGAGGGAAATCTGAGGCATTTGGTACTATTTGCTTCTCTTTAGGATTTAAAATTGGATTTTGGAATGTTGATTTTCTATATTGAATTCTGCTTTTCATATATTTCTGGTATTCTGGGCATCCTTTGTAGTTGGCAGGGTGATTATCAGAACATAAAGCGCATATGGCTGGTGCATTTCTATCCTTCTTGCAGTCTTCAGTGAAGTGTTCTTCACCACATTTTACGCATTTAGGGGTTTCTCTGCAGTATGACCTTGTGTGTCCGTACTCTTGACATCTATGACACTGAACAGCTGTTTTCTTTTTGCAGGGAGGTTCAAATTTTATGATGGCGTTGACGAGTTTCTCTATTTTGTAGATGTCTTTATTATTTGGGCTTGGTTCAAGATCTACGAAGAAAAGTGAGAGTGGGCGTTTAGTTAGTCAATGCCGCATGTTATGTAAGTTACGAACTGTATGTCCGAGGGTTTTTAATTCTGTTACAACTTCATCTTTATCAATTGTGGGATGTAAGTATGTGGGATGTAAGTAATTGTGGGAGTACAACTCTGAAAGCTCTGTCTTGTTTGAGTTGATGAGTATGATATGCTGCCTTTTTTTCGTCGAGGAGCTTTATTAACAAGCGGAACGCGTCCACTGTGCGTGGCATTAGTTTTATTTCATTACTATACATTTTATATGAAATGTCTTCTTGTTTTACTTTTTGCTTGAGAATGTCAATCAATTTTGGGACATTTGTAACGCCGGGTATAAATATGGGTGGGATAGAAAAATTTGTTTCTTCCCCCGCCGTTTCATTTTGAGTTTGATTTTCATTCATTAGAGGGGTGAATTTATTTTGTAGAGGAATCACATTTTCTGTCAATGTCGGTAGGTTAGTATTTGACTGACTACCATCACTTCGTCGTCTTCGTTTGCGTACATTTAGTTGCCATCCGTCAGTACTTGCTTCTCCGTGGTTATCAGTTGTTGACATTTCATGGTCACCTTTATCATTTTCTTGAAGCCACGACTGGTGCTGTGTTTGTGGAGGGTGCCATGAAGGCTGCTGCCCTGACGTACTTACGAGTAAAATGTTGTCGGGTGTTAATGAAGGTGCCGTGCAGCCGTTCTGCGATGGCTGAGACCAGGGGTGAGGCTGCATTTGTTGATGGTGTTGCCATTGAAGCTGCTGTTCAGGCGTAAGCTGCGGTGGATCGGTTGACTGCATTGCAACAGATGTCATTCCGTTGTAAGTTAATATTGCTTCACGGATGCTTTGGCCGAGTCCAGCTGTTTCATTTTGTGTTTCACTAATTGTTAAATATTTATATTGCACTATATACGTTTACATACACTTCACTGTTCAGTTATACTTGTATCCGAATAAAACTTAAGGTACACACAATAACCTCGGTGTTATCACCGCGCACACTTTATCGCAAGGAGCGACTCCGGCGGAGGTCTTGCCCCGACAGGAGCTGAGCTCGAACTCTCGAACAAAAATGTGTTTTTTTTTTTTTTTTTTTTTTTTTTTTTTTTTTTTTTTTTTTTTTTTTGCTTTTCAGTATTCGCAATTGAATTTTAGAATACGTGAACCACGTTTTCTTAATTTCAGTGTGTCTGTGTTTGGATATCTTTTTTCACAACAAATATCCCATTGCTCTGAGGTAAATTCAAAGCTCATATTGAGCATTCATCTGCAGCTTCCCATCAGACATCAGGGGTCTACCAGACCGGGGTGGCGTCCGAATATATATAAAATCATTAAATGGTTACTATGTTGTATTTTTGTGTGAATACGGGGAATAAGTAGTTAGTCTCTTTAAATTGAAAATTGATCTTTGCACGCCTAAGAAATGTATTATATAGTATTACAGTTCTCGTTTCTTTCGTATTCACTTCACATTCAACTTCGATGTTCCAAGATAGTTTGCAAATTTATTCCAAAAAATCCCCATGAAGTACTTTACTCTTACGAATTCACAATAAATTCTGACGCGCGATTTTCATTAGATATTGCTCATTTGTCAACAATTAGTGTTTCCATGCTCATGGAAGAAAATTATGGTGTCATGAACTTAAAATAACAAAGAGGTACTGCGATTTAATCAACGTCACCTATATAGATCTATGTAGGTCGTATTGGTTTAATTCTCCGTTTATCCACTCAGATCGCTGACCTAAAACACACAAAAGCACATTTTTGAAAATTTCTCAAAATTTTCGGTCTAAACTTGAAAACAAATTATCAGTTGCCCACAAGGAGATCGAGACGCGCCGAATCACATATTATACGCCTCGATTGGTGGACGGGAAGTGGTCTAACAGTGAGTGACAGAACCGTACTCAGGCACACATGCACACTCGGAGTTACTCAAATACTGTATAGGGATTATTCACTTAGCGGGGGCGACAAGTGAGGATTTTTAAGTATTCTCTTATTCCTGAATGATCGTTTGACGCCTAAAATTAATCCATCTCTGGCTATTATTTCAACTGCAGAATCAGAAAAGTTCTGGCAATGTTTCGAACCAAAAGATTCAAATACCTACTGTGTGGAATTCCAACAAACCGCAATAGATTGAGGCGCGTGTGTGTTCCGCTTCGGCACATTGATCGAGGAGACTGCGAGCTCTTGGCTCGCGCCATTGGTCACTCGCCTTTGTAACAGCAGCCGCAGGATATCTGCAGCAGTATCAAAATGACGCTTCATCACTCTTCAAAAGAAAACAAACGGTGTTATTTCTGCGCCACGTTTATGGAACGAATGAAAATCTGACACAATGGAACAATTTCATTTTAAAGAGCATGGACATATTTCCTCTCAGTTTTCATGCGCCAAATTTCATTTTCATGAAAGGAAACGGCAAAGGATTTTTAAAAATTTATTTTAAGTCGAATTAATATGTCGCGTCTACATATAAAGCCATTACGTAACATTTGCGTCGGTTATAAAAGCAGTGCTTAAACAAAATAGTATAGAACTAGTGGTGTTACAACAGCACATACTTTCTCGCGTTATTGGAAACTGCTAGGTAATAATGAAATATTACTTTTTCTACGCTTTCTACCTCAGCTATAATTTGAAAACGTCCCAATTCAGCCAAGAAGCGAGCAACGCGCTATTGCCAGCGCAGTGTTGTCAAAACTATGTGCATTCGCTTGGTTAATAATATCAATACAGTAATTAGAATATCTGCAATTTATATCAAAAAAATTACGAAAATTCTGTCTGCTCACTCGTGAGTTGCCTTTCGTCGTAAGATGATAGTTCCGATTTTTTTTTAATTTATTCAATTCGCAGTAAATATTTTTAGGGATCAGATGATATGAAATGGTACATAACATGTCTCACCAGGTGGGCTAAATAAAACAGCTGTATCGTATCACCGCCAACAACTCGATGTTCGACGACAATTACCTTCTCAAAAATTGATGCGACATTGTTGCGAAATTTCTATTAAACTTTCCGGAAAGGAATACATCAATACATTGAGAGTTGAAATTGAGTAGAAAGTAAAAAAATAAAAATAAAAAAAGTAAAAATAGAATTAATGTTGGCAATTTCTGTAGGAAATTGTAATTAAAATTAAATTATTTATTTTTTATTTCATTCATTCAATTTTTCTCATGGACCGAAGTTGGTCTGAAACATGTATATATTTCAGTAATTTCAATCAGAAATAACGCAAAAACCACTCATTTTTTCAAAACGATGTACCTGTCCTTTTTTAAACAGCTAATGTTTTACAACAGACTTTGTTTTAGACAAAAATCTTTACCTTCAATTTTGTATTTTTAATTTTCGAAAAAAACGAGCAATACCTGAATATGAGACGAGCACCATATATCTTACCGTCTCTTATTTCATATGTGGAAAAAAATTTAAAAAACATTTGGAGCGATTTTTGAGAATTTTCTTGTACATTTCTATACAAAAATACGCGAAAATTACGCGTTTTTCAAAAAATTGTACATGATCTTTTTTAAAGAGCTAGTTTTGTAACAGACTTTGTCTGAGGCAAAAATCTCTATCTTTAATTTTGTATTTATTTTTTTTTTAATTTTCATAAAATCGCTCAATACCCGATAATGGGACGAGCACCATATGTTTTACCGTATTTAATTACATAAGTGAAGAAAATTTAAATAAAAAATTTGTAGCAGTTTTTGAGGGGGAAAATGCGCAAGTTACGCAAAACTACTCGTTTTTTAAAAAACTGTAGTAACATTATGAGTAAAAAGTAGTTTCTGCGCATTTGCGACTGAAATTTACAAAAAAGTCTCCACATTTGCTCCAATATTTTTTTAAATTTTCTCCACATATGTAATAAGGAACGGTAAGAAATATAGAGCTAGTCTTATTTTGGGGTATTACTGTTTTTTTCGAACATTCCAAAAAAAATCAAAACTACAAAATTGAAGATGGAGATTTTGCTTCGGACAAATTCTGTTGTACAAAATTAGCTCTTTAAAAAAGGTATATAATTTTTTTTAAATAGTTGTTTTTGCGTTATTTCTGGTTGAAATTAATGAAATATATACAGGTTTTACACCAACTACGAACCAGGAAAAAATATGAATGAATATTAAAATTAATTAATTTAAATTGTGATTTGCTATTGAAAATCTCAATATTATTCTATTCTTGCTTTCTCGCACTTTTGTATGTAAATGTATGTACTTGTCGCGTCAGACCGTGAACGGGCTCAGGCCTACCGGCGACGTTCCTGCCTCGCGGCCAGGGGTAAAGGGGGTACGTGTGATTAGCACGTAGACATCCTCACGCCGTATTCCAGTCTTCTCAAACTGCGAAGGGAAGTTTCTCAGCGTCACACAGCAACATACACTGGGACATTGCAAGGAAAATGCACACTATAGACTTGGCTCGACCGGGAAACGAACAAAGAAATTATTTGTCAGCACTTTTTTTTCTAATAGTGAGGTGATTAACATTCATCTTATATTTAAGGATTAATTGAAGCGATGAGAAAATAAAATAGTGATATAAGGTAATGAATTCGTTGTTTCGAATGCATTCATAATGGGATACATTGAATGGCATTTATTTCTGGATGTTCCATTTATTTGTGAAAACTATCCGTGCTTGCCTGTATTACGTGCTGTAAATTTAAAAAAAAATGTTAATAATAGTTTTCGTTCGTTTACTATTTTAATTTTCAAAAAAACTATCGTACTTGGCAGCAAAGATGATAGGTTTTAGCGGGCTTTCTGCTTTACTGCTCTCCAGGGCATCTATAACTGTTTAAAATATTAATGAATTATGAAGAGACTAATTATGGTTTTGATTGGTTTTAAGTCTTCATTTAAAATAAAATAAAACATTTAAGAATGAACTTAAATTATCTCGAGACATGGGAAAAAATAATTGTATTCGAAACAATCAATAGTGTTCCATAAAGAACTCTTTAGAAGAACTTTCATCAAACCACAACAATGTAAACTGAAAACAGTTCTATTTATGGAAAAAAGTGGCTCTTTTAGCAAGAATTGATAAGAAAATATGTGCCCATTGTTAGCAGCGTCCATTGCGGCATGCACACTTTGTTGTCAGAGCTCGTTGACTGAAATGTATTCATATGGGATATAATATTATTACACAACCGTTACTAAGGGACGAGAAAGTATGTGCTGTTTTAGCATCACAAGTTACTTTCTCGTATACATACGTATATTCGGAGTGATAAACGTAGTATAGGGAAAGTTATGTAATGCTGCGTAAAAAACGGGAGATTTTCGGCAGAAAAAAATGCATTGCCAGGTCCTGATAAAGAAAAAGGAGATAAATCCAGCACAGACTTTCCCGTATTAGTTTTCTATTTCCTTTGGTCTCGGCTCGGTATTCCGACCTGCCACATACTCTTGCGTTCTGCCATCTATTGCCACCCAGAACATATTTTGACATTTTTTTAATTTTTCAGTTTCCTAATATTATAAAGGAAATATTATTTTATGAATATTAAAGAGCAGATGTACATAGCAACTTGCTTTGAAAAATTTGGAGTAGTTTTTGAGAAAATGGCGCTTAAATGCTAGAGTAAATTCAAAATTTGAAGTACTTTTTTACAGAAAATTCTTGAGTTTCCGAAAAACTTCATTTGAAGTCATTAAAAGAACTATAACTTACAAATACAATACTGATTACAAATTGCTGGAAATGGGCATATATATGGATTGAGAGAACTTTAAAAAAATTCTTTTGTGTAATTTTTTTAAAAAATACATTGAAATGAACTTAACGTCATATTATCGCAATTAGCACAATCTTTTCGAAAAGTTTGAAGAAAAAAATTGGAACCGTTTTGAGAAAATGGTATTTGAGCGTTTCTAAAAATGCGAAATATTGAGGTAGTTTTGATAGAAAATGTTTGAGTTTTCGGGAAGCTTTATCTGACATTATTTAAAGCACATGGACTTATAAATACAATAATGTGGACAAACTGCCGCTAGTGTAAATATTAACGTGTAAAGCGTGTGAAAGAAATTAATTTTTTGTAATTTTTCAAAAAAACGACATATTGTTTCAATAAAACAATATGTCGTGTATGTCATCTTATAGAGTGCATTTAGTGCAATCCCTAACAAAAGTTTAAAGAAAAAATTCAGAGCTATTTTTGAGAAAATTTTGTTTTGTTATGTTTTAATATCGCAAATATAGCACATATTGCTCGAAAACTACTAAAAAGTATGTACATGACTTAATTGAAAGAACAACAAACTTTATTTTAAGGAAAAACCTCTATCTTCAATTTTGTAATTATAGGAAGACGCGGGAAAAAAATCACACTTTTTCAATTATCGAAATTTCAGAGTTAACAGTGAAAATCGGACCTATGCCACCTCTACAGGTGTATTTTACTCCATTTTTACAAGAAATTTAACAAAAAAATTGGAGCTATTTTTTAATGTTCAAGGGGCATTGTGTAAAGTATCCTTAAAAATTAAAATATCGGTTACAGATTCAAATTTTCATAACACCAGAACTATAGAATCCATGCTGTTAAAGAAATGACATCTGAAATTCATACAAATCAAGGAGTGATAGAAGGATAGAGTGTCACCAACTCTTTTCAACATCTACATAGATGATGCGATTAGAGAACGGAAAAGAGACGGAACACCATCAGGAATTAAACACCGACTGAATTGATATATTAATACCTTGTTTATCGCTGATGTTCAATTATTCATACAAGACGGCTAAAATAAAATTGCATATGGTAGTATATAGACTCAACGGACATAGTGTAACCCATAAACTGAAAATGTCCATAACCATATCATGACAATGGCCTTTTCAGGTATTTACTCAATAAGAACAAAAATTGTCCCAAATAACAAGGCAATAGAACTGATATATCATTTCCAGTATTTGGGTGGTGTCATATTTTATGAAGATAGAATATTTATATCAAAGTATTAAGAAAAAGATTAATGTATATCTACAAATATGTGACACAAATATTTGAAAGTCTTTAAAGGAAGAACGAGTTAAAATTTTATAGGGTCATGGCAGCTCCCACTTTGCTATATGGAGCGAACTCCTTCCACGCTTGGTGCATTTTTATTTTTAAAACATTAATAAACAACAATATAATATTAAAACTTTCAAGTTAATTTAAAATGGGTAGAAATAAGACCCAGAGGTAATCGAGTAAAGTATTTGAGTAAATAAATGAGAAACGAAAATAATATTATTTTGTTTGATTTTCTTAACGAAAGGATGGTTATAAAAACTAGAATTATAACACGAAGTTACAAAGACAAAGTTCCCTCTTGGTCGTGCTCCTGCGTGACTTTTGCAATGGCACCTACCACTTAACTTATTTAGCCTTTGTTTCTGGATGTCTGTTGGTCCTGTTGTTGTCTTCGCCTCAAACGTATTCATGCTCTGATACCAGATGAGATCATCTGCGAAAGAGATACAGGTTCCTGTCACTGAGCGCTGGGTGAGAAGCAATTTACATTATAGGTCAAAGGTCGCGCTCTTGGTATTATTTCTTGAAAGCCCTCTGCTTTGGAGCCAGGTACAATATTTGACAGGCTTTGGTTCCTGAGGATAACCAAGGGAAAGTTTACGGTCTGTCACTCTGTTTACTATAAGCGAGATGCCAGATTCTTTTACATTCTCTCTCTACGCCATAGCTATCTTTAGGATAAGCTCTGTGTAGATGTAAAAAAGCCTGGAAATTTTTATGAGACTGCGGTTCAGAGAACCTTGAATGGAAAACTCGTTCCGATTTTTTGGTAGTATAACCTTGGACGTCAGGTTGTGTCCGGTCTATAGGCTATAAATATTTAACGGGTTTTTTTCAGGTAGGCGGACTTCTGATTATAGAAGCCGATTGAAAGAGATGCGATAACGAAAACCAAGATTATTGTGTGTGGTGCATCTCATAATGCGTCTTAACTGTAGGAAATTCACAATGTTTGAATACTTTTTATTCTAAAATCTTAACCGACTAATTGCAAATAACAGTAATTTATAGTTTAAAAAATTAAATGTTCACTGAAAATCATCAATCAACACCTAATGCGGTGTTTTTCTTTATAATCCATTAGTAAATTCATAACTAAGAAAATAAGAAATTGATTCATGTTGTTGGTAAATTACTTTGAATTGAGGACGAATGAATCTATTAGAGCCATTCTCAAGTTTCAGCTGAAGTATGAATAATAGTACAAAGTCGTCTAACATCTACAAATGAAAGTCTTTAATTGTGCTCCCTCGTAATCAACACATCCAAGATTTCTACTTTTTTACATAATTAATTTATTCTGTCGTAATCCAGTCCCACGAATTTTTTATTGTTAATCAAATGAGATTATGCCACTACTGACATAGTTAACTGAGAATAATGCAATAAACAACGCAAAGTTCCATAAAAGATGCGATAACCGAATCCCCCTCCTCACGCATCGTTCTTAAAGAACTTTGGCTCGTGTCCGACATCGAGAATTGCACCTTGGTGTTTGTAGAGCACTGTGCCAGAACGTTAGTCCTCCCCTCCGCAAGTCCTTTATCCCTCGACCAGTCAGCACCTCCGTCCTCAGACCTCCCCCGCCCCCACCCCGCTCCTTCACGCGGGAGCGCCGACGCAGCGCGACCTCGGCGTCGACGACCCCCGCCCTTCGCCCCCCCCTGCCCCCCCCCCGGGCGCGCATCTGCCGCCGCCCCGCCCCGCCCCGCCCCGCCCCGCCCCGCCCCACCCCGCCCCGCCCCGCCCCCGCGCCGCTGCAAATGGTCTGGAAGAAGGCCTCCCCGCCGCAGACAGCGTGATCCATACCCAGCGCCCCGCACCGCGACGCTAACAGTCCATCACCCTCCACGCCCAGCGGCCGCAACCCTCCCCGCAGCCCCCCCCCCGTCCACACCGCGCCGATCCCCACTTCATCTGCCTGTTCTACCCCCGCGTTCCCCGCCCATCCGCCGCCGTCTCCTGCGGCAGTATCTCTCACCGTACACCTGCTATCCTCGTTACCCCCGAGCCTTCCGGGGCGTTGGTGGCGCACGCACGGCTCTCCCCGCCTGGCACCGCCCCGTCGCGGACGTGTCGCGCTCGCCGCCGCCCACCGCCGCTCCGCTCACGAGGGCGCGCTGCGGCATTTGACTTGCAAAGCGGCGGACGCGGCGGAGGAGGGCAACGCCGCTGGAGGGCCGGGAGGCGGGCCGCCGGAGGACAAAGCAGAGGGGCCGAGGCGAATCGGCGAAGGCGAAGGCGGGGGATTTTGATTATTTTTTGTTCGCGGCCGCGTCAACCGCTGTGGTCGGCACTCCCTTATGTGCAGTGCATGTTTGGTGGAGGAGGCTGTGTTATTCCCCCGCTGCATGTTGAGATCCGATCTAAACGGCGCAGTGCGGCTTCCCGTTGCCCCCTCCAGGTACCTCCCCAGCGGGCTGCCGCCCCCAATGGGGACAAGCTCTAAACTCCCGTAAGTGGGGGCAAGTAAGGGAGAGAAAGGAAAGATCACCCGCAGTCAGGGGCCCTATCGTTAGAATACAGCTTTGGCGTTAGCCTGATATTGATAGCAGAAGACATGGACAACTACCGATCAGAGCGGCTCACTGCTGGCATTCTCCTGCAGACAGCGGCTGGATTCGACCTAGGTATCTCTGGGTAGCTATCTGTAGTGTCAAAAATACTGCCATCGTCGAGACTCGAACCTAGGTCCTCCCGATTACAGGCACTGACTCGACATCAGTGCATCCCCTCGGGCGGGTGAAAGCGAGGGGTGAGCGGTGAAGGAGGAGAGGCGCGTGGGTCGTCGCAGGCGAAGGTGCGGGTTCAGCTCGAGCGGCGAGCGGCAGCTGTCCAAGACAGAGGAAGCGAGCATGGAGAAGGCAGTGGCGGCAGGATGGGGGTGGCGTGGAGCGGATAGGGTCAACTCCTCGGGGCGAGAGGAGCAGAAGCAGTGGCAGCACAGGCGTCGCGAGGCCGGAGCCTCCTCGCGCGGGGAAAGTGCGCTGCGGTTCCCGACGACGAAATGCGCTCCTCGGCGCCCCAATGGCGTCCCCCCGCGCTGCCCGGGCGCTCGCGGATAATCGAACACTGGCTGCCGCGGCTCTGCCTGTCATGCTGGATCAGTAAAACATGCCTGTTACGAGCGCAAGCAATGGTTGAAGGAGAAATAGTCCCAAAAGAGAAACATGGATTGCTTGCTTACCAGCTAAGTATTTCTATTTCTAAAAATATCTCAAACCTTAAACGACTGTACATTAGGTAGTAAACGAAAATAAGGCTGCATTTATCAATTCTTAAAGAGCAATTTCTTCTGCAGACAAATTTGTGCAGTATTATCCGCATCTGTATCCTTATCCATTGTCTGGTACATTGATGCAGCTGCAAATTAGTGTGCGGTATTGTGCAGCACATATTATTCGTTCCCGTTAAATAAAATAATATTTTAGAACAGATAGTACTAATTGCACTATTTAATATGACGTAAAGTTCATATCGGGGTATTTTTTTCGAAAATTACACACGCACATAATTTTCCAGAAATTTTGAAAACACTATTGTATTTGTAAGTTAAAGTGCTTCAAATGTATTCTATTGAAGTTTTTCGAAAACTCAAACATTTTCTGGGAAAAGAGCTTCAAATTTTGAATTTGCAATAACGCTTGAGAGCCATTCCTTTTAAATCGGCTCTAAATTTTTCAAAGAAATTTGGCGTTTAGGACGATGTTTTACTATTCTTTAATGTTCTTAAAATAATATTTCCGTTCTACTATTAAGAGAGGAAAAATTAAGAAATTTTTTTAAAAATGTGTGCTTTGAGCGGCAATAGATGGCAGCTTGGAAGATAAGTAGCAAGTCCGAATACCTAGCCGAGACCAAAAGAAATAGTAAAATAATACGGGATAGCCTGTGCTATTCTGTAGCACCACTAGTTATTTGTAGGACCAAATTACAATTGTCCTTCGTGATTAAAATCTTTAAGCCTCCTACTTATTATAAAGATTTGTTTTCCTTGTACTTCGTCTTGCCTTCTTTTTATTCTCGTCTTTCGCCTCCTGTGCACTCGTCTTTTGTTCGCTCATCGCCATCGAGGAATTTGTCAGGGGTTCCTCACTCCTGCCATCAGTGCGACTGGTTTTGCGGCGATCAACAGCTCTGTGAAGCTCCGAGTTTTTATGAAAGTGCAATTTCATTTTCCTAAACTATCGAGATATTCTTCGAAGTACTTCATTTATTGTTTCAGCTGTGTTAAGGTTTAGCGAACTAATGGGTGTTTCATTGTTATATTAAGACACCACAAACAATGATTCGAAAATCTCCGTCGCAAAAAGAAAAGAGAAAGAAACAATACCTGCATCACACAAAGAATTTCTTAAGCACTGTGAATTAAGTTCTTCAGTATATAAGTCACTGCTGTATATCTTCTTGCCATTTGCCATGCCTTTTTGATAAATTTTGATATGTTTTGAAGTGTTTTAAAATACAGAATGTTTATGATTTTGACCATCTGATATATTATTTCTACGCTTCTGCTCTGTAATAATAATTTCTGAAATAGCAATAGCTATCAGAAAGTTAAACTCACTCACAACAATACATATCTTATGCTCTACACGTATTTATCGTTGTCTTATTTTCATTTTATGATGAGTCAAGGAAATGTATTTCTTTTCGTTTACGAGGAAACATGTCATAAAAAAGTCATATTAAAACTACGCTCCAGTTCCTTAAACAGTAATATTTCTAGCAACGAGTCACAAAGCAGTACTCAGCGCGAAGAGGCCGCACGCTCTCTGCGTCCTGGCCAATCGTAAACTCATTCACGCCAAAGCCGTCGTCTCCTCGCGCCGGGAGCCACGCTCGTGAATAACATAAACTCTCCGTTAACCACAATGCTCGTAAAGGGCCGCGCCATTTTCTGTCCGAAATTGATCCCGCTAAACCCTCGCGCAGAAGAAGGCGCCGCCGCGGCGCGAGGGGGCAGGAGGGGGAGGGAGAGGCTGTGAAGTGACAGGCGACGAGACACAATGCCTCCTTTGTGCAGTCGACAATGTGAGGAGCTGCCGAAAGCCCGGCCTCCGTGCGGGATAGCGCTGCTAAGTAGGTGCATTTATCGGCAGAGAATCCTCCGGCGCCGACGAGGGCGAGTGACGCGGCAACTCCGCACTTTGCGAGGTGGCGGGCGCTACCTCCCATCCTTTGTGTCCCTCTTCAAAAGAAGAGTTTTCATTTCTCCTCCGCCGATCCGCCCCCGCCGCCCCCCTCCCGCCCCCGCCGCCCCCGCCGCCCCCCTCCCGCCCCCGCCGCCCCCCTCCCGCCGCCGCCGCCGCGCGCGGAGAGCGACGCGACCATTCCACGGCCCCCCTCCAGAGCCCAAATGGCCCCAACGGCATTTGCGAGCTGAAAACGAAATATGTCACACAGGCTGGAAAGTAATCACTACTTTCTGCACAATTCCCCTCCTACTCGTATGATAAATATGATATCGTTGGCAGATTCTTTTTCAATGCGAAGTTGTTTAACACTGCGTGCTTAGCTGGATCTCCACTACTCAACATTTGACTTCAACGGTTGCTATAGCTCAGGACAACACCGCTGTCCCTGCAATGTCTCTGACCGAGAAGGACTCGAGTTCGAGTCCTGACCGTGCTGGATTTACGACGCTAGCTGGCTAGGTAAACATCTAATTCATCCGCTGTCTACAGGAGACTTCTAGCGGCGGTTACTCTGATCGGTGGTTTGTCGTGATTTCTCTGAGCAATACCAGACGAATGCCGGAGCAGTACATTAACAAACGGGCCACGGATCGCGCGCGATCTTTCCTTCCTCGCGCGCGAAATATTTCCTTCCCCATGGATGCGACCTTACTCCTCATCCATTCCGCTTTCTTTACTCACAGTTACACTTAAATGACAATGCTCACAAATGTCAGAGCTCAGAGTTTGTCCTTGTTGAGGAGATGCCCCGCAGGCGGAAATACCTGTAATGGGAAACCCTACAAGCCGACGTATGGATCGCCGCCGAATATCACTTTCCAGCTGGGAACACCCTCACGACCTGGGATATAAAGTGCAGGACTAATGGCTATAGCACTTACAAGATTGATGTCTATTGCACTTGACGCAGCAGAAACAAAATAAGAAAGAGCAATTCTAATCAGATGCACTGTCTTAAGTTATTTTGTAATTAATGTAAGTATGCTACTGGCAACCCTTCTTTTCTGGTTGCGTAGGCTTCCGCTGCCGGAGTTTGTATTATCTAGGCTATCCGGGATAGCTTAGGCTAGCCTAGATAAAATCCTTCTTTTCCGTTCCTACCACATAAACCACTCTAACATGCAAAGTTACTTTTAAATTAAAGTTTACTTTGCCAAATGAAAATCACTTAAACCATAAAACAAAATAAACCATTAAATACAGAATCCTCATAAATGTATCGAACGTTTTAAAATTACTACCTAACTCAAAAGATCAGATACGAGTACATTTGAAAGCGTCGTCTTCTGCGGTCGGAGTCAGTATCTATAACACTTGGCTGCTCGGAAAACGCCCGCTGCGCAGATGCCAACGTTTCGGCCGTCATACTGAGACCTTCCTCAGGGCAAAATCAAGGAATTAAACGAAGTAGATCATCAGATACACCCCTGCCAACATCAAATCTGCAAATCTTTCGTCATCATTTGTTGACTTTCTCGCGCCTATGTTTTGCACCGTAAACATACGAATTTCCTCGATTAGTTTTCATTGAATCAATAAAATTACTGCTACCAGTCACATTCGTAGATAATTGCCGCACATGATCCTGACATATTTCTACACTGTATATATTTTGCTATTTCAAAGGAAATAACTTGTATTTTAGTGATTAAGTTTCAAGTTAACAGAAAAATGGAAGGGGACATTTTATAATCACACGTTGACCCTAATAGTCATCCGTTCAGTCCAATATCCAGTGTGATAACTCCTAGTGCTAGTGCCGTTCGGGTGAGAGGTGTGAACAGTGTCAAGTTTCGAAAAGCGTAATATTTTAGTTAGAGCAAGGTTAACTAATCATATTACAATAGTTAATGGCCACGGGTAGTTGCTTCACTACGAGGCAACTGAATCGAAGCGCAATGGTCGCCACTTACGACGAAAATGGGAGTGAATCTTTCAAAGGCGAACGAGTGCAGAACAACCCAGTTCCTGCAACATATGCAACCCTGCAACAAGACTTATCGCAAGTGCAAAAACTTTAATGTGCAGCATGATAATTCTACAATTCAAGGTGAGTGCAGTGGCAGGAAAAGGAAGCGAGGGTTATCAACGGATGCAAATGAACAAGGAACTACGATATAACGTACCAACAGGAAACAGTTTTGGATCTTGACCAGAGGCAATTGAAGATGGGGAAAACGAAAATTCAGACTTTAATGTAAGTGAAAACTTCAGTTCAGGCAATATTAAAATCCCACCAATAAGTGTCTCTATAACCACAGAAAGTATTCACAATTTTTCTGCATTTCTGGTGCAAGGTAAAACCATAGTCGCTAATTATTTTTCAATCAAAATTACTGAAAACCGCATATCAATATTATTTACTTCAATTGAAGATTTTCGAAAATTTCATCGTTTCAACAACAGTAAATGTACATAATTATTCAAATTATCAACATGTATTAACTCAAATTATTAAATGTACATAAAAATAGAAAAAATTAATGTATGTATATTATGTGTCCCTAAAAGGGGTAACCTTCCGAAATGATCATGATACTTGTACAATGCAAAAAAAGTTTTTCCCATATGTATAAATTCTATGGAAAAAAATTATTTATATATGAAAACACTTGAAAGACTGAATAAGTCGAACAAGGATTAATACATTTATTTTCAAAATTTCAAAACTCCAACATCCATTCACATGTGAGTCACCCCTTCGTTTAAGAAAAAGCACACGGATGCCTCTTATATAAAATAAATTATAATTTGTTGCGATATTCCTGGACTTTTCATTTTTCTTTTGAGACGCTCTGATTTAGTTTCAAAATTCGCAATTTCTTTCAAATATTTGTCATGGGCGTTCTACGTCAAAAGTCTTGAAGGTATGCAGTGTGCATTGTTACGTTGTGGACTCAAAATTAATTATTTTTCTCAATATATTCATTCCGATATACTTCTTTCACCTTGCGTCAATATATTTTGGGATTTGATAAATGTTATGAACTATTATTTTCATTGTTAGGGTATTATTTTCTCATTAATTTGCGTATTACTTTTCGTGGAGCAAGTTTTATTTAGAAAAGAATCGTCAGTAATTTACATTTACATCTCCATGAACTAAACACAAATATGTTTTGACGCCTTTTTTTCCTGTTCTTGTTGAATTTCGAACACCGAGATGCTATGTTAATTAACAAAATCTTCCATGAAGTCTGTTCTCAAACTTAAACGAAGTTTATCCTTCATCCCTTCCACCCATTTACTCTGTTTTTGGAGAGTGCGAGTGCAAGGGGGCCGAAACTGGATCCCAGGGCCTCGTCAATCAACGTACCGAGTGACAGACGCGGGTCAGTGAAGGAAGCTTCATTTGATCCTGATCATCGTCGATAAACGAAGGTAGCAGGGGGAAAGAGATAGCTGGTGATGCTTCAACAAAATACACTTCTTCACATTATTTCTTATTTTTCAATGTTCGAAAATTCAGAGAGTTCAAAAACGATAATAGTGTCATTGTATTGAGCGTTTCTTGTTCTTTTCGTAGAACAAATTTAAAGAGAAAAGTTAAGCAGTTTTTGGCAAAACGTTTTTTTTTTATAAATTGCATTAATTTCAAGCCCAAATTACGCGGAAACTACTCGTAAATAATTTTATATAATCGTTTTTAAAGATATGATTTTTTGAAGAGTTTAACGAAAAAAATGTATATCTTCAATTTTGTACTTTTCAAATGTTAAATGTTTGCAATTTTTGAAAATAGAGAAAGTTCGCTGTAAATGAGACTAACACCACTTTTTTACTGTTCTTTAATACATGTGCGGTGAAAACTTAATAATTTTGTAACTTTTTTAAAGAAAATATTGTTTAAAAAGTGCGTATATTAATACAAAAACTGCTCATATTTTCGAAAAATTGTACACAACCTTATTTTAAGATATATCTTTCAATAACATATTTCATTGTACAAAAAATCCCTATCTTCAATATTGTAGTTGTATGATGGCACCGAAAATAATTAGTAACTTTTGCAATTTTCACAAAATCAGAGATTTCAACGAAAACGAAACCTGCGCCATTCTCTTATGTGTCCTTTATGGTATCCGAGGATAACGTTTAATCAAAAAATTTGCTGCCATTTTTTAGAAAAATTTTAAGATATTAAGGGTTCATGTAAACTAACCTAAAAGTCAAAATATCAGTTTCAAACTCAGAGAGCCATGCCTTAATTTCAATCAATCGGGAAACATTAATTTTGGAGTAACATGGGTTGATCGCTTTTGGCGCAAGCTTTGACAACAGAGAGACGCTTTGCTGTCAATTGATTTTTCGGTATCAAGAGCCCATGAGCATGAATTCTTATTACAGCCCGAAGAATTGTTTTTGTTCTATTCTTTGTATTGTCATCATGGTATTGTCTCTTGTGCTTCATTAAAATATACCTTTGCCCGCGTACGCTTAGTGCTTTACAGAAAACGCGGACCTTTACAGAAAACGCAGTTCAATATAGGCACCACTTCGAGCATGTGTGTTGCGACAGAGGTATATTGACCCTGAAAATGCCTCTTTCATCATCCGCTCACTTGGGTATGTTCAGAGAATTTCTAACAGTTGTAAAGCTGACCTTAACATTTTCTTTTTCTTTCGCATTTCCATCGTTCACTCGTAAACTACGAGCCATGATCGATAGAGGTTTGCCAGGTTTACCAAATTTTTGGAAAATTTGAGTGCTTATGTGACACAACTCCGCGTATTTGCTTTTTGAATCGGATACTTTTGTACCGTCTTGTAGAAAACATCAATAATAACGAGCATATCTTTGTTCCCGAAGCGAGAAGTTGGAATTGACCCGCACAAATTCGCAGCATATAACTGACGAGGAGAAGGTTTCCGAATGGGTTATTTAGTCCGTTGACTTACGTCACATTCACCAATTTTTCTTCTAATTTGTCGCTCTATATTTTTCCAATAACATTTTGATTCTAGGATGATCTGAATTTTGTAACTGCCAAAATAACCAAAACGTTCTTGCGTAGTTTTTATTAATAAATCTCGATTCTTCTCGGAAATCCAAATCTCGTATTACATTCCTTTCTTTCCAGTGGATGCAAAAGGGTTCAATCCTACATCTTCCATTCTGGCCATAGAGTCTGCGTAGGGGGTACGTTCCTACTACCTGCAGTTTGTTCCATCAAAATTTATTTATATGACTTCTTTTTGTCAATGGATCATCATCTTGAACCTTAATCAATTCTTCCTACGTCCACCACGGTCGTATCATCACATGTTGTAGTACAGCAACATACTCGATTTCTTCCGTGGCTTCTTCTTGAATGTCTATTCTTGATATATGATCTGGTAAAACATTATCACGGTCTTCGCAATACTGGATGTTGAAGTCAAACTGTTGGAGCCACAGAGACCCTTGCAGGTACCTGTCGTTGTTCATATGATTTCGCATTAGAAATATTAATGCCTTATTGTCAGTTACCTGTGTAAATGGCTGCTCTATTAACAATAACTTTTGGATAGCTCAAACAAGCGCCAAATCTTCCCGTTCTGTAGTGCTGAAACGCTGTTCGCGAGGTCTCTTTAGCAATGATGTTCTGAACCCACCTTTTCCTATCTGGAACAGTACGGCACCCACCGCTTATGCACTACTATCTACTTGCAGGAACATTCGCTTTTTGAAATCAGGATATTTAATAATAAACGCATCCTCAAATACCCGCTTTAATTTTACAGTGGCTTCTTGAGATTCTGCCGTCCATGTCCGACGTTTACCCTTTTTTAGCAGTTCCAGTATCTTTCCGAATATCCTTTACAGAATCGTGATGATAATTGTACACACCCAACAATCTTCGAAGTTGTTTAGCATTTCTAGATTTTAGATTAGAAATTTCTTAATTAATTCACTTTGCCTTTCCTGAATCCTCATCCCGTCAAGCAAAATTATATGCCCCATAAGTTCTACTTCGCGTTTAGAAAAGCGGCATTTTGCAATATTTAATTTCAAATTACATATTTTCGAAAGATTTCGAACAATCTGAGGTCTTGTAAATGATTCTGTATATTATTTGATAATAATACAATGCTATCTACATATATGACAATTGTCTTTATTTCTAAGGAGTTACATAATCAAAATAGTTTATGAAGTTGCTTCACTATTCTTTAATTCGAAAGCTACCCTCTGAAAACTGTATTACTCTCGAATGAGAAGCTTACATACTTTTTAACTCCGGCCTAATTGCCAGTAAGAAGCAGTGTAGTCTAGTCCTGTAAATATTGTAGCTCCTTCTAATTATTTTATTATTCGCTGGTGTTCAGTTTCGGTGGTGCTCCATGACAAGGAACCGTTACGGTATTTAATTTCCGAGCATCGAAAAAATCTAATTTGTTATTCTTCTTTCGGACGACTACAACGGGATTTTTATAAGAAGTCATCGCTTTATTAATGATTCCATCTTGTAGCATTTTCTCTCTGTTTCCTAACTTCGGGCTTTCCCATTGAATTTCCCATTCTAACTTGAACAAACATCCTTTCGAAGGTTAATTTGAGTTTTCGAATACAGAATAAACCTGGCTAATCCGAACCTCGCTAATCCGAAATTTCGGATAATCCGAACAAAATTCGGGATGTAGGAAAAATAAAATAAATAAAACGCTTATTTGTAGTGTAAAGAAAGGATTTTATAATTACTTTAGATCTTAACAACTAATTATTGACACAAAAGTAGTATAAATCAAAAGGCGTATTGCGCTGGTAACTACGGTGAAGATCACAAGTTTATGTAGCAGTAATCTTCACTTCGAAAAACTTGCAAAGGCGGTCACTTTCTTTCGCCATCATCACATGATGCGATTTGATGATGCGATCGCAGCGTGACGTTGCCATTTTCTCACATCGCACGCTACATTTCACTGTCTAGTAATCCTACAGATGTATTTGTATGTGTACTGTACATTTTTTGGATAATCCGAACATATCGAACAGACACACCGTTCATTAGTGTGGAATACCGAGGTTCTACTGTACTTCCAGGAATTCTACAGCAATTTTTTTACAAGTGCCCGTAGCAAACTCTTCACGTTTTCGTCGATAGCATCTTTTGTGGCGGCGTAAAGCGAGTTTCGGAATTCGATTGATGGTTCCGTGATATTGCATATACGAAGCGTTTCCTAATTTTGGTCTGCGACACCTAAGGACTTGCCCTGTGTCATTTCGTAATATTATCTTCATATTACCCGTATCGACGAAGGTGTTATATATTCTTAGGCTGTCGATACCAATGATTATTGACCGTATTAACCCCTTCATAACGACTGGAAACCTTATCGTCGTTCCTTGCACATCGAGTTTGACCAACACTGGTCTACTGTTGATCTAGGCTCACCTACCATTAGCTACACTACTCTCCAATTTCCTCGTCGACAATTCTTCAATTCTAGCCTTTCTGTATAACACACTCAAATAACTCCATTTTAAAATTAAATATTTGCTCTTCTCCCCTTTATTGTCAATTTCTTCTGTTAAATACATCATCAGAAACAATTATGCTGTCTATGGCCGTAACTATTATCTCTTCCCTGTACACCATGTTTGAGTCATCCACCTACATACCTCAAACTCTATCAGTTTTTCTGAACAACGGCTTGACTTCCACATGTTCCTTAAACTTTTCCTCTTTGTTCTTTGCGAGTAGTTTCCTCCTCCCTCCGCGCTTTGTGTGATATCTTTGTCTCATTTCCTATCCGGGTATAGCTTCTTATTTTCCCCATTGATGCACGGTTTTTGTCGCACACCTTTTTCGACTTCTCATCGTTTCCTATCCGATTGGATCCTATTTATAATGTTTGGTCGTGTCTGCTAAGCCATTCTATGAGACCTATCGATGTATTTGGCATCGAGTTTCTTAGGATATTTTGAATATTAGTGGATAATTGCCGAATTCTCATTAGTTTCCTTAACGTCCACATTATCTTCGTACGTCTTGAATGCTGCGTTTTTCCGCGCTGCGAAGTCACACATTCATTTGATTATGCCCTTTTCACGCGTTATCCCATTAATCTGTATTTTAATTCAGCTTATGATTTTCATTTCAATAACGTTTAAAGAATTTTTCACCGTAACTATTCACCGTAGCCATTCACCGTAGCTATTATGGTTTGTAACTAAAGACGTAGACCAGTGATGTGTTTTCGACGCCATTGCTTGTTCAGTTGAATTTTAATCTATTTGTGACATAAAAAATAACTCTCAATCTATGACAGTAACGACAAAGATTCTTCTTTCCCTTCGTCGTAGAATTTGAAATGGCTTAGTAAATTGCGTGCAGCCGCTGTTATATTTACGTCTTTGCTGGTTCGTGCAAAAGTAATTAATTTTTAAAGTTTTCTACTTTATTTTTTATTCTAAATTTTTTGTATGTCTTCGATAATTTCCAGATTTTTTATTAAATTAATTTCCTCTTAAACCTTCAGTTCAACTAATACTTCTGTGCTATCAACCTTTGCTTCTGCATCACCTAAACGTTTATTTTGTTGTGACGTCGCGTATCTGCTCAGCATTTGTTTCCATGTGTCATGCGTTTACATTGTTTGAAGAAATAAAACATGTCATCTCCGTCAAGCTAATGTCGTAATGTAATATTAAGTTCAGGGAGATGACTTACATTATTTCTTCATGAAATTACGTTAACAATACCACATCATAATTCCCACAGTTTACATTGCTGACGGCTCGCTTAATTTAATGCATTTATCGCTTCTTTGACCATATTTACATCTGAATTAATGTTACCTGTATGTTCCTCCTGTTCTTTTCAGCACAATAAATGTGTCAATTTTAATATACATGTCTGTGACATGTAATTCCGTATCAATCGGAATATTGCTATTACCTCACCCATTTCGGCCACAGTTCCTAGCAATTCACGTTTAAAATTGTGATATTGATGTGATAATTTGTCATTTTTATCGTTCAATTGCTCAAATTCCTTATCAAAATCATTACTCAATTCTAAATTATTGCCTTTCAACTTGGCATACAACACTGAATTGTTGTTTTCTATCTTGGATTATATTTCTATATTCTAAACTTTATTTACGAGAGGAAGGAATACCTCGCGAGCGACGATGGGATGTTTTATGTTTTTAAAGCTTCCAAAATTTAATAATAAATTGTAAATTCGCTTCTCTTTGAATTCACAGTTAAATGTAGAAAACTCAGAAAATAGGAACTGTAGAAATGTAGAAGCGGAATGGCACTCCCGAAAGGCAATACCGGGCCAATCTGAATTTAGTAACCATTGCACAACCACAAAGATTAGGAAGTGAGCGCTGGCGGTACGTGTGAGCGAGGGCGTGGCGTGTTGCAGAGGTGGAGGACGAGGACGACGAGTGCGCGCCGCCGCCGCGCCACCGCCCCGACCGCCTCGACGCCATCAGCCGCGCCACCAAGTTCTCCCGCGAGGAGATCCGCTGCGTGTACCGGGCCTTCAAGCAGGAGTGCCCGTCGGGCGCCATCACGGAGGCCACCTTCAAGAACATCTACCAGAAGTTCTTCCCGCTCGGAGGTGAGGCCCCACGCCGCGCGCGCGCAATCAGGCAACCGCAGCATGGCTCACGTGCATTAAAAGCTCTCTCTCTCTCTCTCTCTCTCTCTCTATATATATATATATATATATATATATATATATATATATATATATATAGATATAGATATATCTTTCTTGAATTATTGAAAGTGAACTTGAATTATTGAAATTTCGTTTTCAATATTAATATGGGTTTATTTAAAAACATTTACCTATTTAATATGATGATTTCAAATTTAATAAGGTAAACAAACTAGTAATTACGACTTTAAAAGAGGTCATGGTCTTATTTGAGTCGATTTAATGAACATATCATCTTTTTATTAAACGTGCAATGGACATGTTTGCTTTTGTTTTATTCAAAGAATATATATATATATATATATATATATATATATATATATATATATATATATATATATATAAAGCTCTTCTCTATTCATTTAAACATTTCACTCACACTATATCCATTTATAAATGTCCTCTTTACTCATTCTGTTTACTTTCGCCTGATATAAGCTGCATCATTTTCATTTCATTTTATTTATAACTGAAGAATTTCATTATTATTTATTACTCACAATCATCTAGGAGAGGTGTGATGTCTCTGTGTAATGTATTCCCACCCTCCCCACGCACTGCGGTGACCCGTCCCCTCCCTGCGCCGTTCGCCCACGCACATCATGTTGCCCTGAGGAGAGGGGAGCCTCTCCTCGCCGCGCCTCGTCACGCTCGCCGTTGCATTACCAGCGTTGCTATGCGACAAATCTATCGTTGTGTACTATCGACGAACGTCTAGAAATATTTCTGACTAATTCAATTCTGACCCATTCAATTTTTTAAAAAAATATTTACTATCTTTCCATTGCTAAACAGTTTTTCAAGGTGATTTATGAACAGTAATTGTGTGAAATGAGTGCTGTATGTTTCATATTTATTGGAAAAGAGTGAAGTAGACGTGTCACGTTTTGGAAGTTCGCTCCTCATTTGAGGAGGTGTTAATCAAATCCACACATTCCACCTTAAAAGTTTGGTGGGAATTCACGAAAAAAGTGTTTCCTAATAACTTGAATTATTGAAATTTCGTTCTTGAAATTTCGTTTTCAATATTAATATGGGTTTATTTAAAAACATTAACCTATTTAATATGATGATTTCAAATTTAATAAGGTAAACAAACTAGTAATTACGACTTTAAAAGAGGTCATGGTCTTATTTGATTCGATTTAATGGACATATCATCTTTTTATTAAACGTGCAATGGACATGTTTGCTTTTGTTTTATTCAAAGAAAATACAACAATCTTTACCACTTCTTTATTGTTCAAATAATACAATAAAAATGGCTTTCAAACCATAAGAAACAATTTTGAATATACAGTCCAACATAAAGTTCCAAACAGTCTCATTCATTAGATCTCCCTTCTCCATCATCATCATCTTTGTCTCACACGCACCTTCCTGCAACGATTCCATATCCTTCTTCTTTCCTACTTTTACTGCATATCTAAGTGGCAGTATTACTACAGGAATTCAGAAAGATTTTGCAGATGGCCAGCCCTTTTTCTGAAGACTTTTGTATGTTTTAAAGTCTCTTTCAAATCTGAAATGATGTGCTGATTTAACTTTCACAGACGTCTTTTCATTATTGCAATTGTTGGTGCTTTTCTCTTTTTTAATGTAATTTCGCTTTTTCCCAGAAATCATCTCAATGTTTTTTTAAACGTTGAGATAAACTTTTAGCATCAATCAGTGACTAATTTTCACATACCTTACCTACTTCACCAACAGTCTCATGTGTATGATATTGTATCATATGGTTTCTACCATAGTACTCTTCTTTCTTTGCTATGGTAGGGTGTTTTCTAAGCAACTTCTCCACTTAACGAAAAACTCTATCAGCTGTAAGGAAACTATGTCCTCGAACGAGACAGGAAATCTCTTCAACATGGACATGTTCTTGTTTGCTTTGAAACTCTGTATTTCAGCTATGCATTTTCACGTGACATAATTTGCCAGAAATGAACCTAGCAATACTGCAGGAACCAGGTTGCTCGAGAACTGGTACACCAGTTGTGCATCCAGCGTGTCCACTAAAAAGGCAGTTATATTGAAATCACAAGAAGACTCTCCAATTTTGTTTGCAGTTGACTCTGGATAGAACCTTCGGATACAAACCTCTGGGGAACAACATTTATGGTTCTCTATATCAGTAATTATATCATATATCTGACTACATTAGACCCTATAGACCATATCATCTGACTATATCAAATACCCGATATGGAAAATAAAATAATTATACATTACGATTGATTTAGTTATTTCAAAGACTCTGTAAAATATCCAAACACCACGAATTCAGAATCTCAATAGACTTAAATTAGACTTAAATCGACATTCTTTGTGTGGAGCAAAGTGGAGAGTTCACTATAACCGAATCACCTACTATTTATTTCCATTGTATGTGAGTCAGGACCAGTAACTTCGGTTCACTATAGCCGAAGGTTCACTACATCAATTGTATACAGATGTAAGGAAATAATTATGCATTAATTCAATATTTATATTGAATTAATATTACCAACCACAGTAGTGACGAGATTTTAGCATCTCTTTACGGTTCAAACGTACCAATGTTGGAGAGGTCGTGATTTAATCATTAATTAATGCCTGCAATTTATTAGATTTCAATTATCATTAATGAGTTTGGGCGCCTCCCGGAATCAAATTCGAAGGCCGACTGCTCTAATCAGTGCTTTGCCTGATCTCGTCCCAGGTGAATGCCGGAGCAATTTCCAATTCGTCTTTTTCTCCTCATGTCCTTGCCATCCCCTCGTGCATCGTCTCCCCAATCCTAAGGCGCTGTGAGGGAGGGAGTCCTGCCCTACCACAGACCGTCGTAAGAGACCAGATTTTTATGGATGTAATGCATATTTTTGTCTTTCTACTTACCGTTCGCAAATTTGTAATTGTGGTGAATAGTCGTCGCCCTAACACAATACCAAATTTTTTGTCACATATTTTTACGTATTTGGTACTATATTACATATTTTGTTATTTTCACAAAACATTGTTTATTCTATCAATTTTATTGAATTTTATTACGTATTTTTTATGAAAAGAAGTTGTTTTTTGAATTAAGCATTTGTTCCTACATTATTTCTGCGTGTTGTCTACTCCAGTTCCCCATGTGAAGACGCGGGATGTGCTCACAGTCCAACGCGCCCGCTTCAGTTCTCTCAGAGGAAGCTCGTGGGCGTCGACTGAGACCGTTGTCACCTTTAGGTGCGGAAAGGAACACTGGCGAGTGCTTCGTGCAGCAGTGATTGTTTGCTGGTCGTAGATATCGCCAGTTAGAATGAGGTCTTCTATTGCGTCTAGTCCGGCTACAAAACTGTGCTCCTGGATGGGAGTAGATGAAGCTTTTACTGCAGAGGGCAGGTTGTGTGATATTGTGTGCATCAACTTGTGCTCTCCAAAGTATTTTTAAAACGTTTGTATTATTTTTGAAAATTGTTTAGGAATTTTTTTATTAATGTAATTTTGTATTATATAAATGTGATTTACAATGAGTGAGTATATTCGATTTTACACATATTCTTACCGTTTTCATGATATATTTATGTACATATTTTGACGCTTCATACTACATATTTTCCAGTCTCTAGTCATAACTCACAACTGACACATGCCGGCGGGGAGGCGTAAGCGACTTGCAACTAGTCAACACTAGCGCTACGCAAAAGGGAACGGAAGAATAAATATTTAATTTATTGTTTCAAACCTAAAAACATTTTAATCGGCATTTTCTATTCAGAAGTAAAATAAATTCGCGCTGCGCAGCTCACAAAACAATTGCTTGTTAAACTAGTGGTGTTCAAACAGCATGTACCTTCATGATAATTAAGCGAAAAGTACTCTTTTTCGAAAAATTGTACATGACCACATTCAAAATCGATCTTTAATGCATAGATTTCATTAAGGAAAAATCTCTAGCTTTAATATTTTAATTGTAGAAAAATGCCGAAAAATTTCTGAATTTTTGAAATTTTCGAAAAAGCAGGTATTTCAACAAACATGAGCTCTGCACCACCCTCTTAAACGTCCTTTACACCATTCAACAACCAAATTTAATCAAAAACGTTGGATCCATTATCTTTAATTTTGGAAAGTGCCCCAGGGGTTCATTTAATGTACCCTCCCAAATTTAAAACATCGGTTTCAAACTCAAGGAACTACGACAACAGCCGGAATATCAATTTTGGCGAAATTGGGCTGAATGGTTTGGCCACTAGCGTCGTTCACAAACGGACGGACAGACGAGCGGACGTTTTGGCGTCATTCTTTTTTTCAGTACCGAGGACCCCCGAAATATGTATTCTGGCTCTACCATTTGTTAGAGTTTTTTCTAAATTTAATAACTGGATTTATCCATTTTTTCGATACTAATAATCAGAGTTTTCTGCCAAAAATTCGCAGTTTTCGGCGCAACGTTACATAACTTTACCCCGCAGCGAGAGAGTAAAAACATTTGCTGGATATTATATCTCTGGTTTTCAAATCGTTCTCAGCGAAACAGAAGGGTTCCTTAGGAGCAAGGTGAGAGTCTCGAATAGAAAACATCTGAATGGTGAATTTTGTCTAATGAAATTTGATGCTATACGGAAAAATAATGGTTTGTGGTTGTTTTCAACATTTTCATACAACAAAACAAACTTCAAACAAGCTCAAAAATATATTTTACATTTTTTTATCCGTATAAATTAACTTTTTCGAGCTTGGTCAATTTTTTGACCTTCTTTCGTCTCTGAAGCTTTGAATGAGAAGTCTAGACACGTAAAACGATTTTAAGAATTTCGAACGTAAAGAACACACTGTAATGTTACATGTTACACATGTACACAAATGTGTTCAGTTTACACATTTAGCGCACAATTTTCGGAAAACAAGGACTACGATTTTGCGTCATAAAGAACTAAAAAATGATCGTTTATTATTTTGTTCTTCCTGGCATCAACAATCGATCTGAAGACGACTACTCTGGCATCATAATGTCTGGTAATATGAGTGTGATGATGTAACATAAATGAAAAAAATTAATCTCTTACTTTCCGCCGAAGCTGTTCACATATAAAGACTACATGAAGCAGAGTGAAATAAATTTTATCACTGGTCGACCACTCTCCCCACCAACTGCACTGAACTTGGACCTTGTCTCGCCGTTCCTGCCAAAGGATTTTGCGTTCCTTTAAGAGGAGCGTTTCTGGGAGCATTCGTAATGGAAGCTACAGATGAACTGCATAGGAAGAAAACAAACATCTATTACACAACAAATGGAATAAATGTTATAGTGTAAAATGGAAGTAATTTTATATACATCCCTAACATGGCAGCCATCTTCACTCCGTTCCTCCGTCCACTTCCTACTCGTCCTTCCCACCTTTGTGCCACCCAGGTCACAGATCACAAAAATAGTTTTTTTACGTATTTTGGGGCGACTTTGCCTGTCAGATGTCTCTAGAAGATATCGTCTGCGGAGATGTAGACATAAAATCATCCCTACCACCTGAAACAAAGATAAAAACGACTACAAATGTCTCAACAAACACCCAAAGGGGGCAACCTGGGAAACGGGGGCCGAAAAGACCTATTTCTAGATTCCGGTCACCTGTATCAAAAGAACGTGAAGGCATCCAGACACACGCGGCGGAAAAAATAAAAAGAAACCAAACACCTTATCCCTGCATAAAAAATATTTTTAAAGATCTTAATACTTAAAATCATGGCCCTCCTCTCGTGGATTCTCAATCGCTTCCGAACTAGGTTAGACAAAATAAAGCTTATAGTCCCGTCATTAACTATCTTCAGAAAACGCATCTTCCTTAGCATCCCCTCTCACTTCGAGGATTTTATTCTTACAGGCAAGACGTTGATGATGGCCTCCGTGCCCATGGTGGAGTCGCTACATTTGTCAGGGACTCCCTGGTGTCCAACGAAATAGACTTGCGAATCAGTCTTCAGACATCTTCCGTACTCGCTCGATAACCATTTGCAGCGTCTATATCCCGCCTGGACAAGCCATGTCGCAAGATGACCTAGAGACTTTCATTTTTCAATTGCTTCACCTTTGCTCATTCTTGGGGACTTCAATGCTCATAATCTCTTCTGTGGTGCAGCAAGGTCTAGCCAGACAGGTATCATTCTAGAAAATATCGTAGACAGTTTTAATTTGGTTCTTCTAAATACTATCCATGCAACTAACTTCTCCCTGAGGTATAACATCTTTTCCCACATCGATGTCTCTTCCTGCAGTCCATCTCTATCTATGTTTGTAAAATGGACAGTTCTAGAGGACCTCCATGGAAGCGACCAATTTCCAATCTTCTTAGTCTACTAGTGTTACATCCAAGGCTACTTAGATGTGCCCGATCTCGATGTTGTCCGCCCATCTCAGTGGTCAACCCAGCACGCCGACTGGGCCAAATACTGCACATATCAGACTAGTGTCCCAACGACATAAATTGTATGGCTGCTCACTTCCCGTCGTCGCAGCCACTAGCTTACCGAGAGAGACGGGCCGACCACGACGCCCTCTTGTGCCCTGGTGGAACGGAATCTGCGCCACCGCTGTTCATGATCGTTCTCCAGGCTCAAGAGGCTCCCGTCAATTGAAAACTTAATCGAAACCAAGACGTGTAGCCAGGGCCAGATTAGACATGCGCGAAAGCAAAACGGCGTCTTGGTGAGCCTATATTTGTCCTCTCCCTTGCCGTACTCCTAAAGCGGTATGGGAGAAGTTTCGCCAAGTTGGGGGAAGACTTGCTCCTCCGTGCGCTCCAGGTTGCTGGTGCACGGAAACTGATCACCTCCCCTGAAGATAGAGCAGAGAAACTGGCTTCTCACTATGAGAACATCTCCAGTTCTTCGCAACATTCTGTAGGGTTTTTCAATGATAAGAGGAGTTGGATAAAATACACTAGACATTTCAAGTGGCAGTGAAGAGGAATATATTCCCGTTTTGTATGGAAGAATTGTTGTGTACGGTTGCTCTTCTGAAAGACTCTGATCAAGGGCCTGACTAAATCCACAACCGAATGTTAAAACACCTACCCGAGAAGGCGCGATATTTCCTCCTTAACTTCTTCAACCGCATTTGGACATACATTGATACATCAATCCTCACGCCTAGTGCCAGGCCATTGGAATACCCATTCCTACGGAAGGAAAGGATTGGATGAAGCAAACAAACTTTCTAACACTAATACAGAGTGGCTTCAGGGAGAATCGATCTACTCTGGATCAGTAGGTCACTCTTGCTTCGCAGATATCTTCACACCTATTATCCGTCTTCTTTGATATTGAGAATGCCTATGAGATGATCTGGAGGAATACTTTGCTCTCTTGGGGACTCAGGGGACAGTTTCCTCTGTTCCTTAATGAACTTCCTCTCTTCGAGATCTTTTCGAGTACGCGTTGACGCAAAACTGTCTTAGAGTCACCCTTCGGAAAATTGAGTTCCTAAGGGGTTAGTTCTAAGTGCCATTCTGTTTGCCATTGCTATTAACGACATAGCGACAGTCGTATGAGAGCCTGTAAAGGCATCGCTTTTTGTTGATAATTTTGCCACTTTTTGCTCATGCAAGAGCATGATCGTCATACAAAAGTAACTTCAACTCATCCTGAATATACTAAATGAATGGAGCGCAAAGGCGGAATTATAGTTCTCCACCTCAAAATAAAAGTGCACTCACTTTTACGGGATATATCACCTCCACAATCACCCAGATCTGCTCGTCGTAAACCATCAAACCCCCGTTTGTTGACGCAGCATTCTTTCTTGACCTGACAAACGCCTGACATGACTGAAACATGTCCGCAACCTGCATATAAAACGTGTATCGCCATTAAATCTACTTCGCAACCCCAGTGGTACCTCACGGGGCGCCGATCGTTCATGCCTCTTACGGTTATATAGGACACTTACTCGATTTGTTTTGGACTATAGCAGCCGGATCCGCGGCACTTTCAACGATATCCCAGTACTATTCACAAAGCTGGAATCCGCATCAGCAGAGGCCTATCGCACGAACCGTATCGATTGTCTCTTGGCTGACGCTGGAGAACCGTCTCTTACGCGAAGACGGGAGATCGTACGGTGCAAAAGTGCCATGGTCCATCTTAGCATTCTTGTACGACCCCGATCTCCAAATAACATACTTACTGAGACCATCTTTACCTAAACCCTCCCCTCTTACACATTGTGCGTGAGCTTAACCTGAAACTTCCTGCCCCTGTGAAACCTCCCAATCATCTGGTCCCTCCTTGGAAACTTCTCTGACCCCTAAGACATTTCAGCTTCTCCGACTTTCCTAAAACATCAACTTTGCCCATAGTATATCTAAAAAGCTTCAATGAGTTCATACTTTCTTGTATATTGGTCAGTTCTGCTACAAATGACTGTGCGATCTCCTATAGAACAGCCACACGGTCATTTAAAATTCACCCGTATTGTAGCGTTTTCTCTGTTGAGTTCTGCAAGCCCTGAAATACATAGAATCAGGAGTTTCACGACGAGTTGTTATATGCAGTGGTTCCCGAAGTGCACTTCAGTCACCTTTGTCTCTTTCTCCGTCGGATCACTTGACTACGATAATACATCTATTTCATTGACTGTTATCTTGCCACAATGACATAGTAATATGTTGGGGACCGGGACATGTCGGAATCGCAAGCAATGAGCTAGCGAATCAAGCCGCAAAAGCAGCCCCTCTGAAGTCATCTGTTGGCATTCCTTATGTTCCCTCAGCATATTTTAAAGTGTATTAAAACGTTCAGTACTCAATACATGGCAAACAGAGTGGCCGAACGTATATTTTAAACTCACGAGAATCAAGAATTCCATGAAGCCTTGGTCTTTCTCGTTTCGTGGGTCTTGGCGCGAGGAGATAATTCTGACCCGCCTTCGAATCGGTCACTGCCATTCTCCTCATCATCTCAGACATATCCGCGGTGACCCTACTTGCAATAGTTGCGAGACGAATCTTACATGGAGCATGTTTTCCTGCTCTGTTCTAAGGGAAGAGATAGCCGTCGAAGGCTTCACCTTGCTGGCTATGTATCACAGGTACTTGAAAACGATGATTCTTCTTTCACAAGCTTTTTAGCTTCTTAAGAGATATTTACAGCATTATTTGAAAGAAGAGAATTATGCCAATTATTTGGCTTTTAATAGGATATTTTAAAGTATTTATGTGGCTCTTTTTTGCCAACCCCTTTTTTAAATTATTGAATACGTCTATTTACAGTTTTATTCACATTTTACTTTGCATTAAAACAACTTTAGTCTGGCACTGCTAAGCGTGTATTGCTCTTAAAATAATATGAAACGGGCACCAACGACCTTAAATGTTTAAGCGCCCTCAAACCTTAATCATCATCACCATCCTATCCCATCCCCACCTCAGCGGGACTCGCCCCGGCCACGCCCAACATCTTGCTCCGCCCGTTCCTCTGCCCTCTGCTTCCCTCTCCCGACCCCATTCCTGCCCAAGTAAGGACAAGAAAGAGAAAGGAGGGGTCGGCTGACCCGCTTGTTAAGGTACGGCTCCGACATTCGTAGGAGAAGCCACTGAAAACTACCGATGAGAGCAGCAAGGGCTAGAGCACTTTTCCAGACACCGGCTGAATTCTACCTGGCTATGACGAAAATCCTGCAACCGTTAGATTGAATTGAATTTGAATTAATGCCTTATTTTATGTGGCGAGACTAGGACCATCAGGCCCGCTCTTCCGTCTGACCACGCAAATTTCGCTACGCTCCTTTCACCAACTAGCGAAGAAACGAGGTATTTCTTGGGCGACGAAACAGGCAATTTCAATTTAGCTCAGAGGCGTCATTTAGGCTTGAGGATCTTTTACATGCAAGGAAATCTACTAACATGGGACAGCCGGCTTTACTTCCCCTCCGAAGGAAGGCGTACGAAGGTTTTTTTCGCCCTGAAAAATCCACGGCTGCGATCGGGTTTGAACCCGCCAACTTGGGTACAACAGTGCGGTGCGTTTCACCATCGCCGCCGCCAGATGCACTGCGCCACCTCGACCTAAAGGAGAGTTCATGAAACTCTCAAACACCTACGCATAAGGGATTCGAGGGCCAACATTTCTGTGTAACTCCGTAATATGATATTTGCCACTACATGTTCATTATCAAAAACGTGTCATTTTCGACCTCTCTGCATACCCTAAAAGTTCCTTATATTTCTTAGAAGATACTATAGATAATAAGATACCCATTAAACGGTCTAACAATTTGAATTCAAATCCCGATTTTTTTATAATTACTACTGTAACATACCAGAACACCCCCCAAGGCATTTCATAAAGGAAATATGCATCAAACGCATGTTTACTTTACAATTGAATGCATACAGAGTATGCATTCGAATACAGACGAATTTGAATGCATGCAAACATAATTTGTATTCAATGCTTAAAGGTCTGAACGCGGTATTCTTGTGTGAAGGATTTCCCCGGAACATAATATTAAATAAATGACAAGAGAGCGTTGGAAATCGAAGTTCTTCGATTATTTAGAATGAGTCACTCTCTTGGCCGCAGCTGAATTGGACGGTAATAATTTTTCACACTTAGGCTGGGTAACATTTTGATGTTAGGAAATGAAAAACTTACATTGATTGTGAGATTTCTTTACGTGTAGTATATAATTTATAATTTGAGAGTATAATTTTTAGCTTGTCGTAATTTGTGATTTTGAGGATTCATGTAAAATAGACTTCATACGTGGGGAATTAGAGTAGAATATATTCGTAACTGAACATTATAAATTGTTTTAAGTTACACAAAATGACAGGCAATCTCGAGTAGGCTCTTCACCCAAGGCACAGGAAGGGAAATCCGAGTTTGCGGACTGTATTATTGGAATAGATCGGATTGTAGAATAGTATGTTCAAACAGGATTTTCGGGGAACGTTGTACCAATTCTCCCGCTGCCAGAATTTACGACGATGGCAGGACCATCGTGAAGACATCCCATCGACTGCATCCGGATAGAAGACCTTTTGACGACCGGCTTGGAAGATATTTCAGTAGCTTATGAACGTTTATACAAGAAATATCATACGGAATTTGTGAATGTACGAAGTAAAGAGAATTCAAATCATTAATGAGCTCAGACAAAAAAATGATTAAATAAATGTTTAGTCTTTATTAACAAAGTAAAAAGTCTGATAATGCAGCAGAACGTCAGGAATTGCGGCTGTACAGAGTTGCACGTCCACGTATAATAGTAAAATAAGAAGGTATTATATGTAGTAGTATTATATGTAGTGGTATTATATGTAGTGGTATTATATGTAGTAGTATTATATGTAGTGGTATTATATGTAGTGGTATTATATGTAGTAAGTATTATATGTAGAACCCAGGTTTGTAAAGACAATGTAATGTTTGAATAAGCAAAATTAATTAATATTGTAATAAATTACTACTAGTATTAGAAATTACTACTAGAGGAGGCGAACAGCTGTAGTTTAGTGAAAGGCGAGTGGTACGCGGGCAACCGCAACAGTCTAGCCCTAATTCCTGCAATTGAGCAATCCTGCTTTACAGACCGACTTCGGTGGCTCAGGGAATCAAAAAGTAACCTAGTTCGTGATCACGGTGTAATATGCTGCTAGTCCGTGTAATGCCGCTAGCCTCTACAACGCAAAGTAGAGGGAGGCGAGGTTTAGCATATCAACAGGCATGAATTTTTCGGCTCCACCCCTTAGGGAATCATTTCATGACTCGATGAAGGTTGTCAGTCAAAGCTCCATCCCCAACAGAACCTGCCAGCTTCGCAGAAATGGACTGAGATGCCCTGAGAGACTTTGTGTCCCCAGGTCAGGAGTCATCTGTGATAACCCACAAGCACGAGTCAACACCTGAACATTACAGCGAATTACCAAAATCAACTGTAAGTACTGTCGAATGACAAACTCGAAGGAGACGTGGTCGTAGTAATAGTGACAATGCAGTGATTCCGTCTCCAAATAATTCAGTTATCCAATTGATAAATAGATTTACTTTATAAACGGACGAAGCAGAGTAAACAGATACGCAAGGTCCAAACCTAGCAATACCGCCAATATTTGTCGCAAATGTATTCTGTGTCTAAATTTATCCCAATAATGCGCCAAAACATTCAAGAAGGAAAATATAAAATGAAGATTTCAAAGTTTTACCCTTGCGATTGATTCTTTCCGCGAAATCATCAAATTATCTGATTAAATAAATGCTGAGTACTATACCTTTCACGAGCTTTTCTTGTGTTGTGCTTATAGCATCCAACAATTGGCATAGAAGACATACGTGACTTGAAAGCCCAAAGTTACTCAGTCCGTAATTGTCATAACATTCGCCACAGAGTAATGAAGACACCCTCCCCGATCTTCATTCGCCTAGAACCTCATCCCAACAACAAATAAATAAACAAAATTACAGTACAGTGCCATCAGTGTCAAGTAGAGGGTCAAACAAAGTCGTATGTAAAGCTACTCCCAGGTGTGTCAAATGCGGAGACAATGAAATTCAGAGATGGAGTTATGTCTTTCATTAATTTTTCTAATGTTACGTGTAGGTTCACCTGTTCTTTCATTGAGTTTTCTTTTGGTCTGACCAATATAAGAGCTATCACAATCATGGCAATCAATCTTACATACAACATTTTGTTGCTCTGCTTTACAGATCTATTTTTTTATAATATTTTCTTAATTAATTACCTTATTAATTAATTGAAAATATGTAAGTTGTACTTTGAACGTTATCTTCAATTCTTTGTCAATAGAAGGAACATAAGGCGAACAGTTTTGTTCCTTATTAGATAAGTTATTCTGTGAATTATTAATCTTATTCTTCTGATAATATAAGTATTGGTTAACATTTTTAGATATAAACTGCAATGAGTAGTTGTTATTTATTAAAAAGTTCAAATAGTTTTTAGATTTTTGGAATATTTTTTTTCTCCGATAAATTAATCATCCTATCAACTTATCTACACATTATACCTTTCTTCTTTGCATAAGAATGTTTTAAGATATATGTCTGCACATACTGGTTTCCTATACCAGTCTGTCGGAATGTTTTTACTCATTCTAATTAATTTCAAATCTAAAAAGTTTAAACATCTGTTTTGTTCAATCTCCACAGTAAATTTAATTTGAGAATTATACGAATTAAATTGTTCAAGGGTATGAAAAATCTCACTTTCGTTAACCAACATTACCGTATTATCGACGTAGCGTAAATAAAACATTGTATTAAGACTTTACAAAACTGTGTTTTCCATTTCTCTTACTGGCCAATTCTGCACAAACACTACTGATACAACCTCTAATAGGTAATCCTTGTTTTTGATGTTGTTAAACTGAAACACATTATTTTCTTGCAAGAACTTAGTAGCAATTAATAATTCTTCATTCGGTATGTCAGAATGGAAATTTCTTTTTCATGGATTCATATATAAGTTCATGGGGTATTGATGGGTACATACAACTAATGTCAAAGGAAATAAGCCTATCAGTTTCAGACTGCAATATGCGAGATAACTTTTCTTTCAATGTTAAACTATTTTCACTACATATTGGTAATCATATTCTAATAAATTTTTGATTTTTCAATTAAGATATTTGCTGAAGACATAAATTGACGAATTAACAGATTATATGACTTGTCTCATTGAATATTTAATCTTATGGAATTTTATAAGTCCATAGGCTCGAGAACCTATGTAGTGGGGTAAACAAAAAAAATTTGAACCTGAATCAATGATTCTTGACAACCTCCATCTTTTTAACAGATTTTGTTAAGTTTTCATTATCTTATTAGAATTATCTTTGCGTATTTCTACATAATTGGTATCAGCCTCAAAACAACTTTCTACCTTGGACACGTAGTCTGCCTTCTTTATGAGGGCTACTGAACCACCCTTATCTGAATGAATAAAAGAAACTGAGGGAAGTTTCTTCTCAGAAGTGTAAGCGTAGATTTAAGATTATTAAGTAATATTTTATCAGAATTATTAAGTTTTACAGAGAAATTAACAAATTTATTAATGTAATTGGCAAAGTTAATTTTCAAAATATTTCAAAATATTACGGAATCAACATCACAACCAAAACTCAGACAAATTGGCAAAAAACAAGACAAATTGGCAAAAATTCCATGTGCTTGTAAACCGTGAATTATCTTCAAACAAGGCCTAAAAAACAAACACGGATATCGAACATGCAATGCAACACTAACGTATAGTAATACAAAATGCTGCTTGGGCAGCAACGCCTACAAGAAATGTCAATAGTAAATTTATCCGGAAGAAATAAGGTAAGAAGCAGCAGGAAAAAAAGACACCTACGTAGAATATTTGTGAATACGCGTTAACCAGAACATAAAAGAATATATAATACTGCGGCAAGGCACATCTTGGGCACGAAACGCGGAAAAACTAGAAATGCTACAACAGCTTATACTATTTCGCATTATTGGAAATAGTTATTGAAATATTGTAATTTCTGTCATACTAACAACTCAATTTCAACTTCAAAAAGTGCAAACGAAGTATCTTCCGTGCATATCTGCATATATTTCGATTGTAAGGAACAGTAGTCATTTCTTACTTTTAGAAATGAAAGGAACATGAATAACTTTAACTGTTACAGTATTTACAGAACATAATACAGAAATGCAAAAATAATTTCACACAAACCGGCTTTGATTACAGTGAAGTGAACTTTCAATTTGTTAATACCATAATCATCAATAGATAGAATTTCATTAAGAAAAAAATATTATCTTTAACATTGTAGCTATAGGAAAACGCCGAAAAATTTTATTTTTTTCAATTTTCAAAACAAATCTGGGATTTTGACGAAAATTATACCAGCACCATTCCTTTAAGCGTCTTTACGCTCTCCGAGACCAAAATTGAATAAAAAAATGTGGCGTCATGTTTTGAAAATGTTCCAGAAGCTTCATGTAAAGTATATTCCGCCCCCCCCCCTCAATTAAAATATCGTGTTCATATTCAAGTGACCACGACGTCAGCCCTATCGATTAGGAAATATGTTTTGGTGAAAATCCTGCGGGCGGTTTAGCCACTGGCGATGTTCATAGGCAGACGAACGGAAGGCAGACACACAGACGGACAGGCGGTTTGTCAATCGATTTTTCGGCATCAAGGATCCACAAAGAAAGACTGACTGACTCTCCAACGTGTTAAAGGAAGTAATTTACTGTACACAGGGATAAGATTTATCCACTCTCGTTACCAGGATCTGGCAGAAAGAGCTTTGTGTCGAAAATTCGCCAGTTTTTCCCACAGCATTACAATACTTTCTGTACTGTGTAAGCACTAGGAAGAAAGTTAAAGGTAGAATGATTTGAAAAACATTTCATATCATTTTTAAACCTGTAAAAAACAAGTACGACTGAGAATGAAATATTGGATTTTTTTAAATTCACCTCTTCCGTTATCACTACCTGTATTTTTTAACTGTCAGGAAATAGAACAAATATTAAAGAACACACAAACTCCGGAAAATGTCCAGGTTACGATCTCATTGCAAGCAAGATACTATAAGAACTACCAAAATAATGCTTTGCTTATACATCAATATTTAATGCAAAGCTCCGAAATAGACACTATGCAAATCGATAGAAGTGCGTCAAAATTATATCAATGGTATAACATGGGAAACCTACCACTGAAAGTGACCTCGTTAAGATCTGTAAGTATACTGCGGAAGTTTAGGCACTTATTTTACCCAAAGTAGGCGGGCAAAATGGCATTTATTTTTACAAAAATATGAATTCAAAAAGGCAATTATTCTAGCTAAAGTATGAGTGCAAAAAGGCTTATAAACAATGAAAATTCACTTTTAAAAGGAATTACAGTAAAAAAATAATAATCCCATTTTTATTCTAACTCTCAAATTTGCATTATCATTTAACGTGTAAGGAAACTATTTTTTCGTTGTGATCTTGATTTTAAATGTCCATCTGGTATGACGGCTACGAATTTGTTTTAGTCGCGGCGCTACTTCGAACTGCTATTGTGGACTACCTTTTGAATCTTGCAATGGCATCAGTACAAAGGAATTATTTTTTTCTATCTATCTTGAAATGGGATCGGAGGACACATGCAGAAACAGCATAACAGTCGGAACATAAAAAAATCGTTACTGGATTAACTGTTCTTTTTTAGATTTTTAACACAATCTCTGCCTTCACAGACAAACAAAACACGACCGTTCATTCGTGTTGTTCAGGCTTGCAGGTTAAGTTCCCCCCACAATAACTGGTGGGTGAAATTCTTTCTTCCCAACCGTCCAGGCAAACTTCGACACCCAAGTAATCAATTTGTAACTCTACCAAACTGTTATATTAAAATGTTCATCTCAGGTACAATTTGCTGATTCTTTCTGGCCATCCTAGCTCATGTTTCGAATTTGTTTATAAAAGTGTAAATTGTTGCAAAATTGATAATTCGCTGTTTCGGCTCTGGAACATCAAGAGACTCCCCTCTTTGGATCTGCAAAAGTTGGAAATTGTTTATGAATTTGCAAATGTTACAGTTTTTTGTCTCCTCTGCATCTCCTTTAAACGAATTACAAAATTCCGCAATCCGATCGGCGCTATCAACTTCCGTCCTTGAGATATTTAATTGTTTATTAGAACTTAGCACCTCATAATTACCCCCATTTTTTGCACTCATTCCATTCGCTCTCCGCACACAAGTATACTGAAAAAAAAAGTCAAATTGTCAATGACTGCCTTCGATTTTCGTTCATAAGTTCAATTTCGAGGGCCGAGGTGTCATCGCGTCCTCGGTAGCGCTTCGAGGCAATAACTGGTGCGACGGAGCGAAATGATTGTCTTTATAATTTCTTGGAAAAAACAAACAAAAAATACTTATCGTTTATTGGTAGTTCAGGTACATCTTGGAAAATTTTGAGAACAGCTTTATTATCATGTTATGTTCATCGGCAGCTATTACAACAGCTTGCATTCTGGCTTCATTCTTCCCCTTTCAAGCCACATACATGATCGTTATTTATCTGAAGCATGTCCATTCATTTTACATATTGTCCACAGAGTGTTTTGACTCTCCACAATTTTTTTAACATTTTTGGGTCTCACATTTCGTGCTAAGTAGCATCAGAAGTTCATTGTCTCTGTTGTCTGCGAGTCTTGTATAGTAACCTTTGCAATGCGTCTTGCTACGCCTACACCTAGCGATCAAAAGTATCCGGATACGTCCAAAATGGTGTTATAGGTTTGTCGTGTTTTTCATGGAGGGGGCTTGCACCCCTTGTTGTTTTGTGTGTCACTATCATGACAGAGGCCTACGTTGAGGTTTAAAACACCTTCTTGCTTCTCACTGGTGAAGAGCAGTTCGGGGATGGCGATTGCATCCTTCACGATGATCACCTCTCCACACGATCGAGCACCTGTTCACACTGCACGGCCTGTGGCGGAGTGGTTACACGCCAATAACATCCTGTAATGGACTGACTAGCACAAAGTCCTGACGTGAATCCTATCGAACACCTTGGGGATGTTTTGAAACGCCGACTTCGTGCCAGGCCTACATCAATACCTACCGCCGACCTACATCAATACCTCTTCTCAGTGCAGCACTCCATGAAGAATGGACTGCCATTCCCCAAGAAACCTTCCAGCATCTGATTGAAAGTATGCCTGCGAGAGTGGAAACGGTCATCAAAGCTAAGGATGGGCCAACACCCTATTGAATTCCAGCATTACCGATGGAGGGCGCCACGAACTGGTAAGTCATTTTCAGCCACGTGATCGGATACTTTTGATTACATAGTGCACATTACCTGTTTCCCATTCTTCTGTCAGATTTAATGACCAGACTCATTAAATGGTCATCTTCATGACTGACTACATACTTTCCCATCCCTTTGCATTGTACCGAGAGACTTCAATTTTTCTGAGGCCTCTTCCTCCTTCCTTAGGTGACACATAATGTAGCTGCATCAGCTCGAGGGTGAGCGACATGATGCATAGTAAGCGGTTTTCTGGTTATTGTTCTATAATTTGAATTTCTTGCTCGGCTATCCGTTTCATAGTTCTTTTTGTCCATGTAGGTACCGAGCTGTTAACTCTGTTTGCCTGTCGGTCGTCAGTGTTCTGGCTTGCCCCTAAATTTTCTGAGGTACCAGATATCCTGTTGCTTACTCGATGTATTTGTTTTGGGTAATATCTAGATCTCTGTGTGAGTCCTGTACCACCTCATTTAAGACAGAATTCATTGCTTCTATTGCTCCCTTATCTTAGCATTTGTATATATTATTGTCATCGTTGCAGGAAATTCGAATGGTAGTAGACGTTTTTTCTCGCGTCGTACGAGATTTCGCATTTGTCTATATCGTGTGCTTCAGAGCCTGATGAATTTTCACAACTGACGGAAGTTTCATTGGGTAGAGATGAACCTTCAACAGGATCATAGTATTCAGGAATATTATATGTTCTCTATGTTCGTTATGTGAATAGTTTGTTCGAAGAGCGTACTCCTTATTTCCCTGAATGTCAACAAGTTGTTCTGTTGTGAATTTTCTACTTCTGAGTTTGTATCGTAGGTAAGATTCTTTGGATCTGGGATAGATCTCCGCTCTCTCCATATCTTGTGAACGTCTATACAGATATTAGCCCTCATTTTTTTTCTTTTGCGTACCAAGAGCACTACACCCCCTCGGATTAACATCCATGGGATGACCAGACATCGACAATTTGACATTTCCTCGGTTTCTGAGCAGGTATGGGACACTATTAGAACAAGGCACTTTAAGATTCATTACATTTTTGTTCTATCCACTTTGCTAATTGGTTTTAAGTGAAGTTTCGCAGGAAGCAAGTTCAAGTTCACAGGTCACATTTAACTCATGGGTTATTTTCTGTCATCCGTTACTGCAACTCACAGTAACCTCGGGACTCGGGATTGCCAGTCGGCATTACTAAACCCTAAGGGATTTTCACTGACTGCTGAAGGCAGCCTCCTTCGCTGGCTAATGCAAGGTTCTGGCCGGCACTCCAATCAGAGGCTCGGTGTTCCAACGCAGTTTCTCTCCTGTACCCTTCATGAGCCGATGACAAGAAGTTCAAAGGTTCATAACCGTTCCCTCTCTACTTACTCCCCGCTATGGAAGCAGCCGCCCCTAACACAGGCAGACGCTGTTTACAGGCGCCCGCTGCGGTTAGTTCGAGGTGCCTCTTTCGCCATCTTCATCAATCCTTTTTGTTTTCAAAGAATCCGTTGAGGCTCTCTTCTGAAGTACTTCGTCTGACGTCTTTCGACCTATTCATCAAGGGAAGCCCTACCAATGCCGAGGCTACCCCGACATAGCTCTCAGGCACCCGGGAATACTCATGCCCCACCACCAACTACAATGTCGTGTGCTCCCCTAGATGGATTTGTTGTTATTATTATTATTATTATTATTATTATTATTAATTAAATGCGCGGTGCAAAGTCTTCCTCGGATCGTTATAAGTTATGAATGTGTTTCAATATTTTTTGTTACAGATTCAAGTCAGTATGCTCATTACGTTTTTTCTGCCTTGGATAAAGAGCAGAATGGAACGATTACCTTTGGCAACTTCATGCTTGGATTGTCAATGGTTGTCAAAGGTTCAGTACAAGAGCGCCTACGATGGGCTTTCACGTAAGTTTTATTATGCTGGGAAAATGCGATGACTGCTTTTGAACTACATTTTAATTTTCCAATTTTTTTTCTTGACAATGATTTGCTAAATAATATTCGGCCCACTCTACCTCCTGTGCGAAACTGAATGTTTTAAATAAATAGTCACATGATTTTGAGTTAACGTTTAATTATTGTAAAATTCAAAGAATACCAGTATCTGATCTATCTAACGATAGTTTTCCCATCAAAGTTATGAAATGAGAGTCGTAGATATACATGGAAGAATATAAAGCTAGGCTTCTTTTTTCTGGTGTGCCCTATTTCTTTTTTACTTCTTTGTGGAGGCTAATAATCGTAAGTATTTTTAATTCACGGAGTCCTGGAGAAGAGCCTGAAAGAATGACAGATCATAATTCCAAGTAGGCGTAGAGTGTGACTTAAGCGTTAAATCAACAATTTACATAAGATTTATAAACAAACGTTAGTCGACATTAGGATATACATACACCCACACGCAAAAATTTAATTGCTTCAATAGGATCCAAACTCCTAACATACAATTTACAGGCTCTCTAAATTAGCGTTAAATAAGATTAACTAATAAAAGCGTAAATATTATATTTAATGGTGATATTTGGTTAGTTGGTTGCTTGCACTAGGCTTGGATCTTTGCTATATTACTAGATATACTGCATTTACTCTTTGGCCATTCGATTTAACAGGGGCAACATAGGGCCTTTTGGTTGGGCAAACAGACAGGTGGCGCTGCCTAATGCTGTGTGGTGACGAAGTCTCAGGGGAATTTCAAAATTCTATCTTCGTCTGACTCGCTGCAACGTAATTTTATGAGTTTGCCTGTTATTGAAAGAACACACATTCAGTCAATTCCTGACGGCATTTACGTAATGCATTTTATATGATGTTTAGGTACTTTTTTTCATTTCATATTATATTTACTGATTTAAAATGTACACTTGATTAATCCTCTGTGTAAAGTTGGCCGATCTGGAAGAAAGATCCTTTCATCCAGGGAATGTTTGAACAATTCAACAGGAACACCTGTAGGACTTCCAGGGTTGTTCTTCGGCTCTTTTCTTACTTATATCTTCACGTGAAGTATTTATGCAATCTAAGGAACAATCTATACATTTAAAATCAGCCCGTGTTTCTATTAAGTGTTTCATATATTTTTTTCGTTGCACTTCAGTTATCGGGGAATATGTAAGTTTCGGCGAATTATCTTTTAAAAAACGTTAATGCTTTTCAAGCTGCCCTTGATTTTAAACCACCAACTAATTGATATACTTCGCAGTATTTCTTTTCCCAAAATGCTTCTTTTAATTTGGCAAGTTCCATTTTACCAATGTAACAGTATTTTCTGTGTTGATTTCTATCTAAAGGATCTTTACAACTCAGCCATTTTCATACACCTGTTTCTTTTCCTTAAGGAGAGCTTCGATTTCTTCCTTGCACCAGTGTTCCTTCATTTTAAATCTACGTTTCTTTTTCTCCTCAATTGATTCCGTAGCGGCTTGGTGTAAGGATTCCTTCAGGAAAGTGTACATTTCGTCTGAGGACCCTTGAACTTTCCTTTCCATCTTTTGTGCCAATCTTAACTTGTAAACGAATTTGGTGGGTTACTTTTCAAAACAGTCAAGTCGATAATTCACTTCCAATTTTATTTCCTGTTTACGCCTGTCTTCCACAGTTGGTTTCTTTCTTCCTGGTTCTAAACCAAGCTGTTTTTTTTAAGAAGTAATGATCGGAAGCGCGACCACGTCCATGATTTTCACGTGGCATGTCAGTCCGTCGTGGAATAATCAATAATTGATTTGAGCCCTTTGGTGTCCATATATATTTATGTACATCTTTGTGGGGGTAAACGCCGTTCAGTATCTTTAGAAATAACTGTTCACATACCTCAATTAAACGAGTACCATTTTCATTGAACACGCCTTCTCCATATTGACATGCTACTTGATCATTTACTTTTGCCCACCCTCGCATTAAAATCACCTAGTAAAATTAATTCCTTCCTATTACCTAAATTTAAAATAATTTCACTTAGTTTAGAATAGAATTCTTCCTTCACCAATAAGGTGGCGTCATTGTTTGGAGCATGTACACCAACAATTATTAAACTAAGACTAAAATTTCCAGCTCAAGGGTCTTTCATTTATGGCATTCCAACTTTTCACCTGTTTCTTCCATTTATGTATCAACAGAGACTCCTGCCTTTGCTCGACGATATTTTTGCACGCCACTAAAAATGTAAAAAACCTTCCCATGTCTCATGTTCACTTCCCTTCTTCCTGGTTTCTGTTAGTTCGGCTATTTGAATTTTGTGCCATTTTAATTCATTTGTTACTTTAAGGTCTTTATTTCGCAGCCCCCGGACATTCCAGCGTTCTAAATTTTATATCCATTTCCGTTGCCTTTTTTGTCGTAAAGTTCTTGATTCCGAGGCCGTTTGGCGTATTTTGTAAGTTTCATATTTTTATGAAGAATGGGGTGCAAGCCCATCGCTTCAACCTCTAACCTGGGGGGCCACGGATTTTTTTCAGGCTTTCCATGCCTTAGAAGGATTGCCTTTACTACGGCTTCGAAATCCCCCCTCCGTGAGGCCTGTGTAGAAAGAGAGAGAAAACGGAAGATAAGGAAAGACTCCCTAGCCCTCGAAAACCTAATAGCGTCGATGTCTGAAACAAACAAGAGAGGTCGACAGAATAAACAAAAAGCATTGTGGCACAAATAAGTTAAAGATGTCACAATAGTAGAAGAGGGAAGCTAGAAGGACACGAACCCGTTCTACTGGGGTAAAGGTCACAATCTGGAAGGTCGTGATAAAGTAATGGAAAAGAATGATTCGAGAAAGGAGAATGGTTAATAAGACTGCTTCCGGGGATTTGAGAAGGGATAGTATTTTATAGGGGTAGGAATATAAAAGGAGATAGGATAAAGCACATAAGGATGAGTACGACGTTGTAGGACCCAACTTTGTCTGGCTCCTCAGTTTTGGCCTCTCTGACAAGGGTGGCCCTACAAGTAGTCATGCGAAAGAGGCAAGCCACCGCCGGCTGAGCCCTCCCCACTTGGAAGCACGCAAGGCTCCCCGCCGCACGGTCAGTGCTGCTACAAGGGCTCGAAAATACACATCTTAAATTTATTGCAAATTCAAATGTTGCTTGTTGCTATTGAATTGGGTGGATTGTACTCTATTCTTGCAAAAAGTTTTAAGAAAGAAAATATATTTGGCTGGCTGATATTCAAACCCGAGCTTCGTGGGTAGAATGCCACGCTCTAGCGATTGTACCATCTTGAGACTACGAATAAACTTATCGTCTATTGGAGTTACTTTACATGGTGTTCGTAATGTTCTTGCGATCTTCCACATTTCAACTTGAAATTATGCGAAAATTACTTAAGTAATGTGAAAAAAATTCAGAGTTCATCGAAAATGAGATCTGTGCCATTTTTAAGCGTCCTTTGCACCATCTGAGAAAAAATGTAAAGAAAAAATGTTCAGCGTGTTTTGATTAATTGTATTAATTTACTCAAACACTAGTATTATGCGAAAACTACTCAGTTTTCCAAAACTTATAATATATGACCTTATTAAAAGATCTATTTTTTAAATCAGATTTCGTTTAGTAAAAACATCTCCATCATCTATGTATCTTTACAATGATTTTTTTGCACTTTTCGAAAATACAGTTTGCTGAAAATGGGACAGCTCCAATTTTTAGCTTCCTTGGCTCTGCCCGGGGAAAAAGTTTACCCAAAAATTTTGAAGCGTTTATTGCGAAATTTAAGTGTTAATAAGGCTTCATGTTAAGTACGTACTCCCAAAAAATCAAAATATATATTTCAAACTCTCTGGTTCGGCCAGATGGATTGGGGAATAACAGTTTAGAAGAAAACAGTTTAAGCGCTAGCGTCGCACAGGGACGGTGAGACACTTTGCCGTCAGCCAATTTTCCAGTATCAAGGACCCACAAAACATGGCAAAAAAATTGATTTTTCACAGTTTCCGAGTAGGCTTATAAAGAAAATGAGAACAGTGCCCTAAGGCGTACTTAGTTCTATTCGTGAAAATAATTTAATCCAACGGTTGGTCTGAACGCTCGTCAGACAGAAATTTTAGTGTAAACCACTTTTTCGGTGTCAAGAATCTACAAAACTTTGATTCTGATTATTTGATGCCGGAAGAACAAGCACTTATTTCACCTAAAACAGAAAGGCAAAAGGGCAGTTATTCCGGCTAAAACAAGGGTGCAAAAAGAAAGGAAAAAGGATGTAAAGAATAAATCTCACATTTATAACGAATTATTGTAAAAAAATAATAATTCAAATGATTCACATTTTTATTCTAACACACATTAAAATTCGCATTAGGATACTTACGTGTAAGGGAACTACATTTTCTTTGTTACTTTGATTCCATTTAACAGCCCGATAAGATGACTACAAATTTCTTTTACTCGCGACGCCATCTCATCGAAAGGCTTTTGTAGACTCCCTTTTGAACCTTCTTCACACTTCACGTTGAATCTTCACACTTGTCCACTCGCCAATTCTGAGAAGGGTACGAGTATGTTGCATACAGAGACTTCTGTCCTCAAAGGGGGCAAGAGGCCACTCGGCAACACATGCAGTCCTCGTGCGCGAACGAAGACGCCTCAATGCTGCCTCAATGAAACAATCAAACTGGCAACAAACAATCAATTGACCGGCTTCGCCTTGGTTTTTCATTTAGATTTTTAGCATTGCCTGCGCTTGAGCCTCCACTCACACAGAACGACAGGACACGACCGTGCTTTCGTGTTGTCCAGGCTTGCAGGTATATTTCCAGCCCGATCGAGATTAGTGACGGGAGAAATAAGAAAAATAATGACGAACTCGAGGTGCCACAGAATGGCACACATTTTCCAGTATTAGTTTTCTATTTCCTTTGGTCTCAGCTAGTTATTCGAACTTGCCACACTCTTGCTGCCTTCTATTGCCGCCCAAAATTAATTTCTTAATTTTTGGGTTTCCTAATAGTAGAATCGAATTATTACTTTAAAAATATTAAAGAAGAGCAAAACCTCGCTCGATATGAAACTTTTTATTGAAAAATTTGGAGCGGTTTTTAATAAAATGGTGTTTAAACGTTATTGTGAATGCAAAATTTGAACCTCTTTTCACAGAAAACTATTGGGTTTTCGAAATCTTCATATGTAGTCATTTCAAGCACTTCTAATCACAAACGCAATAGTGATTACAAATCGGTGAAAACGTGATAATAAAGACGTGAGAGATATTTAAAAAAAATACATTTGTTTAATTTTAGCAAAAAACCAAAGAATACAGCAAAATGAACTTTTTGTCATATTAATCAGTACAACTATCACTATCCCTTCGGAAAGTTTGAAAACAAAAATTGGTGCCATTTTCGATAAAATGGCGTTTGAGCGTTCTTGAAAATCTCATTTTCATAGAAAACCGTTGAGTTTTTGAGGAACATAATATGACCATTTTTAAAACACATAAACGGTGTTTGCAACAAAGTGAACCAGTTGCCGCTAATGTAAATATTAACGAGTGAGAGACATATCAAAACAATTACATTTTTGTAACTTTTGAGAAAACAAACGAATAAAGCAATATGGCGTTTATGTCATCTTACAGAGTGCATTTAGCACAGTCACTACCAAATGTTAAAAGAAAAAAATTGAAGCCGTTTATGAAAAAATCATGTTGTGTAATTTTTACTTTTTCGCACTTACTGAGAAAAATATTGTAATCTTGCGCCGGAAAACCGCGAATTTTCGACACAAAAACTCGTAATGCCGGGCCCTTGTAAGGAAAAAGAGGATAAATCGAGTTGCTAAATTTAGAAGAAAAAATACTCAAACAAGTGATGAAGCCAGTATCCATATTTTGTGGGTCTATGATAACGAAAACTCGATTGATCCATTCATCTGTGCACAACGCTAGACCATAAATCGTTCAGCCGATTTTCTGCAAAATTGATATACCTCAATCTCCTCCAGCTGACGTCGCGGACCCTGGAATTTGAAACCGATATTTTAATTTGGGGGGTTCTTTACAGGAAGCCCCCGAGACATTTTCAAAATTTTCAAAAAAATGGAACCAATTTTTTTTAATTAAATTTTGTTGTTGAATAGTGCAAAGGACGCTTAAGAGACTGGTGCAGGTCTCATTTTCGTTGACGTCCCCGATTGCTCGATAATTAGAAAAAATATTTTAAAACTCCAAAATTTGAGATAGAGATTTTTGTCCCAGATGAAGTCTGATATACAAAGTCTTGTCTTCAAAAAAGTTCAGGTACAAGTGTTTGAAAAAACGAATAGTTTTTGCGTATTTTGCGATTGAAATTTGCAACAACAAAAAATCTCAAAATCCGCTCCAAATGTTTTCTTTAACTTTTCTCCACATATATAACTAGTGATGCAACATAATGGTACAGACTTTTCCGTATTACTTTTCTATTTTCTTTAATCCTCGGCTAGCTACTCGGACTTGCCACATGCTCTTGCCAGCTATCGTCTAACGCCGCCCAGTGTATTTTTTTGCCATTTTCTTCATTTATCGGTTTCCTAATATTAAAGAGCGGAAATATTATTTTAAGATTTTTTAATTTTTCTTATTAAGATTTTAAGAGGCCAATTTTCTTTTTGTCGTTATTTTCAAAAATATTAGAGAAATTTTTTTACGTACGAATGAAAACATTTCTTTCTAAACGTTTTTAGATTGCCAACATGGGTTTCGAAAATCAAAATCTTCGCAGTCATATTTTCTTTTCTTAAAGATGTCGCTTCATCCATGGATCAAAACGAAGCACCAATTGGAATATTTTTAGATCTTTCAAAAGCGTTTGACATCAAGGATTATAACATTTTACTTTCAAAATTAACTTCGTATGGATTTGGTGGTATTGTTCTAGATTGGTTATGTTCGTACCTTAAACAACGATCTCAAAGATTAGAAATACCTTACTGGAATAATGGAACATTATGTATACGCCTTTCTGATTCAGCATACGTAAACGAAATGCCTTCGACGATTAGAAACGGAAGAACATTTCTCTTTGCGGAAATAAAGAAACCGTAAATAGTACAATATCAGATATTTCAAATTGTTAATAACAAATTAATAATAAATGAAAAGAAAACTTTCAATGCAGTTTTCCATTTCAAATAAACAGCTCGGCACTTCTCTGAAAATGAATTGTGTGCCATTGACTGATATTAAGCGAACAAAATTTTTAGGTCTTTCAATTCAGTCAAACCTTAAATGGAACGTCCATGGAACGATTTAAATTAACTGACAAATAATTAAGTTCTTTATGCTGCGCTTTCAAATCCAGTCAGCCTCCATACTGCTCGTGTATATTTCGCGAATGTTCATTCCCGCCTGTGATATGGCATAATGTTCTTTTTAAAAATTATGAAAATGTAATTTGTTTGACTTTTCTCTCATGTCGTTAATATTTATATTAGCGATAATTTCTTCACATTATTATATTTATGAGTGCATGTGCTGTAAATAATGTGAAATAAATTTTCTCAAAAACTCAACCGTTTTCTGTGAAAACTGTCTCAAAATGACGCATTTTCTAAAAAGCTAAAACGCCATTTTCTCTAAAACGGCTCCAAATTGTTTCTTCAAACATTTCGAACGGTTAGTGCTAATTGCACTCTTTTTTAGATGTAAAGTTCTTTTCGGTGTATTTTTTGTTTTTTCAAAAAGTACACAAGTGTAATTTTTTTGAAAGATCTCTCACGCCTTTAATATGCACATTTCCAGCAATTTGTAAACACAATTCTATTTGTGAGTTAAAGTACTTAAAATTACTCCAAAAGCAGTTTTTCGAAAACTCAAAAATTTTCTGTGAAAAAGAGCTTCAAATGTTGAATTTACAGTAGTGCTTAAACATCAGTTTTTTAAAAACGGCACCAAATATTTCAAAGAAAATTGCCATTTAGGACGGGGGTTTACTGTTCTTTAGTAATATTTTATTTATTTACATAAAAAACAGTTGAAAACTGAGTGAGACGCGCTATGGGGAGAAGTAAATTTGAAGTTACATTTATGGCCAGAAACAAAACAAGGGGCCATCTCAGCATTTGCTCAAGGATCAGGGAAACTGGTCGAAAACCTAATCGAGATGGGGTTCATTGACCCAGAAGCTAAAGTACAATATTTGTTACAGGTTCTTTAGAATTATACAATCCAAATGGTAAATAATACATTATAAATCATTGTTAAAATTAATATTACTTTCCTTTTGGATGCTCGGTATAGTCTTTAATTGTATAGAAACAGTGGTGCAGCAGAAAAGATTTTATTGGGACTTACTTTTGCTTCGAATTCAATCGTTTAATGTCATCTGGCAAGGTGATAATGTACATGTATAATATGTGAAATTTTTGTAGTGAGCTGTTGATACTGTCACCTGATGAATATGATTATTACGTCGAGTGTTGTAATTATAGACAATGGCGTTTGCTGAAAATATTTTCCCGCCGTTAAGTAAGTCATTTTTGAAAAAAAACCAACCCTGATTCATTGATGAAGAGACAAAGTAACGGTAAAATATCTAGATTAACAGAGGCTTACAAGAATCACGTGGGTGGGATTTGCTTATTCGTACAATTCTTTTTTGTAATCTAAAAGTCTGGGAGCTATAAGATGTAATTCACATATTATACATGTACATTAACACCTTGCCAGATGACATTAAACGATTAAACTGTGTTTAATCGTTTTTAGAAAATGCGGCATTTTGATACAGTTTTCACAGAAAACGGATGAGTTTTCGAGAAACTTTATTTCACATTATTTACAGTACATAATAATATAATAATGTGAAGAAATTATCGCTAGTATAAATATTAACGACATGAGAGAAAAGTCAAATTACATTTTTGTAATTTTTGGAGAAAAAAACAACAAAGAATAGAGCAATAATGTGTTTATGCCATCTTATAGAGTGCATTTAGCGCTATCCCAACCAAAAGTTAAAAGACAAAATTTGGAGCCGTTCTTGAGAAAACCTTGTTTTTGTAGTTTTTTTAAAACTGCACATATTGCACACATTATTTGCAAAAACCACTAAACTTTTTAAAAAATGTACATGACCTAAATTAAAGAACTGTGTATGGAGAACAAATTTTATTTGAAGGAAAAACTCTATCTTTAAGTTGTAGTTGTAGGAAGACACCGAAAAAAAGTCATACTTATGAAATTTTTGAAAATTCAGTGTTAACAGTGAAAATCTTTTTTACGTATATGTTACTCTATTCTTACAAGAAGTTTAAAGAAAAAATTGGGGCTGGTTTTGAGAAAATTTTGAAAATTTCCGGAGGGCTTCATGTAAACTACCCTTAAATTTTGAAGAATGTTTTTCAAAATTTCTAGTTTCGACTTGAGTCAGATGGATAGAGGTTTCTTCAATTTGGAAAAATCCTACGCCTAATTTAGGCGCTAGTAGTATCATAGACACCAGACGGACGTTTGGAAAAATAAAACATCTTTTTGGTATCAAGGGACCCCAAAACAAGTATTTCCGATGAAATCTCGAAATCGATTTTCCGCAGCGTTACATAACTTTTCGTACGTATATTACTTCGTATGTACGTACGTATACGGGAAATTAATAAGGACCGGTAAGAAATATGGCACTAGACTCATTTGCGGGTATTGCTCTTTTTTTTTCCCGAAAATTTCAAAAAACTTTTCAAAACTACAAACTTGAAGATAGAGATTTTTGCCTCATACAAAGTCTTTTGTATATCATTAGCTCTTTAAAAAAGGCCATGTAAATTTTTATGAAAGTAGTAGTAGTTTTGCGTAATTTCTGCTTGAAATTAATGAAATACGAGGACATTAATTAATGAAATACGAGTACGATAATGCTCATACGAATTCGTATGTTTCACACCAACTACAGACCACCTTCCAATTCTGGCAAAAATTGTGCTGTTAGGAAGAATTGATCAGACAATATGTGCCCATTGTTAGCAGCGCCCATCGCTGCATGCGAGCTTTGTTGGCAGCGCTCATCGACTGACATGAGTTGATATAGAGACAAATATATACATAATTATACTATTAATAATATTATACATAACTGTTACTGAGGGGCGAGAAAATATGTGGTGTTTTACCACCACTAGTTTAAATTTGCAAATATTTCACGCAATATTACTCGAAAATTACTATTTAAAAAAAAAAGTACATGGCCTTATTGAAAGAACTGATTATGAGCAACAAATTTCATTGGAAGGAAAAATCTCTCTTTAATTTTGTAGTTGTAGGAAGACGCCGGAAATTATTCAAACTTTTTCAATTTTCAAAAAATCAGATTTAACAGTGAAAATCGGACCTATGCCACCTTTATAAGTGTATTTTACTCTATTCGTACAAGAAATTAAAGTAAAAATTTTGGAGCCATTTTTTAGAAAATTAAAAATTTCCCAAGGGCTTCATGTATAGTACCCCAAAATTTTGAAGATTTTGTTTCAAAATCTAAAAGATTCTACTTGAACCAGATGTACAGGGGTTTCTTCAATTTGGAAAACAAAAACCTACGTATGGTTTAGGCGCTAGAGCTCACAGTCGGACGACAGATAGACGGACGTTTTGAAAAAAAAAAAAAAGAAAAAAAAAACACTTTTTCGGTATCAGGGGACCCTAAAACGTCTATTTCCATTGAAATCTCGAAATCGAACTTTCGTAGCATTACATAACTTTTCCTATACTACGTATAATACTTCATATATACGTACGTATACGGTAAAGAACAAAGGCAAAAATAAGACAAAACGACAAAAATAGGCATTAGAAGCTAAAATAGGCAAAACACAAATCTACTAAAACAAATCGAGAAGTATAATTAAGTCTATCTTCCTATTGTTGAAAGTCATAAAATCTTTACAGTAATAAAGGGGTATTTGCCAAATTTCCAGGTTCTACTGATTGTACATGTAAGAGGAAGATTTTTAATTCGCAAGAATGATACTTTTGTTATCAAGATCCCACAAAACTAGATTTTCTGTCAAAAAATCAATTTTTCCCCCTACAGGATTACAATATCTCAGTAGATATAGTATAAGTAAATATAGTATAAGTAGCTCTGTACTATGGAAAAAGTTAAAAATAGTTAAAACTATACCTGTGAATATGTTTCATCAACTGTGAGGAATGAGGGGCAGAGGTTGAAAGCCCATGAGAAGCTCCCGTTTGGTGAGCCTATGTCAATTTTCCAATGTAACTAACAAGACATTTCTTTTCCAGACTTTATGATGTAAATCACGATGGCTGTATAACGAGGCAAGAAATGCTTGATGTTATATCTGCAATTTACAATTTAATGGGCACATCTCATGATAGTCAACAGTCACCTCAATTGCATGTAGAGAAAATTTTTAAGGTAAATTCTATTTTACATACATTTAAAAAAATAGATATTAATAGTCATGTATTTTATTGTACATTATATTTACATGTACATTATCTTTCAACAGAAATTAGACTTAAATCATGATGGGGTAATAACGGTGGACGAATTTATCAACTATTGTACAACCGTGAGTACTTACATCTTGTTAAAAATTCTTCATGTTCTTTATTATAATCCAGTGTTTATCTTCATTCATGTACTTCTTTTCAGGATGAAAATATTCGTAAATCTCTTACTGTGTTTGATGAAGTATGGTAAGTCATGGGCTCAATTAATATAATTGTAATATATTTGTAATGTTAGTGGCCATCCAATCTTCTTCCATTGCTATGTTAAACAAGTCCCTCCACAGTGTCATGGCTTCCAATATAATCTGTATGTACATGTACATTGAACATTGAATCATAAAATTAAGATGTTTTGAATATATATAGTACCTATATTCCATAAATCACAATGAATTTCTCAATGCAAAACAGTACATATAACTGTGAAAATAGGAGAGGAAACTTCACAGCATTTGAATGACTTGCACACTAATAAAAGGACCAAATTGCTTATTTTAAAATGTTCGGTATCTTGTTAAATTTTGTATGAATTCCTGTCAAGGATATATCATTATTCAATTAGTTTTTATATAAGTATACAGTTAAGGATCCTGTTTGTAACAGAATCCATGAGACTTATTGTAATCAACTCTAGGAAGGAAGAAATCAGAAATGTATTGTTACTTGCAGTTTACACATTCGGAAATCATATATTTGTATGTATGGTAATTGAAAATTGGAAGTAATTTAATCATGAGTCTCCCCCACATATATTGTAATAAAATTAGTTACACCAGCAGTTTGGGGAGTGAATGTACTGACAAGAGAGAAAAATTTGTACTTCTTTGGTATATGTAGTACACATCCCTTTTGTGAAGCATGTTTGAATGTTACATTCAACACAAAATGCCATAATTGTAAATAGTTGTTAGATATAATATACATATATCAGAATTTATGCTTGTATGAATTATGTATTTTTTGTGAAATAAAGAAACATAAACATTTGTTTGTAATTAAAAATATTTTTAAGCATCCTTCTTTCAATATTAAATAATCATTATTACTTTCTTCTGTATGTAGTAATCACAAAGTATTCCAGAGTGTGTTCCAGAAAAAGTGCCATTTGTTTTCAATTGTTCAGATTTACCAAAGAAATATTTGACATGGACATTTTTTTGTGAGTAAATAAATAATGTATTACTGTAGTTTATTACACAGTAAAAATGATAAAAATTATTGTTGTCACCAAGAATCCAATTTCCAAGAAAATGAATTTTTTCCATCTGAATACAGAAAGATTGTTCACTTGGTACATGCATTAATAACTCAACTTCCAATTATTTAAACATGATTGTACAATACATATCTTGATATTTTTGTTGTTTTCTTAATAAGCCTCATGTTTCTGCAAATTGCCAATTATTCTGCATATGTTGTTTGAAAATGTATATCGTTACACATTTTTATTTACTCTATTTATTTTAATAAATTTAATTTTTAATTTTGTAATATGTGTTTCTATATACATGATTCCTTGAAGCTAATATCAATTTCCTGTATCTGACTGAAGCATATTTAATAGGAAAATCATGATCATTCCAAGTATTACATGCTTTCGAGACCATCAGAAGAACATGACCCTCTAATACAACTCCTACATGTCACAGAGTAGGCTTTTCTCTAGAAATGTGAACAAAACAGGAAGAAATGAACTTCCCTTTTTCATGTATGGGTGGCTGCCAGGGAGTTTTAAGAATTGTGTTAAAGTAACTTTAATGCAAATGTTATGCATTTGGTGGCTACCATTCCACTGTGAAAACTAATATTACACTTCAAAATTGTATTAAACGTGCTTAAAATGCTGTGCATAAAAATTATGAGAAATTGTGTTACGATGGGTTGTTATTAAATTTTATGGGGCATATTTTCGACATTTTTTCTACCTATATGCAAACATCAACAAATTTCATAGATTTTGAGTTCTCATAAATGTTCTGTTAAATTCTGATTATCACATACCGAAAGTTTAGGTTGTTTGTAATACCTTATCCTACTTTTCCTGAGAATTGATGTTTTCAGTCTTCCAAGATTTCTTTTTTAAGCACCTCTTTTACACTATTCTAGCAATTAATCTCAACAATGTTACACTCAGAGAATTTAAACTAGTGGTACTATTAAATCGCACAGGCTTTCTCTTCTTAGTTTTCTATTTCTTTTGGTCTCAGCTAGCTCTTCAGTCTTGGCACATACTCTTACCAGCGGCAATCTATAACTGCCAAAAGAACACTTTTTTGTAATTTTCTAAACTTTTCAGTTTCCAAATAGTAGAACAGAAATATTATTTTTATAACATACAATAACAGTAAAACCTCATCCTTAATGGCAATGTTCTTTGAATACTTTGGAGCCCTTTTTAAGAAAATGGCGTTCAAGTGCTACTGTAAATTCGAAATTTGAAGCTCTTTTTCACAGAAATGTTTTTTATTCATAACTATTTCATACACAGTTTTTGAAAAACTTCCTTTAGAGTCATTTGAAGAATATTAACTCACAAATACAATAGTGTTTACAAATTGCTGGAAATGTGCATATTAATGGTGTGAGAGATCATTAAAAATAATTACATTTGTGTAATTTTTTTAAAATACAAAAAGGACCACAACATGAACTTTACTCACATTAAAAAGTGCAATTAGCACTATCCATTTGAAAAGTTTGAAGAAAAAATTTGGAGCCATTTATCAGAAAATGGCATTTGAGCATTTTTTTAAATGCAGACTTTGGAGCCAGTTTTCACAGAAAATTATTGAGTTTCAAGAAACTTGTACTTAACATAATTTAAAGCACTTGTACTCATAAATATAATAATGTGAACAAATCACTGCTAATGTAAATGTAAACAACTTGAGAGACAAGTTAAAAAAATTACATTTTTGTAAATTTTGAAAAACAAAAGAATAGAGCAACATGGCGTTTATGTCATGGTATACATTTAGTATTACCTATGTGAAAAGTTAAAACAAAAAATTTGGAGCCGTTTTGAGAAAGTTTTGTTTTTAATATTTTTTTAATTGCTCCTATCACACGCAATATTGCGTGAAAACTGCTTAAGTTTTCCAAAAAATGTAAATGACCTTAATAAAAGAACTGACAATGGAGAACAAATTTTAAAATCTCTCTCTTCAATTTTGAAGTTGTAGGTAGAAGCTGCAAAAAAATTTTGAAATTTACAAAAATTCAGTAAACAGTGAGAATATGACCTATGCCAATTTTTATAAGTGTATTTTACTCTATTCTTACCAGAAATTCAAAGAAAAAATTTAGAGTCATTTTTGAGAAAATTGTTTAAATGTCCGGGCGCCATTATGTAAATACTTCTCAATTTATAAGAAAGTTTTTCAAGATCACAGCACCAGTTGAACCAAATCAACCGCAGAATATTTATTTTGGAAAAAATTGTACATATGGTTTAGACACTAGTGGTGTTCGCAAGTTGACAGACAGATGTTTTGCCGTCAATTGGTTTTTTGGTATCAAGTACCCCAAAAACAAGGATTCTGGCTACACCACATATTAGAGGATTTTTTTTCAAATTTAGCAACTGGATTTATCCACTTTTTCGTTATCAGGGCTTGACTAGGAATTTGTTTCTGTGTAAATTCGTCGTTTTTTCACGCAGCATTACATATTTTCCTCTATTCTACGTATATTACTCCATATATACGTATGTATACAGGAAAGTAAAAATGCAGTACAAAAAGTAAACCCTCCACCAATCTTTGGCAATTTTATAACAATGTTAAGTGATTGATTTTCATAGAATTCATTTGATTAAATTAAACATAATAATAAATATTTCTAATGATTAATTGTATTTCTGAATTCAGAATACAAGTAAAATTTCCACGTTTGTTTCTTTCCAAACTTTCGTTCAGACATATATTTCCCTATATGATGTAATTGAATCAGTGATTTGAAAAGGGAAATAAATCCTTGTTTCAGTGTTCTGAGAAAAACAAGAAAAACTTAATAACATTCACAGTTGGCATCTGGGACATTTAGATTCTGCACAAAAGTTGTAAAACTAGTCATTATTGATTGGGTACTCTGTAATTTCAAATTGTATTTCTATGATGTACAGAACTGTTCTTATACCTTGGACTTATTTCCTTTATAAAATAGTAATGAAAAAAAACTAAGAAAAGAAAAATAATTTTTTATTCCTTTATTTTTGGACTTGTGACACAATATAATCATAGAATGTGTATTGATGTGAATTAACATATTGTGCAAAATGATCATGAAAAATACTCTTACTAAATTAATATTATCAGCATCATCGATATCCACTTGAGTCTGTAGCTATGTTAAAACTTTCTTGTAGAAATGGAGATAGTCATGTGGAATGTATTTTACTATTTTTTTAACATTGGTTATTTTCATTCTGTTCACTGGAAGAACATCTCAGCCATGAACTTTATTGAAAGGTATACCTGGATGAGCCTTCCCTTTTGCCAACATGAATGAGTACTTGATCCATAAATGCCACGATATACTCCACCAAAATATTCTCTATTACGTACATTAGCTGCTTTACTTGGAAAGTCACACCAGGCTCACTACGAGGACTGCCAGGATGAGCAAGAGCTTGGTTCTCTTCATAAAATAGCTCCATCAAGATTTGGAAGCCTATCCCTCAGTGTCTGTTATTGGTGTCATGAAGCATTTAGGCATTTCCCAGCTGATAATACTGTTCTTCCATGTGAGGATCAGGAACTAGTTCTGGACATCTTTCTCTCTTCCAGTCATTAAAATTTTAAGTTGGCAATAGAACACATACTTTACGCTGGACAAGTTTTATTTTTACACTGATCTATAGCTTGAAGAATAACAAAGAAAATGTATATCTCAAATCTTTTTATGAAAAAAGTAGACTTGTTTTCCTTATAAAATCACCGATTCAATTATAATTTTCTTTCAACATATTTGCAAGGCAATTTCAATTTTACAGAACCCAATCCAGTAATCAATTTCACAAGAACTCTGTACTTTACCTTCTCGTTATTCTTTCGGATGTGTTTCATATCTCTGAGAGAAACAGAGGCATTATCATGGCATTGTGTTATTTTCTGAGCAACAATGCTTATAACAAGAAAGAATTAACTTACTGAAGGCAGTGGAAAGGTTCATATTTCACTGGCTCATTAAGGGCTAAGATGTAATTTACACACGGATGTATAATCCTAGTAAAATAAAAGTACCACTTTGCTTTGAGAGATTCTTTTGGACCTAAGCTTTCTGAGAAATGGGAAAAGTTGAGAATAACCGTAATGTAATAAAGATGTTTCTCACTCTGATGGGACTATAGCCCAGGTTGAACTCTGGTCTAAAATATGCACTCCCAATCTAACTGGAATTAATTGGAGAAAACCAACTAATCAGAGCAGCCAGTCTTAAAAATTTACACCCTAGCAGTGTGTCCAACCCATTTATTTATGACTCAATCCCAAGACTTGTCAGTTCTCAAAGCTCATAGATGGAAATTTGCATCTACATAATCGAACTCACCAAGTCAATAGGTAAGTCTTAACTTAATTATAAAAAATTAATAATAAAAATGTAACAAAACTGTCAATAAATAGGTAGTTTTATTCACACAACTTTCTGCAAAACATTTTTTTTTCCAGGAAATGTGACCTTCACCCACATATAAAAATATCTGAAAGGACATGATTATTCACAGATGCAAAGTGTCACAAGATCATTTACACATATTAACATGTATTAAGAACATACATAACTTTTTCACATTATAAAATATTGACATTTTCATTTGTATTAAGCACAGAAAAATAAATATGTAAATTTTAACAGAATTTATCACATTAACAAATTCTCAGCAATTGTTTATAAAATACTGAGCTACATAAAATTTTATATTTTTGTTTCACAATTCAATTCTATAACACTTCTGAAATCAAAGTGCTATTGAGAAAAAGAAAACACAAAAGTCTTAATTAAATTTCAATATATCTCTATATTAATAAATGCTGATGTTCAGCATACAAAATACTATATTTTTGTTCCACAATTCATTTCTATTACAATTCTAAAATCAAAATGCTTTTGAGAAATAAAAAATACAAAAGTAATAACTATATTCCAATATATCTATATACTAGTAAATACTGATGTTCAGCATAAAAAAAATCATTTACAACATAAAAACAAGTATAATTAATATATCCCTGAAAAAAAGCAATTTCATTCTTTGGACCTCGCAGGATATAGAAAAATAGCAGTTATTAATCTACATCTCTCCTAGTTATCTTATTAAAGCTCATCTGTATTACAAATTATGGCAATTTATTTCTTTAAATAAGAAAAAACAGGCAAGCTACGGCGTAAAAATGTAACTGCTGATGATTTAGCTTGTATTTAGTAATTCCTTTTTAAATATTTTAAAAGAAAAGGTTTCATTGGTCCCAACAAAAAGAAAAGTATTCAAACTATAATTATAACAATGTCCCAACAGAATAAAATATAATTTAGTAAACAAATAAATCCTATAGCAAATAATATATCTATTAATAATATCAAAAAACACTTCTAACTACACTGTTGGGATAATCAGAACCATAACACAGGAACTCAATAGTATGAAAATAGAGAGCACAGAGGACACAAATTTTTTTGAAATAATATACAAATCTGTGCAATATTTTAGGATGCATTACTGGATTCATTTTAACATTTTGTGAATATATATTTTCATTTTTGCAAAAAATATTTCAGAAAATATTTTTTTTTTTGTGTTTATTCCTTCCCCTTCATTCAAATTTGAACTCTAAAAGACATCCAAAGTCCCAAACAATTAGTACCAGAACCCTGAAACTAACGTTAACATTTGATTAAGTGCAAAGTTAAAAAACAACGTTTGCAGCTTGCATTTTGTGTACTACTTTTTGTAGAATTTTACAAGCAGTATTCACTCATAATTGATCAATCATAAACATTATGGCTTTGATCAGAACATATATTATGTTTTAAGCACTGTATATTCTGAAAAGTATTAACTGAATTGAACAATCAAAAACTCTGCTCTCAATTCCATTTTTTAAAAGTCTATTAACTTCACATTGGTAAAAAATATAAAGTAATTAAAATATAAAATAATAACATCCATCACCAACAAACTTATTAACATAATATATTCACATTAAGTAAAATGGTCCTCTTACTTTTATATAAAAGGTCTTATTCTTAATACAAAAAAAAGCTTCTAAATTCCACACATGCTTCATACAGCAATTGCAGGGGGCACCCACCCACCAAAAGCCTTCTCAAGCTCACATGCCATTGCCAGAGTCAAACGATCTTGATTCAAATTTGCAATCACCTGTAAATTGTATATGAAATAATCAGTCTCAGAAGAGTATAATTATACAACTTGCACATATCAACCAAAAAACAATGAAAATGTAATGCTAGGACATGAGATTAATAAAATTCAAAAACTTGCAAAAAAAGCTCTCCAGTCCCAATCCCCTTCACACAAAAAACAAAAGAAATAAAAGAAATAGCACATAGAAGAATAAATTAACAAAGACTACGAAGATTGGCATTAAATTACACACAGGAAAAAGGGACACAAGCAGACACAAAAGAAAATGGCACTAGTAGGGACACTTTATTGCATGAGGGAATAAGTTTTTCCTGTCCACTAGGAAAACAAAAAAGAGAATTTTTAAACTGAGGATGTTGAAAATGAAATCTTTTCTCCAAAACTGGATGTTTTAATCATGTCATATATTTTTTAAGAGAAATTTTCATGTAATTTTGAGTGAATTCATAACCATTTTTAAAAAATGTAACAACAATTTTCAAAAATTGCTCAAAATATTTTCTGTAATTTTTTTGCTCCAATAGTGCACAATTCATTTCACAATTCAATTTTCAGCAAAGGAATTTTGAAAATTGCAAGAGTTATAATTTTTTTATACCTGTCATACCTTCTTTTATACCTTTCAAATTGGAATTACAAATTTCTTTGATAATAACAATCACTTCCACCATATGAAATCTTTAAACAATTTCTCAATGACACATTTTTCTATTTTTAATAGTACTTTTTAGCGTAATTTTGAGGTATGCTTTAGAATCACATTATTATGAATTCATTATTACTTTTTTTGTTTTCCTTCCTTTTCTTTTCCTTCTTTAATAAATACTTTTGACACACGATTTGTTAATGAAGGGGACTGCCTCAGGTCACCAATAAACAATCATTCAAGTTCAAATCCCACCAGGGGAAAATTTTATTTATTTATTGCTAGAAATATTTTTGTTTCTTTCTTTTCTTTACACTTCTTGTAACAAGAGCATAATTCAGTGAATTCAATGGAAAAATGTCACTTTCATTTAAAATTCAGAACTCTCAAAAATAAAGACAATATGATTTTTTACTCTTCTCCGCTTCAATTATGATCAAGAAATATTTGAAGTGATGATTGGAGTGTCAGTTGGGTAGAAGGTATGTGATGTTGTAGAACCATTAGTTAATAAATAATAACTCATTTGTCAAAAAGACTTCTTTTCACAACTTATAACTTCATAAGTGCATGTCAAAATTGAATATTAAATAAATATTTTTAAAAAAAAACATGTAATGCATATCTGATATTGAAAAATACACTCGAGCTTTCTGCTTACATAATTATAAAATACAACTCAGTATCTTTTAACCTGAATTTCAGACAATGAAAAAATACATACCTGTAGGCCTAGAGGCAATCCTTCCGAACCCAAACCCAGAGGGCATTGTGTTGCTGGAAATCCCAGAACATTGAAGATAGCTGTGTAACTAAAATTATAAGGTTTCAAAGCTGGTTCATTGTGAAAAGGTGCCACAGTAGGATGAGTAGGAAAGAGAAAAACGCCGTCATCTCCCAAAATGTCCTGAATCAGACAAATTCTATTCTCAACACATACTATTCTCAAAACAACATAAACCTCTTAAATTCTGAAATTATTCACAAAGAATTCATAAATAAAATATTTTATTATGTTAACAGAGAAATTAATTACATCTTGAAATTTCTATTGTATGTTTTTGATGCTTTGAACACTCTCTTCTAGGTTAATAGTAATTGTAATAGAAATCAAGTAGAAAGAGATAGCTAATACTCACTTGAAAATCTTGTCTAAGACGAACACATTCATTAAGCAAAAGGGTATGAGTTTCTGAGCCAGCCTGAACACCATTCTTCTCCATAATAGCAGTAAAAAGGCCAATAAATGTGTGTTTGGACATGAAGAGAGCCCATTTAACTAACTCTAAGAAAATGTTGACAGTACCCTAAATGCAGAATACAAAAAATTATTAAATATAACTGGACACAATGTAACAATTTCCTTCAAAAATCAATTCCTCAAATATTTGGTCAAGTTCCTGCAAATACAATTTGCTATTACGAATTATTATTTATTTTTATTTTCTCATTCACTCACAACTATAAAGTATATTAACCAGGGCTCAGATTCTGATGACATGTCATCTTTTCATTGGTGCATTCTAGACATAGCCAACTTCTAACACATTGAGTGACGTACTGTATAGAAATGTATAGTTATTGGTTGTTGTTGTTTTTTTTTCTTTTTTTTCTTCTTTTTTTCAATTTTAAGATCATTTTTTGGGCCTTCTGCACTATTTTTGTCATTTCCACATATTTTGTTTCCATTTTGTGGTTTTTGTTAGTGAATGTTTCAATAATTTACAATGACACAATAAAACAGTCTTTATTGTATCATCAGTTCATGACAAAATTCACTATTGCAATGGACTCTGTTTTTCGAACTCTTAAAATTTTACGGATCTTCAGTAAATCCCTTGATCTTTATGACAGTTAGAAGATCAGGATTACATTACCTCCTAAAATACAAACTCTTTATTAAATATAGTTTTATAAAAAAAATTATTTAAGATTGTAAAATTCATTGAATAAATAAACCTTTTTATACAGAATTTTCAGTATTTAAAAAAAATTAAGTCTTTCTCACCCGTATTCTTAAGTTATTTTACAGGTCATTTTCATAGAATTTTTAGGTTGCCAGAATCCAAGCCCTGATAATAAAATTAAGTACATCAATTTTCAAAGCACTTGAGATTTTTGAACACTTTAATCAAAGATGCTGTCATGGAGGGTTCAGAAAGGCTATTCCACAGATCTACAACTCTATTGCTAAAGAAAGATGGTTATAGAATAAGATAGTGAAAAGTGCCCCCAGGGACCAAAATCATATATCAAGGGTACGAAAAACACCAAACTTAAATCAATAGTTTGTACAAATGAAAAATGTTTTTTTTAACTTCTTATATCAGTTCAAATTTTTTTGACCACATTGCAAATATGAATATGGATATTAATTGTTCTTGTGATTTTCTATCAACAATAAAGATGTTTTGAGAATTTTTTCAGGTCTTTATATCATCATTTTGACACTCATAATAAACAATAAAGAAGGGGGGGGGGAAGAAATAATTTCCTTAAGAATATCTCGTGTTTTGACACAGATTATGAATATAAATTGTAATCCTGTAAATTCTCTACAGCTTCCCAAAATTTCAACCTTTTATCTTATAATTTACGCCAGACAGCTTAATATAAATTAAACAGTAATTTAATACTTTCTTACTTACAATGTAAAATTGGATTTTGTTATTAGCTATAGTAGTATTTCATTTCTATTTTATGTTTATTAGAAAGATGAACAATGAAAAACAAAGTTTTAAGAATAATATTGTATCCTTTTGTAATGTGATTGAAAGAAGATTTTAACTGGCAATAATATGAATTTATAAACAAAATAGATCAATGTTACAAATAATATTAAATATTATTTGTTACATTGTTACACATGAAACAGTCACTACAGGATGGAGTTACCCATGTTTTTGATTTAGGTGGCAGACATTGGAAATAAGCTATTTGTTTCTACTTTGTAGTGTGCAGATTAATCATCTACCTCAACTCTCAATATTTTCTACTCGTGCCATCTAGTTTAACATCACAAGGAACAAAAAGTCTTCTATCCACATCTATGCCAGAAGGTTTGTTGCGCAATTCTACATTAAAGTGTAGAGGTTGATTATCATCCAGCACATACGTCCAGCATTTCATGTTGCCCTCCTGGGAGGAACCCTCCCAGAAATTTGGAAGATTAGTTGTATTACCCCAATTTTTTAAATTATAACCACTCTAACATTAACAACTGTAAACCAGTTTCTAAATCATGTGTTTTGCCAAAATTGATGGAAGCTATTGAAATAGGTAAATTGGTGGAGAAATTAGCCCATTTGAGCTCAAAGCCAGGCACTGCCGGTTCTCAGCATCCAAATGTCTTTTTGACCACTGCTGAGCAGTGCCTGTCCTGTACTTTTTTGTTGTATTGCCCCATTTTCCCAATAAATAACATTCTTGTCCTTATTACAGAACATGACCTGAAGTTTGTAAAGTTCCTTGCTAAATACCGATTGTTTTCCATTGATATTACGTTCTCTTTGAATGTTTTTATAAACACACAGGATCGTGTTGTTGACTTTGTTATTATAGCTGCTGCAAGGCGTGTTCGGAATGAAAAATTTGTGGAATTTCATTTGTATTTTATTTGTTTGATTTGGCACTTTACAACAGAAGGGTCATTAATAGATTAATTATAAAAAGAAAAATTAGTTTCACAATATTCAGAATGAATTTGGCTGAACAACTTATCCCGTACATTCAACTTCCAGAAAGGTCTCAGGTAGAAAGAAACCCAAGGTTTCAAAGTGTCCACTGTATTGGCAGAGTAAATTTTGGAGACATTTCATTGATAAAATCCTCCTTCTTGTAAGGCAATGCCCTCAAGAAAATGTTGTGTGTGTGCTTCAAGAGGAAAAAGACACAAACGGTTCATCAGTGTAAAAAGTGGTTGGTTCCTTTACGCATGGAAATTTAGCACACTGTATCGAAATCACATTGTATCAAAATTTATCATGCTGAAAATAAATATTAATATTGAAGTTTTATTTATTTATCACAATATACTGACAATTTGTCCAATAATGTACAAAAATTAGAAATAAAATACAAAAAGTATATGCAAGTAACTCTGAATCAAAGATCTATATAAATATAAAAAGAAGAAAATAATTAGTGAACAAATATTCACAATAGATATAAAATTATAAAAATTAAAATATTATACTCCTCGCATCCAACAAAAAAGATGTAGTATTATCATGAAAAAACACATTGATTAAAATATTTGTCGGCTTACAAACGCGGTTTACAGGGTTGTTCACAGTAAATGACCTATAAAATTTTAAGTCAAAGATATCATTATTTCTTGAGTGAAGGTGACTTATAGAGAAACATGTCAGAAAGAAATGTACAATTCAAATCATCTGCAATAAACTTGTGCAAAAAGATCATTCAGAGAGCGTTAGGATTTGCGTTGCAAAGAGCAGGTATTCAACTTCATTGATCACCTCACAAATGTCATTAATAAAAATATTGAACAATAAGGGACGCAAAAGAGAGCCTTTGTGGAATGCCTAATGTAAATGCAATAGGGCCAAATAGATAATACCACTATATGAGACCAATGCGATTGGCTGAATAAATGCAGAACCATCTTAACAGTGGTCCATGTACCCCAGGTGTTCACGTCTGTGCAACAAAATGACATGGTTAACGGAATCAAAAGCCTTCATAAAATCAGTACATTCAATGTGACAATTAAGTTCCAACCCTTTGAGAATGTAGGTAGAATAGATCACAAGATTCAACTCTATATTTCTGCCTGGCATGAAGGCAAACTGTCTCTCAGACAAAAGTGGATAGATAACTTTGGCAATCTTGTCAACAATCAAAGATTTGAAGAGCTTCGGTATCACACCCAAAATTGATATTGGTCTGTAGTTAGTTATATTATGTTTGTCCAGACTTAAAAATAGGTAAGATAAAAGAAGATTTCCACTCACTGGGAAATGCTCCCTCAGCCAAAGATAAGTCAAATATCACTTTAAAAATCTGTGAGATGATAAATTTACAAATCTTTAAGAAAATAAATGAAATGCCACCTGGACCAGTACTAGACGTTGGGTCTAAGAGTTCAAAATCTCTAATTTGTACTTTTAAAAATTATTTTTCAATTTTTGAAAAAAATGAGTAATATTCAAAAATGGGACTGGCAACATATTTCTTACAGTCCCTTATCACATATGTGAAGAAAATTAAAGAAAAAATGTTGAGCTATTTTTGAAAAAAAATTTATTTGTAAATTTTAAGCGCAAATTACGCAATAACTACTTTTTTTTTCAAAAAATTGTTCATGATGTTTTCTAAAGATGTAATTTTGTACAACAGTCATTCTCTGAGCCAAAAATCTCTATCTTTAAGTACTTTAAAGAATTATTTTTGAAATTTTCAAAAAATCAGGGGTCACTAAGTATGAGACCTGCGCTATTCTCTTACACATCTTTCGCACCATTGATCAACAAAATTTAATCAAAAAATTTGGAGCCTTTTTTTTAATGTCCGAGAGACTAAAGTACTTTCCCAAATTAAAATATCGGTTTCAAATTCTAGGGGCTGCAACATCAGCCAGATTGATTGGGTAATATCAACTTTGAAGAAAATCGCCTGAACGGTTTAGCCGCTAGTATTGACCACAAACGGACAGACAGACGTTTTGCTGTCATTCGATTTTTTGTAATCAAGAACCAACAAAATATGGGTTTTGGCTAAACCATGAGTTGGAGGATTTTATTTTCTAAATTTAGCAACAGGATTAATTCACTTTTTATATCACCAGAACTCAGCACTAAGGATTTTTCAGGTGAAATTTTGATGTTTTCTGGCACACAATTACATAACTTTCTCTTCTTACAAAGAATTCATAAGGCGAGAAAGCAAAAGTTAAAAAAATTCTCAGATGGCCTCTTCAAAATTAGGGAGTTGACTTATATTTGGAATCAACGTATATTTGGGTAAATATGACATATAAACTCACATAAACATTAATTTTATTATTCTTGCATTTTGTTTTTCATTATTATTCTTTTATAATAAACATAAAAATAAAAACGAAATAGAAGTGCATAGAACACCAAGTTTCAACCTGTTACCTCTGACCTTTCCTTTAAAGATAACAAAAGGATTTTGAAAAGAATACCAAAAACAAAACCAAAATCTTACTGTTACCTAGCTTAAATATTTATGCCACCTGCTATTAACATAAAGTTAAATTAATCCTATCCTGAACTTACCTCACAGTTATCTAGTTGTTGGGCAAATGTTGGAGCATCTTTGATTTGCATCTTTGCAAACCATATGGGCAATGCCTTCTTTAGTCGTGGCAAATGTATCTACAATACAACAAATATGAAAAATAAAATTAGTTTTATGTTGTTTAGACTGTATTTATAATGAATTCAATCATCATATCAGACAGTCCCACAATATCAGACATCATATCCCTATGGTCAGGAACTTGAAATAATTTATGTAAAAAAAAAATTAGAAATAATTTACTTTTTTTGCTTTAATTCCAAGAGCTTTTTCCAGGTGATTAACAGCTCGTTTAATGGCAGCGCGTTGATCAGGTTGAACTGCACTGATAAGCCTGCCACCTCCATCATCCTCTGCATAGAAAACTTTGACCTTGCGTAAATCTGGAGGGGGCCCTTTGAGTCCCAGTCTCTCAGAAGACACAGGCCCTGCTAGTACTTTGAATATAGGCAGAAGATCAGTTGCAAATCGAGTCATTGGTCCCGTTCCCAAGAATGTATTTTGTTCCCCATTTGGAATTGGATATTGTCCAGCATTAGATACTACACCTGTAATGAAAACAAATCTACATAAGCAATATTATTAATTAAATCAGTGTTTTGGGTGCCATTTCAACCACCAGAAAATACATAATCAATAAGGTTAACAAGAACACAAGTGTGGAAAAATTTACTACTATTTCAAAATTTCCCAAAAAGGAAATGTCAAATCCATTTCTATAAACTATTAACCATTTTAGTTTTTAATATAAGGAGTAGAGCTCGGATTCTGATGACATGTCTCCTTGTCACTGGTGTACTGTAGATGAAACTAACTTCTAAATGAATGTTTAACATGACTATAGGTGATAGAAATGTATAGTTATTGGGTATGATTTGTCTTTTTTGCCATTTTTCAATTTTTAGGTCATATTTTTGACCTTCACATCATTTTTGCCATTTTTATATATTTTTTCCCTTTCTCAGTTCCTTTGTTAGCAAACGTTTCATGAACTTTTGTTTCATTGAACAATTGTTGTAATGACTCACTAAAACAAACTTTTTATTGTATAATCAGCTCATGATAAAATTCACTTTTGCAATGGACTATGTTTTTCAAACTCTGAAAATTACACAGATCTTCGGTAACTTCCCCGACCTGACAAAACCAACGGTTGGAAGATCGGAGCTAAGGATCATCGGAGCATTTCCTCCTAAAATGAAGACATTATAGTCTTCATAATTTTATATCAATAAATTTTATTTAAAATTGTAAAACTCATTGAATAAGTAAACATTTTCATACCTTTTTTTTAGGTTCTTTTTTTATTATTAATTTTTTTCTCTTCTTTTTTTAAAAAACTTATTATAATTTTTTTATGAGGTACTTTTCACCTTACTTGTAAGTATTTAGATCATCAAAATCGGAGCCCTGATAATGAGATTTGCATCTATTACTCCACAAATGAATGTTTTCTGCACTGAAGAATACAAAAATATTGAAGACTGAACATAAAAAATTAAATATTATTATTGGCCATGAGAGAAACAATGAATTTTTCAATTCACTCATTGACACATATCTTCATTCCATACATAACTAATGCATCTGTAAAAAAAAAACACCCCCCCCCCACACGCACGCGCGCGCGCGCGCTCACACACACACGCACGCACGCACGCACGCACGCGCGCGCGCCACACACACACACACACACACACACACACACACACACACACACACACACACACACACACACACACACACACACACACACACACACACACACACACACACACACACACACACACACACACACACACACACACACACACACACACACACACACACACACACACACACACACACACACACACACACACACACACACACACACACACACACACACACACACACACACACACACACACACACACACACACACACACACACACACACACACACACACACACACACACACACACACACACACACACACACACACACACACACACACACACACACACACACACACACACACACACACACACACACACACACACACACACACACACACACACACACACACACACACACACACACACACACACACACACACACACACACACACACACACACACACACACACACACACACACACACACACACACACACACACACACACACACACACACACACACACACACACACACACACACACACACACACACACACACACACACACACACACACACACACACACACACACACACACACACACACACACACACACACACACACACACACACACACACACACACACACACACACACACACACACACACACACACACACACACACACACACACACACACACACACACACACACACACACACACACACACACACACACACACACCACACACACACACACACACACACACACACACACACACACACACACCACACACACACACACACACACACACACACACACACACACACACACACACACACACACACACACACACACACACACACACACACACACACACACACACACACACACACACACACACACACACACACACACACACACACACACACACACACACACACACACACACACACACACACACACACACACACACACACACACACACACACACACACACACACACACACACACACACACACACACACACACACACACACACACACACACACACACACACACACACACACACACACACACACACACACACACACACACACACACACACACACACACACACACACACACACACACACACACACACACACACACACACACACACACACACACACACACACACACACACACACACACACACACACACACACACACACACACACACACACACACACACACACACACACACACACACACACACACACACACACACACACACACACACACACACACACACACACACACACACACACACACACACACACACACACACACACACACACACACACACACACACACACACACACACACACACACACACACACACACACACACACACACACACACACACACACACACACACACACACACACACAC